>CM024594.1:5022738-6222738 GCA_014182565.1 Eucalyptus marginata | reverse complement strand
GCATCTTCTAATGGTAGGTCCACATTTTTCATAGAAATTAGGTATGATATCCTATCAATAAACCAGAGAGAAGAAAAAAAACCCAAGAACCATTTGTAATTCCGGAGAATTTGTACTTCATTTTTCTTGTAAGCAATATCTTTATAAATGGATAGTGCTTAAACTTTTTATCTATCGCTAGATGTCAAAAGATTTTCTCATCCTTGAGGGGATCTTCCAGACTTTTAGGCCTCTAAGTTACCTCGAAGATGCGTGACACTAACATATCAAATAACAAATTAGCAATAATACATCCTCATAAAAGAAGAAGAGTAAAAGAACAATAAGGGCGAAGTACCTTGAAATAAAGATTACAGGTAGAATTTCTGCATAATAACCACTGATAACATCTGGGGCTGAGGATAGAAAGCTTTTCAGTAAAATTGCACAAGAGATTTGTGAATTTTTGTCACCGGTGTGCAAAGCTGTGGTGTCTTCAATTAACTTCTGTGCCTGAGAGGTACTTGCATGCTTAAGTACTAATGCACAGGCACTTGAAAAGGCACGCTTTACAGGAGCACTTTTCTCCTCCGTCACGGCTCCAAACAGCAGCTTCAGTAGTGTGTTTGCAAATGGTTTGATATCTGTGCCAACCTTTTGAACTAATAAGCCAATAAAGCTGGCAACACCAACCCTGCGAGTTAATCGAGAAGTCTATTAAGTACAGAGGATAGTATAGGTATGCTTGATCATCTACATAGCAACATTCCAGCCTTCTAAAGCTGATTAAAGAAATTAGAGAAAGAATAAATTTCATTCTTCAAATTTTTGAGTAAAAATAGGCATTTCCCTGTGTGCATATGACGGCGGAAAGGGGCCCTAGAATGTTTCTCATTACTTGAACCGCAATCTCTGTAATTGTTCCTCTCTTCCTTAACGGTTTGGTGTTCATTAGGTACATCAATTTTCACCCCAATAAGTAGACAACATTTGGTTAGACTATATAAAGGAGATAAAAAGATCGTTGGTGAATTCAGAGCATGAGGGTGAAAACCAAGCTCATGGGATTACTAAATCTCCATCGAAGCTACACTTTGAGGGGAAAGAAAAAAAAAGGAGCTTCATGGAGACACGTTTATGTTCAGACTGTTCTTCTCCAGACATAAGTGGGACACCCACTTGATGTCCCACAAATCGGACAAATTGTTTAAGTGCAACACATATCACAAAACCCTCAGGAGGCAATGCGTACCCAAGACAATAGCCCACTTCTTTCAAAGGAAAGTACAACTTGAAAAGGATGGCTGTCCAACAACAGAGAAATTGTACTTCATTGACCAACCCCAAAAATTTAACCACAGCCATTGATGTATTGGAGGTGTAACAAACTAGATAGCTGGCCTTTTTGTCCCAGTGAATCGGAGAAAACCAAGTCTTAAAAGGGACATAATATCTCCAATTATTGAATCAGAGACATCAGGGACTAGAATACAGAGATATTATACGAAAAGAGACATGTTTGAGAATGTCACAGTTCCTAATGCAGCATCTGTTCACCAAGAAAAATGCATATGAGATTGTGCCGACAGACCTTGTGTTTAAGCCGACGCTAGCTCGTACCATTTGAGCAAGTCTGGGAACCAAGCTTTCCAAGGATACGGTGTCCATGACATTTATGCACTGGTCCAGAGTTTCCCACATAGGAGAACTTTTGGCAATTGAGATCCGCAAGTTCTCAAGTTTCTCTGTTTTCAATCCAATGTTTGTCGCATGCAACTACAAGATAAAGCATACAAACAGGAAAAAATACTGAACTGATGGACAAGAAAGACTCCAAATTGCTAGACTGGCTAGAGAAATTCTCTTTATACCTCGACATAATTGAGGCGTTGGTCCTCAAGGCTTGACAAACTTTCTAGCATGCAGGAGACTAAGTCTGCCAAATGTGCACGAAGCACGACCCCTGCACCCTGTAAATAAGTGAATAGTTACGAGTGATGCCTCTTGATTGAAAAACTAACTTCCCCCCCCCCCCCCCCCCCAAAAAAAAAAAAAAAAAAAAGAAGTGCCTCATTATTATGGACATAGAAATATTTACAAAACTAGCTCCATCTAGAAAATCCAACTACTGATACAAATCTCAAAGAAATAAAATAATGTATCAATCATATAGCACATTATTTTCAACAAAACTACAAAACTACACAAAGCCAAGCCTTAGTCTTTCAGCAATTCATTCGCACAAATTAACACACTTGACCTTACTAAACCAAGTGGTTTCCATTAGGCATTTAGCTTACATACAATCCTAAGGCAGTAAATAGATAGCCAGGTGGGCAAATCCATATTCAAAACTATAGCCCTACTCACACTTTTCAAATTCTCAAAATTAATTAACTTGCTAAGAAAATTTTTCCAACTTGTAAAACAGCAGGATAGGGAGTGGATAAAGCCTTTATTTTCTCAAGAAAATGACCAATATGCAATCATAAATGGAGGCCAACTGTCCCTCTTAGGAACCAAACTTTTGTAACTAAAGTTCTCAAAGGAAGATATGTCTAACCTTCGCGAGCTTCATTACAATGGCAATTGATGCTTTACGAACAGTATCAACTGTACTTAGAATGCCTTCTTTAAGCAGATACGGTAAAACAACATCCAAAGCTTGGCGTGAATCTGATACTTCAGTGAGGTTGACATCGCAGAGGCGTATTGTTAGTGAAGTCACTGAGCGACATAACTTGTCACCAGAGTTCCGGACAGTTTCTTTAATATCATCCATGGCCCGAAATGCAGCAATCCATACTTTTTTCAAATGCTTCCCAACCTACTTGACCAAACTGTAATTATTATATGGAGAAAAATATACATTGGCATCGGAAGCAATATCAACCAAACTTCTCTGGTTTTTCATTGCAAAGGTTTACAAACCAAACTCACTCTTTTTTCTTGAGTAAATTTCATTATAAGGTCACCAAAGACAGACAAATATATAGTTGTCGATTTAAGCATGCCATCTTGGAAACTGAGAAAATGTATTGTGGTAACCAATAGTTCTTCAGTGTTGTCTTCAATTCCTTTTAACTTAGTTTCACCATAAGAACTTCCTCCCCATGTAAGACCACTTTGACTCTACAAGAAGCTAGAAGATCTTCCCAAGCTACTCCACTTGTTAAAAAGTGCAGCACTAGTCCTTACAAAAAGTGATATGGCACATGCTTTAAAAGCAGAAAAGAAGTAGATGGAATCTCTCAACTTTGCAATGGGAAACATACTAAGATAATTCAGTGGTTGTCTCTTTCTCCAGTGTAAATGTCCATTTGAAAGGTACTATAGAAAATAATATATAATCTTTTTATGGGTAAATCAAACCAATCAATAATTTAGCAAATTAAACAAAATGGAGCAGTAAGTACACAAAAGCAGTGGTAATCCGTTGTATAATACCCCCGTTCTGCCATCTGTCGGTCATTTCCAGTAATACCGAATGACTTTTCCAACTCCGATCAACCACTCTTTGGCGTGCTCCTTCCTACTAGTTCTCTTGACCTCATGACAGTGATGAAGCCTCTAGCCCATGGTTGCCAGGTGGCTACTCCAACAGTTTAAATCCCCAGTACCATGATAGTGCAATGTCCTTTTTAAAATTTGTATTTCTTCTCTTTGCTTTCTCTTGACTTTTTTTTTTTTTTTTTTTTTCTTTTTGGGTTCCTTCCTTTATGTTTCATATTTACTTCCTTCTTCCCTTCCCTTTGATTATTCTTTTTTTATATATAATTTAAAATTGTTTCACATGCATATTTCTACAACTTCTTTGTTTGGCTATCACACTCTAGGATGAACCTTTGTATAAGTAATTATTTATCCAGTTTGACTTAATATCTCCTATCATTTAATGTTTATCAATTTCCTACCTCTTTTCATCAATATTTCGTTTTAAGAAATCAACTCAACTATGTACAAGGGTTTTCTTCCAAAAGTAGTTAAAAAAAAAAAATGCAAGACCGCCATGCCACAAGTATCTTTTTTAAGCTCGACCATCTATTAATAAACAATTCATTGGCTACCCAAAAGAAGAATTTCTAACATAAAAGAGAAATGTATGTTGAATATAATATTTACTCATCCAGAGCCCATTGACTGAGCATCCAATCTGTCTTATATATTTCCTAGAGAATCCAAAATTTTGAGAAACATACTTTCAAGTTGACACAGTTGGAAGAAACATGCTCACAGAGAAACAGATCCACCAAGCAACTTCAGAGACTAGTCATGATGACTTGCATGATCCAATAACATGATATGAACAGGAAATACGATAAAGCATGAAGTACTGAAATTAATTCAAATATAAACATAACACAATGCATTGACCTCAAAAGTAACCTTCACGTCTCTCAATTAACATAATGGTTTAATATATTAAAAGAATAATACACGTGAATGCTAGACAGACAGATCAATGATGCCTGAACGAATTATAATCTCCACAAAAAAAAAAAAAAAAAGAATTGCTTGACCTGAAAGAAAACAGTATTTTTTAGCAGTTGATAATTCAAAAAAATCAACAAAAACCACAAAAGAAAAATTACGCATTATTCCAAATATAAGCACAAAAATCACTTGTATTCAAATCACTTTTAATTTCCATGAAGTTTCTCAGAGGAGATTGAAAGAAATTAGGAAGTCTAAATATACAATCAATTTATCAATCTTTTCTGCAGAAATACAGCAAACACTAGTAAAATGTAAAACAAATGTCTCAACCGCCCCCTCTTCTTCTCTCCTTTTCCCTTCACCCATCGACTGGATCTTTTGGGGGGACACAGATTGACTCCACCTAAGTTTACTCATGCCGAGCACCAGCACTAGCACATTGTTATCTACATTTCACCTAAAGTAACAGTACTAGCTCGATGCTAAAGAGACAGCAATGATGCTTTGACAGCTTTAACTATTTCATATGCACGCTATTTCAGTGAAAGGATAAGATCAAGAAAAGGAGAAACTAGATTGACTTCATCTTTCAGAAACATGGACTGCATAAAACTTATGAATTATTCATGTTATCACTCAGGATTCTCTGATAATTCTCAAAGACTCATATATGCTGTATTTCCCACACACATCCATTACCTGATTAAATTTTCGTCCTTGAACAATATCAGCAAGAGCAAGACAGGAAGCCTCCCGGCTACGCCAGAGCCTAGAACCACATTGTGTCAACAAATCATCCATGATTAGGTCAAAATGTTCATCAATAGTTCTCTTCGGGTCCTCCACTAGGGCCTTCCAGATATGTGTCATTGCATCCTGTATCACATTCAAGAAGAGCATCAAGAAAAGAGGAAGAAAGACCAATGGAAAACCCAAAAAAAAAAGGCATCTTGTCAAGGAATCACAAGGCAATGAAGAAAATAAAATTGGCTTTACGCACAAGAACTCATCAAAAGGATGTCATTTGAATAGGTTTACTAAAACACAGTAATTCGTGGATGCCCACCTGAACATTTTTGTCAGGATCATACTGATATCGCACAAGTCTGGGTATTAACACACTTAGATGTGGCTGAAGAGCATCCCCAGCTTGCTTGGCTATTTTAGAAAAGCCAAAAGCAGCACCTCTTTTCGAATTTAGAGAAGCATGGTGATTTGCAAGATCCATAAACTTGTATATCAGATCTGGTTGCCCCATCTCATTCGCCATATTGCACAGTTCCTTATAAGTGCTAAGTTTTCCACCACTTAGACTTTCCCCAATAGCCCCCTCTTGGAAAACTTCAGAATCTTCGACAAGCTGTCCAACAAAATTTCATCCTCACATTTGTCACCAGAGGGCGCAGAAACTTAAAGAGTCAAGTCAATATTTTCAAGTATTATGTGCTTCTCCATCCATCAGTTCCTCATTATTTGTATTTTGGAATCTCGACATAATTTAAACCTTTCTGGGTTCTTAGTAAAGTCTTCCATCAAATTTTTAAGTAAGATAACCTAAACTACAATACAACAAACCTTGATGGCTCTCTTTCTCTTCCCAGATCCAGTTAGAGTACTGACAAGTGCATTCACCAAGTTTTTCTTCATAGAGGCATCTCCAAGCTCATAGACAATGCTCATGCCTTGGGAAGCAAGCTCCTGAGTAAGTTCATTTTGTTCACCGAGTAGGTGTGAGAACGCTTCCTGCAATACAAAGAAAAAAAAAACTGAATTATAGCAACAAAATAGAATAGTATTCTTCTGAGCAGAAAAATGGTCTAATTCCCTTTTCGAATTCATAAATGTTCTTTATGTCTTCTCTCAGCTGTTTGTCGCTTCTTAATTGACCTAAAATAATTGTATAGATTCATCTCGACATGAAAAGAGTTTGAAGTCTTTTCTTCAACAAGAGAAGGCCTTATCTCAGCTCATTTGCACAACTAAATTGACCTGTATCTTTTGACTAAATTAATGCAATATACAAGTAACCTGCAAATACAGCAACTGTGCGCCTCTTTATGTTATTGGAAGTGAACACGATATCCTCCTCAGGAATTATATGGTACAAGATAAACTTTATGCATCTCTTTGTATAGAAAAAGGTGGACATTCCAGCTTCCCTCATACTTTAGCGTGTCGATGCAATTTTACTTTAATTCAGCAAGTATGATGAACCCGGAGCTCAAGGCCCTTGGTAAGTATCAAAAACATCCATTGACCAACCAAAAAGTCCATTCATCCTCATCATATGTTTAGTATGTTGAATTTATTATTGTCTGTTCA
Source organism: Eucalyptus marginata (assembly GCA_014182565.1). Classification (NCBI taxonomy): domain Eukaryota; kingdom Viridiplantae; phylum Streptophyta; class Magnoliopsida; order Myrtales; family Myrtaceae; genus Eucalyptus; species Eucalyptus marginata. The sequence goes on along the minus strand of CM024594.1, from coordinate 6,216,000 downwards.
ATTTTTACTTTTTTTTTTTGGTCGGTCTGTTCAATTTTTACATAGAAGCTAGGCCACTGATATATATAAGAGCGATCTATGGAATCAAAACAACTCTGTTAACGTACTTTTAAGGAAAATACAATTGAGATTAGTCACAAGAAAAACTTCAATCTTCAGTAAACCACAAATCCTCTGCAAAAATTCAGCATCTTTCCAACACAATGATTGCAAGAGTAGAAATAAGCTAGAGTCAAAAGGTATAGAGTGCGTTGTAACAAGCTCATAAGATAATTGGCCATTAATAATAGTAATAATAACAAACTCAGAAGTACAAAAATTGGACTTATCGATTGACAATAAACCTGAATCTCTGGCAGCATTTGTTGGATAGTTGCATGATGGCCACAATACATGGTCAATGACAACAGCCAGACAGTTCCAGCACAGCGTTCTTCCTTTCTTTGACTGTATAAAAGACCATCAAAGAGCTTTCTAGTAATTGCATCTCTAACACTAGCACGAGAACCGTCAGTGTCTTCAATCATTCCATTAGAGTTAGATCCTGTCAATAATGGGCTCATATTTTCCATAAGATAGTTCGAAGACATGGAGAGTGAAGCATAATTAGTCTTGAGAATTGTGTCAGCAGTCACAGGGACAGTTCGCCACAAGAAAGACAAAGCCTCCCCAGCAGCAAAAAGGACATCCTCAACCTGTATAACTCAATAATTTAGAGATAAGAAAACTTTGAAGTGCTATGCAACCATAAGACCAAACAAGCGTCATATACTAAGACAACTACAAGTAGAAAGAAAAACGAGATTTAGTGTGCGCACCTTCGAACGGCAAAGGCTGAAAACCAAATCAATTGCAATGTTGAGACGTGAAGGTGATGTTTCATTCATACAGATATGTCCAAGTGATACAGCAATTTTCTGAATTACTTTAGTATCATCACCAGAAAGAAGCTTCCTCAGTTTTTCTTGTAGAACCATCAGTATGTCGGCTGCAAATTGAATGTAAGTCTAACATGACTAATCATCCATGTAACTGATTCCAACATTTCCAGGAAGAAAAAAGTTACCTGAGGTGGACTCATTGGAAATTGAAGGTAATGGGACGCGCAACCCAACATGACCTAGTGCTTGCATAGCAATAGATGCCAATGTTGCATTCTCAGAGTTCACAATATCAACCAGGCATTTGAGTACACTCTGGAGCAGAACTTCTGGTATCTAAAAGGTGAATGTCAGATACAACACACTTTATGTAAATGCAAAAAACTAATGCTCAACTCAACAATATGTAACACAATTATACAGAAAAGAAAAGGCAGACTTCTACATTTATGTCAACATACATCCTACCCCCGACACAGATATCAGAGTCCAATTTTAAATCAGTTTTAAGAAAAGGAGTTTGCAAGCAAACAAAAGGTGTAGAGTTGGAAAGATTTCAACTGGAAATCATGGGACTTGAACGATAAGGCATGAATGGATTCATAACTAACAATAAGAAAAAGGTAGTTGTGTGTATTTTTCTCAAGCATCTTTTTATGATAAAATTATAAATTAACATTAGAATAAATCACACAGGATAGGAGTGATAGCTGATCTCAAATGTAGCAAAGAGGAAAAGACACAGACATAGTGTTATCTCAATGAAGGTCATATTGAAAGTATGAAGCCTTGGTTAAACACTGATTATGAAAGTAATAATCTTTTTGCCCAAAGATCATGAAAGTAAGTTGAATGGATCATTTAGTACTTTGGGTGAAAAGAAGTTATATGTCAATCAGTGAACAGATCTAAAAAGCATGGAAATTCTCTTGGTTTTATCTACTAAAGTTATCATTTATCACAGAGGAAAGCAATGCATAAAATCACCCACCTTTTGGTTTTATTAGAAGTCATTTAAGGCTCAGCCAAGAAACAGGAGAAGTAGTCATTTAACAAATCCATAATCAATTAAATTCAAACATTCAATAAATTGCTCATCATTATTGTTGACAGTTCAACATGGAATTTTTTTTTTTTTTTTTTTTTTTTGGACCATAACCAACGTAGGAAACTACCAGCCTAGTGCCTAAGACAATAACTGCTACCCAGAGAGTAAAAACCATCAGAATGTTGCCACTTGGTCTGAAGTATAATGAATAGAACAAACGACGCATGGAGCAAATGTAAAACATAAGTTAGTCCATAAATATATCAACACCATGCCACAGTGCAATCAGAAGGAAGATGCTGAAAACATGATTGACCATACAATATCACCAATATATTCCTTTCAAAAATCACATGCATTTATGCTTTATTTTGGAAGGAGGAGAGTAGAAGAAAAATGAGGGACAGACGTGAAAGCTGGGCTAACAATTAAACTTTTGTGAGGAGAAAAGGAGGGGACCAATTTTGTCCCCCTTCTTCCCCTCCATGTTCCCAAACAATGCATTAAGGTAACAATGGTGCCACAGGACAACACAAGAGAAAACAAGTATGGGAAAGAAAAAATCTCTTATGAGTTGCTCAAGAAAAATAGCAAACTGTGACTTACAGGAGGCGTCCTACAAATACAATCTGCTGTGATATATCCTATAGCACATACCGCTCCATGATGATAATCAAACCTGAAGAACACATTGAACTCCCCAAATCAGGAGAACAATTGACTTTGCACTAAAAAAATGAAGGGTCAATCTTCCAAGAAATATTGCCAAACCTTATTTTGCGTGAATCACTAATTGAATTAACTAGTTCTCTTATCAAAGCTGAAGCAGCCGTGGTCGGAAGACCAGAGGAAGCCATTCCAAGTAAGCGTGCTGCAGTTTCACGAGTATCAATGTCTACGTGACTTAGTAATTGCTTTAGCCATGGTAGTTTGTTAGCATAATGAGGAACGATCACCTGAGATCAATATTATTTAGTAGGAAAAGTTAATGCTAGTCCCATGGGGAAAATGGAAAAGGAAGAAGCAAGTCCAGCGTTTTCTTTTATCATACTTGTGGAGTATGAGATCCAATTGCCACCAGCGCCCTGGAGGCACAAGCATGCAACTCAACCGAGCCTTCAAATGCCATAGCATGATCTAGCAGTAAACACATATTTTTCACTGAAGATGAAAATTCAGAGGGTCCTCCATCGGTTTCAGAAAGCAGCTTTTCTGACTCAAAACACTGCAACAAAAACTTGATCATCGCGACATAAGTTTCTGAAGGAAAAAGAAGCTTTTGTTCCCTTATTTCAATTGATTCTAACAATTCTGGTCTCTGCTTGAGGATGTAAGTTAACATGTCTCCAAGTTTTGGGTACTTCAGACTGATATCATGACGGGTAGGTTGCGCATTATCATTACCGGGGAACAGGCCTTCCAGTGCCATTTCTCTTCAAAGAAATTTCAAAAGAAAACAGCAGAACAAACAATAACATTACATCAGTAATAGAGAGAACTACCACTGTATGCATACATAATAAGGACATAGACTAATATACAAAGCTAGCCAAAGAGACATCTTATCTGTTGGAAGAACTTCAGTGACATCATGAAACATATGAAGAACACAACCAACCAATATCATGCAGCAATGAAAGAGCATAAGCATGAAAGAAACTTAAAACATCGACACGAGATCATCGACATCCACAAATAACACTCATAATCTGACAAAGAGTAACATAACCTACAGGCGCCTATAAAATGCAACAAATAGAGAAATGTCTAACACTCTACATTAAGCCATAACTCCTCCCTCTTATATATGTAAATATTACCCAAGACACCCAGTTAATTGACTAAAAAGCATTTTAGAATCTACTATCATATATACACTTTGAAGAGAAGATGTCATCTACCTTATATCCAACTTAGGATCTGCAGCCCCAAGCATACATAGATATCGACTTGGGCAGTGTTGCAAATCAAACAATATAGTTGCCCACCTAACAGCACAGAATCGTACTTCACTTTGTTCCTGATTAAAAGGAGGTATTCAATTTCCATATAAATTGTATACTCCTCCTGCTATACATATTTACTAAGCCAAACCTGTTTCAAATTTTCCAACAGTAGTGTCTCCAAATCCTTTAGCACAGTAATGGATGCATCCTGATGAAAGGAGCAAAAACAGGGTCAGTGATTTCTCATAAAGCGAGATGCATCGGTAGAAATGAAAGGAAAGAAGGCTGTCTATTGGAACAGAAAGTTCTCAAAACCAGAAAGAAGGAATCTTCCTTCAAACACCCATCCTTACGTTCTTTTCTTTTAGAATCCGAATACCCAAGAGCACATGACAACAGATTGATCCATGCCCTTAGAGGGGATACTTTTCTCACCTATGGATTGAAGTGACTACAACCATATGCAGGAGGAGAAAACTAAGAGATAAGACTCGCTAAATACAAAACCAAATCTAATGCCACACTCAACGAAAGATATTTGCAAGTAGAGATATTACAGGCAACTGAACTACAACTAATACTTCCACCACCACCACCAACCAACCCCCCCCTCCCCCCTTCTTTTTTTTTTCTCTCATCACCACTGCCACTGTTATCAACAGACATTATAAGCAATTCCTCCACTCCACCACCACCATTTTGGCTACTACATAATAAGCCTTATTCCAATAAGTGGCAGCTGTATGAATTATTTCATGCTACTGTGCTCAATTCTGTATCGTGCGTTGTGAACTCTAAAGTGCTATATATCTCTCTTTTTCACTTTCTTCAATATTTTCTTTTGTGTCACACAAATAAACTAAAAAAGTAATTGTAAAATTTAAGGTAAGTCTGGACTCCAACATAAAATCTAAAGCCAGGAATCTTTATTAGGTTGCACTAAATGCCCAATTGAAAAGCACAAAAGTAACACAAACTGGAGACAAGTCGATGGTTATCCCAATTTATTTCTTCATTTATTTATTTTAAATACCCACCAATTGACTTTTTAAATTTGTAACACCATGGAAACCAGGCTCTTTCTAAGGTTTGAGGTAATGATATCAGTCTTCTTATCATACATAAATAAAGCAGAACAGCAAAAGTGTCAACAGTCTGTCTTCATATTCAAATAACCTTGATTATAAGTGCTTTAGCATAGACCTATAGGTAATGAGATGTATGCCCAGCTACAATTGTTTCAGAAAATTCAATCTCAAAGCACTACCAGAAAATGATTTTAAAGTTGGTGAAGAAATTTAAACTATTCACATCTAAAGCGGAACAAATGAAGCTCATCAATTGCCAAAATGACCAGTTAGAACAAGCATTTGTCATGTGCTACCAGGAAGGGGTCTTCATCAACTATAATTTCATGCAACAGATTGAGAATCAATATTCATATTGTCACCCATATGGAGAGAGTATAGCAACCTTGTATGCAGCAGCAAGGGAGACAGTTGCTTCTTGAATTGTAAAACGGAGAGATGGTGCCTCCAACTTCAATGCCTCAAAAAGCCGAGCAGCCATATCAACTTTATCCCTAAAAGCAGAACAAAAAGGGGATAATCCAACGCACAAAAGCACCAAGTTTTGTGTGTGTGTTTTTTTTTTTTGGGGGGGTGGTGATGGGGAGAATCTCGTCCTGTACCTGAAAAGCTGAGGCGTTCGCTTTGCAAGCAACCCAATTGCTTGAAAAGCAAATGTTTTTGTGTCCTTGGCATTAGTATCTACATGAACAGAGCAAATAGCTATTCATGGACTAAATACTTGCTGGATCTTAATCTTAAAAGATGACTGAAAGAACTACAATCAAGGGAACTCCGTTGCATGCTGAGCTCACCTGATTCAGAACTTGAATAACCATCAAGTGTCTTCATAATTCCACTAAGGATAACAGGGCCCATCAGATTCAACTGATCAAGCTTTGCCTGAGAAAGATAACATTCAATCGGTAAAAGTCATCAGTCCACTAATAACAAATTTTCAATAGTAGAATGACAAAAAAAACAGCTAATATCATAGTGAAAGTTGCTTACCAATTTTTTTTCAGGTTTAATTATGAAATGTATTAAGTTAGTATCTTAAACAAAAAAGAGAGTTCTCAATAGTCCAATGCTTCTCATGCAAATAATCAGCACTGAGAAAAATGGCCAAAGTGACATCACTGCATATGCCTTCAGATATTTTCTTAATAAAAGGAATAGACTCTATTGACATACGCATTCAGATATTTCACAGGTACAACTCACAAAAAAAAAAACAAGAGCCATGCAACCACATTACTGTGCTTATTTGGGTTTGCACACTAACAAGCTGGAGTAGATAGGCTCTCTGTCAGATCGAAAAATGGTGGGCACTTGCTAGACATGTGATACCTGGATATTGGATCTTGCATTGTACCTAAGAAGTCAATTCTGGATGCTCTAATGTTTTAACATTTCATTAGGGTAGCATTATTTCCCATTTTCTCTTGTCTTAGAGCCTTTGAGGGTGTGTTAAGTTTGGAAGAGGCGGTCTTCAATTGGGCAGAAGACCAGTTTACCTTTATAGCAGCTAAATACAATGATTTAGCAAAATCCTAAGTGCTGAGTGGAGTTTATCTGAGAGGTTGAGCAAAACATACGAACTATGGTGAATGGCATCACAATTAGGCAATTTTACAATGACTACCTCAATATTTCTTTCCAACTTCAAAGTAGGGTAACTATAAATTAAAACCAAGGTTTAGCTCTTACATGCTTGAATACCCAAACAGTGAACTCCATTCCCAACTGCTTCAATCTTGTGGTGGTACCCTGTCCTATAACATTATGATTTCAGATATATCAGCACGGAGAAGAACTATGACTGATACAAATTATCATGAAAAAGGAAGGACCAAGGATCACAAAATGTTAAACAGGAAGAAAAAAAGGTAGAATCACTCAAGAACAAGACACGGTGCACATAATGCATAGAGGAGGACAGCCTAAATCAGCAACTGTCAAGAGATTATGATTTTACCTTAGCTACTAATTATTTCAGTAGGACCCATGACATACCGGATACAGACTTTACTCATATGAAACATCCTTTTACAAAACAAGTAGTGCTCATCAATTATATCACACAAAGCCACACAGATAACTGTAACCTCAGGGTATAACAGGACAGATACTTCACACCTTTAACGAGGTGGCAAACTTCAACATATAAATTGAGAATCTAGTACAACTTGTGGCTTTCAACATCATCATGCATCAGCCAAAGGCACGGAATATTATATGAGGGCACTAACACAGAAAACTGGCCAGATCCCAAATTACTTATTTTGGCACAACTGGAAACTCAATAGAGTTTCTTAATAGAGAGCCAAGGCATTTCCCAACTGCACCCCACCAAATTATTCTCACCAAACATGCATTCATTTTGTGCATGTGTTGGTACTTAAATACTAGCATACTTCTTTCCATCTTGCTCTTGCGTTGTGGGTAACATTTTCAATTTCTGTTACATCACAAAATAGACCCAAACATACGATTAGCTCAATATTAGGCACTTTCCTCTCTGCCTTCTCACCACAACTGCATGTAAATCTCACTGCTACTTGCACTTCATAGACACTCTCTCACATTGCTTCTTCTTACTTTGCCACCTCTCAGCAAGTAGTTACTCTCACGAGTCTCTCTAAATATGGCTTAATTGCTATATCATCGTATTGGAAAATTCTAGTCCATTTTGTAAGATAAACTGAAGGAGGAGAGTTTTGAAGAAGCCTCCGAATACCATATATGCACCCAAATATGCACTGCAAAGTCAATGGAAAACTGTTTGCTGCAGTAATCGACCGACAAAAGACAGACATCAATCTTGCTTTTAAGGCCAAATTGGCAGGAGCGATTCTAGAATCTGGTGCATCACTATCAGCTCCAATAGAACCTGCACAACATGCAAATAATACAGCATTAAGGGGATATGAGGCATAATGGAAAAACGAAAATGAATGATGTTTACTTAATAGCAACAATAAATCTGACATTATCTCCTTCATGAGTATTGTAGAAATAGTGAGACCACCTTATGCTTATCTAATTTTTAAATGTTCCAAAACTCCCCCACATATAAATTGGAATTAGATATAAAGACCAAAGCGCAGAGATTGACCAAGAACTCAAATGTAAATGAGGGGCCACAGAGAATTAACAGAGCACTTCCCACTCTCATGTCTTTTAGGCATTGTGAGTATATTGACAACTTATAAAAAACCTAAGCAATTGGATGAAAGAGCAATCATGGGATATAAATACTATTACATGTATAAATTATGGTCAAGATTTGGTGTATTCGGGTTACTGAAAAGCCACTTTGCAATATGAAGAGTTGTTCGACTTTGCAAACTCTCTGTAATTTTGTATAGGTGCAGTACCCCTGAGTTACAGTTCACGTAAACTTTTCTGATTATGCTTCAGCAAAAGAGTGTAATGAGAACTATGCAGATTTTGCTTGAATAATGAACTACTTACAAAATGGTTCTAATGATCGGAATTTCAAAATACCAGCATCGTTTATCTTAATGACTGCACAACCCATTGGCTGAAGAAGTTTCATACCTTTCTCATGGACACTTCTAATTTTTTCCTTGAGAAAAAAAAAAAAAAAGTGCCAAAAAATAAGGATAATGTCCATTTCACTTGAATAATAAAGTAATCCGAAAAAGCTTTTAGAGATTGAAAACCAGCATCATTTGATGTCCATGATGGCATGATCTGGTTGGCCACAAAATTTTTATGGACAAAATCAAATGGGTGCTCCAAATCAGAATCTTATTTTTCTCCTGGTTATAGTTTCAGGAAAGTTTATATTTCTCATATAGTGATGCTGTTATCAACAGCACCCTCTAAATGAATTTTTTTTCCTGAATACCAATCTTAAATCAACCACTCTCCAGAAAAAGAAAAGTCTCCAGAAGTTGCTGAAAGAAATATTCAGCACAGTAAAAGGCTAATATTAGTAAACTGAAACTGATCCTGCCACCAAGAACATGAAAACAAAAATTCGGCATGAGATACCTACAGCTTTGAAATATTAGCCACCTATGTACTACTTTCCTTAAAGTGGCTGGCACCACCTACAGTAATGACATAATCTGGATCCTTCATATATTGGCAAGCTTGAAAAAGAGGATTTTATCAACAACTTTTGAGGGAAAACAAAGAATCATAGCCCCATACACCTCAAAATGCCACAAGGAAAATAACTCAAATCTGGAAAAACTTTCCTTCAAAGTAACGATGAGGCAGATTCACTCACATTGATCGAGAAACTGACTCTACAATGGAATATTATAGATCATTGGCCTAGCTGATATAATCTTCAATCAAAGATGGGTCAATTTATTTTGCCCGTATCATGTCACATGCACTATAGACATGAAATGCACCACAGAAAGAAGGGAAAGCCATCCATATCCATTAAGGCAACGAAAGATCATTATTTAGAGTGATTCTTCTCTCCCGTCTTCGTTTTTTATAAAAACTTCTCCAAACAGACATGTAACAGAATGAAATTATCTATGCCAAACGAAAATGCTACAGGAGTAGTCTTCAGTAAAAGACTCATTTCCATGGTCCATACCATTGAATAGAAGAAATAGTCTCTTCACAAGCAACGGATCATCAAAATTTGCACCAGAAGCCTTCTTCTTTAAAAGCTCATCCCCTCTCATTGCAACAGCGCCTTGACTGGTATAAATACAACATCAAGCAACAATGAGATTCCACATGAGCTCATCCATCCATAGGACAGGACACCAAGAGAGAAAATATCATACTACAATCCCAGGATACCTGTCAACTGAAGCAGCGAGATAGAGGGGATAAACAACTTCAGGGGTGAGCTCCATAGCTTCAACTACATTCAAAATGCCCAACTGCTTCGGGAAAAAAACACACACACACACACAATTAGAATTAATTGAGATACCCTAGATAGATATTAAAAGAATAATATTGTAGTTGGTGGTAGTGTAGACAATGCTGAAAATCCACCACCCAGAGATTTGCCTTATTGCTAAGATAACATAGAAAGATTTTCAAATCTAAATGACTCCACCTTTCTCATCAAAAGTGTATCACTCGTCAATTGATGTTTCCCAGTAATACGATTAGCTTGAGCAATTGAAAGCCCAGGGGAGATTCCTCCACTGTAAAGAAACAATAACTCCTTGATAAAAGAATTGGAATAGCATCTCATACACAGTAATGTAATGCTCGGTGAGGTGATATACAAACCCTTGAGATGAAGGTTGATACAAGATATTATGAAGGCAAAATTCAATGAAACCTTCCTTATCCTGAGAATTATCTACAGCTCTATACATTGCAGCAACTTCTGCACTGACTCCAGTTGAGTGGCATTCACCAATCACCTGAAAGCATTCAACCATGTAGAAGTACACAATCACGAAACATCATACTGTACTTTGAATACATTACACTGAACATAAGGAAAACAATGGAAGAAAGAGAAGCTGAAAATACATCACTAGGATCAGGTATGTGCAACATTCAGAAGACAACAGGTCAGACTGAACCTAGGATTGGCTTGAACAACCATTTATAAGGACTCTAAAAGACCCAGCCGTAAAAGCTTGGAGTTGGTCCTCTCCAAATTATCATGACACAAGTAATAGATTTTCAATCAACATGATATAGGACAAACAAGTCATTATCATTTATATCTTTCATCCAAGAAAGTAAATATGCATCCAGCGGTAAAGATGTCAGAGAATGGCTCATTCACAAAGATGTGTTCTTCTCACCAATGGACATCAAGACATAATATGTGAAAGAAACACTCACATTAATCAATGTAAGAACACTCAAAACTAGAAGTAGCACCAAGTAATGTGCTTGAATAGTCTACAGAACTTTGCATGCTAGGGAATAAAGAACTTTAAACAAACCTTTGCTGCAATTCTTAGAACAATCTCTTGATGCTGATAAGGAAGCTTTGAAACATTGGCTGCAAGTATAGGTGCCATCGTTTCTTTCTCCTGATTATTTTTAAAAAAAAAAAAAAGCACCGGTATCAGGATTCACACAAAAGATTTTCTAGACAGGCAAGTTCAAGATAACAGCTTTTCACTTCCCAAAGACACTTCAGATGCCATAACAATAACAAACCTTCACATCAGTGCGTTCAAAAGCCATCTCAATATACAAGATGCAGAAGTTTTTGACAATTGATACAGCATTGGGTTCTGTGTATATTCTCCATAAATCTGACAAAGGCAGACCAATTTCAGGTTGGTGTTTCACTCTTTTATTAACATGGCTCAGGATCTCAAGAACCTGTACCAAAAGGTAAATCAATCTGGTCATCCCACATGAAATGATTTAACAAGGACAACACTGTATAACTATGAAGTAACGAATAACACATTCAGTTCAGCATACGAACACTTGTTTAAATGAGAAACACTTAAAAGACACAAGAAGAGACATGACAAATGAGGAATGAGGCCAACATGGATCCAAAACATGACAGGAGTATCATTCGATCAATACCATGTCGCATGCTGGGAATTTTTCAGTATATGAACTCAGAAAGGACCAAGAGAATAACAGCCACTGGATGGTGGTGAAAGGAAGAAAATAAAAATTCTACAACATTATCTTTCACTGAACCTCATACTCTATAATACCAGGAGTCTTTGAAACGGGAGGATTAGAAGTCTTTCAGTCAATGTCTGATATAACTTCAGAATAGCATAATGTTTGAGTCAATCAGGTTGCAGCAACAGAATACTGCTCAATTCCCAGATTTCATAAATTTGGCCTTGTCCTACACTGTTCCCGCAAAACATCCCACAAAACACAAGGGCAACCATCTTTTTAGAAGGTTCTATGCTTGTTATGTACCATTTACAAGGGATTAAGTCTAAGTAGTATTGAATGCAATGGGGATTTGTATTTGAGGAATGAACATAGTTTGAGAGTGACATTCAAGACGACACCAAACTAGTATATTCATATTAAATGGTTGCTTAGCCTAATATGATTCAAGGTTAAAGTGACCCCGAACTACATTCTCAGTTTTCTATTCATTTATTCTTTCCTCTTGATTAGTTGAATAGGTTGTCATACATAAAGGTAACGAAAAATCTTAGCACACGAAGTAGTTACAAACAGCAGAGATGCTTAGAAGATTTAAATCTGTGGAACTTAATGACAGAAAAGATGCCAGACAAAACGTTACACAAGAACAACTACAGCCCACCCCACCCACTTAAAAGAAAAGAACAAATGCACCCATTATCTAAATTTTGGTAAATTATTCCCAATGGAAGCGTTAGAAGAATTGCAATGTCCACACAATACTTTTCATTTGCAATGAGCAACCCTGCCCCCACCCCCCACCCCCCACCGCCCCCACCAAAAAAAAGGGGGAAAAGCATGGTGATACTAGCAATGTCACCCATGAAGTGTCAAAACTTCACACAAGTAAATTTAGTTCCTTCCAGCAAACAAAACTATCTAAAAAGTTATATTTTCCCCAAACGTCATTCCTTCCCACCAGCCAAATATGGAAATGGCCTGACAATATTGATAAATTATTTGGTCTTTCTTTATCCAGCATTATTCCTTTTAGAGTTCTGTGTTAATAGCTACAGGGTCATTCAACCAAATGTATTGCTTAAATTTTAAATCTCTATTCACAGAATTCCACTTTCAATTGTCAATAGTTATATTTCTTCATAAGTAAGAAAAAGTTGTATGAAAGAGAAAAAATCTGCCACATCAGGTATATATCGGATCAGACAGAACAAAAGAAAACTAGAAGGAACCTATTCCGAAGAAAGAGTAGAGCAAGAAAATCCATAAGTGCTCCAACAGAGCAATTACAGACAAAACTTGCTTCTCTAGTCCATAAAAACGAAGCCTTTTACCGCAAAGTGCACCATATGAGGCAAATGGGGAAGCTTTCATCGAAACATTCAACTCTAAAATATTTTCTGTGCTAAATCTTCCGGGCTATCAAGCAGTGCCTTAGCCAACTGACCAACCCTAAAAACCATTGAACCACTCCTAGGCCTTACAAAAGAATCATGGCCACTTTCGGCATCTAAGCATGAGCTCTTAGCAGTTCCACTAACAAAAGCATGATTACAGAATTCCCGGGCACCGAAGTGGAGCCAACATCAACCAGACCGACCAAACGAAGTCCGAACGAGCGCGAAGCCACAATCGCGCAGGGAATGCGTGCGCACCTTGTTCCGGACGGCGGAGGAAGGGGAGGAGAGCGAGGAGATGGCGAGAGGGAGGAGCTTGGCGAGCAGGGCTTGGAGCTTCGAGTCGTCGCAGAGCGCCAGGCGGGTCAGCATCCGGTCCAGCATCTCCTCCAGCTCCGCGTCGGACCTCGCCGCCGCCGTCGCCGGCGCCGGCGTCGACGATTGCGCCATTCGCGATTTCGATCGGGGGCGGTGCGGTCGCGAAGGGAAGGCGAAGGGAGGTCGGGCGATCGGTGTGCGGGAGCGAGAGGAAGGAAATTGAATTGATGTGATTCTGGCTTTTTTGAACACTCTGCCTCGGCTTTGTCTTGGGCAAGAAACCAAAGCAAGAGTCTCTCCCACGAGTTCTGCTGCCGACTCCTTCGGTTTCTCCGAGATTGTCCTCGTCTGACAATTTTTTCCTTTTAAGGATTTGCGAAAGCAGCAAGAAAATGAAATAAATAGTTTCAAAATTCTCATCCAATGTAGAATATCGTCAATATCGTCACTAGAATTTTAATTTATTTAATGTATTTTATGAATTTCAATGTCATCCTTAACTTTTACATTTAGTCAAAAGTTCAACGTAGTTATCAAACTTTTAAATATCTCTAATGCCCTACATTAAACATTTATCGATTGTCGAACAAATTAGAAATTTAGAGATGATATCATATTGCATAAATTAAAAGTTCAGGAACGATATTATACGTCAAATCAAAATTTAAAGACCGTTTGTGCTACTGTCCCAAGGTGGTCCTACCCAATTGCTAGAGTTCAATTTTATCATCCTTAAACTTGTCAACATTTTCATATAATTTAGTCCCAATATTAAAGATTCACCAACAGCATCAAATAAATTAAAAATTTAGAGAAGACTTGCACGTTAAGCCAAAAATTCAAGGATTATATTGCACAATTTAAAAGTTTAGAAATGACATTGCGCGTTGGACCTATGTTGGGAATCATTTATATTATGATCTTAAAGTAATATCACACAATTGCTATAGTTTTGATTTTGGCCCCAACTTAACTTTTTGATAAAATTGATCCCTAAACACGTCGACGAAGCTTCTATTACATGTTTCATATCTCCATCTAGATGTGGATAAAAAATATCGGCTCCAACATGGAATAAAAGAATAATAATAACCAAGATTTGGATCTTATGTACACATGAAAATTGTCTAACCCCGTTGTAGTTTTAGGTTTCTATCACGAATTCTCAGCCACCAATTTGCATAGGAAATCTTGGATTCACAGTTCATATGATGCCAATTGCCAGGCACAACTAATAATTTACGTCAAAATGGCAATAGATTCTACCTCAAGATGAGGCCAGTTTAGCTCTGCATGTCTTTCTGTGAGCTTTTATATTTGGATCTTATGTGTACACCAGAAAATGTGTAGAACAGTTATGAACAGTACGCATTCATCCGCCCTGGAACAGCAGAATTGTCTGAGAAAGGGATTCGGATTGTTTATTATTGTTGTAAAGGCCAAGATATTGAGAAGTTTCAAGGGAACCATTAGACACCGGCGATAGGAAGATGTCAGTCTCGGCAAAGTTGCCGGATCGATGAGAAGAAGTGTGTTTAATTGCCATCTTAATCTCCACAACAAAGGCACACTCCTTTATCACCGATCTTACATATTGTGTGAAAATGGTTGTTTCTGTTGCTATGTTTCTGATGAAAATCACGTTAACTATTTTCCTGTCCTAAAGTTCCTAAAGTCATCATCTGCTCTTTATGTGGAAGTTGTTGGTTTGGGAAACCTGAGCTAATTTACCATTGCTGCTGAACTTCCTTCCTTTTGTATCTAAGTTAGCACTTCGAAAACAAAAACTGATCTTCAAGAAAAGGACTGTTCCCCGGGGAGGGAAACGGTAGGAAGACTTATTCATGTTAACCCACACGACACCAGTGACTCCAGACTCCAGTGATACCTCCAAGGGTTGTACCGAGCAAGTACCAATTGAAGTAATTTGCGAGAACCTTCCCTCCATTGGTTCCATTCCGATCGAAGTGGTCGCCACCAGGCGCTGGAAGGGCCCTCTTAATTCCACCAGCACCAAGTGCCAGTAAGACAATTGGCTAAATCCTGTGAAACCATTTATAGAGGTGTACAAAAAGAGAGCTTTGCCTCCTTCCAATGCATGATGATTTGCCACAAGGATCAGGATGAAGATTCTTGGAGTACGCTTGAATTGTGGCCATGCCCAATGCCTGCAAACGACATCAGCATTCCCATGAACATTGAAGTAGATAAAAGAACAATCTTTTCCCTGTCCTTGAGCCTTGAGGTAAAAAAACAAAAGGCTTTGAGAATCACCACAACTTCCATGGAGCCAAAATATCAGACAAGTGTAGAGTCCGTTTAGGTAAGTGTCGGAGATGAAACTGCCAACGACCGAGAGCAAGCACGCCGTGCCCATGAAGTTTGTTAGAGTGTCTGCAGATGTTGACAGGCTGAAGTAGAGTACGTATGTGAAGTAGAGGACCATGGTTGACATGTTGGCCACAAACCCAATATTCTCGAGGAATGCCAATCCTGCATAACGTATTATGGTAAAAAAATCTCCCTCAAGTCGATCTTTCTTGGAATGTGTTTTAGCTTAGCAGAATTCTGTGGTCAAGTTAGTAAGGATATGCTCACCAAACACAAAATGCGCCCTTATTTGCACGCGCTGAACTGAGGGACATGTCCACATTCTTGTCAACCTGCATCGGATCAGACAAAATCAATAAAAACCATATCGATAAGTGGAGAAAATGGCATGAGTTTGAAAATCTTTAATGTGATAGAAACAATATGAAACCATTGCTGATATTTTTCAAATTCCTAGAAAAGGCTCTCGATGATTCCAGCTTGTATAATTTGCCTGGCCATTGTGACTATGAACAACACGGAACGGAGTGGTAGCTATATTCACACACGGAGCCGAAGCATCACCAGTCTCTTTCTCCATCTTCTTGATGACATATATCTTAGGACATAACGTTCCCTTTTCTGTCTTCATCTTCGGTTGATAATGAAGACTCGTTGTCTGCTTTGCAGGAGCAGCCATAACAAAGCACATATTAAGTCCAAGAACATCTGCAGTTGGAGATACCTTGGGTTACCTCCATTTGTTGATTCGATGGCTCTTATTTCTGATTCCATCTTTTGTAATGAATGAACTGATCCAGTCATCCTACTTCTTGCAATTCCTTACAGGATATTACCAGCAATTTCTCATGGACAAGAATGACATCATCTACGTCAACTTTCATTATGTTTTTTGTGAGCTTTTATATTTGGATATTTCCTTGAGGCCCCAAACAAGTAAGACAATTAAAATGTACAAAGGTTTACATTTGTCATTGGGTATCAGAGAATATTTGCAAAGTAGATTGGGAGGCTTCAAGTCATCACTCAAGAAATCGAAACATTTATAGAGAGCAACTTTGGATTCTTTGATCTGGACTTGCGACCTTGAATTTTTATGTTAGCTTCCCCAGTCCCAATGAAAAGGAAAGAAGTAGCTATGTTATCTGATTGTATCTCCCTTGGGGCTAGGCTCAGAAACTTGAGCATCTGTCTTGTACTCACAGGAAGAAGCCCAAAATGTATAGGCTCAGAAACCGACAATACATGTTTATTATTCCTCTAGCCTGATCTGATCTGATATTTGGCTCCGTGGAAGTTGTGGTAATTTTCAGAAATATAGTTTTAAACCTCAAGTGCAGGATAAAGAATATTCTTTCCTCCTCCTTTTGTGTTCATAGGATGCTGATATCATGTGCAGGCACTGGTTATGGTCACAATTCAAGCGTACTCCAAGAATCTTCACCCTCACCCTTGTGGCAAATCATCGTGCATTGAAGGAGGCAAAGCACTCTTTTTGTACACCTCTACGATTCTACTCGCACTCGGTGCTGGCGGAGTCAAGGGTGCTCTTCCGGCACTTGGTGGTGATCAGTTATATGGGAATGGTGTCGCTGGAGAGAAGGCTCTTATGGTTGCTTTAATTGGTACTTGCTCAGTACAATCCTTAGAGGCATTATTGGAATCACTGGAGTTGTGTGGGTTAGCATGAATAAGTCCTGGTATTGGGATGACTGCATTGGTTGGATTCATCGTTCTTTCTCTTGGGAAGCCATTCTACATTTTTCCTCCCCGTGGGAACAGTCCTCTGTTGAAGATCGCACAGGTTTTTTTTTTCTTTCTTTTGGTTGACACACCTAACCTGTGTTCTCGGTCATTTACGTACGTAGTTATCAGTTGTAATATTTGCATTTCAGGTGGTCGTGGTTTCAATTTAGAATAGACACTTAATGCCACCAGTAAATCCTGACGAATTGTATGAGATTAGTGAGAAAGAAAGAGATCCGTCTGAAGAGAAAATTCCGCATTCCGACCAGTTCAGGTATTCAACTGAAATCCTTCCATAGTCCATACAGAAGGTCACTTGTAAACTCCTAGACGATCTGGTTTTTGGCAGTAACTTTTCGATCCTAAAACCAACAACGAAGACCAAAAATCTTTGTTTAACCAACAAATCATTCTCTTTTCAAGTTTCAGTCATATAGCTGCCTCTGTCAAATTTTCTGTTTAAAAATGATCCTTATAACTTAAGATTGATTGTCAAGTCTCTCTAATCAACCAGGTTCTTGGACAAAGCGGCTATTCTCCGTGACGGAACAAATGCAGAACCCTGGAAACTCTGCACAGTAACCCAAGTCGAAGAAGTGAAAGTACTCACGAGGATGCTTCCCATACTTTTCAGCACAGTTATAATGAGCACATGCATGGCACAACTGCAAACATTCTCAGTACACCAGGGCTACCTGTCACGCCCCGAACCCCGAGACACGTGAACATCCCACCATGGTCATACAAATGCGACATTTCCAGGTAGTGTCGCCGACCCAATTAATTCATTATGCGCATACGAAACATGTTAACTAACCCCTGACAAAAACTCATGGGATAGGAAAGCAGGAATTAATTACAATCATAAACAAACATATTTTCATAAACAAACAACCTCCCACGGGTTTACATGTATACCAAAAAGGGGCCAGCTTACAAAAAGGGATCAGTCTACCAAAAAGGAATAAACGATCCTAAGACTACTAGTCGGACTCGCTCTTTGATCCCACTTCAGACTGGACAGTCTCCAGATGCGGTGATTCCTCCATCTACGGTCCTGAAAATTTTGGCCCACAACGGGGTGAGACATCATCTCAACAAGTTCAACTCCCTAAACCCCTATTAGAAAGAAAATACACCTCGTGGTGGCCTAGCCACCTCACACGTAAGACTTATCTCGTCTTAATTCCTTTCCCGCAGGTTAGCACAATTTATATCACACAATCTCGGGTAATAATAAGAATTTAAATAATTGGAACAAAGATCACTTTCATATAAATCACAATCGCACTCAAAGACACATTCCAATCATTCACTACCACACAAGGGCATAGCCTACTCGCAATTCAGCTATCTATTGACACTCATGTCAGGCATCGCCTCCCCCTCATGAAGTGCGGCTTCGTCACTACGTCAACGGCATTCCCGAAGGAGCATGGGTCCAGTTGGCCTAGCCTCTACTGCGACCCGAGCCACGTCACCACCGACGGCAATTCACAAGGAGAACAGTCCAGGTTGGCCTAGCCACTATCGCGATCGGGTCTATCAACCAAAGACACGACAAATCATTATTGACTTCCGGACATTGCACATTTCATTCACATACTCCAATTTCAATAGTAAACCTTAACAATCAAATTTCGCATCGAAATCCAACACTTGGGTTTTTAGCCATAAAAACCCTATTTATCATAATCAACACTCAATTTGCCACATCCATTCATCAAATTCAAATTCTAAATATACAGCGACGATCAGCACGAAATTTTAAGCAACTTGGGTCAAAAATAATTTTTCGAGTTTTTTTAATAAATAATAATATTTTAATGGTTTTCGGAATATAATATTTTATTAGCTTTTTCCAGAATTTCGAAACTTTAAAATAAATCAAAAATAAAACCCAATAAGTCACATCAAGACTTATATTAAATAAACCTACTTAACTTTAAACTAAATACACTTAAAACTAATTAAATCTCTTAATCCAAATCACATTTAAATAAACTAAACTAACCACCTAAACATAATTAACTTAGGTTAAGCACACTTAGGGCATCATTAACCCTCCAATCAAGATTTAGTGAGCTAAACTCACCGGATTAGCGAGCCGAGCGCGCCAAAACGACGAGGTCGACACGAGGATCGACTTTCCTCAACGCGGGCCGAGCACCCGGGGTCGGGAAGCCGGTCAAAATGGGCCCCGAAGTTCCAGATCTGGGTTGGAACTTCAACCTCTGCCCATGGCCGAACGGAGGAGGAAAAGGTGGCGGCTCGGGCGCGGGACGGCGGAGGAGGGCGGCGGCGAGCTCCGGTGGCGGTGGCAACGACGGACGGGTGGCGAAGGGCGGCGCGACGAGCTGGGCGGCTGGGTGCGACAGGTTGGGCGGACGGAGGTGGCGAGCGACGGACCGGCGGGCAGAGCGGCACGCGCGCCTTCACGCAGACGCACGGTGGCGGCAACGGCCTAGGGCGGCTCCGGCGACGGCGGCGAGCGAACGGCGAGGGGCTGTTGGCCGATTGGTTGGTCGCACAAAGGGGGCGCAGCTCACTCTCTCTCCTCCCTCTCTCTCTCTCTTCCAAAGGTTGAAGAAGAAGTCCCTCCAATCACCACCCTCCACTTGTCAATCTCTCCTTCAATTTGGCCAACAACCATGACATAGGGTGATGTCATCTTCCACTAAGTTCAAATCCTCCACAACTATCTTCAATAGGTCCAATTTCATTTTCCGCCGGGGCATAAAATCTCGTACCTTAAATTTTCAATTCCAATCAATTCTCTTCCAATTGAGCTCAATTAAAATCCATAAAATTAATCTATGTTCCTCATAAGAAATGTGACACCCCAGGACTTCCAATTTCTTAATTCAGTCACAATTTCATAGTTAATTTCACTCTGGCATGATATTAGTGCGTCCCGATTTTATCGGTAGCTTTTAGAAATTTTTATGCATTCGACCTATGGTTGATAAATCTCAAGTCACAATGTACATCTTTTGACACACGTGGCAACCTCGGTTGTTGTGAAAATCTCGAGGTTTCAAATACGGACACGGGGGACCCAATCGATAGAAAAGTCGGTCCCAGTCTTGCCGGCCAGACAAGAATAGTGTGATCGGGTGGAATCACCCACACTCAATCACATACCTCCGTCGAGCCGACCTATCTCCGGCTCCTAATCGATTTTTAAACGTGCCATAATGACCCTTGTAGATTAGCTCTGGCCAAAAGGTCGCTTGGTCAAATTCTCGAGTCGATGCATTAGAATCTCTTACAGGATTCACCTAATAGGCGGGTTTTCACATGAGTGGCCAACTCAAGGAAGGGAACTATATGCGTGCAGATGAAATGCCCGTCTCAATTTACTAAAAATAAAATTGGAAAAATCAGGATGTCACACTACCTCATGGATCCCCACATTGGCTCATTCAAATTTCCGTCTGCATCAATTCCCGTTATACCCCTGTTCTTCATGTCCTTCCTCATACCCACCTACCAGTTTGTTTGTGTGCCCTTCGCTAGAAAAATCACCGGCCATCCAACGGGCATCACTAAGCTCCAGCGTGTCGGAGTAGGGCTCATCCTTTCGATCATCTCTATGTCGATCGCTGGATTGGTCAAAGTGAAGAGAAGGAATCGCACCATTGAAGATCCATTGCATCCCATCAGCATGTTCTGGCTGTCTTTCCAATACGGCATATTCGGAATTGCCGACATGTTCACGGTGGTTGGATTGCTAGAGTTCTTCTACAAGGAGGCGCCATCGGGAATGCGGTTGCTATCCACTTCTATGACGAGGCTGTCAGCTGTCTTTCGGCAACTTCCTGAGCACCATCTTTGATGCAGCCCACATTGATTACCAGCTCTCTCGACCAAGAAGATCGGCTCGCATTCAAGCTCGACAAAACCGAGAAGCCGTATCGATAACTTGAGTCCATCCCGAAAGTTTGAAAGACACCTTAGGAGCCATGAAGACGCTTTTACTACTTTATAGTTTCTATGCTATTTATTATTTTCCTAGTTTCAACGCTCTGTTTTAATTTCATTAACAATATAAGCTATCCAATTTCTTGTAGAAGATGAACGACTTTTGATGAATGAAAAACTTTGCTTTGAAGCAAGTATCGTGAACATTGTAGAATTCATATTCTTAAAAACCTAGAAGAATTTTCACTCCGTCTTTGAAGAGTCAGAGCTTTTCGAAACCCGCATCCTTGAAGAGTTGCAGTCATCGATCTAGAAGAATCGGTGCTCCCTCAACTTCCTTGGAGGCCTAGAAGAGCAACCAACGAAGTTTCTATCTTTTCCTATTATGTTCGTTATTCCCAACCCAAATTCGACCATCCTACAGTGCTTATTTCAGAAAACCCAAAACAAAGAAATTGTAGATCCAGAAGTCCTTGTTCATTTGGTTATCCGATCTATATCGACAAAGATACGATTGTTCTCCTGAGCTTGCGCAGTGCTGAAATTTCTGTCGGTCCTGTTTCCCGTGCACGAGTCACTCTCCCAATCCTATTGTTTGTGAAAGCCTACCCTTGGCTTGCATCAATCTTCGTCAACATCATAAACTCGGTGACGAGAAGGATTGCCCCGAGCAAGCAAGGGTGGTTGCACGAGACTGAACATGAACCCGAACAATCTGACCTCTTCTACTGGTTCCTGGCTGTGCTCAGTTGCCTCAACCCGGCAAACCATGTGTTTTGGGCTTCCTGGTACAAGTACAAGAAAAACGATCCAGAATTCGAAACCGAAGCCAAGCCAACAAATGGGCAAAACTAGAACATTGAAGCAACCCATTTCAAGAATTTTGACCTTTTTTTTCTCAATAAAATTATTATTGAAGCCTGCAGGGTGTCACTACAACGTTAAACACAAGGATTTTGGGAGACATGATGAATAAGTGTGTTTCTATGTAATGTTGTCAATGATAAAGCAGCCACCTTTTTGGTTCCCAGATGTTTTTGTCTTCTACCACATGCTATACAGTCAAACAAGCTGCAAAATTGCTGGCAAGAAAACAATCAACAGCTGAAAAAGCAAAGCTTTGTCGATCGCACAGGACAGGGCAGAGGATCCACCACGTCCTCTGTCTTGAACCCATGAGGCAACACCAATCATCAGCTTTGTCGATCCTTAATACTTGATGCTCTGGCGTGCCGGCGATCCGACGCTCGCAGATCCTCGCAATCCTTTCTTCTCTACATGATGCTACGCCGCCATGCCTTCCAGTCCCTACGCGATCCTCTTTTGCATCGTCAATAAAAATCGAATCTTTATCGTCGTGCTCGAGCGTCTCCGCGACTCCGTCATCCCCGAGCAGCGAAACGCACTCCGACCTCCTCGCCCTCTGCTCGAACTCGCAGTCGCTTGCCCGGACCAAGCAATGCCACGCTCTGGGAATCGTGGGTCGGTCCCTCCCTCGCAGCGTCTCTCTCTGCGCTTCGCTCATCTTGAGCTATGCTGGCCATGGGGACATCGCGGCGGGCCAAGTCCTGTTCCGCCAGACGGTTGGGCACTGCCACACGGCTTTCTTGTGGAACACTCTCATCCGGGCTCACTCCGTGTGCGGAGCTCATGATGGGTTTGAGACGTACAACGCGATGATCAGGAGCGGGGTTCGGCCTGACGGCCACACGTTCCCTTTTGTTCTCAAGGTTTGTGCGGATTTTGCGGAAGTGAAGAAGGGGATGGAGGTTCACGGGGCCGTGTTCAAGTTGGGTTTCAATGGCGATGTCTACGTGGGGAACACCCTTTTGCAATTTTACGGTAACTGTAGGGATTTGAGAGGCGCAGGGAAGGTGTTTGACGAAATGGATGAGAGGGACATTGTTTCGTGGAATACCATTATCGGAGTCTTTTCAGTGAACGGTTTGTATGAGGAGGCTTTTGAGTTTTTCAACGGCATGAATTCAAGGTCTGGGATGAGGCCTAATATGGTGAGCGTTATTAGTGTTTTGCCAGTATGCGCCGGAGTCGAGGATGAAATCATGGCATCTCAGATTCATGCTTACACAGTCAACGTTGGGTTGGTTACAAATGTGACCGTCGGGAATGCGCTGGTGGATGCATATGCAAAGTGTCGGAATGCAGTGGCTGCGAGGCATTTTTTTGATGAGATGCTTGAGAAGAATGGAGTTTCATGGAATGCGATCATAACAGGTTTTGCTTATGGGGAGCGCAATGTAGATGCTTTGAATATGTTCAGGTCAATGATCTCTGAGGGTATGAAGCCAGACTCTGTCACCATTTCTAGTATGCTTCCTGTGCTTGTTGAATTACAGTTGTTTGATTTGGCCGAAGAGGTGCACGCATACAGCATACGAATGGGTATGGAATCTGATCTGTTCATCTCCAACTCATTGATTGACATGTACGCAAAGTCTGGCCATCCAACTATGGCTTCTAGTATGTTCAACAAAATGAAGGTCTGCAATATTGTGTCATGGAATGCTATGATTGCTAACTTCACTCAAAACAGGCAAGAGGTTGAAGCTATAAATCTTATACAAGAAATGCAAGTTCATGGTGAAGTTCCAAGCTCATTAAGTTTCACAAACGTGCTTCCTGCTTGCGCCAGGATGGGTTTGCTTTCTACTGGAAAAGAGATCCATGCAAGGACATTTCGCATGGGACAGTCCTTTGACGTGTTCATCTCCAATGCCTTGACAGACATGTATGCAAAATGTGGCCGCTTGAACCTTGCCAGAAAGGTTTTCAGCATGTCACAGAGAGATGAAGTAACGTACAATATACTAATTGTCGGCTATTCTCAAACTAGTTATTGCTTAGAATCTCTTAGTTTGTTAAAAGAAATGCACTCCATGGGTATGAACTACGATATTGTTTCCTTTGTTGGAGCTATCTCAGCTTGTGCAAACATAGCTGCAATCAAGCAGGGTAAAGAAATTCATGGGCTGCTGGTCAGGAAACAACTTCATATGCATCTCTTCGTTGCAAACTCACTGTTGGACTTATACACGAAATGTGGAAAGATTGATATTGCCAGAGAAGTATTTGACCGTATGCCACACAGGGATGTAGCCTCTTGGAACACTGTGATCATGGGTTATGGGATGCTGGGAGAAATAGAGACTGCTATCAACCTTTTTGAAGAAATGAGAAATGATGGTGTGGAATATGACTCCGTTTCATATATTGCAGTATTATCAGCATGTAGTCATGGAGGGCTGGTTGAGAAGGGAAGGGAGTACTTTAAAGAAATGCGGTGTCAGAATCTTGAGCCAACACAGATGCACTATGCTTGTATGGTTGATATTCTTGGCCGAGCTGGCCTTTTTGAAGAAGCTCTGGAACTAATTAAAGGCCTGGCCTTTGAACCAGATGTTAATATATGGGGTGCTTTGTTGGGGGCATGTCGTATGCATGGGAATATAGAGTTGGGCTGTTGGGCGGCTGATCATCTTCTCAAGTTGAAGCCAGATCATTGTGGATACTATGTACTTCTTTCCAACTTATATGCAGAAGCAGGGAGATGGGATGATGCAGATAGAGTGAGAGAATTGATGAAGTCAAGGGCAGTGAAGAAGAACCCTGGTTTTAGTTGGGTTCAGACACGCAATAAAGTGCATGCTTTCGTGGTCGGAGAGAAAGTAGAGGATTTAGATCTGTTTGCTCGGCTTGCAGAAGCTGGCTAGTATGTTCTAAAATGGACATTAAGAAGAGTGGCACATCAGCTAGGATTTTAAATCTCGCTGCAGAGTCTACCCTGCAACTTAAGAATCAAGGAAAA
The DNA here is from genome assembly GCA_014182565.1 of Eucalyptus marginata. Taxonomy (NCBI): domain Eukaryota; kingdom Viridiplantae; phylum Streptophyta; class Magnoliopsida; order Myrtales; family Myrtaceae; genus Eucalyptus; species Eucalyptus marginata. The sequence continues at coordinate 6,190,946 of CM024594.1, read as the reverse complement.
AGACTGTAAGCGGCCTCTCAAGGTTCTTGCTTCGTTATTCCCATGTAATTACATGCTAGCAATCACTATAATAGCTCCAAGACTTGAACTACAGCACGATAAAAGTGATTGCAAATGATAATGCAATGAGATTACCCTGTTTAGAGATTATCATTTTCAATGTTTACAGAGAACAGCAGATGAAAGCTTGTTAAAGTACAACAAATGACCTAAAAAAACAGAAAGGGGAGCATCTACCCTGCACGAGAATGGAATTTACAATGCACATGAAGATCAAATGGATGTGAGCCATGAGACTCAAGGGAGGAAGGCATCATTGAGAATTCAACACTGTGGACTGTAGAAACTGGAGGTAAGCAATTACGGAAGGATGCACGATCCCATCTAGCTCCCACCAGGTAAAGCAAACTTACTAGAAAAGGGTGTATCCGAGTTTCAGATGAGATTCTTTGTGGGCATGAGAGCGCATCAGGATCCATCTCGATGTGGCACATGCTACAGCAGTAGGTCAAGACGTTGTCTGATCTATTACACACAACAGATGGTCAATCAAATGCCGAATCCTTGGTTCAGAGGATGAGAGGACGTTGTGGTGGATGTGAGAAATGTCGGATTGCTCTGACAATTGCTCAGCACATGATATGTGAATTTTGAGGGATGGGCGGTGATGGCAGGAATAGCTCCCATTCGAGCAGCATTTCTTACGTGTGGAGCACATATCGTCATCCTCTTTCACGAGAGCCAAAGGTTGCGTAATTGTTGGATTTTCCCGTCCGACAAACTCATGTCTTGTGGTAGGCTTGAGAGCACAATCGGGACTCGGTGAAATGACAGTCCCTGCACCAATATAGAAGCTTGCTGTCCCATTGGCCGCAGCCGCAGCAGGCGTTTGTCAGTCCACTGAACACCAAGGGTAGAGCATGGAAAGGATGAAACGGATGGTTTTTGTCAGTCCACTGAACTCGGGGAATACGAAAGCTCTCATTCATCGGCCATTCCACAATCTGTATTTCAAATACTTGGCCTAGGGAACGTCTGCATTCAATCATCCATTTTGCCATCGTAAGATGAACATTTCTTGTAATGTGAGCTCCATGACAGACCCACGCCAATCTAATGGCTAAAACCCGTGAAAGTACACATCCAGCCGGAATATAAATTATCTATAATGGTTCGCCCATGTGGTTTGGCGAAGAAAATATTCAATTTGGACCGGGAAAATACTCTCAAATTCTAGGGCAATGGCCTCATAAAGCAATAAACATTCAATTTGGACCGGAAAATACTCTCAAATTCTAGGGCAATTGCCTCATAAAGCAATAGACATACTTCTGGATTTTCATTAACTGGAATGTGGATATCGATCAAAAGCACAAACATCTCAACTCGAGTGTTTACAAATATAAGAGCATGCTTGTTCTTTCTCCCCTTCTGGATTTTCATTAACTGGAATGTGGATATCGATCGAAATCACAAACATCTAAACTCGAGTGTTTACAAATTCTAGGGCAATTGCCTCATAAAGCAATAGACATACTTCTGGATTTTCATTAACTGGAATGTGGATATCGATCGAAATCACAAACATCTCAACTCGAGTGTTTACAAATTCTAGGGCAATTGCCTCATAAAGCAATAGACATACTTCTGGATTTTCATTAACTGGAATGTGGATATCGATCGAAATCACAAACATCTCAACTCGAGTGTCTACAAATATAAGAGCATGCTTGTTCTTTCTCCCCTTCCCAGCAAGTGTAATCGGCATTGACAAATCCTCATATACTTCATATGTTCTTTCATTTTCTCCATTTCCACATAAAAAAATCCATGAGAAGACGAAACATGAGTCTGGAGTAACATGATTCCTCATTTGCGTCAACTCAGCTGAGTCCAACCCCAACCATCATTCGTGTCGACTGGCTGTCACCTGAAAAATCCAACAATGTTTCTGCCGTAGGCATTGCCAGCAACCGTGGAAAATTGGTCAATATAATGGCATTTGTACAAAAGAATTAGCTTTAAAATTAGCCAAATCGCCGAAATTGGGAAACCCAAACCAATGCTATGATTGATGACAAACCACTGCCGAACAAGAGTCATCGCCATCTAGGGTCCACATTTTCAACTCTTCAAGTCGCTTCTGAATTATGTCCAGAGCAACATCAGGAGACCAGTACAGTACCTTGTTTTCTAATCCAGGAGAAGCCCGGTCAACACTGCTTATGCCAATGTCAACCCCAAGGCTTCTATCCTCAATCCACTTGACCCTCACCCGCTTGGATCCTAGAAAACTTGCTGCTATGTCTGCAAAATTGCGTTTTTCCCATAAGATTGAAAGCTTATTATCCCACAAAGAATCTCCCGCCTCAACTGCATGTACAAAATTATCAAGCCATAGTTTCCTGACAGCAGAGGAGCTCCGAACAAAAATAACAGCCAAGCTCTTCCCTGCATATAAGTCAAAGGTGGAGTCGATCAAGGCCGGAAACACACCTCCATTAGGAAAGAGCATGTTTGCATCCACCACCCAAGCATTGTATTTAAGTTCTAAACATTTCTTAATCGCATATGTACTCATCATAACATTCTTGATCAACTCTGGAGAGGAATTCTCAGGTCTCTTCAGTTTGTTAGCCCCCACACTATCCAGAAATTGGTCTGCATCAATAACAGGATGTCCCCTTCTAGCAAGATCAAACAGCAAATTGGACGTAGGGCCCATAAGTATGTAGTTACGAATATTCAGCCTCTCAAAGTGGCAGAGCATGTTCCTGATGATGATCTCTTGAAACCCAAAGAGGCTCACAAACACTATAGTCTCATTTATTTGCACAGTGTCAAGAACAACACCAAGGTCATTGAAATTCCTGACGACCCTCCCAGGAAGCACCTCTCTAAAACAAAAATCATACCACTTCAGATTACTCAAGGGCTGCAACTCGAGAAGATTGAAATCATGAGGAGCTTCATTCAGAAGATGAGAATCTGGCCCAGCTGTTTTACCATAGTTGACACCAGTATCTCTGTGAGAGACGCTAAGTGCTCTTTCTTGTAAAAAGTTGGTATAAATGTTGAAATATCCATGATCATGAATGAATTTAATGAACCATGGAGTCCATATTTTCTCTCCCAACCTTCTGTACCATCCTGTTGTCACCTGTATTTCCAGACTCGAGTCATGTACTGAACATTAAGAGGAGATAATCAATGCGATAAGAACAGAGTAAGAAAAAGATATTCAAATTACCATTCCCTCAACAATTGGCTTGATGTCCTTTGCCTTGTGATAATCATACCACCTCCTAAACTCCTTCCAATGCTTTGGAAAGAGAATCTGACCCCAAGTCCCGACTAACTGATACAGGAAAACTCGACTTCTTCCATCAACCTGCAGTTTGTTCCCATGCTTACCTGGCCATAGCAAATAAACATATTTAAATAAATTACATAATAACTGAACATCCAGTGAGAGAGATGGATCATGCAACTGGAAGGATCCCAGAGATAGTTTTGATTTCTCTACAAATTAGCGAGAAATTTCCCCAGTTGGCCAGAAAGGCCCCTATCCTGTTTTGTTTATATGATCCTATACACCATACACATCTTCCCATGGACAAGTCATGCAAAAAGTGCAAGTAGTTTTCTATTATATTACCATCAGATATGTGCTAGAAGTTACCAGTATGGCTGTGCTAGAAGTTACCAGTATGGCTTTAAATTTACCAGCTTTCAAAATAAATAAACTAATATAAGAAAGATAACAACATGGTGTTGCGGCATCTACCAACACGTTGCACGTGGAACCTTATAACTGGCATTTTAAAGACACAGTTTTATCAGAGTGACTACAAATTATACCTGAAATAACAACCAGTATATACTCTGCCAGCAAAATGTTCATTAAAAGAAAAGACTATACCCCAGTTTGATGTATTCAAAAATGTTCTGGTGTCCCGGACAAGTCAAAAAAAGAAAAACCTAAAATCTTCTCCAAACCCTAATCAAGTGCATGGAGTTTTTATGAAAGAAGTAAAGACGAGACCACAGTTTTCCAATAAAATCATCATCTAGCAGCAATATATGCATGGACTGGATATCCAACATCTTTTATCTTGCAATTGCCATAGCTAGTCAACTACATACTCTTTCTCATGTTGCAATCCATAATGAGACGTTGGTGCCCTTTAATGCCGACACCAATTCCACAATTTCAGAAGCAAACCAGCCTGCCCAGCAAATTCAGACGAAATGCCTGAATCTCAAAGCACTAATGGTGAAAGATTCGGCGGAATCGATGACAAGCCGGTACAGAGTCCAAAACCGAGCTGTGATCTTAAAATAATTAAGACTTAGCAACGGGGAGATCACAACAAGCCTTCTTAACATCTCTAAGAATACTCGAATCCTCTACTGATCATCGAATTAACTTCACCTTTCAACCTAAATCCACAGAACTACTGTTGCCAAGTTAAACCGCAGATTCAACCTGAGCTCCATTAGCAAACTACTTCGACAACTCAAGTAAACTCAAAATTGCCAAGAGAATTCTACGAATGAAAGGTACCTGGGACAAACCTTGGTCGCTGAAGCGTCACTCCGTATATCATCGGACTAAAATTCGAAGCATTGTAGTAAAAGTTCCATATCACGGACTTAACGAACTTGTAGAAAAGCGGCGAGACCTCCAGATCATCTTCGACGATGAAGGCGAACTCGTCGTCGGAGCTCGGCCACCACGCCTCCAGCCACTGCGCCTGCAGCCCGGCGTTGGCGGTCCGATAGTGCACCCGCTTCTCGCCGAACCCCCACTGGAACCCGTCGACGAAATCCAGGATCCTCCGCGCGGCGTCCAGGCTCGATCCCGCGTCGCCCGATCCGTTACCGAAGTGGTCGATGTAGACGTGGAGGTGGACGGTGTCGGAGAGGTAGTCGGCGGCGGCGAGGGAGCTGAGGCAGCGGGAGAGGGAGTCGAGGCGGTTGAAGGCGAGGACCTTGATGAGGAGGGTGAAGTTCGAGGCGGCGGCGGCCGGCGCCGGGCGGGGATCGGGGAGGAGGCGGGGGCCGTCGGGGTTAGGGTTCCGGGAGGCGGCGATGGAGGCGGGGAGGGAGGCGTTGGAGTGGCAGTAGAGGAGGAGGACGCAGAGGGAGAGGAGGAGAAGGAGCACGAGGTGGTGCCACTGCGGCGATCGAGCCATCGGTGCTCTAGGGTTTGCGCGCAGAGAGAGGGAGAAGAAGGGAGATCTCGGAGGAAGACGGCGGAGCTGAGCTTCGGCTTCGATGGCGGAGTGGAGGAGCCGTCGATGCTGCTGCGCTGGCTAGTCGCGGCGGTGATCACGTGATGTGGGCTTCTTGGCACGTGAACGGAGCGGGTAAATATTTTGGGGTGCTTTTTCTTTTTATATGTGCACTGAAAATTCTAAGATTTATCGTGAAGATATAATCGACTCGTAAAATTTATAAAAAATAGTATAATCTAAATAATATCAACACCGAACTACAACACGACATGATACACTGACATATCCTTTCTCGAAGAAGAGAAGATTTTGACACGTTGCATATTAAATGTATATATAAATTCTCATTTTTACGATTATTTTAATTAAATTAATTCGATTCAAATTCATAAATAAATAAATAATAGAAAAAAGTCTAAAATGAATTAAATTAAAAACATTAATCCACCATTTATTAATAACATTTATTGTTTCAATTTAACAAATTCAACTCAATTCCAATAATTCATAAAATTTTGAGGAAAAAACAATCAATCCACGTTATGAACTTGGGTGTGAGAGCGTGTTGGGAGATAAGAGAAAAAAACAAATTTAGAGGGTAAATTATGTGTCATGGAAGCAAGTCAAAAAGGAAATGAATATTAAGTTTTTCTTATTTTCCTCTTTACTTTGTACATGTTTACATTTTGATCCGTATTTGTTGAAAAATTATAAAATTGACTTAGTGCATGTGGAAATTTCAAACTCATATGTCAAAGAGTGTTATTGAAGTTGACCAAGTGTCAGAAAATCTAACACTTATTGATCAAGTCGGCGAGTGTTGTACACCAATTGAAGTGTTCAACAGACACGAAAACTTTCAGAAAATGTCAATGCTTCATAACAATCACGTCCTAAGATTTATCCAATTTGTACAATCGAGTTCTTCAATTGTTCATTTAGACTAACGGAAAATACGAACATGCATTTTTCTAATATTTTCTCTCTCTACATGACGATGACGTAGATTAAATTCTAATTTATTTAAGCAAGATAGTAATAAAATAAAATAAAAATTATTTAAAAACACACAAAAAAGAGGGGAAAAAAGCTACTGCCCTTGTTGCCCCCGTCATTGGAAAGGCCAATGAGGGCTCATCGACCACAAGTAAGGGTTGTGCCCCTCCACCCAAATATGGCAACCCTTGCCAGGGCCACCATAGTCGCCCAGCAACCCTTGCCAACCCTTTCCGATGATAGGGCTATGATGGCGACAACCCTTGCTCCTCGTGCCACCCTTGCCCTTGCTCCTTTTTTGTGTATTTTTTTAATATTTAATTTAATTTAATTAATATTTTAGTCAAAATTTAAAATTAAATTCAAAACGATGTATTTTAAGTCTTGTATTTTATATTTTAGCCTCATCATCATCGCATAAAATGAAGAAGATATTTTAAAAAATTACATCAACATTTTCCATTAATCTAAATTGACGAAATTAACAAAAGAACTTAATTGTACCGATTTGACAAGTTTTGAAATTTAATTACAATTTTATACTTTTTATAAAACCACGTCAAATTTATGATTTAATTGCACTTTTGTAATAAGTTTTAAAACTTTCATCACACACATCCCTTTTTTTAGCCATAGGGATTAAGATCTGAATTTTATTCAAAATGGGATTTGTTAATATAATTTCCAATCCATAAATTTGAATGGTGGACAAGGAAAAAAAAGTCACTACAAATTTTTTTTTTTTTTTTTTGTGATCGAGGAACCGCCGGAGACTCCCTTACGGGGGTTACACCGCCCTCCGATGCCTAGTGATACCGTCGGACGTCGTCGCAAACCATTATTTAGATGTAAAATCTCAGGGGATTGGCCTAGTAATCCACCCCTAGGACCCCCACTTAAGTCATGAAAATGCAACGAGAGAGTTCGAACTCTCGACCTCGGCGATGAGAAAAAGCACTCACACCACATGCATTGCTCATGGATTGGTACAAATGAGATATTCATGTCAAATCAATACGTAATATACTATGTCATGGACATTTTAACGCCTCGATTTTTCCATGTTATAAAGTAAATGGATAAAAAATGAACATGTTGACTTATCAATTTGGGCATGAATTATAACCATTCGGTTCTAAAAAATGAAAATGTTGACTTTTGATAACAATAAAAATTTTTATTCTTGAAATAGAAAATCAATTGATAACAATAGAAATCTTGAGCAACGGTGGCAAACGGCAATGTTGGACAACGATTGGTGAATGGCGACTGGCGGACATCTACCGATAGACGGCAGGTGGTGATCAACGATTAGTGGTAGTGGGTGGCAATTGACGATGGTGGGCAATCGACTAGTAATGAGAGTGAGTAATAAGAGAAGTTTTCATTTTTCATTTTTATTTCAAAATTAGAGAAGTAAAAAAAATTTACTTCTTATTTCCATTCTAAACTTATTTCTAGACTAAAAATTTGTTCCATAAATAAAAAAATGAAATTGTCTTACAAAACAAATTTATGTTTTAAATCTATTATCGATAGCGAAAAAGTAGTTATGGCAAAAAATAGAATGGTTATCATGAAGGCCCTTAAAGATCCGACTTTTTATCTATTATTTGAGCAAATTGAATCACTACATTAATCATACATCAATGTGGATCAATTAAACAAAGTAATAGCTTAATGACGACGTTACTCGTTAAATTAAAATTTACGAACCATTCATATCATTTTCGCTCGTGAATAATAACTATGTGAGTTTTTTTTTTCAAGTCACCAGATATTCATTTAAAATCAAGACATGATAATCTACTACGCTAAATCGTGATGAACATGTCAACACCCTGTACAAGCAAATCCCTGCAATAAATATAATGTGAATCTGTCACACCATTAAAATCATAACAAAAAAAAAATCTATATTTTGTCTAAGAACTATAAAGGATAAATTTTTGCCTCCTAAATAGTGAGTTACAAAGGTCATCCAAGGTTTGGCCTCAATAGACCCCAACCGGGCATCGAGAATTGAGGCATGAGCACTTAGGTCTCCGCCACAACTTTGATGGACTTTGTGAGCATCGAGGTTCCGGGCTCGATCTCAATAGATCCAAGCATGGTCTTTTATGAATCTGCGCCTAGGTGTTGGGAATTCGAGTTTGAGAATCGAGATCTCACGCTTGCCTTTGTAGACTCGGGCTTGGGTGCTAGGGCATTAAGCACGGGCACTAGGTGTTGACACCGAGGATCTAGGCAAGGACGCCAAAGTCTCAAGCCCCCATTAGTATTAGTCGTGTCACGTGAGATGAAAATACTCACATTGGCAATTTCAGCCCAAAATTAGTTAAATAAACTTAATTGGCACAAAGGCAAAAATAATTAGGATTAAATCAATCCAAATAAAAAATTTAAAATCGAATTGACGTAAATATAATAAATTTATGATTTTTTTCATACTTTTTCCCGTTGACAACCTAGTTGGGCCTATATGATTACCGGCGAATCAATATAATGATTTCATATTAGTCACGATTATCAGAACGCGTAATCATAATCAATGCCTTGGACGGCGTTTGCTGATAGCGATATAGAGATGGTGATATAAGAGACCCAACTGACGAGATACGCAATCGGCTTGTTATGTTGACCGTCGGATTAACCTTGGCAATTGCCTGAAAAGTCCTTGTATTATCGAGAAATCACAGAACAGGGACACCTTTCCCACGTCAACGTCTAAGCCCGAGAAGTCCCAAAAGAGCAAAACGGCACGTAGGTTCGGATTACCGACCTTTTACATGAGGATTTGATGTCGACGCCGCACTTCCTCGTCGACCTTGGTATTAACGGAAGACCCCAAATGTGTTCCAACTACCACGGGACATTTGCTCCTTTTCTTTTTTTGTTTTTGGTACTTGAAAACCGTCGTATAGCTAGCAGTTGGTGACATAAACCCGAGGGCCACTAGAGCGAGAACCCACTTCTCATGACACCCCACTTAAGTTGTGCAACGTGATGAGTTGGGGAATCGAACCCGACCGGTCAAGTAGCCAACGTACGCCCGAACCAACTCGCCCACCACGGGATGGGTTTTGCTCTTTTCCTTTTGTTTTCAATTTCTCAAAAAAAAATAAAAGCAAAAATGACTTTTTACTCTAATGCCTAAAGTAAAAATATTATTGAATTCCAACAAATTATTAAAAAAATTCATGCGAATTTATCTGTGAATATTTATGTATTGCGGGCTTAAAAAAAAAAATCAAAATGTGGTTCACGCAAGACTTGGATTTTGTTCGGAGTGACTTTTAGCTTTACATTTTTGCCTTTTCTTTTTAAAGCAAATTTTACGACGTGGTTTGATTCTTCTTTGGAACTCGGATTTAACTCGGAGGCCATGCTAGTTCACCTTCATGTAGCCGGCGAATTATGGTTGGGAGACACGTGATTGTAGTATAATTTATTCACAACTTTTTAGCATTTTGAATGACATTATAGGTTTTGATGGGAAAGTAAAGAAAGTCACCCATGGACTTGTCTTGATTTCCAATAAACAAACTTAAAATTAAGCATAAAGTAAAATGTAAAAGTCAAAACACGCATGAAAATAGTTTATTTGACTTTTAGAATTTGAAAAGGGATTGTTTGGATTGAATTTTACTTTTAAATTTTGACTTTGCTTAGATCTCGTGTGTACATAGTTTGACTTTTTGATGTAAAATTATTGAAACCTTTACAAACATTCTTTATATGGAGATGGAAATCCACGTACGGTTTGTTTGATTTTAGAGCGATACTTTCAAGTTTCGACGATAAAGTAAAAAGAGAAAATTACTTTCGACTTTAACAAGTGTGGACAAGCACTTTTTTATGCATCGCACATACAAGTATATATCAATTATCATTTACAGGGTTAAATCATTTAATAATTTTTAGGAATTCAAGATTATGCTTCTCTGAAGGAAAATTTAGATACCTCTTATTGTATTGTTTTAAACCCAAATTTAGACTTACATAACTTATAGTCACGACTATCAATTTTTACATAAAAAAAAAACCCTAAAGAGGTTTGTTCAAACTATAGAAAAAATCTCTCTTTACAGCTAAGCAATTCCATAAATTGTTCTCACTCGGATCAAGATCAACAAAGCAATTCTTGTATCCTTAGTAACTTCAGCAAGATTCCCAAGTTGTCGGACCCATTAATTAAAGACGCATCTTACTCCGTCTTCCCTTATGGAGAAACTAGAAACTATAGATTGATAAAATCACGTCATTGCATTTATTCTAATCAATGCATTTCCATAAAATTATAGACTATTTTGTACTTTAGGTACATATAAGAAATCATAGTGCACATTTCTGTATTTTCTGAAATTGCTATGCTATATAAGGGTACTATTTTCGATTGGTCGTGTCTTCCATATCATCGGTACAATAACCTGCGGAATATACTTTAGTATAAAATAATAGGATTGATCGGGAAAATGCATTGTCGCTGTCGATGTCTGACTGCTAATAAAATAGGTAATTCAGTTTTTATAACCGATTAAATTATTATTATTATCGTTAGAGTTGGCTTCCTCTATGGCATTGGCCGATGTATTGAAATGATGATTTTAGTTTTCTTGAATATTAAAAAAATGTGGGGGGAATCGCCTAATCAAGTAGTGGGACCCGCCAAAAAAGTGAGTTTCGGTTTGAATGAAGTTCCTTCATTTAGCGCTTCTCTTGTTCCCTTTTTTATAACTCCATTCCCCATTAATTTAAACCGTAACGCGCAAATAATTTTAAAAAAAAACTAGTTAATGACCGAGATTAGCATTAAAAAAACCTTTTTTTTCTTTGATGAAGAACTGAAACAACTATCTATCCCTCTAAGCAAAAATTAATTTTCGAAAAGATTAATAAATAACTTCGATGGGTGTTTGTAAATGCACCGATATACTTAATAAGTAAAAGAGGAAGGCGATCGGGGTACATAATCCACGTGGTCCTTGTCGAGGGGTTGGATGTTTGCCATTGAATGGTTTGATTTGAGATATGATCACTCGACTCATTTGGAAAATCAAAATTAGAGATTGACGAGTTCAACATCACACGCATGTGAAAAAAGAAACTCGAGAATTTCTTCCTATGGGATATTAAATCTCGTGAGATTCCCTGAACAAATTTGTGGAGTAGGGATCTTGCTTGGAAATCCAACGGTGGGATGGCGACGCTTGGGGAAAGTAGATCGATTTTTCTATTTGGATCGAAAAGAATAGTAGATCGATATAAAAATCGAGAGATTTGAAGATTCGAATTTTTTATTCGGGTAGAATAAAGTAACAGATCGATTTGAAAATCGAGAGATTTGAAAGATTCGAACGCGACCTCCGCCGAGGTACATCCGTGCAAGCAAAATCCGACGAGTCAAATAAAACCGGGCCGATTCGGCCGACCGGTTACGTCATCTCCGATCCGACGTGGCGCTCGGACATTCGAAAACAGTGGACCCGTGACGTCACGTGCCGGCGTCACCGTCGCAGGGGAGAACGCGTCTGTCGGGAGCTTCGGAGCTGAACTATAATCACCAAAACCAGAACTGAAACACGGGAGAGGGAGAGAGAGGGGGCGGCTTTTTCCTTCTCTTTCTTTTCCCTCTTCTTCCTCTGCTTTTAAAAAGCACAAAGCACCAACCTTTACCTGCTCTCTCTCTCTCTCTCTCTCTCTCTCATCATTCGGTCCGCAGGTCCGCATTCAATTTGTGCGCGAGGGGGATTTCAATTCGAAGCGAGACTTGTCCTCCTCGTCGTTGTCAACCGCTGAATCTTTCTTGAAAGATTTTAAGGAGGAGGGAGGGGGGAGGACTTCATTAAATCTTTTTTTTTTTTTTTTTGTTTACTGGGTCTTCTTCCTTCCTGCCTTCCTTCGTGGGTAACGCTCGTGTTCTCCTGCTTTTCTACCTCGCATGATCTGTAAGTCCTCTCCCTCATCTGGGTTTTTCCGTTTCGCTGCTCTGGTTCTCCGTTTGGTCTCCTGCTTCTTTTCGAACTGCCGGTGTTACTTGCTAATGTCGCTTGTTCTGGCTCCGGAGGTGTTGCTTTGGCTGTTTTGGACTCTGGGTTGTCGCTGCTTCTTCTTTTGTACCTTAAAAATTCCGTTTTTGTTTTTGTGAAGTAAAAGTGTCGTTTCGTTGATTCGGAGATTATCTTATCTGACACGACTAGCTGTAAAGTTCTCTCTGTTGGGCTTTCCTTTTTTTCGTTGGTTCTCTCGGGGGTTTTGTCTTGCTTCGAATGCGAACGGATATCGGGCGCAATTCCGTGTTCATTTTGCCTAATTTAAAGCACTTTGATATATTCTTTTTGTTGGATTCTATGGAGGAAAATTATTTCCTTGGCCTTTTCCTTTTTCTTTCTTCTTTTCTTTGTGTTTAAGCTTTGTGCTTGGTTTGGTCGACAGAGCGAATTCGTTTCCAGTATGACGAGAGTCAGCCGAGATTTTAGCAAAACTATGCCGAAGGAGGCCTTTGCTGCAGTGTCAGCCGACGTGATATTTGCTTCTAGTCGGTTCCCGAATTACAAGATTGGGGCTAATAACCAGATTATTGATGGAAAGGATGATCGAAAGACTTTGTCCATGAAGGAAGTCGTCGCGCGCGAGACTGCTCTATTGTTGGAACAGCAGAAGCGTTTATCGGTCCGTGACCTCGCCAATAAGTTTGAGAAGGGGCTGGCTGCCGCTGCCAAATTGTCTGAAGAGGTAAATTTTTCTTAGGGTTTCTTGATTGGGCTGAACATTTGAATATTTTTTACTGTCTCAGCTAGTTTATGCTATAAAAAAATTGGAGTTCAGCCAGAGAATACTCTTGTAGATCATGAGATTTATGTTTCTCACATGGTGAGGTCTTAATGGAGTGGCGGTCTTACGAGGGACTGGTGAATTGCGCTTTATCAGGCGTGTTTTACATTTCATGATCTCACCTCTGCCTCTCAATTGTGATTCTTTCATTTTTGGCTTAGCTGCTATGTGTAATTGAATAGTGGCCATCTTGCATGGACTTCAGGCTAGACTTAGAGAGGCTGTTTCCCTGGAAAAACATGTTATCTTGAAGAAGCTTAGAGATGCATTGGAAGCGTTAAAAGGACGTGTTGCTGGACGGAATAAGGATGATGTAGAAGAAGCTATAGCTATGGTGGGGCTCTTCTCTCTGCTCCTTCTGTCATTATTTTCTTATGAGTGCCTTTGCCCTGTATCATAAATCGGTAAAAGTCAAAAGCTGACTGCTGTCTGTTCGTTTTTTTGCGTGATTGAAGTTAGCTCAAGCCTTTTATCTATCATGTTTTGAGTGCTCAGACAGGTTATATTATGGTAGGGTTGCATCTTGCAGGATGTCTAGAAAGGAAACCCAAGGATAATAACTTGGATTTCGAAAACATGAACTTCAAATGGTGGATTGAAATGCCTGATGCTTGACTAAATATAGATGCTTATTTGGATGTTCACTCACTTCCACCAGTTCACTTGCATGTTATTCTCTTGATGTTTGAATCTTGCCATTTAGATGACAGGCATATTTAAAACTTACTTTTACTGCTTATAAACCAATCATCCTTTTTATATTTGTGTTTCTCACAAAATTGGCGTAGAATGAATTTAAGTCGTGGTTATGCTAAGCAAGACTGACTACATGTAGCAGCACATCTTTAAATGGTACTATTCATGTGGTTTTCTGTTTGCATGACCTGGACTCAATGGCTGCTACTGTTTTGTTTCTCTGGTCATCTTGTTCTGTGTCTGTTTGATTGATTTATCTTATTGCCCGTTCTGTATAGATAGATTCGTAGAGTTGTGGATCGACTTCTTTGCCCTCCCAACACTTTGGTTCATTCCCTTTTTTCTAATGGAAATATTTTCTTACTATAAGGTGGATCTCATGGTGCTATCTTTCACAATATGATTTTGATTGTTTGATGCTGCTAATGCTGTCAAGTGAAAGAATTTAAGCAAGTTTCACTTTCTTCCAGGTGGAAGCTTTAGCAGTTAAGTTAACTCAACGAGAAGGAGAGCTTATTCAAGAGAAGGGAGAAGTCAAGAGACTAGCAAATTTCCTAAAACAGGTATAATTTGTGCTCAGTCAACTTGTGTCAGGGTTTCCAATTGTCATGGTCTGTCATTCTGGTGAGGCGGCAATTGGTACTTGATATTGTGTATTAGGATGATATGGACAAAGAGGACTAATGCCTATTGGCTTTTGCACACTATTTTACGTTGTTGATTTTTGAAATTAGAGTGAAAATTTGTCGCTCTCTTCCTACACAAATGAGCTTTAAATGTCCATCCCTGACTGACCATGAAATGATTGTGATTATTTCTTTTCCATTTCTTTGCGCTTATTTCGACCCGTTAGACCATTACAAGAGTGATGCTTTCTTGAATCCACGGCAATCAAATAGACTTGTTCATTTCTCAGTTAATTTTTAGTCATCATTTGGATTGCTTGCTTTGTAATTCTGTAGGCTGCCATTTTCATTGTAGGCCTCAGAGGATGCCAAGAAACTCTTGGAAGAGGAAAGAGCTTTTGCTCGTGCAGAAATTGAAAGTGCTAGAGCTGCAGTACAAAGAGTGGAAGAAGCCCTTCAGGAACATGAAACCATGTCTCGGGCATCAGGGAAACAGGTGCTTATATGGTCCTTGGTGAAAGCATAGAGTCCCCAGTTTTTTGCTTCCGCCTATACAATCTCCATGGATATGACTGCATTGCAATTATTCCTCAAAACGTTAACTTTGTTACTAAGAATATAGGTAAAAGAAAGTCACTTTGCATGTTAAATTCATCATTTGCCATGTGGCCTTGTATGGGGATAGTTTTTGTAGTGTAAGTGGATGATCTCGGTTGTGTTATGTGTTTTGGATGGATCTAAGTGTCAGGTATTTTCAGGATCTGGACAAATTGATGAAGGAGGTTCAAGAGGCTAGACGCATCAAAATGTTGCATCAGCCAAGCAAGGTACATTTTGTGTTAGCATTGATGTTTTTCTGGTCTTGAAAGCCATAGGCGATTACCATGTACTGCATAATATATGCTATCCAAATCCATATGGAGATTATATCCATCGATGGAAGGTGTATTTTGTCCATCATGAGATTTCCTTTTCACACTTTTGTTTTGCATGCACCAATATAGGCATGCATATATAATTCTGGTATGATAGCAAAAATAAGATGGCAAGTGTACTGAATCCAGTTTACCCTGACCTTGAGAGTGCTTAGAGTTAGCTCTCGAAAGAATGGAAGAGTTCATGCACTTGTAGCCAAAGCAACTCGAAGCCACTAACTTCTCCTTTGCTTTTCACATGCATCCTGCCTTTCCTTTTTTTTTTTTTTTTTTAAATAAATTATGTCCTATGGATGGTGAAAGTGGTCATTGAATACTATAGGGGAAAGTGGTCTTTAGAGGAAAAGAGCACAAAAAAATGTTGTATTTAGGAGTTTTGGGAGCTTGATTGGGCAGGATTCTATCTACATGCATGTGCCTTTGTATGGAGTACTCTTAAGGAAATCTTATTCTTTGGCCAAGGCTGTGTTTCTGCTTTCAGCTCCTCTTTCTCACTAGAATTAATTGTGTACACATAATGTGGCGCCTGCTGCTAAGCACTCCAGGCTGCTATGACATGCAGAATAGCATTTGATGAACTTTATGTTTTGTTCTTTTGACATCCCTGCTTCCTACATATTTTTGTATTCTGTATCTATCTGAAGTCTTTTTAAATTGTCATTTCCTGTCTCTATTTTTGTTGTGTCTACAGCAGTGTACAGCTATGCTTGGCTTCTTTTTTAACAATTAGTATCTGGATCACGTGGATTATACTTGAGTTGCCTTGATATGATAATCATTTTACAGTCCTGAAGTACAAGCTCTTTAACAGGGGTTGACTTGCCAACTTAATCATATGATTAAAGTTCCGTCTCTTTGCCTGCATGCTTTAGAGAGTTTCGATCCTAACATAATTGACACACTACTGTAGGTCATGGACATGGAACATGAACTTAGTGCCTTAAGGAGTCAACTTGCTGAAAAGTCCAAACGCGCTCTTCATCTTCAAAAGGAGGTTGGTGTACTGATAGGTTTGATTATTGATTTGAAGGTCAAGATGCACCTGTGTATCGATGGACATGATTTATGCAAAGTTTGTTTGGTCATAGTTTGTTCTGACGCTAATGTAAACAAACAATAACATTTGTGTTTACTTTTTTTTTTTTTTAATAATCTTTTGCCCATATCTTTTACTCCCCTTATCCAGTTGGCAGTGTGCAAGAGCGGAGAGAAGAATCCTCTTCTATATGAATTAGATGGCCCTGAAGCTTTGGGATCCATTTTGCGTATTCTTCCTAGCTCTGATAATGCTCCAGAAATTTCTGAGTTCTCAGTCCAATGGTATCGTTTGTCATCTGACGGTGGGAAAAAGGTGCTCATTTCAGGTACGTTTATCTTCATTCAACAGATCAGTGTATAGGTCGGCATGCTATATTTTAGTTTTCTTTTTGGCCGGATGAAGATCTATGGATACTAAGAGTGGAAGCTCTCCAACTTCCTGGCTTCTAACATGGGGCTTTGGTGCCTTCACAGACAAAGATGCCTTACATGCATAATCTTTTCTTTTTCCTCATTTATTTTTCATAGAAAGCTTGCTAGGTTGATGGCTCTTGTGCTGCATGGGTTTTATAGGTTACTTGATGCTGAGCAATGACCTCTATGTCTATATATGCCTATCCACTGCTTTTGTTTGGCAAGGATGGTGTATGTACCCGAAGAAAGTTTCAATGTAGGGTAACTATGTATCTGGTGCTTTGTATCAGGTTTATTCGATGCAAAATATAGTTTTGCACGAGTTCAATCTGCTTGCAGGATACTCGGTGGCTTTAATAAAATATTTTTCTGAACAGTTAACCAAGCAAGTGGGTTGCATCTTGTAATAATCAGTGTGATGTGCAAAACTTTTAGATGACTGTTCACATCAGAGTAAAACTCATTGATCTGGTTGTTTTTGGAAATCTGTGCTAGAGTATAGAAAAAAGGCAAAATTAAGGCATATGCTTTATGCACAGGCTTTGAAAAAAGTGGTATTGTCTGCTTGATACTGCCAATTTCATTTGTCACCATGCAGGAGCTACCAAACAAGTTTATGCTCCAGAACCTTTCGATGTTGGACGAATTCTGCAAGCTGATATATTTTCAGAGGGCCAGCACATTACGCTGTCAACCACTGGCCCAATAGAGCCAGGTATCCTCTTTACAGTTTGTACTCCTATTTCTCTCTCTGTCTATTTGAATTTACTGCTTTTTGTGCCTGTGTATGTTTGTGTTAAAGTAAGATTAATGTCTTCTTTTGTATTTGTTGAGCAGCTCCAGGTCTTGGAAGTTATGTTGAGGCACTCGTTCGGAAACATGATACTGCATTCAATGTACGTCTCCCACTTCCTATTTAATGGCTTCAGTGTGTTCTCAAGTAGGCGAGACTCTTCAGTTTTCTCCACATTGGTTCCCCAATAAAGGCTGTAGTATTCGTTTAATATGTGGACCAGATTGGTTTTCCGTACCTATCTGGAAGAAGCTGTGTCCTCAATGTTCAGTTCTCTTTTTTGGTCCTTTTTGCATGTGAGCATCTGGGTTCCATGAAGCTTATGTGATTTATTGTGCATGCACCTGCTTGATTCTCTTAAGTGTGTGGATTTCATCTCCTGTCTCAAGATGAGTAATCGCTGCGCCCTACATCTCAGTTTCATTTAAGTGAATACAGGTTATAAAGAATGGCTGCATTTGTTTGGGAATCTTGGTGTATTGCCTTGCTGCTCCAAATGAGAATGTCTACATATCTCTTTGAAGATGATCCTATATGTTGTCTTACATAAACTCTGCATGCAGTTTTCTTATTTATGACTGTTGTGATGTAGGTAATTATCTCTCAAATGAGTGGTGTAGACCACATATCGGAATCTATTCACGTCCTTCATGTGGGGAAAATGAGAATAAAGCTTACTAAGGGAAAGACGACAGTTGCTAAAGAATACTATTCCAGCTCAATGCAGGTATAAAAGAGTTAAATAAATTGCTCTGGAATGAAATTTTATGCATTGGTGAAGAAATGAGGCATTGAACTTCTTTTTCACAGGGGGCTAATCAGATGTATCTAAAATTTATTTGTCCTTGCATGGCTCGACTGGGCATTTATTTGTTTCTTGACCATGCTGTTAAACATTGAACAGAAAGCTGCTTGGGTTGCTTTTCTGCAGCCTGTTTTCTGGAGTTTGCTATTGTGCCTGGATATTGGAACATTAACAACAATCCAATAATATGATATCAGTGAAAGCAATTACGAATGTTTTCGGAAGATATATAAAATTGTTTCAACACATGCATATAATTTTTGCAATGTGAGCTGTCTTCAAAGCTATATCACTTGAAACTGATGTTGCAAATGCCGAGACACGGCCCATCCTGGTCAGTGCACGCATGCCCAGATAATAGAACCCGAGTCAGAAGTCACTGCTGAAGTAGATATCCACGCTTAGCACTCTATTGCCTAGCTAAGTGAATCCATGCATTTACATCAATCTGCTTTCTTCAAGCACACATTAACCGTCTTGAGTTTGTGGGGTCATCTCATGCAATTCACCTGCTGTTTAGCTGTGCGGGGTTCGAGGAGGTGGAAATGCTGCACCACAAGCACTGTTTTGGCAAATCAAGAATGGCACTTCCTTCGTATTAGCATTTGAATCTGAGCGAGAAAGGAATGCAGCCATAATGCTTGCCAGGAGGTTTGCCTATGACTGTAATGTAAGTCTCTGAGCATGTTCCTATTTCCAATTCTGGTTTCCCTTAATATTTTGCTTTTCAGTCAATACTGTTAGAAACAAAAAAACTGAACGAGCTCGTTTAACTTGGCAGATTATTCTTGCGGGACCAGATGATAGATCTCTCTCATCTACTGCCCAATAGATGCCCATTAGATTGCCTTAACAAACATGTAATTATCCCGAGTTTCTTTTTCATCTCATGTATCATAAGTTTGTAAGAGTAGAATGTTGCCTTCACGGTTCTTGCGGTTAGCTGTGTTGCTTTCTCAGGCTTCCATTTTCCTTTTCCCTTTAAAGTTCCTTTTTTCCCATCTGGTTTTCCGGCTGCTAATTCTGGCCCCGACATTCAAGGCATCATTTTATCTGCCTTTGTCATTGGATTGTAACAGCATCGAGTTTTCTTGGCGGGAAATTCCGTCGCTTCTGTGTGTCGATCGACTGATGTTTGGTTCATGGTAATGAAATGCTTGGAATTGTGGAGAGAAAGAATGATTCAGCTACTCAACATGTGTGGCATATTCTGTGTGATTTTGGTACCAACTGTTGTTACTAACAGATTGAAACCCACGAATGCTTTTTTCCTGCATTTGCAATTCCATCTCTATGAACTTGGTCGGTAATGTACGGATCGAAATTATAGATTGGTACATCCGATGATATATCGTCATTTACCTTTAAAAGTACTTGAAAAATAATTGTTGTAATTGTAATTGGGATCTAAAAACAGATGTTTTTCAAGGGTTCACCTCAGTTGTGGTAAGATCAAGAAAAGTTTTTCTTGTTGAGTAGAACCATGTAAATCTACGGTTGAAATGGACTGAAATTCAACAATTTTTTACTGCTAAAAAAGTTGTGGTCCTATCTACGAGCAAGAGAGGTTCTTGTTTCATTCATCACTCTACTTTCGTCCATGGAAAGATATACCTAAAGCTACCCTTTTGTCCCACTTTTTCAAAGGATGAAATGCCCAAAAAAATTCCCTCGAAAAAGTTTTGAAAAGATATCGTGGATATGAATTGGGCTCACATGCAAGGTGCTCCCGATACTTGCTCACGAGGAGGTACTCATTAGAATCAATGAATCGAATGGAGACAAAAAGGTTTTTTGGACGTTTGACAAATTGTTTGATGTGATATCATCTCAACTATCTAGGTGAAATGTAATGATTGACGTTGATGTACATATTTTACCTAAATGTAATGATTGACGTTGATGTACATATTTTTTGCAATGTTGTAATTGACAAGTGCTCAGTGGCATTAGTAATTATAATTTATTTAAAATGATTGAATTTCTAAGACATTGAATGCACCTAACATGATAGCAAATCAATGTATTTTAAAATTAAGGCTTCATTTATTTGACAAAAAATGAAAGATTTGCAAAATATTTTCTAAAAATGATCACTTAAAATAATTAGCTAATGAAAAATACTTTCATTATTGATAATAATTTATATCTTATGAAAATATTTCTTATCGATAAATTATTTTGAGTAATATTGACGATCATTTTTTGAGAAACTTTTTGTAGAATTATTTATTTTCCTAATTATTCGCTAATAAAATGGCCCTGTTTTATCGGAGGGGGACAGTTCAACTGGTCCCCCCGAACTGCATCTTTCCTCATTTCCTTGTCTCTGCTCTTTTTGGTCGGGACTGCCCGCAGAATCTCGAATTAAGCTGCAGAAGACGGCCTCTCTCTTCTTCACTTCGCCAGCCGAACACGGACGCACGAAGATGACGATGATGGTGGTGGAATTAGCCACGCCCTCCTCCTTTCAGGTCTCTCTCTCTCGTTTCGACGCATCGCTTGTTCGATTTGGATGCTTGGTTTCCTGCGATTTCGACTGTTTCCGCGCCTCGCGTTGCATCGGGCCATTCGGTTCGTGCCATCGTTTCTGTGTCGTTTTCTCTGTCGCCGCGAGAGTTCGGGATCTTCGTTTGAGGTTGAACCCGGTTTTTTGTTGCGATTGGCTTAATGGGTCTTGAGGTACTTTTGTTCTTGTGAAGACCCGAGGTGTTATGTGCCGTTCTATTCCCGGCGGCGCCGACGAGATCGTGCGGTGGCGATGGACGCCTATTGAGGAATGGCGTTGAGGGTGCGAACTGGGTTAGAACGTTTTGAATTGGTAAAGCCCCAATTGCCCACAATCTATCTCCCGGCTGAAAAGCTTTGGTGGTGGCACTTGCAATGTTTTTATTGTGCTGTAATTCGTCGTTTAAGATTTCAAAGCAACTTGACTTGAGGTTTATGCAATTTAAACTTGCCCTTATTGGAAGCTTTGGGATCGGCCGCGTGATGGGTTCGATTGAGTTGGTAACGCACCTAATCTAATCTACAATGGGCATCGAAGTTGGGTGGAAGTCAATGGGCATCGAAGTTGGGTGGAAGTGTGTTTACATGGGTAAATCCCTTTTGTTGGTGACCTGTGTTGTTGCCGGTAATAGATAGACAGTGAGACTCAGCCATGTGCATAGATTCATGCTAATTTTATTATCTTTTGGCTGTTGGGAACTGAGGATTCCATTGGCAGATTGACTAGTTAAACAGGCTTGTGCAAAGCCAAAATACTCAGGAGCCAAATACTGAAGAAAATGACATCCTACTGGATACTTTGAAAACTTGTGGTCTATGTACCTCCCGCAATATCATTAGCCGCCAGGAATTTTTTTTTTTTTTTTGTGTTTCTCTTGCATTATTGTTGCTGTTAGAGGAATTTTCTTTTTTTGGTTGAAGCTGTTAGAGGATTTGATAAGCCATTCTCATGCTCATTCACCTCCTCCACGTTATTCTTCAGGTATAGGAATCCTCTGGCCGGTAATGGTAAGTACATTGAAGCCAAAAGATACTTGTGAAGGTGAAAAGATGGCTGCTGAGGATAAAGATCTTATTGAAATCTTGGAAGAACACAACCTGGTTGATATGGCCAAATATATCAATTATGTCAGCGCACCACAGGCTGGTGCCATCGCGACATTTTCTGGAACGACTCGCGACACATTTGAGGGCAAAACAGTCTTGGAGCTCCAGTATGAAGCATACGTGCCGATGGCTGTACGGTGCATCAAGTCTGCATGTCAATCAGCCAGATCATCCTGGAATCTCATGTCCATCGCAGTTGCCCACCGCCTCGGCCCTGTCCCAGTTGGAGAAACAAGTGTCTTCATTGCTGTATCATCGGTTCACCGTGACGATGCGCTGGATGCTTGTAAGTTTCTGATTGACGAGATAAAGGCATCTGTCCCCATTTGGAAGAAAGAGGTATACACCAATGGAGAGGTCTGGAAGGAGAATAAGGAGTTCTTGGAAAGGAAGTCGGAGCTTGAAAATGGTGCTCGGGACGAAAATAGGTGTAGGAAAAGGTTAGAGAGCAAGACCAATGGGCATGGCTGTTGTGGTGCTAAAGTCAAGATTGATGATGGCGGCTGTAATGGAGAGAGAACAGAAGCTGAGTGAGAAGAAGATTGTAATTTATTTTTGCTGCTTTTAGCATTTTTCCTTCATATATTAGAAGGATTGTGATGTGTATTTCTCTGAGGATGTAATAATAATAATAATCATCCGAGAAATATTTGTCAGCCTCATCAAATCTGCAAGTGATTTTGCTCAGACAGTATTTGGTCTCTCTCACTAACTATTGTTCTTTCCCTCACCAGTTCATAATTCTGGGAGTACAAGACCATCATCTGTAGAAGAGAAAAACCATGATCTATGAAGTTCTATGCCACAAAACCATGCTCCAACATGATCGTATAATTCCCCCTAGTTCAGTTCTTCATTCCTGATTTCCCAATACCCCAAATTCATCATATGAGCCTGATTTACCATGAGCATAAGAGCTGCATCATCTCTGTTGTCCAAGGCAAATTCATGTTGAAATTGAAGAACAGATCAAGGTATGTCTAAAAATTTGATGACCAAATCTACATTTCTTCATTCCTACTTTCCCATTTTCCCCAAGTTCAATTTTTGAAAAGAATAGAGGGGAGAATAATAATGCTCATGGACCATTGAGGGGAAAAAGAAGATATGCTACTTCCACAAGCTGAGTGAAATATCAACAAAAAGTCAGTAACAGCAAATCCACATTAATCAGTCAAGTCATTTTTCACATCACCCCTAAGAAAACTAAGATCATAAAAGACACATGATCTCCTCCCAAAAGACAAGCAGGATATTTCTCTCTACAACTGAAGACACCCCCACCGGTGTCCTGCAGGATGAAATCTGGCTCTAGCAGTGAACCGTCTCATGGTTCTTCAGCCGATAGGCTTTTGGCTGAAGTAAGAAGAGCCACACCACCTCGCTCAGGATTCGAGAATTTCCTGTAAGCAGCTTTCAGCTTACTTTCTGCAGCCCCTGAGTGAAGGCCGACAAGAAGCTTTGCACACTCCCTGTCCACAAAAATAAAGCACTTCACCATCAATGATAAACAGACATATCACTATCCCAATTCATGAGAAAGGAAGATGAGTGTGACCGTGATGTGAACTCACATTAGCTGATCTGCAGAATACCCTGTATGGTGCTTCAAGGTTTCAGTCCAGAATGGGTGTTTCCCAAGGGTGCACCGGGCTGCATAAACTGCTGATGCAGCGATCATAGAGGGGCAATAGAGAATAATTGTAGAATAGTGCATCAAACCCAACTCAGCCAGGAATAACACCATGTTCTCCATCTGCATTAGCAAAAAAATTAATGGTTACTTCAATGTAAAGACACTATTAAATAGACTAATTTAGGGACAGGGTTTTTACCTCCTTATCAGATGGAATAGAGGCTTTGATGTATCTGATTAGAAAGACGTATGGTGTGGGAACCGTCAGATACCATTCCAACTTCTCCAATATTGATTTCTCCATGACCAGCACTTGTTCTCTAACATAAGCATTGTCTGATATGAATACGAAGTCATTGACCTGCAAAAAACCCAAAATCAGATTTAAAAATACCTCTCAAAGTGAACTTTATGGTGAAGCAAATTAGGATGGGTTATGGAAACAGGCACGGACCTCAGGTGCCCAAATCTCTTCATACTTGGATGCTATGAGCATCGCACTTATCCCAACCAACTGAAGCTCCCGCTTGCGGACCACTTTCATGGAAAGGTACCGGTCAACGATGTTTACAGTGAGATACAGAGTTTCGGGCATGAGTTCGAATTTGCGGTGAACTTCTATCAGCCAGTCCATCAGAATCGTTCTCATCTTGACATTGATTTCCAGTTGGTTATCCATGTAATCATGTACTCGACCATCATCCTATTGAAGTACTATACCAGTGAGCAACACAAAAGTACATAAATGTTATATCAGAAGATGACATTCTGCTTAAAAATTTACTTCTGTGAGTTTGTAGTACTGGTAGATATCATCGATGTATTCGACCATGGCCAACTCATCATTAGCATCAGCTCCATCAATGTCCACTAAGCAGTCCTCAGGCTTATTAGCTAGCCCACAAGCAGCCTAAATGTGAACAAGAATTACTTTATTGAAAGAAAAATAAGCAGAGGAGTAACAAAAGCAAAACATACATAAAAAGGGTAATATGATAGTACAGTAAATGTTTTCGAATTTTACCTTGCTTCGTGCCGTCAGAACAGAAGTGAGACTCTTCTTCTTGGAGGACCCTTCTTTGAGTACCTTTCTGACAGCAACTTTAGGTTTCTCTTCTTCACTGGAGCTTATCACAACAACAGACTCAGGCTTGTCGAGGGCCGTCTCTTTGGTTGCAGCTGTTACTTCTGTCACTGTTCTTCTGTTTGCTACTGCACGATCTACGGCTTCTTTGAGCACCCTTCTAACAGCGACTTTACCGTTCTCTTCTTCTGTGGAGCTTATCACGACTACAGAATCAGGTACAGGCTTGTCAAGGGCCGTCTCTTTGTTTGCAGCTGTTACTTCTGTCACTGTTCTTTTGTTTGCTAATGCACGATCTACGGCTTCTTTTGCAATTTTCTAACACATAAGAGAGCTATAATGAGCTAAACTTTGCAACTTTATTCTCATTAACACAAGTTGGCATGAATTGACACATATAAATAGGCCCCAAGTTCATACCTTGTCCTTCTGGGCCGCCACTTGTGCCTTTGCCAGTAGTTGAGCCTCAAAGCTCCTGCAATGTGAGACCAGTGAGAGAGAGAGAGAGAGAGAGAGAGATGAGTTTAAGAGAAGAGTTAACAACCTTGTGGCGGGGCGTGAAATTTGAGCGACCGGTTTCGCTTGAGCAGCCCGCTCTGGCACTAGATTACCAATGTCCTGAAGAACTCGTCTGTGCCTCGCTTCTCCGGCCACATTCTTCTGATTCTCTCCTCCTACAGGTACCCGGAAAGTCAAAATTTCACATCACATCCCTCACGCTCAAGAAAGAGTCAAGATTCAAGAGTTCTTGGAAGAACCCACTATCAAAAACTAGCCCATCAAGGTTAGAGACCCCATAAAATCTTCATGCGAAAACTTTCTGCATAACCAACCTTATGTGGGAATTTATTTTCACGTTACAGCATTTGCCCCAGTAAACAGAGTACTAACGAGAACAGCAAGAATGATGTAGGAACTCTGGTAATCGATCAGATTAAAAAAAAAAAGAAAAGAACTTTCACTAAACCGATGATTAGTCGAAAATTGATGTCTAGGCTGAAAATTTCGTTAAAGACCACTCTAAACCCTGGAATTGCCGATAAAGATTGCGAGCAGCTTTCACATAATCGCCACCAAACCAAACTCAATCACACCCAGATGACAAAAACTCTTCCTTTCTAAGAAGGGTTCGAAAAACACCGGCTAACGATCGGATCAAAGGAGGAACGATGATCGTGGAATCAAGATCAGACTTTCGAAGCCAACCTCTGGGTTGTTGACCAACAGCTCTTGCGGCCATATCTTCTTGCCCTCTTCCTCCTCCTTCCTCCTCACAGTTGGTCCCGAAGACTCCTCCGATGCTCGCGAACAGCGCCGACAGAAAGCCCTGGAGACGGCCGTTCACCGTCGTCTCGCCTCCTGCTTCGGCGGGCGCCACCCTTGAAACCTCGCCGTCTCGATCGCAGAAATTTATCACCACCACCACCAACTATCCTCCGCTTCTCTCTCTTGTTTCGATTCAAATTCGTCCTCTTTCTCTCTCTAGGTTCTTTGGTTGAGCGAGTATAAAGTGCTGGGACTTGTGCGAGAGCCTCTGTCTCTCTCCTTTTCTGCCATGGTCGGTTTTAAAAGGAATCGACGCCATGCCCAACGGTCCGATATCGTCTGGCGGGATATCGGCCGTTGGATCGAGAGGATCGAGCGGCTGTTATCCGCATTGATGGGGCTCCCTTATTTGGAATTTTGTAGCCGTTGGGTCTTCTCGCACGGGGCGGGGCTTTTCTCGGGTGGGTTTGGGGAGCGACCCGAATCCTGTTGTTTAATTTAATTTAATATATTTAATTTTTTCCCTTTTCTTTTCCACAGCATGGGCAAATCAATTGAAAAACTCACGGCTCTTCAAATACGTAGATATTACATTAAAAAAAAAATCCATTAATGGACAAATACAAAGATATTATCTAGAATTTCTCATTTGATGTGTAAAAGTAAAATCAACTTGTGCACACCCTTTTTTTTTTTTGCCTAATATCCTAAAAAACCCTCAACTTCAATTATTATATCAATTCTATCATAATTTTTTTTGTCTCATAAAACATCACAAACTTTTCTTTGAGTCCCGTTTTTGCTCCAATAAACCTTGTCCAAATCATCCTTAGTGATTCTACATGGCATTTCCACAATTGCTCCAATTTTTTCTCGAATTTCATATAGTAAAACATCTTTTGGAGATAAATATCCATGTTAGCCTAAGATATTCTTAGATATGAGATTTGGGTAAACATTGAAGCAATTAGGATTGGCTTTCTTTAATTGATCTTACTCGAAGGGGAGTCTTCCTTCAATCTCGCTTGGGTCTTTGATTTTTCGCTCCGTCTTTAATCTCTTGTACTCGAAAGTCTTTCATCTCTTGTGATCAGAGAGCTCACATTTGAGATATTTGGCTCAAAACGCTTGCACAACTCGCCTTTAGGAGTTTTCCATCTCTCAGTTGTCAACGAGAAATTTTGGACGAAGAGTTAACATTGGCAAATTTGTGACCCAAATAAAAATTAGTGGTTTTTTATGAGGAAAAAAAGTGTAGGATATAATTGAAACTACCCCAAAATTGAGGGTATTTTATGAAAAAGAAAATTAAGGTAGAATTAAAAATGGACCTCAAGTTTGGAGTTCTTCAGAGTATTGAGCCTACCTTCTTTAACCAACATAGAAAACGTTTTTTTTCATAATAATGATTAAGGTGGAAGTGTTTCGTACGTTACCAGTAAACCTTTTGTCAAAGCCATATATGTCTTTTCACCTAACAATTCCAATTCGAATCCAAAGATGAAATTAAAAAGAGAGAAAAAGGGTTTGGACCCTCAAAATTGCATCTTCGTTCCTTACAATCTAACCGGATCTAAAAGGAATTGGCCACCCCGAAAAAAAAAAAAAAAAAGAACAGCAACAAAAGAAACAAAAAAATTGGTGGTTTGGACCCATCAAAATTGCATCTTCATTCCTTACAATCTAACCGGTTCGCGGGTTTTTACAAAAAAAAAAAAAAAGTAGTGATTACGAAGACGAGTCAATGCGACACGATCGTCTCAAAGCAGTGCAACCCATCAAACTCCAACGCAATACAAGGCCTCGTCGCTGCTCCTTCATCCCTCTCCTCCGTTCCTCCATTCTCATCACCTCCTCGCTCTCGCTCTCGCTCTTGCTCATCGCTCCTCGCCATGTCCATGGTGGCGTTGGGGAAATAACACTGCGAAAATCCACCAAAACCGAACCCGACTCGAATCAAACACATGCATTCGCCATAGAAAAAGGAAGGAAAAAATTCAACAGTTCGTGACCTCCTCCGTGAAGATGGCCAGGGAAGCAAAATCTGTGGACAGAGACATCTTTCCTGTCTTTCTTCTTGATTTTCAAGTGGAGGGTCTATTCGAACAAGAAGCAGATTATCTTTGTCCAGATGATTGCAGGGAGGAGAGATTCCTGAAATCGAGAGCGACCGCCTTCTTATATTGCGCAGGTCTAGTGGTTCATCTCCCTCTCCCTCTCTCTCTTTTTCTCTGTGCCACACGAAGGATGAGAGGTTGAAAAGACTGCGATTGCCGTTTTGGGAAGCGAGGAAACCGGATCATCTCGGCTTTGCCATTCAGTCATTTCGTCAAGCGATTGCGATGCAATTATTGTTGATTAGGGGACGTTCCGTGTGTGAGATTCGGATGTAATGCCTGAGCGACATGTGCCATCTTTCGTAGAAAGTTTCGCTTTGAAAACTTGCTTATGGAATTGAACTCTCGACTAAAGTCGCAAAAAGAATCATCGCGGGGTTGGTAAACTTAAAATTCACCAAAAACCATATGCTCGAAATCTCTCTGAGACCTACTCATTCGGGGTTCGGCTTGATTAAACTACTACGCGGGTCGGCTGGAGGGGCAAAATGGTTGGGTCTAGGCAAAAGTTTCATTTTCTGGCCTTAGCCTATCCAAGCCTGCCTGACGCCAATTAATTTTGTTATAGAAAATTCATGACTCTTTTAATCATGAATGGTCTTGGATAAGGATCAGTAGGCCTTGTGCTAGGTCCAATCCAACGTCGATTATATCTTAACTCTAGTCATTGATTTTTGGGAATAAGTGTACTTGAAGTCCTAGCTTTGCTGATTGGCAAAAAATTCCAGTCGATCGGGGCATTTTTGTCCGAATACAATTTAAATTTAGATTTAATTATATTAAAACTTAAAAAAGAAGAGTTAAAAGAAAAAGAAGGGGAACACATAGGCTGATAGGACGGCGGCGATGATCAGTGGGGTCATTGGCGCTTACGCAAGGGCCGACAACCCTCGCCAACCAGAGGCAAGGGCCATGAGAGAGGGTGTCGCCCAGCGCCCTAGACTTGGGCGGCAAGCTTTTGGGGCCCTGGGCGAAGGCCGCCAAGCTAGCGCTGCCCAAGTTTGGGGTGTTGGGCAAGGGCCAGCAACCCTTGCCCAGACAAGGGCGAGGGCGGGCGACCCTTGTCTAGATCTAGGAGAGAGTCGCCACCCTCTCCTGTCTCTGGCCCTCACCTCTAGTTAGTGGGGGTTGTTGGCCCTCACCCAGGTGCCGGTGACCCCATCGGTCGTCGCCGCCCCACCAGCGATAGGGCAGTGGCCACAAGTAGGAGGGAGCCTTCTCGATTGTGTCTTCGCTTTTTTTCTTCTTCTTTTTTTAGTTTTAGTTTTATTTATTTTTTCCCCAAAAAATAGAAAAAATAAAGAAAAATAGAAAAAAGAAATTCAAAAGACGAAATTATCCTTCACAACTAGTGAGTTCATGCATTTATTTGAGACTGGTATGGTCATTTCAAGTTCTTATTTGAAATAATGTTTACTTTGAATCCTTATTTGAGAAAATGATGGCACTTCGAGTCCTTATTTGAAATAATGTCCACTTCAAATCATTATTTGAGAAAAATGAGAGTATTTCAGATCCTTATTTAAAATTTTCTCCAAAAAACAAAGTAATTACAAAGACACATCAATGCGACCCGATTGTCTCAAAGCAATGCAACCCATCAAACTCCAACGCAACACAAGGCATCCCTCTCCTTTGTCCCTCCATTCGCATTAGCTCCTCGCCCTTGCTCATCGCTCCTCGTCATGGTCATGGTGGCATTGTGGAAATAACATTGCGAAAATCCACCAAAACTGAATCTGATTCGAATCAAACACATACATTCCCCCGAGAAAAAGGAAGGAAAAATAGAGATTTTTTTTTTTTTTACTTTTCTAACCTCATCAGTGAAGATGGCCAGTGAAGCAAAATCTGTGGACAAAGACATTCTTTCCGTCTTTCTTCTTAATTTTCAAGTGGAGGGTCTATTTGAACAAGAAGCGGGTTATCGGCAATAGTACTAAAAGTCCTAAACTAATGGGATCGATATCAATTCAATCCTAAACCTTTTTAATCATACCAATGTAGTTCTAAACCTTTTAATTATACTAATTTAGTCCTAAACCTTTTCACATTGGCATTAATTCAGTCCATCGGATCAAATTTGGCTAGCAGACACTGACTGGCCGACGAACACTAATGTAGTAATTTTTAAATAATTTTTGTATTTTTTTGAATTTTTTGAATTTTTCATTAATTTTTCATTTTCTTCATTTTCTCATTTTTTATTTTCATTTTCCTCTTCTTCCTCTTAGCCTTCTTCTCCAGCAGTGGCTGGCAAGCCTCCAACGACTTGCCATCCACTAGGTGAGATTGCCTTCACTTGTGGCGAGGCCAGGGCAAGACTAGCCTTGCCCATGGCCTTAGGTGAGAAGCCCTCGCCCAGTGGACAATGAGCCTCATCGACCACTACAAGGAATCCAGGGAGGAAGAAGAGAAAAAGAAAAATAATAATAAAGAATAAAAATTTGAAAAAAAAATAATGAAAAATTATGATGTCGCGTTGGTTGGACGATGAGCATCCACGTAAGTGTTGATTAGTCAAAATTGATTGGATGGACTGAATTGGTATCAATGTGAAAATGTTTATAATGAATTAGTACAAATGTCACGAATTTATCACTTTTTTTTTGTACTTTTCCTGCATATTATCTTTATTAAGATGATTGTAGGGAGGAGAAATTCCTTGAATCGAGAGCAACTGCCTACTTACATTGTGCATGTCTGGTGATCTATCTCCGTCTCCCTCTCTCATTTTCTGTGCCACACACAGGATGAGATGTTGAAAAGACTGCGATTCCCGTCTTGGGAAGCAAGGAAACCGGATCACGTTGGCTTTGCTACACACCAGTCACTTGTCATTTTGTCAAGCGATTGCGATGCAATCATTGTTGATTAGGCAACGTTCCGTGTGTTACTCGGGTGTAATGCACAAGTGACAAGCGCTATCTATCGTAATAAGTTTCGCTACGAAAACTTGCTTATTACCCGTAGGATTTGAACTCTGGAGTAAAGTCACAAAAAGAATCTACGCGAGGTTGGTAAAATTTAAATTCACCAAAGGAAAAATCCATATGCACGAAATCTCTCTTAGACCTGCTCATTCAGGATTCGGCTTAATGAAACTACCACGGAATTCATGACCCTTTTAATCATGAATGGTCTTGGATTAGGATCTTTAGGCCTTGTGCTAGGTCCAATCCGATATCAATTAGGTCTTGACTCTAGTCATTGATTTTTGGAAGGAGTGATTGAAGTCCTAAAAGTACAATTATGTCCTAAAACTTATTAAGTTGATATATTTAAATTCTTTCATTATATCCGTCCAATTGTCAAATGGAATATGCTAACAAGTTTTTGGACATGATTGTACTTTTCTAAATATTTTAAGACTCAATTGTATTGTTGTAATACATTTTAGGATTTGATTGCATTTTTTGAAAATTTTAAAATTGAATTACTTTCATAACAAGTTTTATAACTTTTAATACATTTATCCCTTGATTTTCGTATTCACAAGATGCACTTATGAGGTCAAGGAAGGATAATAATCCAAATGAAAAATAACATAAACAGTTCATGAATTTTGGCCCAATGTACAATTTGATTCATGAATTTTTAATTTGTTCAATATAATCCCTAACTATATTGGACATTTTCATGCAATTCGATGATTGTATTAAACACGTATCAAAAGTTTATGGATTTGTTCATGAATTGTATTGAACAAATTAAAAGTTTATCGTTTTCATCATATTGACCAAAAAGTTGATCAAACGACTTTGGTCACAAATAAATTGTTTGAGACATTTTAGAAGAAACTTTAGCAGATGAAATCTTGGGGTACTTCTAGAGGAAAAGAGTTCTTATTAACCCATTTATGGATTAGTTTATAGAAGGGTGAGACAATTGGCTTTATTCCAAATCAACATATCTAGTAGATGATGTTCCCTTTCGGCCCCAGAGGAGGTTTTCGTATTCATACCCACCAGAAAATACCTAAGTTGATCCAAGACAATGTCCTTGTTAGCAAAATACCTTTAAATAAACCTCACAATTGAGCTCCCTTTCCTCTTAAAATACTTCAACCTCTAAGCTTCACATGAATTCTCTGCCTCTTTTGTTTTGTCTTGAACAAGTTCTTGGCAGAATCTTTAGTTCCTTCACTTATTATGCCTATGAATAGGCTTCTCATTGGTCCAAAGTTCAAGGACTATTTGTATCATTATCCCTAATTTGAAAGTGGTGTCCAATTCTAATGTTACGATTGATCATGGGTGTGGTGGCTTGCTAGGCTATCTCGAAGTCAATCAAGCCATATTGGCTCAAAGGGTGAAATGGGTAGGACTTGAGTAGGCAATTTATTACGTCGGGCCAAACCTGCCCAACCCCTCTCAAACCCCGATTAAATTATATTATATAAAAAAATCTTTATAAGGATTTTTAGGTTCTGTGTATATAAAATGTAATATTTTGTCAATGTTGCATCTTTATCTAGGAGAAAAATATTTTTCTATTTTCCAGTATTTAGATGATGAATAACTAATCAATTTACAAAAAATATTTTTTATGAATTGAGATAAGACGGAAATTACTCTCGGTAAATGATTAAATAAATGAAAATTAATTATTTTTTAAAAAATATTTTCCTTCGGACGAAATAAACGCTGACCGCAAAAACCTCATAAAAGTCGTGGAGATGCCTTCACGAAAACGGAACGCCCCACATGATCGAGTTGAATTGATGGCGGTGGCTCCTCGTTGAATCGAAAGTCCTATTTTTTATTTCGCTTTAAAAATTCATCGCCAACCAGAAAAAAAGAAAAAAGAAAATAGATTAGGGCGCCATTAATTCCACGGTGGCATTGTCCACGTGTCCGTCACGTGCAGCGATGCGAGAGCCAGAGGGGATAATGATAGCGGTCACGTGCGAAACAATTAAAATATTAGGTAGCGAGCGAGCGAGGTTAGTCCCTAACTTCCGGCGCAATCTATCTACCGAAAGGTCAAAAATTCCCTCTTTTATTATTGCATATTCCCCGCCAGCCCCTCCTCTACGATAATCTCGAATAGGGAAAGCAAAATCCTTTTTTTTTCTTTTTTTATATAGAACTAGTTCATTTGGAGTGACAAACCAACCAAATCGCAACTCGAAAAAGTGAGACTCTGATTCGATTAACAAATAAATTAGTTATATCGAGTAAATGCATCTTAAGTGAGTTTGAATAGTATTAAATAGGTTTATAACTTACTTAAACTCAACCTATTTTTATGACCCATTCACTTTGCATTGTTACTTTAGTTTTGTTATGAATTTTCTTAGATTTGATTATAATGGAAGTGTTTTAGCAATATAGGTTAAATCGGATACAAATGTGGTATGGGTCGGTCGAGTACGATTTGCTCGATTTGTATCTCATGAAAATGGATCTGTTTGGATCGGGTCATTCATGGCGGGACCCACGACCTGAACTCGATTCAATCCATTTTGACGGATTTGCCCAGACTCGAGACTGACGGGACGGGGGAGCTATAGTCCAATCTTTGCCTTTTTTTTTAATGTAATGTACGTCGAAGTCCACGTTGGCGACGATAGATCGTATTATGGTGGCCGCGACCGAGAGGATGCTCCACTTTCGTCCGTCATGATTGGGGACGAAGAAGATCTTGCAACCTTGTAATTATTCAATTCATACAGGTAATGCATGCTTGATTTCTTTATTGTTGTCTATATTCTTTTTGGGAGCTCTTTATTTTTGGCGATAAAGTCACGAGTCCTCAACTTTTTCGATCTTGCATGATGTTGTCGATGGAGTTTTTTATTTATGCAATCGAGTCCATGAATTGTATATTTATTTGTTTATTTGGTCCTTTCGTCCAACCATGTAATGGATTAGATAATGTGGCTGTTGAATACCTCCGGTGGGCCTACAAAGCAGCTACATGGTGTAGGTCTATCGTAATCAATTTCTGCAGGAATTGGCCTAGGATCGACCCGATTGGTCTCAAGGTTGACCAAAGACTAGGGTCTAACATTAATCGATGCAACCATAATTTTACAAAAACACATGTGAACAACCGGTGACACAGTGGTCACGCCATTAATGGATTTGCTGGACTTTCTATGTTCGAAACTCATATCCAACATATAACTAAAAACTGGTTCAAAACTAACGCCAATTACGGTATAAAATTGCTCAATTCCTAAGTCACGAGAAGTTAAGTCGCATGGATTGTTGCTAACCAGGCCAAAGGTGCGTAAGTGCTCACGTGGCAGTCACATAAGGATCAACATGGCACTTGGTGGCCACATTATAACGTTATTGCACAAAAAAAAGAGAGTAAGGAATGAAGTTTTAGGGATGAGATTATACGAAGGAAAAAAAAAAGATTAGTGGATCTCCATGAATTTGTCCTCTTTTTATTTTTTGGGAAAGGTTTTTTGGATTGCGATGGAGTCATGATTGAATTGAAGTCAGACCATTCACATTTGGAAATTTGGACCACCAATGTATCTTGATAGATTACGATGCGGTGATGAGAAGACCTATCAGTCAATCTGTCAATTCTAAGTCTTTTGATATCCGGGGCCATCGGAGATTCCGTCCGGCGCCGGCCACGGGCCGGTGCGGCGGGATTCCGTCCACCGTTCGCCTCCACCCTCCCTCCCTCCCTCTCTCTCTCTCTCTTCTACCTCACTCTCTCTCACTTCCTCGTCCTGAGCTCGGGAGAAAGATTTCATTCGATTTCTTACTTTTTTCTCTCTCTTCTCTCTCTCTTCTGCAACTTCACTCGCTGGCCGTCACCGAGATGTCGGAGACCTGCAACTCTCGCCACTTCTCATGGCTGATGAAGTCGTGCTTCCCCAACCCTAACGACAAACCCCTCTCCCCGCACTCTCCCCACCACCTTCCCATCAGGGCCTCCGCCCCGACCCTCTCCTCCCTCCCCGACGACCTCCTCCTCGAGTGCCTCTCCCGCCTCCCCGCCCCCTCCCTCCCCCGCCGCCGCCTCCGTCTGCCGCCGCTGGTCCCGCATCCTCGACTCCCCGCCTTCCACGACCTCCGCCGCCTCCACGGCCTCCTCCGCCCCTCCGTCTTCGCCCTCTCCTTCCTCGACTCCGCCCTCCTCTCCGCCTCCCTCCGCCCCGGCCCCGGTCCCGGTCCCAGTCCCGGCTCCGATCCCGGCTCCGATCCCCTCTGGCAGGTCTCCCTCTTCATCCCCGACGCCGGCTGGGGCGGAGGCGGTGGCGGCGGAGGGCTGCTCCCCCGCCAGCTTCTTCCAGGGCCTCGTCCCCCACGCCCGCCTCGCCGCGATCGGCCCGAGGATCTACATCATCGGCCGGAATGCCGTCGCGCGCTACGACACCTGGACCGGGAGCGTCGCTTCGAGGTCGCCCATGACGTTCCCGAGGAAGAAGTTCGCCGTCGCGGTGCATTCCGGGCGAATCTACGTCGCCGGCGGCGGCGGCGGCGGAAGGACCTCGGCGGTCGAGGAGTACGATCCGGATCGCGACGGGTGGACCGTGGTGTCGCACGCGCCGAGGAGGCGGTACGGCTGCGTCGGGGCTGCGGTGGACGGCGTGTTCTACGTGATCGGAGGCCTCCGGATAATCCCCTCGGCGGCGGGGACCGAGCCGTCGCGCGCCGCCGGAGCGGAGGCGCACGTGTACGCGAGCTCGATGGACCTGTACGACGTGGAGGCGCGGGGGTGGCTGAGGAGCCGCGCGGTGCCCGGCGGGGGCTGCGTGGTGGCGGCCTGCGCGGCCGTCGGCCACGTCTACGTCCTGGCGAGCCACGCGCTCGAGCTGTCGTTCTGGCGCTTCGACGCGCGCCGGAGGAGCGGGAGCGGCGGATGCTTCGGGGAGTGGAGCCGGGCGAAGAGCCCGCCGCTGCCGACGCAGGTGCGGCTGGACTCGACGGTGAAGTTCAGCTGCGTCGGGGTCGGGGACAAGGTGGTGCTGGTCCAGGTGGCGGGGTGCATCGACGACCTGCTGCGGCGGAGCGGGCGGAGCGGGCGGGGGCTGAGGGACGGGCTGGTGCTGGCGTACGACACGGCGGCGGGGGAGTGGAGCAGGGCGGCGGACCTGCCGGAGGTGATCGCACGCGGCGCGTGCGCGTGCGTGGAGTGCTAGGGGTAGGGGGGGGCCCACGGTGCCGGGTAGGATAGGGTACGAATATGGCTGAAAACGTTGGCAGGAGAGTGGTGCGTCTCGTGCGTAGTGTGTGGTGTAGCGAGGGTAGCAGACAAAAGACTGTCTGTGGAAAGGAAAACCGAGGGACGCGTCGCGCGCGGATTCACTCTCCGGTCGTTTCGCCTTTCCTTCTCGATTTGATTGATTAGAGAGATGTTTCTTAATTTGTATTTTCTTTTTTGGTCCGTCTCAATTTGTATTTTACTTAGTAAAAATGTTGCTTTTTTCCCCCCCTTTTTTTTTATTAACTGTTTCCACAGCATTGGCTCTGGCTTCTTCCATGATTATGTACTTTGGAAATGGAAAATGGCACGGATAATCTCATAAGGTTTACTCATCGTGCAATATCGTTCATGAATTTTACTTTGTTTAACATGGTCTATGAATTTTTATTTAATATGCAATGTCATTCTTAATTTTTTAAATTATTCAATGTAATTCATGAACTCTTGTTATATGTTTAATTTAATATCTGAATTATATAAAAATGTTCAATATAACTCAAATTAATGGAATAATAATAATGTTACATTTTTTTTTTCATGTAATGTAGGGACTATATTGAATATTTTTCAAAGTTCAAATATGATATTGAACAAAATTAAAAAATTGGGGACGGCATTATATTTTGAACAAAAATTTAAGACCGTATCGAACAAATTAAAAATTAAGGGATTATATTATATATATTGGGTTAAAGTATAATGATCCTTTTGTGTAAGAGTGGAAAATTAAAAGTTGAGGGACGACATTGCATTTTGGATAAAAATTCATAGACAACATTGAACAAATTAAAAATTAAGGGATTACATTATATATTAGGCAAAAGTATAACGAGCCTTCTCTGTAATTATTCTTTTCAAAAAGAGTGAAAAAGGAAAGCTGAAGTAAAGCGTGGAGATGCTCCTAAACAGCTGGAATAGGGGGCAGGGGGGCGCCCGATTGGACTGACTTTTGGGAGTGAAAAAGGAAAGCTGAAGAAGAGAGTAAAAGTGGAGATGCAGGGGATCGAACCCTGTACCTCTCGCATGCAAAGCGAGCGCTCTACCATTTGAGCTACATCCCCTTCGTTGAAGATTCTCGTCACAAACATAATATAATCCCAACACTTTACCGTTTTATCTGTTCTTGCTTGTTCCTTCTATTGACTCTTTTCTTTGTCGCGCCACTTTCCTTGGCCATTGTGTGGTGTTCTTTCATCTTTAGGTATCTCCTTCCTTCTGCATAGACTTCAATTTACAGATTTGATATGAAATCCACGGTAAAGTTCGCACAATCTATAATCGCGATGGATTTAGTGTTCCATACGAGAATTCCCCACTCAACAACACCGGCGCAACTGCAAATCAAAATCCACAACAATAGTTCATCTTCCTATGGAAAATAAAGGTCTAGAGATAGAGATGGAGATAGAATTCTAGATGTAGACTAACATGCTGCAGCAGCAACGAAGCCCAGCTAAAGAAAGGAAAAGCAAAGCACTAAAGAGCAACGAGCCCGACATAAAAAAAAACAGGGACGAGCGAAGGGACATAAAAGGAAACGAGATGATTACCTTTTTCAACCGCGTCCCGTCTTATATGCTTTGGAACCATTCTGTAATCGCTTCGCAGTCCTACGCTTTCGAATACATAATTTTTCTTAATAAAACAGCCGGAACAAATCTCATTCATCAGCTGATCTCTCGTTTGGACACGCGAGCGATCTGTCGCGGCATTCCTCGAAGAACATATGAGCGTTGCAGAGAGAGCGGAAGGCTCTTGATTCAGGACCCTTCGACTCTTCATCTCACGGGAGTCCATCAAAGATGATCGGCCGAGGCAGAGTCCAAAGTGGCGTTTGAATTTCGAGCTCGAGAAGAGCAGTCAACTGAAACGTTCTTCATTCTATCTCGGGGCGTGGAATCGGTTCTTTCTCAATGAAGTTTTAATCCGTCGAGCCACGGTGAATGTTCGATCGTCCAATACCGCCACCATGCCAATGAGGAATGTACCAATTCACGACCAATGCAAAAGAGGGCTTACTGATTTAGGCGCGTTTGGGCTGAGTCTCCCCAGATATTAGGCCCGAAGGCGCGTCGATTGGGACTTTTTAAATTGTCTTGTAACTTGCTAATAGACTCCGAAAGATTCAAAACATCTAGGGAAAATTCTCAATAAGAATATGAAACGAACGAAAGTGATAAGCTTCCAGATGGGGAGTTTATCAAAATTTAGGCCTTTTCTTTTCTCTCTGGCTTGTAGTTTGTTTCTATAGAACTTTTGAATGTGGAATCATAGGATTACTACGCACATATATGTTTATGCAAAAGGGTCGGAGGAACAACGAAATTTTGAAACCAGTCTAGTGCTGTGGAGACTGTAGCCATTTAGTAAAGCATAGCAATTTCAAGTCTGAATAGTCCCTTGTATTATCACCTTAAATCGATGCACACTTGTTGATAATCTTCTTCTAGTAACAGATTTGTCCCTTTGCTGTTATTTCTGATAGCAATAATCAAAGAAATATAGCATAGTTCTAGGAGATCTTTCTTTCATTTTAGGGCACCATAAATTCTAGATCTGGGCGAGGGTCACTAGACTTGTGCGAGGGCAAGTGACCCTCACCCAAATTTGGGAGAGAGTTGCCACCCTATCCTGTTTCTGGTGAGGGTCGCCAACCCTCGCCGAGGTGCTGGCGACCATTGCCACCACCCCACCGGCGATAGGGTGGAGGGCCCGTGTGTTTTTTTTTTTTGATAAATTTTTTAGCTTTTTTGGAAAGAAAAAAAATCAAACGATTTAAAAACAAAATTGCTCTTTATCATTAGCTGGTGAGTTCAAACATTTATTTGAGACTGTCATACCCTTATTTGAAAAAAAAAAAAAAAAAGGTCAATTTCATGCTTTTATTTTAAAAAAAGAAGGAAAAGCTACCAAAAACCCCAAACCATTCAAAGTGACGATTAAATTTATCCCAAACTTTTTTTGTGACATGAAAAACCCTCAACTTTGTAAATTGTCACACATTTACCCCATTAAGGGCATTTTCATCTTATTTTTTTTCTGTTATTTATTTATTTTTATTTTTTTCTTCTCTCTTCCCTCCACCGGCCATGGCGGAGCCGACAGAGGGAAGCCGGCGAGGGCGCGGCCCTCGCCGAACGCCGGCGAAGGGAAGAAAAATAAAGAAAAAACAAAAGAAAAAAAGTAAAAAAAAAGTAAAAAGTTTTTAAAAGTAAAAAGACCAAAAATACCTCTATGATTTTGGGTAAATGTGTCACACAAATGAAAAGTTGATTTTTGTGTCACAAATAAAAGTTTAAGGGAAATGTGTCACGATTAACAAATTTTAGAGTTTTTCATGTCAAAAAAAAGTTTGGGTAAATTTGTCACTTTGGCGAAAGTTTGGAGTTTTTGGTTATTCCCTAAAAAAGTAATGATACTTTGGGCTCTTATTTGAAATTTCTCTAAATATCTAATACTTCGTACCGACTAACTTGACGACTATTGTGATGCAAGACAAGAATCTCACTTTCAATGGGTGAGATCCTCGCATGGTGAAGCAATCGCCCATTGATCGAGATTTCCAAAGATCATAAACAAATGGAGGGAATCAGATCCCGTGACCATCAATCAATCAAACGGGGGGACTTGGAATTCAATTCAAATCTGAGACGCGGCGGAGTTCCATGAACGTTAACAAGAAGTTCACGGTCCTTTTTGGCAAAGGCTAAATTCCAGGGAAAGTATTAGGCCAATTTCCCTCCTTTTGACTCAACCGGATTTCTTTAGGTATCAATCTTATTTTTTGGGATTGTTAGGCACGTTCGGTTTATCTCCCTCGACCCTTGTCACGTGTTACGTGGTCTACATTAATGTTCGTCTTGGATCCTTGCTCCTATTGCTTGCCGCAAAAGCCAATGAGCACATGAAATTTCTCTTACTTGAGAGGCGGGGCGTTTGTTAAAGATACTTGAATACATCGACCAGCTCATAATTTGACCATGTGATGGGTAACCATAGGAATAAACCGAATCTCACATTACTTTCCGCAGAAAATATCTCGTTATAAGTTGTGCTATCACATATAAGGCACTTCACATCATCTCACCATACCTAGGTGATATGGGATTTAGTTCATTCCGCCCCTATCGTCATTTTAGAGTCGGAGCTGCATTTTGTCCGAGCCCCTCTAGTCCCGACAATCACTCCCAGCCTCGTCAAACCGGGTCGTTTCAATTGCCACCTCATCGACCAAGTCATCAATAATGGAAAGCAATTTTTCTTCTTCTTTGTTTTGTTTTAACAAACTGATGGCATGACAAGAGAGGGAATTTGAACTTCACACGTTGGGGAAAATCGGAATCGTCAACTCCGATTGCTTCGTTGCTATCCCAATTCCACGTTTGAATCTTCATCTCGAAGCACCAAGGCTCAAAAGCCATCCACGATATAGGAAAAAGTCAAACCCAATCCGCATTTGATTATATCTCTATGCAAATGGGTCGGAGGAACAACCAAATTTTGAAACCAGTCTAGTGCTGTGGAAACTTTAGCCATTGAAAAACATAGCAATTTGAAATCTGCATAGTCCCTTGCATTATCACCTTAAATTTTGTCCACGTACACTTGTTGGTAATCTTCTTCTAGTAAAAGATTTGCCCCTTTGGTGTCATTTCTGATAGCAATTCTCAAAGATATATAGCATAGTCCTTGGAGATCTTTCGTTGGTTTTAAGGCACCATAAATTCCAGACATGCACGAGGGCTTGCAACCTTCGCTTAGATCGAGGCGAGGGCCTGCTGGTCCCCTCACCTCTAGTTGATGACCCTATGGACCATTGCCACCACCCCACCAATGATGGGGTGGAGGGCCTATGTGTTTCTTTCCTTTTTTTTTTTTTTTTTAATTTTTTTTTTATTTTGTTAGTTTGTTTTTTTAATGGAAAAAACAAAAAAAAAAAGGAAAAAAAAAGTTTAAAAAAAAATTAAAAGAAGAAATTGCCCCTTCGTCATTAGCTAGTGAGTTCAGACATTTCTTAAGATTGATATCACGACTTTAGATCATTATTTGAAACAAGTTTACTTCAGGTTCTTACTTGAAAAAATGAGAGCATTCCAAATCATTATTTAAAAGATTGAATGCCTTGAAAAAATCACCAAACCGGTATACTTGTGATAAATTTATCAAAAACTAATTTTTTGATTACCAAAAATCCTAAATTGGTACACCTTTGACAGATTTATTCCAAACTGGTATATTTGTGACAAATTTATTCTATATTAGTTTCCGTTAAATTTTACTGTCAAATTACTAAGTTAAATGACATACGACAATTGACTGATGTATTGGTTTGGGATTTTCTCTCCATTTGTAACAGTTATACAATTTTTGTAATTTTTTGTGATATTAATCAAATTTAATAGATGGCATATTTGTCACATATGTATCAATTTATAATTTTTGGCAGTTGAATAAATTAGTTTGGAATAAATTTATCACAGATATCTAGGTTTGAGATTTTTATGATAGTTAAGGTAAATTTGTCATAAGTGTAGCAGTTTGAGATTTTTTATGGTTAAAAAATTAGTTTTTAGTAAATTCGTCACACTTGTATCATTTTGGAGTTTTTTAGGATAAACCATATTTAAAATAATATGCATTAAATGAAGGTACTTCAGGCTCTTATTTAAAATTTTTCCAAACATCTAATATTTGTGTAGACTAGCTCGACTATTACTCCGATGCGAGAAAAGAACCTTA
Source organism: Eucalyptus marginata (assembly GCA_014182565.1). Classification (NCBI taxonomy): domain Eukaryota; kingdom Viridiplantae; phylum Streptophyta; class Magnoliopsida; order Myrtales; family Myrtaceae; genus Eucalyptus; species Eucalyptus marginata. Next base: position 6,148,934 of record CM024594.1, on the reverse strand, counting down.
CTTTCGAAGAGTGATATCCCTGCATGGCCCAACGACAGCCCATTGATGAGACTTCCAATGATCATAAACAAACGGAGGGAATCAGATTCCGCGACCGTCAGATCAATCAAATGCGGGGACTCGGAATTCAGTTGAAATCCGAGACGCGGCGGAGTTCCATGAACGTTAACAACAAGTTCACGGCCCTTTTTGGCAAAAGGCTGAATTCCAGGGTAAGTTTTAGGGCAATGTCCCTCTTTTGACTCAACCTGAATCCTTTAGGTATTAAGCCTAATTTTTTGGGATCGTTAGGCACTTTCGATGTATCTTCCTCGACCCTTTCCACATGTTACGCGGTCTCCATCAATATTCGTCTCAAATCCTTGCTCCTATCGCGTGCTATGAAGGCCAATGAGCACATGAAATTTCTCTTGATCTGACCACGTGACAAAAACAGGACTTCCGAATTGTGGAGATTCTAGATAACCTGCCTATCGCCACCTCATTGATCAAATCATTAGAAACAAAAAGCAATCTTTCTTCTCTTATTTTACCTCACCTCACTCCACGTAAACGATGTGGAATTAGGTTCATTCATGCTCTCATCGTCATCTTAGAATCGAAACCGCACTTTGTCGACGATCACTCCCATCCTTGCTGGAGTCATTACAATCACCACCTTATCAACCGAATCATCAATTATGGAAAGCGATTTTTCTTCTTTGTTTTGTTCTAACAAAATGATGGCACAACAAGGGAGGGAATTTGAACTTCGCACGTTGGGAAAATCGGAATGGTCAACTCCGATTGCTTGCTTCGTTGCCATTCAAAATCCACGTTCGAATCTCCATCTCGAAGCACCAATGCTTAAAAGTCAAACCCAATCCCCTGTTGACCGAGATGCTTCTCATTGGCGCCACCCTGGCACGCCCATAAGGAGACGGGGCCAAATCAATCAATTGGGCCGAGACAAGGCAGCGGCACGCCAAAGACCAAAGCTAATCATTGAGTTCCTAAAGAATCTGAGGTGAGACTCTCTGAATAGACTTTTCATAATTCGACCGACGGACCCGAAGGAGTACATTCGAATATCCTCCAGCGTGAGAAAGAAGCGAAGAGATTTTACAATTCGGATTAAATGTTATATTTAATTGAAGACTTATAATAATAAAAAGGGAAAAAGGGCACAGAAAAATCTCCAAATTATACGCATTTAGGGTAAGCGATTTCAGATTACGTACAAATTTTACATCCCATTAAAATAAATTTCCCAAATTTTGAAATTTGAAACTTATCCTATGTATCTTAAAATTTGAAACAAAATTAGATTTCCACTATCAATTTGGTTCTTTAGTTTCATATTTTATCCTGAAACTAACCCATCTTTGATATACACTACCAAGGACTTTCTTTTGTGACATCAAAAATCCAAAATTAGGATTATTATGACATATTACCCCAAAACGGCGTGGAGGGTTCGAATCCCTTCTCACCCATCAAACTTTTCTTATGACATAAAAAAATTCTAAATTTGTATCTATTTGACACATTTAATGATTTTTCTGTCAAAACATCGTTGTTTTTCAAGACCGTTTGCTTTCTAGCGTTCATGTGCGTAAATTTTAACAGTTTTCATTAATAAACTTTGATGAAACATATAAATATAAATTTAAGATAAATTTTAGGATGAATGTGACGTAACAGTATATTATAAAGTTTTTTTATTGACTTTTGTCCCGATAAAAAATGGAGTCAAGTGGCGAACTTCGATTTTGATTGGCTACCGTGGAGAATCTATAAAATGGGCAACCCAAAGGCCATGGCTCAGCAAGTCTTCATATAATTGAAAACGACTCGATTTGGCCCTCTCTCTCTCTCTCTCTCTCTCATAATATCGTCTATTTGACCGCGAGAGTCTCCGGAGAAGAAGATTCGTTTCGGAAGTGGAGGAGCAAATGGCGCAGCCCGGAGGTATTAGCAACGTCGACGGCAAGGAGAACAGCCTCGAGATCGAGGGCCTCGCTCGTTTCGCCGTCGAGGAGCACAACAAGAAGGAGGTACTTGGAATCTCTCTCCTTTTTTTGTTCTTTCAATTTGATTCGATTTGATGGGTGATTGGGATTTGATGAGAAATTCACGGTTTTGATGGTGATGCTGATGAAAAGAAGGGATTTTGGGATGTGGGTTGTAGTGAATTTGGCCGATCTCCGCTCGCGGTTCGAGGATCTGTCGGTTACCGCGTCGTCAGTGTGAAGGAAACCTAAGTAGATGATTCGATGAATTTGTTGAATTGGGGATTCGGGTATCTTTCGAAGTGGGGAGGAAAAAGCAGGTTTTTGATCCTCTGCAGTTTCTCTTAGACGTGAAAGGCGCGAGCTTTGAAGTAGCGAGTAGCGGGAAAGTCGTGTCTTGTTCGTGAAGTTCCCATTTTTGTTTCTATTTTGAAATGTTTTGTTGATGATGTGCTGACGGTGTTGAAATCTGTCGTCTGGGGACCAGAATGCGATGCTGCAGTTTGTGAAGGTCGTTAAGGCGAAGCAGCAGGTGGTTGCAGGCACCGTGTACTACATCACCGTCGAAGCGAAGGATGGCGATGCCAAGAAGCTGTACGAGGCCAAGGTTTGGGTGAAGCCGTGGATGAATTTCAAGGAGGTCCAGGAATTTAAGCCCGTCGAAGGTGCCCCTGGCGAATCTAGCGCTTAGATTCGGGGTAATGGTTTCTAGAAATAGAATGTCCATGCTTAATGTTATCTAGCTTTGTGTTTGATGCTTACTCTCTGCATGTAGGGATTAGTTTTCTTTCGTTTGCATCTCTTTTTGGCAGTCACACTTGATCTCACCTATGATACACTCTCATGTCAGAAACGTGGGTCGTATGCAGTTTTATACTTCCAAGGCTACCGTTTTCATCCTAAGTTTAATTTCATAGGATGGAATATCAGCGTTAATTTGACAATTAGATATCGACATGTGGGTGACAGACCTTGTCTGATTGGCTTGTTTATACATGTGATCAGAGTTTTATCACTGAAACAAACACTTTTTTGTCCTGGGGATACTTTGGTAGGTTTAATCCGTAGTCTCATGGCTCAAGGCTTGCCAATTTGTTTTTTACACTAAAAGATCAAATCTAGGACCAGTAGACAGTCACTTTCTGCATTGTTGATAGGTTATTGGCCTATCGGTTGAATGTTTGAATCTAGATGGTATTGTTCTCCTTACAACTCATGGAAAAATTGATTGTCATGCTTAGTGGAAGAATCGAGCTTCTTGATTTGGTTTTTGTAGCTTATTTGATTTTACCTTAACGAGCTCTCTAGGTATCATCACTGTATAGTCATTGCATGATTCAATGAAATAAGACAGAGCAATTATATTTCAATCATGTTAAAATCACGCTCGCCCAACAGCATGTCGTGCTTCAGGGAACCGAGTTTGTTTAGCAGCAGTTTTGCTCGTACATTTGTAATCGTCAACCTAAATGGATCTCTTTCTTGCAGTTTCAGGGTGACTGAAGATATACGTCTAGGCCTGCTTGCTGTTTTCCATGAGGAACCAAAGAGAAAGGCACCTAATAAAGTTGAAGGCGTTTCCATGTTAGGAAAATAAGCTACTTTCTTTTTCGTTTTTTTTTCTGAATTTGCTTGTAAGGGCATAAGAATGTTGCTACCATGTAGATCTCGACACATAATTTATATTCTGTATGTCTGCTCTATTTCTTACCTTTCAGTTTGGTGCTTTGACAATGTGTTACGTAAAGGTGAAGTATTTTCCTCTTATTGTTCAAAGTTCTCCTTGTATTGGTTGGAGGATCTGATGTTGTATGGTTTAGCTAACTATGGGAGAACCGGGGAACCCGACTTAATGCTCACTGCCTCTAGCTCGCGGAAGATGAACTCTAATTTCCCTTCCTCATACCTTGAACTGTTTTGGCGAACGAGCAAGAACAGCTACCAACTCATATGAACAGTATAATTGTACATCAACTGAAGAAATCTATATTTAGTACATCATTTTCTACTGGTACGCACGCACATGGATGGGGAAAGCACGGCACATGATGACACTAGAAGGGAAAACTACGCGAGACACTCTCAAACCGCTCCACAAGTGAGCGCAAACCGCTGAAGTTACAGACCATAATGATATCACCATTCACATGTAAATAGCAGATTGACTTGAATGAACCAAAAATCATGCGCCCATTTTGGAGAAGCTTGCTGAAGACGACCTACGGTTTTTCATCGCCTTTGTCACGTTGCTTAATTTGCCGGCAGCAAAGCTGAAGGCATTGCAGAAGATGGTCCTGACCACTTCGACTGCCAACATGCAATAGAGGAAGATCGCGAGAGTGATGACGTATATCAAGAGCAAGGAGAGACCATTCGGGGACAAGGTCACGGAAAGAGTCATGTAGGTGACAACCATGGAAAGCAGAGCCACGGGCAGCAGAACCTGGACGTAGGACGGCTTCCTGAAGAAGAATATGAGGAAAATGGAGGAGAAGAACCCAGAAGTGTTGAAGGACATGAAGAGATAGTAAGTGGCCACGGGGCACAGATCTGTCGAGCTGAAGAAGGAATGGTGGGACGTGCATCGCGTGTCTCGCTTCATGTTGTCGCTCCAAATGGTCTGCGGAGGAGACAGTCCTGCCTGGTACGTGATGGTCGCTAATAAACTGGCCACGACTAGCACCATCTCCTCCACTTCCGACCATATGCTGCTGCTCGAGTCATCATCTGTAGATTGGCTCGATTGCTGAGTTGAGTCCACCTTTGTCGTCGCCTTCTTGTTTCGATTTGCTTGAGGCTCGGCTTTAGTTTGTCCATCTAGCTGATCACCTGAAACAAGGTCGATAGTGTCTGTGCCCACCAAGTTTTGCTTCTTCAGGAAGTTTAGGATCTGCCATTTTTCCCCATGTCGAATTAACAAGCGGAATGAGATATGAGTCGATTAAAACAGCTACAACTTGAAATAGATTTTTGAGCACCGATTCTTATTAATCTCAAGATTCAAGCTCATAAATGACTATGCTCTATGCTCACATGCCAACAGTGACAAGATCCAATGTCTTAAAAGTACTAGCCCTAAATCACTACACATGTGGAGAAAAATCACCGCCATGCCAACACCCGACATATAATCCCATGTCATTGTTCACAAGACTGTCGACATAGCCTGGGGGACGATATGTGGATCAGAACCGGATTTTTGTAAGAGATACAGCGCATGTAGAGCATAGAGCATAGGCAGGCAAGTCTCTGTCAGCTGATAGGGACCAGTCTTGTACCATTGCATAGATGAGTTGGTTGGTGTGAGTTTTGAATAGCAGTTGTATCAATATGGGGACCATGTTTACAGCACTTCCAGTTACTTGTTGAAAAGTTCTATGCCTTTCGAATGAATTTGGAGTCTGTTTTTGGATTGGTAGTTGTGGAAAAATCTGGTAGTTTGGGTCCATGAACCTTCAGTTACAAGCATTTGATGACAGATGGAGTGAAATCAGCGTATCTGAACGATGCCTAGGCCTTCTAGCAGATTTCTGAAGATGAACAATCAATCATTAAAACAGGACGCTTGGCTACACTGGCCCCGTAGTGTCAACCGATCGGTGTCGGATTAGGACAGGTTGTAATTCAGAAAGGATTAGTCACGACTTGTGAGGGACACCTTCGAGATATTAGCCAACTTGATAAATGGATTGGTTGGACTTATCTCGCCGACTATTTCAAACGACATGACCACTTCTTTTCTTTTTTTCTGTTTGGAGGAATTTGCAAAAACTGCAATGTACTTATGGATTTAGCGAGGGGACAAAAAAAAAAATCCTCGATACGCATCACTTTATGGCGTTTTATCTTCTCCCTGCTACTTCCCTGCCCAACCACACACAAGAAAACAAGCAAGGCAATTTCCTACACCGAACAGAATGTCAAAGATCATGCGGAGGGCTCTTTTGTTTCTCTACCTCTTTTGCACTGTAGATGATTCTTGATCATCGATGCATTCCAAATCAATTCAGCTCATGTTTAAGCACAAAGAATCGACAGGCCGTCCGATTCTTAACCATTTTTTCTTACTCTAATGGGTATCTGGTTACTGCAATCTCTGCAAAGACTAGTTTCTATAGATTGAGCTGATGTACCACGAACCATATCCATCCGGATTACTATCTTTCAGAACATTTAGTCTCCAACTAATCTTGTTATCTTGTTCTACAGTGCATCACTCAAAGAAGAAAAACTTTCAGGACTTGACAAGAACTAGAACCTCTGGGAGATTTTCACTTGACCTACTTGTTTTCCTTCCTCTATCAGAAATAAAATTAGCAGGCTGTCGACTAGCCGTGGTCCTGCATCTAAGCAGAGCAATTCTTTGTGGACTACCAAGAAGGCAGGAACGTACCTGGAGCTGTTTCGAAGCCGCAGCCAGCTGTGAGATTGTGTTCCCATCGTCATCCTTGGCAGTCACAAGGTCGTCTGCATTTCCATCTTCACTGACCTTTTCCACTAACTTCTTGAGCGCATCGGACTGACTGTTCTTCACTGCCAGGTGAAGCGCGGTCTCGCCATGAGCGGTGCGTTCCTTGAGGGCTTGAGGACACTGAGAGTGCAACTCCTCGATTACCTTGACCCTGCCCTTGATGGCCGCATAGTGGAGTGGTGTCCGGCCGCCCTTGTCCTTGATCATGCAAAGATCAGGGCCTACTGTTAGAAGCTCCCTCGCGACTTCCAAATTCCCCGTGGCCGACACAATGTGTAACGGTGTAAGGCCATCGTGATTCAATTCCCTTGCAAAATTGGGCTTCCTGCTAACAATCTCCTTCACGAGTTCGCTATTTCCAGCGAGCGCAGCCAAATGAAGAGGAGTCTCTGCCGTTGGTCCCAGCACGGCTTTGTCCAGAATCAGCGGATCTTCAGCTAACAAGGCCCGGAGAGAGGTGACATCTTCGTACTGGATAACTCTGGAGAGCGTAGGATCCATAGGAATTTGTCGTGAACGATTAGAGCCCTGCGCTTCTTTGGTTTGCTTGTGGTTCTTGATGATAGTTTTAAAAGCAAAAGGAATTTGTTCGTCCTACTTATGCACAAAGCAAAGATGGGACTCGGCAATGACAGCGAGCACCGTGGTTTCTGTCCTTTCAGACAATGGACATTAGAAGATTGATGGAAAAGTTACCCAAACCAGAGGATCAAACTTCCAGACCGTTAGGTAACACAGCACGTCCTACATTGTTGTCGGCTTTAAAGGCTCACACAAATGTGAACACCCGGCAATCCGAAGAATTAATGTCACCCCAAGAATAAAAAGAAAAATGCAAGGTCATATCCCACCATAACGGACATTGTCCTTGGCGAACGGTCTGGTCGACCTCGATCTATTTGGATTAGAGACACTACTTTTCCTGATACAGGAGTACAAGGAAAGATGGCTACACAAATACAAGATTCGGCACTCATGCATTGAAACACAAAATAGACTTGAGGGCGTAAGTACATTTCAAACTAAAAGGGATGAAAAGTTAGTGACAATGGTGAGCTAAGTGATGATAACACCATGTGACAACCATCAAAAGCTTCTGTACATGTATACAATTACAATCTGACCCGTTAAACTATGAACTTCCTAAAGGAGCTTGGAACTAGTCAGTTTCGACCCTGTCTTGACGATGTTTCCTAAGTTTAGCATGTGAGCTGTCTACGCCTCTATCCAAATACATCTAATGGCTTTGCATCAACAAAGAGCACCAAAACAGCCTGCTGACCTAGCCTTCTTCATCGTAGTCTTCATCATCTTCATCCATCCCTCTATTCAAGTTTGCAAGCTGAATGGGATCAATGGCCATCTTCTCAACTTCGGAAAGAGACCACCCAGGATATTCCTCATGCTTCAATCCAGCGTCGGGAGCTGCTGATATACTGGTCGGACCAGAAGCTAATATCGATTTTGAGTCCCCATTTTCATCCAAATCCACATTCAGGTCAAAGTTCCGAACAGGCGGTTCTACAGATCTAGGAGTAGGAATGCTCTCTTTTGATTCATTGAGATGGTCACCATTTTCTTTCCCTACAAGATCCTGATTTAAATTGTCCTGCTGAGGAACATCTCCATCGACTTCAAACTTCTCATTCTGCACAGTTGCATCCCCCTCTGAGGCTCGACCACCTCGCCCACGACCCCTACCTCTGCCCCTACCTCTCCCTCTCCCAGCACTGCCTGTGTGACCAGTATCATTCTGAAATTGAAACGGCACAGAGAAGAAATATTTAAATTTTTCGGGAAACCTGGATTTGGTTTAATAAGGCCGAATAAGCTTCAGAGACCAGATAACAATCTTCTTAAGGTGCAAGAATATATTACTATGCCATTATTCTTCGACATTTAGTTACATCCAAACAAAGAAATGCTACAGAAGCATATTACTGACAAACATAGCAACAGTAAGTTACTCATTGGACACTGATAATACTATGAAGTAGAGCAGCAAAAATGCCTAACTATAAGGCTTTGTTATGAAAGCGTGGGCAAAGAAACAAAATTTAAACTTTACCTCTCTCTCCCTCTCACAAATTTTCAATTTTTTCTCAACTCTCCACCAACAATTTCATCCCCTCTACTTTCTCTACCTTCCCAAACATAGCATAATTGAGCAGAAAAAACCAACTAAGCATTCATCCACAGACATGAAATACTTCATAACCAATCGGCTGGACAGTCGAGATGACATGATGCGAAAAGGAAAGGAATGATGATAATATTCATAATCATGGGAAACATTACCATGCGGCTCCTCTTTGATTCATCATCAGTGTCATTTTCCCCATCATCAACCATTTTCCTGATAATCAAATACATAGTTTGATATTAATAGCCATATTCCCTCACTGAAATGGTCAACCTGTAAATTCACATTTAACTAACCTTCTTTTAGCAGTAGACCGATCATCTCCAGCAGTGTCAGAACCACCTAAATCAGGAACCTTGCTCACAATTTCCCTCAAGAAATCAAATACGTTAAAGGTATGGACACACTGCTTCCTGCAATTGAGGAGCAGAGTTATTCACCTCAAAACAACTATTTTAAGTTAATAAAATGAGGAGAGAGGGAACACTAAACTCTGCCATATTCTCTTTCAAAGGAAAAAGAAGGGAGGCAGAAGATAGAGAAAAATGCTCCCTAATCAGGAATGCCATACATACAATTTCGCATGCTTAAAGGGAGCAAAGGAAAGCAAGCTGTGGAGCTATTAGAAGGGAATCTTGACTGGGAAGGGAAGAGAGAAAGAAAAAAGGGGGAAGACAAAATACTGTAAGTCTGCTTACAAATGCAAGGAGTTCAGTGTCTTAGCTCCCCTCTTCAAGGTTATATCATATGTCCGATCACAAAGGTCTTGCAGGAACAGTTCCAATGCCTTAGCTGGAGATTTTGCAAGAAGACAATGAGCATTGATTTATTAAATTGGGATTTCCCATGCTGACATAAATGAGATCAACAGCAAAAGCAAGTCTCCAGGCCAGTCCTATCAATTATGAACTAGAGAGGAATAAATCAACCATAATGCAGATGTTGTACACTTACAAACAAGAAGAGGCACAGCCATAGCAATCTTCCCAACATCCTCATCAGCTTGCATAATTTTCTTAATCCGAGCCTATAAAAGGAATAGTTGTCAATTATACAAAATTATTCTGCAAACGTTAAAATGGATGGGGGACAGCAGGGAAGAGAATTCATGCCAAGTACATGAACCTGGAGCACAAACATCAAGACATCAGGCAACAAACCAAGGCAGTTTTAACTTGGCCATCACAATGACGTCAGGAAAATTAAAATCATCCAACTGTATTATAAGCAGACATCAAGTTGCCAACCCCTGTTTTTGGGGAAAAAAAAAACACTACATCCACTTGTGGTTTGATCCTAATACGAGCTCAACACTTCTGTCGTAAGTGTTTCAACACTCAACCATTGAGCCTTAACAATTAACCATTTGCTCTCTACAAAACTTAAAACAGGCTTGATGCATCTGCTTCTGCCAGCTAAATTGTGTGGTCAGCTTATTTTCTGTCTATAACTTTACCTTGAATTTTCTTTATAGGATTGCCTTTTGCGCTAGCATCGAACGTCCATTCTTACCTCATGTTTGTGCAAATACTTAAAAGTTATTCAATAAAGTAGTTTCGTAAAATCAGCCAATTCTGCATATAGTTTTCACTTCTTCTCATTCTGAGAATGCCCCAAAAAAAAAAAAAAAGAACACTGTAGAGTTCATCTAATTGCTTCCCCAGCAAGAACAAGAACAAGAAAAGGGTGAAAAATCCAAGCATCTAGATGAGAATGGACAAACAGTTCCAACTATTAAACCTCTTTCAGCCATACAATGCTGCATGTTGGCTTCTCCAAACTGGCACTAATTTACCTAAAGAGACCATAAATTGAGCACAAGCTCAACATTCAACCTGCTAAACACTTTTTATGCAAGTGATGATAAATATGCATCGCAGAAAATGCAAGTGAGAATAGTGTGACTTTCATAATATAGGCTATCAATTTGAATTTCGCCCAAACCATAGTTATTAGTTTGCCATTTGTCCTATCAAACTATTTGAGTTCCTAGATTTCTTTAACCTATGCTCCAAAGAGGAACGAAATATCCTCATCTTTAAGGGCTAAACAAACAAGAAACTAGCTTTGACTTCTAAAGCTAATTGATCTTTCTTTATTTTCACTAACATTTAACAGAAAATGAGCAATCAGTTTTCCAAAAGGAGATTCTTCCTCAGCAACCCAACCTCCCAAGAGAAAAAGAAATCTATCGATTCAGATGTCCATCTAATTCTAATTAAGTTGTTTCTCTAATGTCCTACGAGGACTATAATAGGCTTAACCAATCCGCTCTCCAACTTCTATGACACCAACCCCCCCAAAAAAAAAAAAAAAACACCCAAGACAGAGATTGGCTCGGCAAAATACCCAACCCATGCAAAATAGTCCTGATATATAAATTTTTCCAATAAACCATGAGTCAACAAGATACATCATTTCAAATTAACTACATAGGCATGAAAAGACAGTCATTTTGGCGTGTGTTCCACTGTGCAAACGTGAAAGCGGTAAAGTAACGTGTGCATAATGTTGCTAGACGGGCAAATCTCCACCTACTCAAAAATCAATTTGTGTATATCAAGTGCAATACCGCATGGCTCCAAGCATTCGAATATACGACAGATAACCCAGTCAATTATGATCAAAAGCATGCCAACCAAATACGAACACCGTTCGCCTAACTTTAGCCGAAAAAGCTAATCCCAATCAACTATTAGCCGTCGCAAAACGCACGATCACAGCCAATCACAATCACGAGTTCACAACCTCTCCCCCACTGAATTCATGATTAATTAGATACCCGAAAAAACCCGCACATAATCACTAGTTGGGAGCACGAACTCGGACCCGGAAGATGCAAAAACCATTGTAAACACGCCCCATGCACGACGCGTTCGGCTCGGCCAAAAATAAAAAGAAAACCTCAAAAAGAAATTAAAAAAAAAAAAAAAAAACACAGCAGAAAAGGGGAGCAAAAGAAGAAGAAAAACAAAACACGCCACGACAGTAACAGAGTCGGCATGGCCGGAAACCAGCATTCACTCACCGCCGGGAATCGCGTGTCGAGCTTCTTCCTCATGTCGCCGCCAGCGGAGGAGCCACGAAAAAACCCTAACGGAGAAAAAAAAAAGAAAAAGAAGAACCGCGAAGGGGGACGAGCGGGGGGGGGCGGCGAGCGCTCACCGCTCTTTGCCCTAGCGCAGCCTCTCCTCGCGCGAAGAGAGAGAAAGAGATAGAGAGAGAGAAACGGAGGCCTTCTCCCCGAACCAGGACGAGTGCAGGAACCGCCACGCGAGCCGTTCTCGAAGCGGAGGAACGAGGGTGGAGCAGGAGAAGGAGAAGAAGAAGAAGAAGAAGAAGCGGAAGCGGAAGAGGAGAACTTGCGACTTCGCTTTTCTGCGAGGAAAAAGGATAAAAACCGCCTCCAATTCCCTCGCTTTTTATTTATTCATATCGCTTAGCAAAAATTTCGTGGCTCTTTTTTTTTTTTTTTTTTTTAATTTCTTGATTATTTATTTAATTATTTCTTCTTAAACCCCGGGCTGGCTGGGGGGATTAAGTTGGGCTGGAATCTTCTACGCTGTCGAAGGCGGTGCTCCCTTCGCGCAGCCGTCCAATCGTCGGCCGCCGCGTCACCGCGTTCCGTTCGAACTTCGTTAGACCGTTTTTTGTCCGGGGAGGGCGCTGGGCGGGGGAGGGCCGCGGTCATCTCTCGCCGTTAAGTCACGGCGACGGTAGCCCCGGACGGAACGATGAAAACGGGAAAAACGGAACTTGCCCGGTGACGCGGCGCGGAAATTCGCGGCGATCCTTTCCCGTTTTGAATGTTCTTTTTACTGACGAAAGGTCCTCGAATTTAATTTTTTTAACATATGTAAATTATTTTTCACCTCGCCAAAACTTTATTAAAACTCTTTTGGTCAAAGGTTTATTAAATTGATATATTTTTTTCTTGCATTTATCACCATCAAGCATTGACTCCCCGAATGTATTTTGGGCACTTGGATGTGGACATAGAACCTTAGATGGGTGCATTGCCGCAATTATTATTTATCAGTGCACTTTTTGGGTTTTGACTTCCCAAATTGGTAAAAGAATTTCCTAGTGCATATAATGATTCGTTTTTATAAGAGGCGTCATGATTAATTAAAGAAATTATTGGGTCGCTTGATATAAGCACGTAACGAACAAAAATTGATGCCTTAATAAAAGCATAATTTAATCGGATCATAGTTCGGGATACGGCAATTACCGATGAATATTGCTATAATCAAAACCGCATTGCTACAAGTATTGTTTCCATATCTCTTACCAAAAAAGGAATTCCCACTTAATGTTTGCACGTGGTTTCAATTCGGGCAACTGCGTCTGCCTTTGGGTCTAAAGCTCCTTTCCATAAATACGTTATTTTTTTTATCGTCTGTGATTTTCTGGTTTTTCGTTTTATTTTCTTATTTTTCGACGGGCCTTCTCGTCATTTTAGTCAACATTGTCCAGTTGGCAGGTATGGACGAGTTTTGTCTTTTCCCTTTCGTAGTCGTGCGTTTTTTAATTGCACGTCTCGCCCATCCTATGCTTAGGTGCGCTTTTGCAACGTGACATCTCCATCGATTGAGAATTGAGAGAAATATGTAACCCCCGAGTTACTGTGCACTGGATAATTTCAATAGCATCCTAGATTGAGGACAAACTCATTCAAACTCTTGCAAAAAGGGTTAATGAAAATGGTTGGCGACACCGTATATTTCGTGATGCCTGAAATTATAAAAAAAGAAGTTCATTTTATCTGAAAACACGGCAATGGCATAGCCATTGTTTTGAGCCTGACAACCTGATATTTGGTTTGCTTTATTTTTTATTTTTTATTTGTATCGTCGGCTAATGTGGTGGATGTAGGTCTGAGTCTATGTCGATGCTTATATTATTACGTTGAATAGATGGATTTAGTAGAATAGAAAAAAAATGCATTAAAGATGTAGCTAAATAACAATTTAAGGATAACATTGAAGGAATAATAGTAGTTTGGAATCAATGAATATCACTGTTCTGTAGTTTGAATGGTAGGGAACTAGGTCGTGTGTTTCAACCCTGAAAAAATTTAAAATTTTGAAAATTGCTCCTGAATTTTCGTGTTAAAATTTTCACCGTGTTTTAGTTTGAACACCATAAAATATTTTTTGCTTGACTATATATGTCAATGCTAATATGGTTATTAATGTGAATTCAAATATTATGGAGAAAACTTATATATTAGGCTCTCTTTATGCTTGCGTGTCATTAATTTCTTGGCAAGAAATGCGATATATTTCTAAAGATTTGAGATTCTCCATGCAAAAATTGGACTAAAATCCATATGCAAAAAGGAAACAAAAGTAAAATGCTAGAAGTGTTTGAGTCGGTTTGAGGATAATTACTTAATCAATCCTAAACTTATTGCATGATTATTATTTCAATCATAAATTTTATAATTTGCTCAAATATGATTCTAAAATTTGTTTCAAATTCTAATGTCATCCTTATGACAAATTGTTGCTTGAAATTGCCAATGTGGCTGCTAGTTGTTGCTAGTCATCTTCATAGTCTTTGACGTGAACAATTTATGAATCACCCCGTTAACGATTTCCAACTTCAATTGCCCGAGATGATTACATTGAAATTTTATGCAAAATGTTTAGAATTATATCGGTCAAATTGATTTTTTTTTTATTTATAAAATCATTATTCATACAATGGGTTTATGATTGATTGAGTTTTTTTTTTTTTTTTGTCTATTTGATTGACTGTTTTCTTTTCATATTTTCTTAAAATTTTCAAGGTTTGATTTTTCATTTTCGTAATATGGAACGTCTATATCATTTGAAAACATACATTAACTCAAGATCTCAAATCCCTAGGAAAAACAAAAAGAACTTATAAAGGATGGACGAACGTTATGCCATTCTAAATATACATTTAACATGTAATTGCTTTTCCTCTTTCTTTTTCCCTTCTCAACTTTAATTGTCGAGTTAATAACGCACTTTTCATATCGTTTCTCCTTCGCAATCCGAAAAAGAATGCAGGGAGCTCTGGTAGACAAATCCTCCATTTTCATGCTCGCCGGCCTTCCAGTTCCATCCGACCAGTTCCATTCCACTCCGTCGTGCCAAGCTCGGCCTCCACAGTCAAGAGTCGCCACTCCGAAAACCGGGGGAGCGGGGGGAGGGCGCTCCGGCGAAAAAATGGAGGACCTCGAGGGACCAAATTGGGAAAATCGGGAGGGGGGTAGGGAGCGAAAATGAACGTTGGGAAACAGTTGGAGGACGAGGATGGAGAAACGCCGTCGAGGGAGGTTGGCCTTTCCGTTCAGTTAACGAGAGAAAAATATCGATTTTACATATATATACACGAAAAAAATGGGGGGACGAATAATCGAAAAAACAAAAACCCTATTCTTATTCAGTTTTGAGCCTCGTAATTCCTATCCGTCTCCGCCTTCTTTCTCCCTCCCTCGCGCTCCTCTACCCTTCCCTTCCCTCGTCTGGGGAGTCGCCACCGCTCCGTCCGCCGCCGCCGCCGCCGGCCGACCGACCGACCTACCGACCGACCGATCGGAGACCCCCTCCCTCCGTCCCTCCGCCGATCAGTCTCTCTCGCAGGTCAGTCTCTCCTTCTCTCTTTCTCTCTCTCGCGCGCGCGGGCGGCTGTTTTCTCGATCTCCTGCAATTGCGCATTCGTGTTGATCGTCGGCGGATTCGCGCGGCGGGAGCCCGGCGTTCGGTTTCCGATCCGTTCTTTGCTTTTTTTCTTCCCTTCCTTCTCGTCGCGTGTTTGTTATTTAGATTCGAGCGGCCGGAGTTAGGTATTGTCGGAGGCGGAAGCGCAGAGTCTTTGCGATTCTCCTCGTTAATTCGTGATCGGCAGATTTTGGCGGTGGCGGTGAATAATTCGTCCGATTTCGTGTTCTCTCTCTCCCTCTTTTTTCCCCTTCGCTTGAGCTTTTTCTCTTCGTGCCGGTGAACTGGTCGTGTCGGAGCGGCGTGACGTGTTTTAGGGATTTCTCCGATTTTTTCTTGGCTTCTATCGGTGTAATTACGGAATGCGCATAATGAGTGCGTGCTGCTGCGTTTGGTGGGTCACTATATTCTAGGTTTAGCTAGAAATAACTCAATTTTTCTGGTCTTAACCCTCTGTCGTGCGTTTTGTTATTTTAATTCATCCGTGATTGTTGCGGAAATTTTTGTAGATTG
Organism: Eucalyptus marginata; assembly: GCA_014182565.1. NCBI lineage: Eukaryota > Viridiplantae > Streptophyta > Magnoliopsida > Myrtales > Myrtaceae > Eucalyptus > Eucalyptus marginata. Next base: position 6,133,118 of record CM024594.1, on the reverse strand, counting down.
TTGGATTATATGCGTTCAAGATGTCAGTTTTGGTGATGGGGAAGAGCTCGAAACGATTACTTAGATGGCTCTTGCATGTTTATTTGATGATGCTCTTAGTTTCCTTTGAGCAATTCTGGCTGTCTGGATGGAAGAATTGTAGACAGTATTTACTTCCTTGATTAGAACTTTTCCTGGACCATAGGATGGGCTGGACTCTGTAATCGAGACGCATTGCTAATATGACTGGCATTTGCGAAAACATGACAATGTCTTGGTTATTGACTGGGCTTTTGTGAAAACATTTATCTCACACTTGTGAAAGCTGACTGGTCATATTAGCTGGACTCCACCATAAACCTTTCACGTTCGCCTCGCACTTTTTCACATACACATTGGGAATCATCTCTATCTTTCACTTTCTCCTTGAACGCATAAGACCACTCATATTAACGGCAATTTGCGGTGATATGTGAAGTCACCTGCGAAAAGCATTTGTTATTGACGGGGCAAAGAGGAACTGAACTCATAAATATTAAATGGTAATCCCAGAGACGTCCAGGCATCAAAAGTTTTTGTGGGGTTGTTCAGGATTTGGTAGTTATGGCTGAACCTCACTCTAAGTTCATGGGGGATTTGATGTTTTAGACTATAGAGTGTAGTCAGAGCTGTTGGGGTATTGTTGAGATGAAGGCTGGCCTCTCTGATAATTTCTTTGAGGGCTTAAGTGCATGTTCATACCTTTTTTTTGCATAAGTTATGCAAATAGCTGCTGTTTTCATCAATTTAAAGTGTTGGCTAATAAATGTCCCTTCCTCATGTTTGGTCGTCGAGATTTATGTTTACGGGATCTAGTCTGCACGACCGACTGGTGGATAAAATAATTCTTAAGGATTTTGATGTTTAACGGTGGAATTGAATCTGTTCAGTTTGTCACGTGCTTTCTAGAATGGCTTTGCCCTTGAAGGGGCTGTGCTGTCTTTTTAAGAATCACTCGAGCATAAGAAATGAAATATTTTGTCTGTTCCCATCCCTGAGTTTCTGTTGTGGTCCTTATTTTCTGATCCATAAGATGATTAATGCTCATTTCAAGTCAGCTGTTTGGACTTAGATTTTGTTTTCCCATGTCCTGTGAGTTAAAGATATGGTCCCTGAAAGCGTTCCTAGATGGTGGCTTTTCACAGATTGGGTGCATTGCTTCCTTCCGAATAATTAATGTTGTCCCAAAAATGTCCATGGAAATTAATATTTTGGTTCTTATTAGAGTCACTTTAAAGTATTTAAAAGATGCAACTCAAAATTCTCTGAGATGTGATGACTACCTGGTATTTACAACCCTATCAAGGGGCTGTTTTTGCGGTCTCATGTTTGGCGAGAGCTACTTTTCTCTCGTTGACTTTGGCTGATTTATTGATTCTGTTGTAATGGGAGAATTAAAAGCAGTTTTGTTATGATCTGTGATGTTTCAGGTATTTCTTTTAGAAATGTCTCCAGCATCCAAATCCAAGTCCAAGGACAAGAAGTCTGGGAAGGAACCGATAAAGGCTGCTTCCAAGCCCTCTGGACCTGCATCTGGGGGTTCTGGAGTCCCTGCCAGCGCATACAACCCTGTTTTAGGAACATTCCATTCTCTTGAAACAGTGTCAAGTTCGTCTTCTTCACCTCTTCAAGCTAATGGTCGTTTCAGGACTATTGATGAGACAGATGAGCAGACTGGCTCGCTTGGGGTCGAATTTGATTCTGTCTCCAACAATGGCAGCTGGTCTGGCGAGTCGGAAGACCATAAGGAGAACAAGTCTAATCTTCCTGGTCGACAGGAGTCTGTCCCAGGAGCTGACAATGACAAAAGAGAGAAAATCCGCCAAAAGAATGAGAAGAAGCATCAGCGTCAGAAAGAGAAACGAGCTCAGGAATTGCATGAGCGATGCAGCGGCTATCTTATGTCGAGAAAGCTTGAAGCACTTGCTCAGCAGCTCGTGGCAATGGGCTTTTCTCGTGAACGGGCAACCATGGCTCTTATAATGAATGAAGGCAGAGTAGAAGAATCAGTTGCGTGGTTGTTCGAAGGGGGTGAAGAGGCTGATAATCGGACGGATAACAAATTTAGTGGGACTAACTTGAAAATTGATATAACGGAAGAGCTTGCTCAGATTACAAGTATGGTATCCAAGTTTAAATGCTTGAAACAGGAGGTGGAGAGAGCTGTCGTCTTGTGTGAGGGTGACCTTGAGAAGGCAGCAGAATCGTTGAGAACTCAGAAGCTAGAACTATCTTCTGCTCCTTCTAAACCAGGAGAAACTGGAGATCCTTCTAGTTTAAGTAATGGCAAGCTTTCAGCTACTGTTGCCATGAACTCCGGGATGTCCCAGCATAAACCAAATTCGTCTTTGTCAGCCCAGCTGAGAAGAGATGAAAGAGACTATAATTACACAAGGAGTGCGGGAAATGCAAGTGGTCATTTGGAGTCTGCGCCAAAGAATGTGCAGTCTGTGAAGAGAAATCAGCAGAAACCCCAACACTCTGCAATGCCGACCGAGAAGAGTCGACCTGGTGCTGGATCTGGTTCAATGGCAACAGCTGTTCAGGTGTCGCCTTCACTGGCGAAAGGAGAGACCCGTTATATTGCTGTTGGAGGTGAATTAAAACATCTTTCTTTAGGAACAGTCCGGGAGCCGGTTGTCATGATGCAGCGACCGCAATCAGTGAAGCAGGTTCCTGCTATAATTGTTAACTCACCCCCTGGAACAGGTGCGGGTTGGCATACTTCTAATGGCATTGACATTAGGAAGTCAGGTGCATTGCTGCCTCAAATTCCTAGCAGTAGAAGCCTCAGCGCGGGAAATCTGAGTTCGGGTCAGATACATCCCCAATTTTATTATCAACAACAGTTGGGTCTTGGAAGCAGTTCGCTGGAGTCACCAGGGACAAGTCGAGCTATGGGTTTTCAACAGCATCAACAATTCATACAAGGTGGTGGTTTGGGAGATATGCCTGGGACAAGCCGAGGTAATGGTTCGTGGAGTAGAAGCGCACCTCCTACAATAGCGGCTGCTTCTTCCCTTGGTCTGTTTTCTGGATTGGGTTCTTCTGGTTCTTCAGGGGCTGCTTCTCCAGTAGACTGGAGCAACAGTTCAGTGGGGCAGCAGTTTGATTACACCAACGTCGACTGGTCATTGGATCGGGGTTTGTCTTCCCCAAGATCCACCAAGTGGTTGATGGGGTTGACCTCTTTAATGAAGAACAAGGCGACCATGTTTGATCCAGATGTTCCTACATCAGGTTTAAACCTTGGCCTGAGACCTCCTCCCCCCAACGTGAATGGCGTCTCTTTCATGGGACTTCGTGATGCCCCGGGAGCGACTACAGACACATCTGCTCCGGGTTCTCGGGAGTGGACGTCTCCTTTTGAAGGAAAGGATCTTTTTAGCTTGCCTAGAGAGTTCGTCTCTTCCCCTTCTCTGTAGGCCTCAGATGGGATTTCAGCGAGCAACAAATAAAATGGAAAGAATGGCATTTGGATTTCCTATGTGTTAATTTTGTTGCATGACCTTGTTATGAAAAATGCATTGCAGTGTCCTTTGCTTGTCTTCTGTCCGCATGGGGAGAGAGAGAGAGAGAGAGAGAGAGAGAGAGGTTCCTTCATCTTTGCTTTTGCTTTTAATCAGAGGCAGAATCGGAGTATCCCCGTTTTAACCTCTCCGTCATCACTGTGCAGTTGACAATTTAAATCACCGCAATGGATTATCCCGCCCGGGCAAAGCAGCTTGTGCCATCACTTTTCGAAAGTACAATTTGACTGGTACCTGACGCACAACAAAAACTTTCGAGCTTTGTCTTTGCTCTGCTACGTTTGGAGAAAAGGTTGAAGAATGTGCTATCTTCCAGATTCTTTCCCTTCCCTTCACTTCCCTCTCAGTATCGAAGTGGTGTCCGGAAATCCCTAGTAGACTAGCGGAGTATTACTGAATTGTTGACCGAACTGGGGGGTAATTGTTTAGCGGCCCAAATCGTATAGTCATGAAAAACAGAAGGTTCACTTGTCAATACATGCAAAGCAAAGTACTTTCGCAAACCACCGACTTAGAGGAAAGGCATCCTCTCGAGTTCCTGCTCTCTACTAACTTGCGAGTGGCTTGCAAGAGGACTCTCAGGTACCGTCTCGAGTCTTTTGCAACTATAAGATGGCCTAAATATGGGGGTGATTAATTCCTACGAGGTATTGAAAGCTAGAAACAAGACCTTCGTCTATTGCAATTAGCCACCAGTGCCAGAGCTGCGACCACCATCGGTCTCAGTTGGCTAACCGCCGATATCGCCAATCCCTATTTATTTCTTGAAGAAAAAACCTTATTTTCATCGATTAACACTTACAATATAATATCCTGGAAATTCATACAGAATGTGGAAGAGCAAACTAGAGGGACTTGCTCGGCTCTTATCATAGCGATGAGGAAAAACCAGAGCCTGCACCACAAGTATTTGTCGCTGTTGAAGAAGCAGGTTCTCTGTACCATTCATTGGATTCTCGTGTGATGAAGTTAGCCTCTGCACGGGACAAATATTTCATCCAGATGTCATGATCAGAGTAAATTTTGCGTCCAAGAAAGAATGAGGAAAGATTGCATTCATCTTTCTCACAGTTGCCGTCTCTTGCTTCTACAACTTCAATATGCCACAATGAAAACCACAGTGGATGCACATACAGGTAAGAAGTCCCATTATATAGGATGGAAAAACTGGATTACTTTCTCTAGTGTTGCAGGGAATAATTGGAGAAGGCTGGGCCAAAGCTACTGGGAAAAAATCATGACCTTTTTAATATATGGGTAGCAACAGACAAGAGGAAAACTTGGGGATTCTTCCTTTCCTTGGATCTTACGGGAATTATTAGTAATCAGCAATTCTTTAGCTTCAGAACATTTCATTATGGCTCAACTCTCAGATCTTCAGATGTAGGAATCAAGTACCAATGAAGCATATATTAAGAAAGTCTGTCCACAGAAAATAAGCATATCCAGGACGAGGTATTTTTGTCTGAAATGGATCACCAGATTTTGCTTCTTATTTTTCTGCTTCTAACCTGTCTAGGTCTTTATGGCCATTCCAACCAGAAGTATCGCTATGATAAGCTTGCAATCATATCGAGAAAGGAAACAAATATATGACTAGTTGGCAATACTTAACTTACCTGATAAGAATACATCCTTGTATTCTTCTTCATTGTAGACAAATAGTGGAGGGTCTGGTGAACCAACTCCAACGATCGTGCTCCCACTACATCAGTCAAATTTGGACACCATAGGAAAATTAGTTTGTGGGAATAGAAGAGAATACATGATATCAGAACATGATCCTGGAATGATAAGAAGATCTGAAAACATTCAAAGCCAACTCTCCCGGGATGAGTGCAGACGCCACCATTAAATTAGAACAGTGCAATCACAATGACGTACAGCCCACTGCAAACATTTTAAACACAGGATATTTCAAGTAATTGCCCCAGAGTGACTTCCCTTAAGTTCATAACTGTTTTTTTTTTTTTCCTGGGTCGAATGTTCATCACTTAAGATAGCTTATATTGTTACCATTATCTATCTAATAACAGGTAATTGGGATTATATATGACCTATAACTTTTAGGGAAACATTCCAATACAAGGACTCTCTTTCTAAACTAGAGTCATAAACCGTCAACTACCGGAATTGTTTTGGCCAAAAAGAAAGAAGAATTACCAGATTTTGATGAAGATTATAGATGTCGGACAATCCTGAACGACAAAAGTCCAAACGGATGCCGCAAGTGTAATAATCCAGGCATCATTGTCTATTCTAAACTCCTAACCCATGTTTGAAACTTTACAGGAAGCTATATTTTCGGAGGCAAGCATCATAAAAACCATTGTCACAGTTTTATCAAAGACGAGACTATCTAGCCCTGGGACAGAAAGTGATGAAGGTATAAAGTCCAAAAGTTGAGGTTGCTAGCGAAAATATTGAAGCTGCAAGTAACTATCCTGTGTGGTCAATGGTTCATAAAAAAAAAATTTAATTGGGATTATTGTATGAGGCTAAAGTCTGTGTCCTTAGCTTATAAGCTACTGAAGCGGTATGTTGGTATTATTTTGAAGTCAATTATGAAACTTCTCACACCAACACATATGCTTGTGTTTTTCATCCTTCCATGATAAAAGATCTCCTTCAAGGTTTTTCTAGTTTTTTTGGTCAATAGATGAGAAATATAAGAGCATGATATACCTCACAACAATTGAGGATTAGGTTGACGCTTCGTTATGGACTCACTATTGCAAAAATTGATGAACGCCTCCTATAGTATGAAAAATCTATAAGAGTCTCCTTCTCAATCCTAATAAAATTACTTTGTATACATTTAAGCCTCAAAAGACACATCAACATTAAATGCTTTCAGTTATTCAAGAAATATATTCCTCTGACAACTTTACTCTCTACACAGGATATTAGGACTTTAGACTGGTATTACTTTATTTTTTCTTTCTGTACCTTCCAGACATGAAAACAGCATCATACTGTCCACGGCCAGCAGCCATTATTCGCTGCTTTAACTTTTTAAGGGATGGTAGTACCTCAAACGCTGGAGCTTCTGCAAGGAAATATAAACATTTGAACAATGAAACTTTTGATTGCAACTAATTCTGTCTCTTATGATAGACACCAGCAAATATAAAGAAGAGAATATTTGATCATGAGTTTGTTTTTTCTTTTGGTCAAATTTAGTCTGGCATCACACACACACACACACACACACACACACACATTGCAGTATGATAGGAATTCTCTGCAAATAAAATTGTATAAAAGAAAAGAGGTATCGATAATTGGTAGGTCAGAAAGTCACACAGAATAAGTTTCTTGAAGAGAAAGCAACAGAGGAAAGGGAAGATCGAGTCCTGTCATGTTCATTTACCCAAATCATTGATGCATACATCTTGAGATATTCCATCCTTTGACAGCTTTTCCAGCAAGGCCAAAGGATCAACATTGCTAGTCTTGTCCAACCGTAGACACTGAGAATGGGACAGAAAATCTTCAGAAAAAATTGTCCACTCATAGGGAGTAAGCTGACTAGAGTTTTCGTTAACTACTCACAACTCTATTACCTTGTAAACTTCAGCAGTCGAACATGCCTGTGGAGGTTTTATTAGAACCATCGGAATGTCCAAGGATATAGGTGGAGGGATATTTTCAACCATCTAGAAAAATAAGGGCTATATAATGATTGGGTGGAACTTGGAATCATATTAACTTACCAAAAAAAGCAACAAGATATAGAAGAAGTACACAGAATAACCTGATTAATAAATTAGAAGATGATCGGAAATTCATTATCTTCCATGCAGATGCATAGCCCACGTCTATGAACACTCTAATCAACTAAGTGGCCACAAGGCCAAGAGAAGGAAATCGGAATCTTCTTAAAATCAAGTTTTATTTCTCACCAAAGCATTATTGGAGAACTTAGGCACAGGGCACTACCATCATAGATTTCTTAAGCTCTTAGAGCAAATGAATGGAAACCATAGAAGTACATTCTGCTAGAAAGACGACACTGGAAAAGTAAGATTTGAACAAGGGACAAGAAAATGACTAACCACCAGCAAGTATTCCACAAGTTCAGACATACCTCACCTCGACCAGTACAATATGCTGCTCCATGGGAGAAGAAAAAGGGAATATCTGAACCAATTTCACCAGACCATTCTTGAAGTTCCTTCTCAGTTGCAATACAATTATTGAATTGGTTTGCAGCCCAAAGTGCAGTTGCCGCATTACTACTTCCACCACCAAGTCCTGCTCCAGTTGGTACTTTTTTGTCAAGATGGATCTGCCATATGTCCAAATTTGAGTCTCTGGTCAGATCAGAAAACCGTGAGCAAGACATAAAAGAATGTGGGAGTCTTCCAGATGTTCAGTTATTTACATTACACATAGGGATTCCAGCATAATTTACTCTATAAATTGTGACTTACATTTTAGTTGGAACTCTTATCCACATCAATCTAAGATAAGTTAGGCACACTGATTTTGTAATTCCCATTCACTTTGATATTTACTGTACATTCAAAGACATTTTTGCATTTTAACATCGCCACAACTCTGTAGTTTGTAATACTTCAAGTTAATGAAAGCCCTGATGTAATTCACTGAAGCAAATGGAACATAAATGTAGAGACAACACTTCCCGCCACACCTGCAATTATCAGGATCATATGTGAACAGACTCAAATACAAACAAAAGAGGCAGCTCCTCACCCAAAAGAATTTGTTGCTGCCTGTCTTTTTCCTGTAGAGATTCAGTGCTTTGATGATCTGCCAAACATCAAAGAAAATTACAGTCACACATTAGGTATTGTAATGATGCCAAGAACACGGCGACAGTGAAATGAACCAAATCCCTCAAGCATAGGAAATACCAAATTCCTGTCATCAAGAGGTACGCCAGATACATTCGTCGAAAGTCGATCCGTTGTTTGGGACGGTGACAAGGAGAACTTAATTATGTCCCCCAAACTTATTACCTGGAAGCACGAGCAGGTCATGCAAAGCACGAAAAAAAATTGGGGGGACAAGGAAGCAAAAAAGGATGATCAAGATTCAAGAAACCTTACATGAAACAGAGACGCCAGGTCATGGAACCCATCCTCTCTCTTCCTAGTGATTCTCAAAAAGACATTAACCTGCCCCATAGATCACCAAATTCAATACAAAAAACCAGCAGAACACTTGCAGCAAAAATCCTCAGAAATAAAGTTTAAGAAAGAGTGGATAAACCGATAAACAAGAGGAGAGAAGTACCTTACAAGGCGAGAACAGAGTGAGCCTAGAAAGAGGAGCTTCCCTGTCCACCTTATCAGCCAGCTGGTTTATCCTCTCATCAGGATCATACACTACCTACATCCATCCACAACCAAAACCACACCCATCACTCAGCAAAACACGCACACGCAGCAGCAGCAGCACCAACAGCAACAACAAAAAAACAGAGGAGACTAGTTCCGGCGCGACCTCGAGCTGCTGCTTCCCCGCTTTCGGCTCGGGAGCCACGGCCCTGACGGACGCCCTCCGCCGCAGGCAAGACGGAGACGAACCGTACCGCGCGGAAGGCGGCCGAACCCCGCCGCTCCGGGAGGGACCGCTCGGCGGGAAGACGACGCGACTGCAGGGGAAGAAGGAAGAAAAAGAAGAAGAAGAAGAAGAAGGAGCCACGGCGGTCGCCGCCGCCATCATCATCATCATCGTCCCTCGGTCCTGGAGCTCGGAAACGTGAACTCAATCAACGCTCCAAATGCATCGACTCGGAGGAGAAGAACCGTCGAGCTCGAGCAGGAGAGGTCGCGAGGGAGAAGGGGAGAGGAGGGGGAGTAGGTGAAGTGAGGTTTGGTTTGGACAACTTTCGATTCGTCCGTTAATTTAATGAATCGGGAGAAGGAGCAGAGGGAAAGGGAATCGCACGGGTTTCGGGTCTATGGAATTCCTTTCCTGTCTTTGCTCGCCGCCGAAATCGCTTTCCGCTCGGGCAGACAACGTGAATCGCGAGAGTTCATGTTATAGGTACCACGCTAATCTCATGCCAACAGAATACTAATTCATTCGCCGTGTGTCACACGTCTCTCTCCTCAGGCACCTCTGTTTCTCTCCTTCACTTTTTTTAAGAATTAATATCCTGAAAAACTTTAAATTAATATACCTGTGACAAATTTATCCCAAATTATTTTTTTGACCACAAAAAACCCAAAACTAGTATATTTTTGATAAATTTACCCCAAACTGATGTATTTATGACAAATTTATCCCAAACTGATAACTAATTGCGATGACAAAAAAGTTCTAATACAAGTTATACAACGCATGTTGTTCCACATGGGGACGGAAAGTCTCATTTGGATTTTACAGGGAAAATTCTTGCAAGGAGTGGGTATGTATAAATGTGAACCCATCAATATTTATAAATTTTTTTAACTTTGTCATTCTACACCCATTTTTTTTTATCAATTTACTAAATATAACTAAATAGATTAAAAAAAACTAATTCGTATAAAAACTCGTCCCTTAAAACATAGATTAAAAAATAAATTTATAACCTATTTTGACACTTCTAACATTAAGTGCTTTATATATATATAAGATCAGGAAATTTATTGAAAAAATTGATGGTGTCTCTGTACGGGTGAATCATGAGTTCTGCTCATGACTTTCCCATCAAAATAAAATAAAATAAAATAAAAATCTAATATTATTTTGTACTTTTATACATTTGAGGCATTTAACATTAATTAAAATCAAATCTTAAAAGCTAAAAGTCATCCCAAACAGACCTCGAAACAGCATGTCGAACGTATAAAAAGCAACTGAAGCAAACATAAAGCTGCATGAGAAATTGTAAGAAATCAAGCAAGATAAGGCCTTTTCGGCATCTCAGATTCGCAGACTAGATAAGCATTGCTTTACATATAAGCAAGCCAACAATAGCAGATTCATTTCAAGCAACAGCAGGTTTAAACAGGGATATGTTTTGAAGAACGGAACAGAGTTACATACGATACAGAATCAGCCAAACTTCGCATCGGCAATGAAATCCCACACCTACCCATTTATACAAATGCGGTGGGAAGTATCTCTTTACTTCCACTAGTGTTGTGGATGTGCTTATTTATCTATTGAAAGGCGACGCGCCGTAATTAAACCCTCATTTCCAGATCACTCCCATCTATCTCATGATTCCTATGAACATAGTGACATCTTTGGGTTTGAAGAGCTAGAAATGCCACCGAGCAGACGGGTGACGACTCCTTCCATGGGTTCCATGGGTTTGCCGAGCATGCCCCATCCCATTATGACTACTACCGTCACTCCCCTGAGAAGGCATCTCAAAGCGGCAAACCGGGCATGAATTGTGCCGACGTAACCAGGGGATGATACAACCGGAGTGATAAATATGGTGGCAAGGCATCATCCTCACTTCCGAGCCCAACTCGAATTCCTCTTTGCACACAGGGCAATCTGCATCGGCACGTAGATGCGTCTGGGTGACTTTGATGGTCGGCATCGCATCGATTGCAGAAGGAGGTGCAGGGGCTGGACCTCCTTGGTTGTGCACAGATAGAAAGTCGATAAGTTCTTCCAGTCCTGGTGCACCCATAAAGTAAGTATCAAAGTCAGTGTCCCTTGGTCCATTCGCTCTACTGTGGTGCAAGAAGGCTGAATCAGGTATCTGACCGTGAAATGACATGTAATGAGTGGGAGGAAAGAAGTCCCGTGTTTCTTCTGGAACTGAATTTAGATGCCTTCTACCAGCAAAGTTGGGATTTCGACCAGCAATTGCCTCTCTCATCATGGAACCAGCAGTGTCTCTGAATCCCCACCTCGAGCCAAAATCTCCTCCTCTCGTTCCAGCATGCACAATATCGAACATAACAGGCATTCTGGGATGATTGTCCCCAGAGTTAGGCATGAAATATTCTGCAGTAGGTAAGTCATCAATTCCGGTCAGTTCCTCCACAAAACCTCCATTGCAAGAAGGGCAAATTACTTCTTGGCCATGCAGACCAAATCGCTGGCTGCACTGGTAGCACCAATGTGTCTCCTCTCCATCAGACATCGTGCTTGTTACCTAAAACCGATTTAAAACAAGCAGAAAGTTTGACCTCCTTTCACAACCAACAATTAATAGCTTTACAGCAGTTGAAGATTAGCTCAGTCAAAAAAGAATTTACATATAGACTATCAAATTGCATTTGCACAATTCAAGAAAGCACCATTAATAACTTGATATACCTATGGTAAGAAGTTTTTGGCAAAACCACATACAGAGGTTTACCTATATAAGGCAGGTTTAGATAAAATTGCATATCATCGTTTGTCGACACGAACCAAATGATTGCAGTACATGAACGCCTAGAAAATCTTCCACGAAACAAAGCAAAAACAAAAACAAAAGAAAAACGCATGCTGATTCTTCAACTAAACTGAGAACCTGTCTCTGCATCCAGCATGAATCCTTAAAGTTGTCCACAGGGGCTGAACAAGCATAACTGGCAACTCAACAAACATAAGCAATGATAAAACCATCCCATCCGCACAACCTTGTTATCTTGGAGAAGCTAAAGTTTGCGAATTGACAACAAGAGAACAGCAGGATCAATGGTCGAAACCAAAACAATAAATCACAAGGCACACGAGGGAAGCACTCCAATCATCGAATGTCACAAAAGGCAAATCCGAGCATCGGCCAAAATTCAGTCGTATCCCAGAAAGGCGAATCAAACAATTACAAATAGAAAGTACCCAAATCGACCCATCCTCAGCTGAAAAAGGGAACAAAAACGAGCCCCGGTCAGCGAAGGGCCACACCGCATGATCCAAAACCTACGAAAACTCGAGATTCATCCCAAGAAACACCGAGGAAATCGCAACTCGAGCGAATCCAGAGATACCCAGTGGACCGATCTTCCAAAAAAACAGAACCCAAAAAAAAAAAAAAAAAAAACCCACGAGCCTCACAAGGCTCCGCATGCCGACGAACCCGGAAAAATCTCTCATTTTCCGATGCTGGAATTCGCAACCAGAACAGAAGGGAAAACAAAACACACCATGCAAGATGGGTAGAAATCAAGCGAGACGAGGAGGAAAAGGAGAAGCGTACCGGGCGCAGGCAGGACCGGAGCGGAGCGACGATCGGGATTCGAGCTTTCTTGCGGAAGGAGAACGGATCGGAGGAGAAGAGCTCGCGAGGTAAGAACTGAGCCTCACAGAGACCGAAGGTCAAGCCGCCTCGTACTGTAACCTGAGTGCGGAATCTTTTAGTATCTTGCTATTTATTTTATCTCATTGTCCTGTTTTATATTTTGGTTGTCGGTCTCTTGTGGCTTATCTCATTTCTTTATTTACTATATAGTTTCTAATTCAATAACAAATTTTCCTAGAAAAAAAATTGTATTTAAAATTGGACAGGACGCTATTGTGTATTTTTTTTAAATAAATATCATCTTCCGGCATTGTGGATATTCTTTTTTTCATGGGTCATCAAGGTTTCCACACAACCGAACAAATTGAGAGCAGTTGAATTTTTGACTCGGGAGCATGCTTGCGCCAAAGTGGAAATGAGAACTAGAAAACTGAAATCGGCGTGAGAGTAGCGGACACGGCAATTCACTATTCTTTTTCTTCTCTCTCTCTTTTTCTTTTTCCTTGGAAAAATTGGAGAGGAACAGTACATGACTATATATAATATAATATTATATAAGTGAAAATGACACAGATGATTTTTAAACTTTAGTCAAATGTGCAATGAGGCGTATAAACTTTTAATTTATTTGATATGATTCTTGAATTTTTAATTTATTTAATATGGCCCTTGATATGTTGATACACGTTTGATTTACATGCTCAATCTAGTCTATAGATTATATGAAAATATTCAATGTAATCCCTGACATTGAAATAAAGTTTAGGGATCACATGGAATAAATTAAAAGTTCATGGACCATATGTGTAATTATCTCAATATATATTGTATGTAATTCATTTTAGGGTTAATACCCTGAAAAATCACAAACTGGTACATTTGTGACAAATTTACCCTCTGTTAGATTTTGTTAAATTTTACCGTCAAATTATTAAGTTAAATGGCACGTGACAGTTGACTGGTATACCAATTTGGGATTTTACGCTCCGTTTGTCATAGTTTACAATTTTTGTAATTTTTTTGTAGTATTAATCCAATTTAACGGAGGGTATATTTGTTACAAATTTATCAGTTTGGGGTTTTTTGTTGTCAAATAAATTAGTTTGGGGTAAATTTGTCATAAATGTACAAGTTTATAGTTTTTTATGATCAGTCGGGGTAAATTTATTACAGGAGTACCATTTTAAGATTTTTTAGGCATTAACCCTTCGTTTTATTCAGCAAAATCTAGATATCTACTCAAATAATTGCAAAAAGGATTGTGTTAGGGCACCCGTTAAGTACACATAATTTGGAATTGTGTGATTTTCAGGGTGCTAATGGATTGTGAATAATATGAGGATAATCAGTGCATTGAAAATTGGAATTTTTTTTTTAATTGGTTGCTTGATAATTGTATCGATACACTAGTTAAATCCATTGTAAAATGCTAACCAGTGTCACAAAGAATTTTCGCCTTCTCAAGCACTTTGACTATTCTTAAATCCAAAGCATTTAAAACTTTTGACATGTAAACTCACGTATGATTTTTTTTTTTTTTCAAAAATTCTTAAATAATATTGTAAATTTTGACGGAAAGGAAAAAAAAAAAAAAAAATATATATATATATATATATATTTTTTTTTTTTCGTTCAATCCTAAACAAACAAGCCATTTGCTGATCTAATGTCCAGCAGCGGGTGAAATTGCCATAGATTTTCTTAGTCTTTTTGTATTAAATATATAACGTAAATTAGGGGTGTGTAAAAAAATCGAGAACCACCTGGAGTCAGACCAGACTGGACCGAAATTGGTAATTTCCAAGGGAACCGGTCCGATTCTCAATTAGTACGGTTCTCAGTTTTAGGTATGGAATTGCCCACCTGAGTTGGACACGATGAGCAGGTTTATATATATAATTTTTAAGAAAAATTTTCGATAAAAAAAGATTAAGAAAAATAAAACCCTAAAATTCCTAATTTGAAGTTCAACATCCATTAATCGAGTGCTCGTATTTATCTCGTCTTACTCTCATCTCGTCTAAGTTATCTCTCCATCTCTTACTCATGATCTCAACTCTCAAGTTCAATACCCATCGACTCACGGCCTTAACTCTCAACTTTTAATATAAATTCAATCTTTTTATTGAGTTTGCGATTAAGAATAGAGAAGTTCTTTATATTTTGCTTTACTTTGGCTTGCTAGAAAATGTTGCATTGAGTATGTGAAATTTGGTGGGATCGGTTTCAATTTTTCAGAACCAGTTCTTAATGGATGTTTCCCAATTCTAGGGTGAGAATCGCCCAATTGGATCATATACACCCCGAACATAAACTACGACTATAGTAGCTCTCAAAAAGTATCATCAAAGCAAATGTTCAAAAGCCATACGATTATAACGGTACTAAAAACACAAAGGAAAAACATAGGTATGATATGTCTGCAAAACAAAACATCAGCTCGATCGACCATGCACAACTACTGAGTTTCAGATTGTTCAATCTCTCTTCCTCATTTTCCTAGTGCTGGGCGTCAACTCTTCCCATCATGACGACTCGACGACTTTCATCTTCTTCTTCTTCTGGCCAATCTCAGGTTGGCCCGGGATTCTCTTCATCAGAAATTCAAAGACCATTTGTCTATTCGCTCGACGTATCTTCCGGCAGCTCTCCACCATGTACAGTCCGTCGTATGTGAAGGTGTGATCCCTATCCTTCCGGATCACCCTCACTGGCTTGTTTCTCTTCATGCTGTTCACTAGAGCTAAATTCCCACGAGTAAGCTTCTGATCTTCCGCCTTCTTGTCATTACCGGGCATTCCACCCTGGCCCAAATAAACCAGCTCATCGGGTTTACTCAGGTTATCCGTATAATCCCAGGAAGCAACAACACTTGTGGCTAGGATGTCTGGGTGAGATCCCATGTAATCGATGCCACTCTGAGGAGGGCGATGGAGCCCGACAACAACAAGTTCCATCCTATAATAGAATGTATCTCCAACTTCTATTCCCGGGACATCCCCTACAAATTGCATTCCAGCGTGGACGTAACCGGTAATTTGCTTGAGCTCTATTGCAGCACGAACATCTATATTCCTAATGCGCGAGCTCTCTTTACCCGCTTTTGATTTTTCCCGAGAGAGCTTGCGACAGATATCTCTATAGAGCCTTAGAGCTTCGACAACATACTCTCTAGCCAAATCATGTCTGTTATTGCGCATAGCATTCGCATTTCTGAGCTTAGAGAAGGAAGTGCTTGCTCTCCCGATGTCGGATTGTGGAACAAGGTGCAAACTTTTCGAGCTCTCTGGTGTGCTTTTCTCTGAACAGTTCCTGATGTCGCACCTGTCAAGAGACTTTCTCTTACAACTTTTGTCCTTCATACCTGGGGATGCACCAGAAGGACATTGAGCACTCTTCTTGGTCCCTTTGATTACATCTCGGATGTCTCTATTCGATTGGTTGAAATGAAGAGGAACTAATAGATCAATACAGTAGCTATTCGCGTGGGTGAAGGTGGGAGAGAGGGGTGAAAGCCCTTTTACTAGATTGATCTATGCTTAGTACAGCGTCTTTCGATTGACTTGTTGGCTTAATACCCTTAGTTAAAAGACACCGTGCAAACTATTTTTCAAAATTTATCTCGACATTTGATCATAACTATTTCATTTCATAGGTAATTGCGATGACAAAGAAGTTCTAATACAAGTTATACAACGCATGTTGTTCCACATGGGGACGGAAAGTCTCATTTGGATTTTACAGGGAAAATTCTTGCATGGATTGGGTATGTAAAATGTGAACCCATCAATATTTATAAATTTTTTTAACTTTGTCATTCTACACCCATTTTTAATCAATTTACTAAATACAACTATAGATTAAAAAAAAACTAATTCATATAAAAACTCGTCCCATAAAACATAGATTAAAAAATAAATTTATAACCTATTTTTACACTTCTAACATTAAGTTCTTTGCTTCATATATATATATATATAAGATCAGGAAATTTATTGAAAAAATTGATGGTGTCTCTGTACGGGTGAGTCATGAGCAGACTTTCCCATCAAAATAAAATAGAATAAAATAAAAATCTAATATTATTTTGTACTTTTATACATTTGAGGCATTTAACATTAATTAAAATCAAATCTTAAAAGCTAAAAGTCATCCCAAACAGACCTCGAAACAGCATGTCGAACGTATAAAAAGCAACTGAAACAAACATAAAGCTGCATGAGAAATTGTAAGAAATCAAGCAAGATAAGGCCTTTTCGGCATCTCAGATTCGCAGACTAGATAAGCATTGCTTCACATATAAGCAAGCCAACAATAGCAGATTCATTTCAAGCAACAGCAGGTTTAAACAGGGATATGTTTTGAAGAGCGGAACAGAGTTACATACGATACAAAATCAGCCAAACTTCGCATCGGCAATGAAATCCCACACCTACCCATTTATACAAATGCAGTGGGAAGTATCTCTTTATTTCCACTAGTGTTGTGGATGTGCTTATTTATCTATTGAAAGGCGACGCGCCGTAATTAAACCCTCATTTCCAGATCACTCCCATCTATCTCATGATTCCTATGGAGGTGCAGGGGGTGGACCTCCTTGGTTGTGCACAGATAGAAAGTCAATCAGTTCTTCCAGTCCTGGTGCACCCATAGAGTAAGTATCAAAGTCAGTGTCCCTTGGTCCATTCGCTCTACTGTGGTGCAAGAAGGCTGAATCAGGTATCTGACCGTGAAATGACATGTAATGAGTGGGAGGAAAGAAGTCCCGTGTTTCTTCTGGAACTGAATTTAGATGCCTTCTACCAGCAAAGTTGGGATTTCGGCCAGCAATTGACTCTCCCATCATGGAACCAGCAGTGTCTCTGAATCCCCTCCTCGAGCCAATACCTCCTTGTTTCGTTAAAGCATGCACAATATCGAACATATAAGGCATTCCGGGATGAATGTCCCCAGAGTTAGGCATGAAATATTCTGCAGTAGGTAAGTCATCAGTTCCAGTCAGTTCCTCCACGAAACCTCCATTGCAAGAAGGGCAAATTACTTCTTGGCCATGAAGACCAAATCGCTGGCTGCACTGGTAGCATCAATGTGTCTCCTCTCCATCAGACATCGTGCTTGTTACCTAAAACCAATTTAAAACAGGCAGAAAGTTTGACCTCCTTTCACAACCAACAATTAATAGCTTTACAGCAGTTGAAGATTAGGCTCAGTCAAAAAAGAATGTACATACAGACCGGTTTCTCTTTTACCACAAAAAACAACTCTCTGTGACAGACAAAATTCATACGCGAGAAGCTCCTAAGCTTCCTAAAACTTGGAACTAAAACTATCAAATTGCATTTGCACAATTCAAGAAAGCACCATTAATAACTTGATATACCTATGGTAAGAAGTTTTTGGCAAAACCACATACAGAGGTTTACCTATATAAGGCAGGTGTAGATAAAATTGCATATCATCGTTTGTCGACATGAACCAAATGATTGCAGTACATGAACACCTAGAAAATCTTCCACGAAACAAAGCAAAAACAAAAACAAAAGAAAAACGCATGCTGATTCTTCAACTAAGCTGAGAACCTGTCTCTGCATCCAGCATGAATCCTTAAAGTTGTCCACAGGGGCTGAACAAGCATAACTGGCAACTCAACAAACATAAGCAATGATAAAACCATCCCATCCGCACAACCTTGTTATCTTGGAGAAGCTAAAGTTTGCGAATTGACAACAAGGGAACAGCAGGATCAATGGTCGAAACCAAAACAATAAATCACAAGGCACACGAGGTAAGCACTCCAATCATCGAATGTCACAAAAGACCAATTCGAGCATCGGCCAAAATTCAATCGTATCCCAGAAAGACAAATCAATCAATTACAAATAGAAAGTACCCAAATCGACCCATCCTCAGCCGAAAAAGGGAACAAAAACGAGCCCCGGTCAGCGAAGGGCCACACCGCATGATCCAAAACCTACGAGAACTCGAGATTCATCCCAAGAAAAACACCGAGGAAATCGCAACTGGAGCGAATCCAGAGATACCCAGTGGACCGATCTTCCAAAAAAACAGAACCCAAAAAAAAAAAAACCCACGAGCCGCACAAAGCTCCGCACGCCGACGAACCCGGAAAAATCTCTCATTTTCCGATGCCGGAATTCGCAACAAGAACGGAAGGGAAAACAAAACACACCATGCAAGATGGGTAGAAATCAAGCGAGACGAGGAGGAAAAGGAGGAGGAGCTGCCGGAGAAGCGTACCGGGCGCAGGCAGGACCGGAGCGGAGCGACGATCGGGATTCGAGCTTTCTTGCGGAAGGAGAACGGATCGGAGGAGGAGAAGAGCTCGCGAGGTAAGAACTGAGCCTCACAGAGACCGAAGGTCAAGCCGCCTCGTACTGTAACCTGAGTGCAGAATCTTTTAGTATCTTGCTATTTATTTTATCTCATTGTCCTGTTTTATATTTTGGTTGTCGGTCTCCTGTGGCTTATCTCATTTCTTTATTTACTATATAGTTTCTAATTCAATAACAAATTTTCCTAGAAAAAAATTGTATTTAAAATTGGACAGGACGCTATTGTGTATTTTTTTAAATAAATATCATCTTCCGGCATTGTGGATATTCTTTTTTTCATGGGTCATCAAGGTTTCCACACAACCGAACAAATTGAGAGCAGTTGAATTTTGAATCGGGAGCATGCTTGCGCCAAAGTGGAAATGAGAGCTAGAAAACTGAAATCGGCGTGGGAGTAGTGGACACGGCAATTCACTATTCTTTTTCTTTCTCTCTCTCTTTTTCTTTTTCCTTGGAAAAATTGGAGAGGAACAGTACATGACTATATATAATATATATAAGCGAAAATGACACAAATGATTTTTAAACTTTAGTTAAATGTGCAATGAGGCATATAAACTTTTAATTTATTTGATATGATTTTTGAATTTTTAATTTATTTAATATGGCCCTTGATATTTTTATACACGTTTGATTTAGTCCTAAACTTTTAATACATGTTCAATCTAGTCTATAGATTATATGAAAATATTCAATGTAATCCCTGACATTGAAATAAAGTTTCGGGATCACATGGAATAAATTAAAAGTTCACGGATCATATGTGTAATTATCTCAATATATATTGTATGTAATTCATTTTAGGGTTAATATCCTGAAAAATCGCAAACTGATACACTTTGTGACAAATTTATCCTTTGTTAGATTTCGTTAAATTTTACTATCAAATTATTAAGTTAAATGACACGTGACAGTTGACTGGTATACCAATTTGGGATTTTACGCTCCGATTGTCATAGTTTACAATTTTTGTAATTTTGTTGTGGTATTAATCCAATTTAACGGAGGATATATTTGTCATAAATTTATAAGTTTAGGGTTTTTTATGATTAATCGGGGTAAATTTGTCACAGATGTACCAATTTGGGATTTTTCAAGGTATTAACCCTTCGTTTTATTTAGCAAAATCTAGATATCTACTCAAATAATTGCAAAAAGGATTGTGTTAGGGCACCCGTTAAGTACACATAATTTGGAATTGTGTGATTTTCAGGGTACTAATGGATTGTGAATAATATGAGGATAATCAGTACATTGAAAATTGGAAATTTTTTTTTAATTGGTTGCTTGATAATTGTATCGATACACTAGTTAAATCCATTGTAAAATGCTAACCAGTGTCACAAAGAAATTTCACCTTCTCAAGCACTTTGACTATTCTTAAATCCAAAACATTTAAAACTTTTGACATGTAAACTCACATATGATTTTTTTTTTTCAAAAATACTTAAATAATATTGTAAATTTTGACGGAAAGGAAAAAAAAATATTTTTTTTTGTTCAATCCTAAACAAACAAGCCATTTTGCTGATCTAATGTCCAGCAGCGAGTGAAATTGCCATAGTTTTACTTAGTCCTTTTGTATTTATTATATAATGTAAATTAGGGGTGTGTAAAAAAATCGAAAACCACCTGGAATCAGACCGGACTGGACCGAAATTGGTAATTTCCAAGGGAACCGGTTCGATTCTCAATTAGTACGGTTCTCAGTTTTAGGTGTGGAACCGCCCTCCTACCCACTTGGGTCAAACTTGATCGGTGATATATATATATATAATTTTTAACAAAAATTTCCAATAAAAAAAAAGATTAAGAAAAATAAAACTCTAAAATTCCTAATTTGAAGTTCAACATCCATTAATCGAGTGCTCGTATTTATCTCATCTTACTCTCACCTCATCTGAGTCATTTCTCTATCTCTTACTCATGACCTCAACTCTCAAGTTCAATACCCATCGGACTCACGGCCTTAACTCTCAACTTTTAATATAAGTTCAATCTTTTTATTGAGTTTGCAATTAAGAATAAAGAAGTTCTTTATATTTTGCTTTACTTTGGCTTGCTAGAAAATGTTGCATTGAGTGTGTGAAGTTTGGTGGGACCGGTTCCAATTTTTCAAAACCGGTTCTTAGTGGATGTTTCCCAATTTTAGGGTGAGAATTGCCCAATTGGATCATATTCACCCCGAACATAAACTAAGACTATAGTAGCTCTCAAAAAGTATCATCAAAGCAAATGTTAAAAAGCCATACGATTATAACGGTACTAGGAACACAAAAGAAAAACATAGTTATGATATGTCTGCAAAACAAAACATCAGCTCGATCGACCATGCACAACTACTGAGTTTCAGATCGTTCAATCTCTCTTCCTCATTTTCCTAGTGCTGGGCGTCAACTCTTCCCATCATGACGACTCGACGACTTTCATCTTCTTCTTCTTCTGGCCAATCTCAGGTTGGCCCGGGATTCTCTTCATCAGAAATTCAAAGACCATTTGTCTATTTGCTCGACGTAGCTCCCGGTAGCTCTCCACCATGTACAGTCCGTCGTATGTGAAGATCTGATCCCTATCCTTCCGAATCACTCTCACTGGCTTGTTTCTCTTCATGCTGTTCACTAGAGCTAAATTCCCACGAGTAAGCTTCTGATCCTCCGCTTTCTCGTCATTATGGGGCATTCCACCCTGGCCCAAATAAACCAGCTCATCGGGTTTACTCAGATTATCCGTATAATCCCAGGAAGCAACAACACTCGTGGCTAGGATGTCTGGGTGAGATCCTATGTAATCGATGCCACTCTGAGGAGGGCGATGGAGCCCGACAACAACAAGTTCCATCCTATAATAGAATGTGTCTCCAACTTCTACTCCTGGGACAGCCCCCACAAATTGCATTCCGGCGTGGACGTATCCAATAATTTGCTTGAGCTCTATTGCAGCACGAACATCTATATTTCTAATGCGTGAGCTCTCTTTACCCGCTTTTGAGTTTTCCCGAGAGAGTCTTCGACAGATATTTCTATAGAGTGTTAGAGTTTCGACAACACACTTTCTAGCCAAAGCATGCCTGTTATTGCGCATAGCATTTGCATTTCCGAGCTTAGAGAAGTAAGTGCTTGCCCTCCCAATGTCGGATTGGGGAACAAGGTGCAAACTTTTCGAGCTCTCTGGTATGCTTTTCTCTGAACGGTTCCTGATGTCGCACCTGTCAAGAGACTTTCTCTTACAACTTTTATCCTTCATACCTGGGGATGCACCAGAAGGACATTGAGCACTCTTCTTGGTCCCTTTGATTACATCTCGGACGTCTCTATTTGATTGGTTGAAATGAAGAGGGGTGTGACTTCTGCATCCTGCAGGTAAACGTGACATACAACCTTTGTCCTTCATACTTGGGGATGCGCCAGAAAGACATTGAACACTCTTCTTGGTCTCTTTGATTATATCTCGGATGTCTCTATTCGATTCGTTGAAATGAAGAGGGGCGTGACTTTTGCATCCTGCAGGTAAACATGACATACTCCTTTCTAGACTAGATTTTCTAATGCTCTGCACCACAGTATTGCTTCTGGGGTCAACGGAACCCGATTGAGACTGCAAAATGTGTGTGTAGCTCGAGGAAGCTCTTGAAGCTGGAAAAACAGTTCTGACAGAAGAAGCATTCCTAGGCATGGCCTTCTTCGACAACTCCAGAGTCTTGGGAGTCATCTTCTCTTTATGTTCTCCCATAAACTTTAGCTGGTGAATACCACTGGAATGCTGTTGAAAGACATAACGAACAGATTAAGTCACCATAATAGCACCGCTTGTTTGTGATTCTTAAAGGGTATCACCAATCTGTACTCAATGAATGTTTAAATGAAGTTGAAAAAAAATACCAGTTAAGGATTCAAACAATGTGTAGACTAATATTGAAGTTTAGCCATAATGACCACTGGGCCGTTATGCCGCTCAGAACAATAGCTTTTCTTCGCAAGTCTTGAAATTTATTCTGTTTCAACATTTCTAGGAGACATATAGGCCAAAATAGCTCCTCATTTCAATAGCCAACGATTAGAAAATCCTTTCACATGCATGAAGTCCGCAAAAAGGAGGAGTTGAAAATGACAGAGAACAACTACTGTTTGACCATGCCATCGGACCATGCTCTGCACATTACCTGCATCGTAACAATCTTCGCTGCTACCGTGCAATGTCTTGAGGAACGAGTGATTCCAAAGGCGAGGAATCTACAGTCAGTCAATCTATCGCTCGTTGCTTGCAAGGCTCGCTCAAAGTTCCGTCTCGCTCCTTATAATAATTGAAGGGCGTGACTGCAAAGGCTCTACCACCGGATTGCACAAAACACCCTACAAGCCCATGTTAAAGTTCAGATTTTTGACGACTCGGGACAATTTGCACGTCGTTGTGGAGGTGCTTGATAAAAGCGACGTGGGATATTTCAACAAGATTCATGAGAAACAATGCTCCATAACAAAATTAGGCCAAGGCAGAGCACATGAATGACTTACCTATATCGTGTCCAAAACTTCCTTGCGGTCGAAACGAGAAAACGAACGCCACGAGCCGAAGCAAGCCAAGCCTCAAAACCTGAAGGTGGGAGCAAAATGATCAAACCGTAATAGAAAAGTTCTTTTTAAATCATGAAAGGTGATGCCTAGAAATAGGACCGACCTGATTTACTGCACAAAATCCGAATCAATCACTACATAAAACAATTTCTGCAATCCTGATGAGCGATCCGGGGATGTAAGTTTAGCCCCGGAGAAGTTCCTAGACGTTGGAAACAAAGCGAACGCTCCGAGCCGAGAAACAGGATGAAGCCTCAAGACCTGAGACTCAAAAAAATACAATCACATCCTAAACAGCCACGGAAGCACAAGAAGAGCAGGTCCTATCGAGAAGAAATGAGCATATGCATGGACGGTGGCTCTGTTTTGCCTTTTTTCGCTCTTACCGAGTCGGACGACGAGTCTCTGAGCGAGCCTGGTCACAAGTTTTGTGGAGCTGACGAGGCTTGCCGAAGGAAACTGACGACCATGGTTGAGAGCAGACAAGCTTTGCTTCAACCTCTGCAAAATCTCCCGCTGAAGTCTGGGATTGGCACGAGCTCCTCTCCCTCTTATATAGCGCATGCCGGTGTTGGTAGGACTCGGATTTTCACTGCATTTACATAGATAAATACGCTAATATATATAAATAAATTCATATTTACGTTCGACAATTCACATTTTAGCCCTTATCTTACTTGAAATGAGCACGCGGTTTCCTTACCATCGAGTACAATAAAAAAGAAAGTACATCTAAGATCCTCTTCCATCTATGTACGATCTTATCCCGGGCCTTATCCTACCTTAAATGAGGCGGAGCACGATGTGCGTTCGATTTCCATGCCATTGAAATACAGTAAAGCATCGCGAATCTGACCCGTCCATTCAGGTTCCAAATTTTGATAAGAAAAATTTACCTTATGACCGCATCTTACCTAATGTGGTACGAGCTTACTATAATATAGATTCAACTTATCATATAACAAATTATTATTAATTTCGTATTTTGTTCGTCCGTTCACACTTAATTACTTAATTAACGCGTTTCATGGGTGAGTAATTAATTTACTTCCTCGTATTGAGGGAAAAAAAAAGAAAAAATTTCTCATAAAAAGAGAGATTCAAGAAAAATGATTATTTGCGAAAAAATTTGAGAGGTGTACACAACAAATGGTGTGTTTGATAATATTTCTATTTTAGGGAATACTTTTTTTCAAAAATAATTTTTTATTTTCTATTTCCTAAAATAATTTCTGAATAAAATAACATATTTGGTAACTATACAAAATTTATATTTTCGGAATAGAAAAATAATAGGAATATATCTAGTACAATTTACAAAATTTTGTATGCCAGAGAATTTCTTTTAATTTTGGGTTAATACCTTAAAAAACCCTAAACTTATACACATGTGATAAATTTACCAAAAACTATTTTTTTTTTGTGACCCGAGAACCCCCGTATAGCCGGTAGTCGGTGAGGTAAACCTGGGGCGACGCTAGCGAAGGATCTACCACCCTGACATCACACTTAAGACACCAAGCGCCTCTACTGGGTTTCAAACTCCTCACCTTTGAGGAAGGATCAATGAAACCCTTATCCAGCGGAGCCACCACGGCCGGTGATTTTTTTTTTTTTGGCACTAGCATGGGGACCCACCTCCCACGGCACTCCATTTAAGTCGCGCAACGTGATGAGGAGGGGAATCGAACTCTGGCTGATGTGTGGCCAACGTGCGCCCTAACCAACTCACCCATCACGGAGTGGGTCTAAAAACTATTTTTTTTATCATGAAAAATTTCAAACTGGTACACTTATAATAAATTTACCCCGATTGATCATGAAAAACTCTAAACTTGTAAATTTATGACAAATTTACCCAAAATTAATTTATTCGACTGCAAAAAACCAAAAAAATTGGTAAATTTGTGATAAATATATCCTTCGATAAATTAGATTAATACCACAAAAAAATAAAAAAAAAATTGTAAATTATGACAAATAGAGCGTAAAATCACAAATTGGTATAATCACGTGTCATTTAACTTAATAATTTGACAATAAAATTTAATGAAAACTAATAGAAGGTAAATTTGTCACAAGGATACCAGTTTTGGATGAATTTGTAAAGGCAAAGATTTTTGGTAGTAAAAAAATTAATTTTGGATAAATTTGTCACAAGAGGTTTTTCAAGGTATTAACTCTTTAATTTTTAATATTTTTTTTAGATTTTTCTTTTGATCTTTTCTTTATTTTCTCTTCTTTCTCCTCCTTCATCTAGCACCGATGATCGATGGCAGCAGGGGATAGGTGGCGAGTCTCCACCGATCGATTAGAAGAGGAGGAAGAAAAAAAAATTATTTCTAGAAATTATTATTGATAATAAGAAATGAGCACGCGGTTTCCTTACCATCGAGTACAATAAAAAAGAAAGTACATCTAAGATCCTCTTCCATCTATGTACGATCTTATCCTGGCCCTTATCTTACCTTAAATGAGGCGGAGCACGACGTGCGTTCGATTTCCATGCCATTGAAATACAGTAAAGCATTGCGAATCCGACCCGTCCATTTAGGCTCTAAATTTTGATAAGAAAAATTTACCTTATGACCGCATCTTACCTAATGTGGTACGAGCTTACTATAATATAGATTCAACTTATCATATAACAAATTATTATTAATTTCGTATTTTGTTCGTCCGTTCACACTTAATTACTTAATTAACGCTTTTGATGAGTGAGTAATTAATTTACTTCCTCGTATTGAGGGAAAAAAAGAAAAAAAATTTCTCATAAAAAGAGAGATTCAAGAAAAATGATTATTTGCGGAAAAATTTGAGAAGTGTACACAACTAATAGTGCGTTTGGTAATATTTCTATTTTAGGGAATACTTTTTCAAAAATAATTTTTTATTTTCTATTTCCTAAAATAATTTCTGAATAAAATAAGATATTTTGTAACTATACAAAATTTCTAGGGAAAATTCCAAATAAGGACCCAAAGTGGACCAATTTTCTTAAATAAGGACGAAATGAACTTTGTGTCAAATAAAACCTAAAATTGACTCATTGTCTCAAATAAAGATCCGAAGTGGTTGAATCAATTCAAATAAGGACATGAGCTTTTGCTGGTCAGCCCAAATATTCGACATTTTTACCATCGAGTTTGGGCAATTTTGTCCAAAAAAATATATAGGGAAAATTAACAAATCCTAAAACTAAAAAAAAAAAAAAAAAAAAAAACCCTAGGTTTTCTACAGTTTCCCGTTGCCTTGTACCCATCTTCGCAAAGTCAAAGACCGAAGTTCTCCCCATTCCTTGTACCCATCCTCCGCAAAGTCGAGGACCCAAATTCTCCACCGGTTGAGGCACGAATTCAAAAACAAGAAGAAAACCATATGCTTCTTTCTTTGTTTGTAGAGACCCAAATTCTCCACCGGTCAAGCAAGGCGAGAAGCGACGAGAATCGAGTCGCGGTAATGACCAGGTAGCGATTTGGTTGAGGAGCAGCGGGGGAGAAGAAAGAAGAAAACATAAACATCTAAACGAATAACCTAAACTTAATTAATTTAGAATTTTCCCTTTTTTTTCCAATGACAAATTTCTGACAAAATTGCCCATATTTTAATCGTTGAAAAATGTCTGCCGGTGAGCTAAGGTCCTTAATAGAGATTAACTTGATCACTTCAGGTTCTTATTTGACACAATATTCATTTCGAGTCCTTATTTAAAATAATAGGTCCACTTCGGGTCCTTATTTGAAACAAAATTTACTTTGGGTCCTTATTTGGAATTTTCCCAAATTTCTATACAAAATATCTTATTTTTGGAATAGAAAAATAATAGGAATATATCGAGTACGATTTAAAAATTTTGTGTGCCGTAGAATTTCTTTTAATTTTGGGTTAATACCTTAAAAACCTTAAACCGATACACATGTGACAAATTTATAAAAAAAAAAAAAAATTTGGTGACCCGGGAACCCCGTACAATCGGTACCCGGGGCAATGCTAGCGGAGGACCCATCACCCCGACGTCACACTTAAGACACTAAGCGTCTTTACTGGATTTCGAACCCCTCACTTTTGAGGAAGGATCAATGAAACCTTTATCCAGCGGAGCCATCACGGCTGGTGATTTTTTTTTTTTTTGGTACTAGCGTGAGGACCCATCTCCCATGGCACTCCACTTAAGTCGCGCAACGTGATGAGGAGAGGAATTGAACTCTGGCCGTCGTGTGGCCAACGTACGCCCTAACTAATTCACCCATCGGGAGTGGGTCTAAAAACTATTTTTTTATCATGAAAAATTCCAAACGGTACACTTATAATAAATTTACCCTAAGTGACCATGAAAACTTTAAACTTGTACATTTATGACAAATTTACCCCAAATTAATTTATTCGACAGCAAAAAATCAAAAACTGATAAATTTGTGATAAATATACATTCCAATAAATTGGATTTAATACCACAAAAAAATTAAAAAAAATTGTAAATTGTGACAAATATGGCGTAAAATCACAAATTGGTATACTCACGTGTCATTTAACTTAATAATTTGACAATAAAATTTAACGAAAACTAATAGAAATAAATTTGTCACAAGTGTACCAATTTGGGATGAATTTGTCGAAAGTAAAGATTTTTGGTAATAAAAAAATAATTTTGAATAAATTTTGTCACAAGGAGTTTTTCAAAGTATTTAACTCTTTAATTTTTAATATTTTTTAGATTTTTCTTTTGATCTTTTTTTTTTTTTTGGGTAAAGGTAAAAGGTATTATAGCTTTGCACAAATGTACAAGAAAGACGAAACGGCTCCTAAGCTTGCACTCTCAACATAAGAAAGAGAGTGGAAGGGAGCCGAATCGACCAAGAAAAAGAAAAGGACACAAGCTAAGACCGATCGGTCAACAAGCAGCACACTAGTGCAGAACAAAAGAAGACCACCAGGCCGCCAAAAAAAAACAGGATAGGCGCCAACACCGTAAGAAGACGGGTGATGAGATCAGGCGGGGCGGATGAGCAATCTCCTCACGGCCATCAAAGATAGTAGGGTCAAAACCCCAGTTCCTCTGAAGCCTTCTATTCCTCGGGGTGTCGGGGACATGAGAGAAGGTAGTAGCTTTATCTTTAACATGCTTGATGATGTAATTCTTCATAGCAGCAGGAACCATAGATTCTCCACGAAAGATAATAGAATTCCTTTTCTTCCATATGATATAACACATAGCTGCAAAAGAGTGGCGAGCTATGCTATAATAAAAATCTTTGCCCTTGAGGAAGGACACAGCCCACAAGAGATTATCTTTCCAAGGTCTTGGACGCCAAGGAAGATTGCAACGAGTAGCCCAGAAGCAAGCGATAGAGGTCGGCACGCGGCATTCAAAAAACAAGTGGTCAATGGAGTCCGGGACTTCATTACAAAAGGCACAAGTGGCATAATCGATTCTATCGTAAGAGAGAAGTAACTGCTGGGTAGGCATACGGTTTTTAGCAAGAAGCCAAAGATTGAATTGGAACCTGGGGGTGATGTCATTAGCCCAGATGAGAGAAGCCCAGTTTGCTTCTCAACCGGTTCCAAGCTGAGCCGACCGAGAAACATCCCGAAGGGTGCCAACACCAGGTAAATTTATCCGGTTCCTGGCTGAGCGCCGGTGTGGAGATGCCCCAGGTTCCCAAAAGGTTGCGCAGGGGAAGACCCAGTGGCGAGAAGATGTCAGCTACAACCGCCGAGAGAGGAAGACCCGAGCTCTGGATAGTAGAAGACGGTAGTAGGGGGGGACAAGTGGTGATCTTTTCTTTATTCTCTTCTTTCTCCTCCTTCATCTTGCATCTTGCACCGTTGATCAATGGCAGCGGGGGACAAGTGGTGAGTCTCCACCGATCGATTAGAAGATGAGGAAGAAAAAAAAAAAGATCTATTTCTAAAAAATTGTTCTCAAGAATAAGAAATTTTTTTCTACTACTTATTTCTATTCAAAATCTATTCACCGACCATTTTTTTTATTCTAAGAAATAGAAAAATTATCTAACGTCATCAAATAAATTTATATTCTTCTTCAATTACGGAGAATAAAAGAATAAAAGAAAAATTGAAACATTATATGAAGAACTTGAGAGAATAATTTGAAAATATTCCTCATGTGATTGACCTTTTTTTTTTGCCTGATTACATTAATTTTGGCTTCAAAAGGAATGTGAATGGTTTGTTTATTTGGCAGAAAATAATTAACTTACAAACAACTGTCTGAAAAACAATCATTTAGTAACAATAATTTATATCTAAGCGTGTTTGTAAAATGAAAATATTTTTCGTTCATAAACAATACAAGCAATTATTTTAAAAAAATTCTAAATTATTTATTTTCATTACTTGTCATTAAAAGTAATAAAAATACCTCAACACAATTTACAAATTAAAAAGTCTACTTTTTTTTTTTGTCATAAAAAAATTAGTCTAATATAATTTTTAAAAAAATATGAGCGTTGTATACGATCAATGCACGAAAGTTAAGTCAAGTCAATCGAAAGTAGCAAATATTCTAATCAGCAGAGAGAGGAGATAGCTACTTTTATACTCTAATGACCAACTGACAAGAGGTAGACTCTTTTTATCTAATAAAAAATTAATATTCCAAAAATCTTAGAATTATTTATTTATAATAAATTTTCCTCAAATTAATTTTTTTCATATCCAAATCCAAACTAATAAAATTAGTTTAAAGTTAACCTAAATAACTGTGAAAAGTTTCAAATAAGAGAATAATTTTAACTTCTAAATATTCCAAATTAAAACGATTATTTTGATTTATTTATGATATATATACTCTAATAAATTGAATTAATACCAAAAAATAATAAATTGGAAAGATGCAAATTGATACTTTCCTCTTAAGTCTAATGACAACTAAATTTTCGTGTACCAATTTAAGATATATTTATAAAAATGCATCGATTAATCAAATGTAACCATTTAAATTATTTCATGATTATAATTTTTTAATAAAATTGTTCCCCCTCCCTCTCCTCTTCTTCCGTTTCCTTTCTATTCCACCCCCAACGCGACCGTCTTCTTCAGGCGTGGTCCTTGCCGAAGACCATTACCGAAAAAAGAGTCCCGGCCGGAACGCCCTTGGTCGCGCTCGATCGAAAGTACGCATTGACCGGACCTTCATGAGCCGCCGGACCGAAGTCGCGGGCCGGATTTAATGGCCGCCGCCGCCACCCTTCATCATCACCGGCCAGGAATCTATCACTCGCTAAGCACGACATGCACAGGGAATCGTTGAGACAAGATCACCGAAGCGAAGGGATGACGGCGAGGATCCATTGAAACTCACTTACCAAGCAACAACGGCGGAAAACTAAGAGCAGCCGCGCGAGTCTCACTCGGGCATTTCATTGAACGTGTCTGGTGCATTGGCGGTTGGGGGTTAGAAACGACAACGACGAGCTCGAAGACAAGACAGGATTCAAAGCGATCAACACGCTAGACCCCAAAACCGCAGCACATGCAAATGAGGTGGGAACTCGCTCGACCCAAACAAATCAGCCCGTTCCGGCGAGTCCCAAACAGAGCACCGAGAGGAGCAAAACCGGGGCGGTCGGCAATGTTACCTACCGGGCTTGGTCGCGTCGTAAGGCGGACGAGCTCGATAGATCGGGCCACGTCCGCTCGCCTAGCGCATTCCCGAGCCGGGATCCTTGGTAAACCGACCCCCAAGTCGGACAAATCGAAAACCGGCGCAAACTCGGAACAGGAACCTACCGAGGCTCGGCGCGGGTACAGGGGCGACGTCCGTGATTTATCGACAACGGTGAAGGCACGACGGTCGCCGGAGTGTTCGGTCGCTCTTCGCTCTCTTTCCCTCACGGTCTCTCTCTCTCTCTCCTGTATCTCTCGCGGATCTCGCTCACACTCTCCACTTCTCTCTCTCAAAAATTCTCCCGATTTCTCTCTCCTTCCCTCCGCCTACTTCATCAAGCTCCAGAAGGCCCTATTTATTGGCTGGAGGGTCCGGTCGACGGGGGCATTTCGGCCACCGGTCCTTGGCGCGCCGACCGGCATCCCTCTTGGCCGAACCGGCGTCCCATCCCGTCTTCTGCGCGGAGGCCTGCCCTGCTCGGCATTGAAGGCGCCCGCCCTGACGTCTCCTCCGTCCGGGTTCTTCGCCTGATCTCGCGCTGATTCGTTCAGCGGCATTGATGGCGCCTGCGGAGACGTCCCGTCCGTCGCCAGCTACTCTGCTCCGCTTCGGTAGTGCGTCCTTCGCGCGCGCGAGCTGCAGGGGGTAGAAGGAGGAAGAAGAAAGGGGAGGGAGTTGGGCCAAAGGGATTGGGCCTTGGGCCCGCTCGGGGAAGAAAGGAGAAGAGTAGCTGGCGAAGGCCCATCCCCCGTGGGCCTTCTTTTTTTAATAACAATTTTTTAATACATATATTTTATTTATCCGAAATAAGGTAAAATAATAGAAAATAAAATAAAAATAAAATTTAGTAGATGCAAATAATATTAAGGGAAAATGTCACAAATGGTCCATGGACTTCTACTTGTGCGCAATCTCGCCCCCGAACTTTCAATTTACTTAATTTGGTCCTAAATTATCGATAAACGTTCGATCTAGCCCACGACTATTTGAAAATCGATCAATTTCGTAATTCCGTTAGTTAAAGTTAATGGAATTGGACATTTTGGTCTTTTTCGTTCTTTTTTTTTCTTCTTCTTCTCTCTTCCCTCCGCCGGCCATTGCGGAGTCGGTGAAGGAGTCGGTGGGTGGGTCGACGTTTAGGGTGGCCCTCGCCGACATCGGGCGAGGGCACCCCTAGCCGCCCAGGCGAGGCCCACCCTCGCCGAACGCCAACTTCCCTCTGTCGGCCATGAGCCAATGGAGGGAAGAGAGAAGAAGAAGAAGAAGAAAAAAGAAGGAAAAGCAGTCATCACTTAACGGTTTGAACGGAATGACTAGATCAGACATTTATCGATAGTTCAATAACCAAATTGAGCAAATCGAAAGCTCAGGAATGAGATTGCACATTAAGTAGAAGTTCATGGACCATTTGTGACATTTTCCCTAATATTAATATCTATGTGGTCCAAAAATATTCTTTATTAGGGCCAATTGATCCTTAATTTTTTATGCTATTTTTATCCTAACTATTTAATCAAAATTTAGGCGTCAACATAAACTTATATATGAGGAGTTCCATTCGGTCATAAAAAAAGGAAAATGTTGTCTTAAATAAAAAGGAATAAGTTATGAAATTACTCTGAAAAATTGGTTTGGGGCTGATTTCATCTTCAATAATTTGAAAAATAGCTACTTTTATCTATAAAAACAAGAAATTTTTACTTTCACAATGATATAATGATTAAGTTTTGATTTTGATAAAAGTAATAGGAAAGAACATAATTTCAGGATAAACTAGTTCCATATTTGTAAGAATTAGTACAATGCGTTCGATTTTCGATTTCCGAGTGGTACGTGAACGAGGAATCAGAGAACTAGACCAAGAACCTGTGTTTAATCAATGCCTATAACTTTGGATTTTCTCTCTCTTACATGCACAACATTAAAAGAGTTTTCACTTTTTCTCCTTTTTTTTCCATTAAAGAGTTTTCACTTTAGATGGCTTTCTTTTTTATAATAAAAGAACATTATCTTGCCAAATTATTTGACCCCAGCTCGCCGATTGTTGCTGCTCAGAATGATAAATTTGACGGTAAGATGTTTCTCAGTTTGTTGTTTCAACTTCTCCACCAAACTTGAAGTGCTTTTGGGTTATAAAAATGACTTGGGTCTTGACTACTTTCGGTTAATTTTTGTTGAAAGTTAGCTCATGGGAAGATTGCCCGATTGACTTATTATGCGATTAACACGATAAGATTGTAATAATGCATAAATTAACTTGTCCTGTTGGTTTTTTTTTAACTGCACCTCCATTGCATCTCTCATGTTTACTCCAGAAATGGAAGTTAACCATTTGAAAGAAGAAGTTACCCATCATTAGGAGCCTGTCAGATTCATGAAACTGCTCACCACATGTTTGACGAAATGCACAAACCAAATCTGTATGGAGTTTCAGTGGTCATCTCTTGGAATCCTGCTCACTTAGTCTCTCAGCATCACTTGCTTGTTGCTACGTTCACCCCCTCCATTATCTCTCTCTCTCTGTGTCTCTCTCTCACGTTGGTCCTCGATGGTTGGCATGGATGCCAATCAGTAGTTCTGGTCATTTATTTGCCAATCTTTAATCTGTGACATTAGTAAGTATTTTAGGAGGTAGAGAAAATTGCAAAGAAAATGATTTTCCATATAGCTATCTGGAAGATTAGATGTGAGGTGAAGCAAATCTGGAGAAATAGACTTCTTTATGTTGCACATGAAAAGTAGGATGAAAGAGAAGAGTTTGTATGAAAAGTGACGTTTTACCCTTTCATGTGAATTGTGAGTATGAGCGAGCATGATCATAAAATACTACTTAATACGAGAATTGTGGAAATTATCGTGTCGGTTGCATGCTATGAAGACTTTGATCCTATATCAATTCGAACATAGTGGATTAGCAAAGTAAATATAATCTAACTATTTTGAAGGAGAAAGATGGGTAATTTCTATGACTGAATTAGCAAAAGTATAACAAATTTAGGACTTTTTGAACAATTTTCCCTTGTAAAATGCTAACTAGTGTTGCAAGAAACTTTTGCCTTCTCTTTCACAGCGTACAGATATTGACATATAAATTCACTTAGGGCTCATTTTCAAATTTAAATAGCAATTAAAATTTTGACAGGCTCTTTTCGCTTTTATCTTTTGCTGAGTACTAAACGAACTAGTGAATTTGCTGATTTGATGTCCAGTAACGAGTGAAATTGCCATCCTTTACTCGTCCCTTGGTATTATCTAACATATAGTGCACTATAGTAGCTCCCAAAAAGTACCATAAAAGCAACTGTTAACAGGAGATACGCTTATCACAATCCTAGGAACACAAGGAAAAGGATTAGAGCTACTCCATGTCTGCAAAACAAAACATCACCTTGATCTACTACACACAACTATTAGCTATTAGAAGTTTCAGATTGTTCCATCCCTTCTGTCACTTCCGAATGCTGGGTATTGACTCTTCCTATCCGGGCGACTTGAGTACTTTCATCTTCTTCTTCTGGAGAATCTGAGGTTGGCCTGGCAGTCTCTTCATTAGAAATTCGAAGACCATTTGTCTATTCGCTCTACGTATCTTCCTGCACTTGTCTACCACATACAGTCCGTCGTATGTGAGGGTGTCATCCTTATCCTTACGGATCACTCTCACTGGCTTGTTCCCCTTCATGCTGTTCATTAGAGCTAAATTCCCTCGAGTAAGCTTCTGATCTTCAGCCTTCTTGTCATGAGCGGGCATTCCACCCTGGCCCAAATAAACCAGCTCTTCAGGATGTGTCAGATCATCTGCATAATCCCAGGAAGCGACAACACTTGTGGCTAGGATGTCTGGGTGAGGTCCTTTGTAATCGATGCCATTCTGAGGAGGGCGATGGAGCCCGACAACAGCGAGTTCCATCCTATAATAGAATTTGTCTCCCACTTCCACTCCTGGAACATCTCCGATAAATTGCCTGGCGCCATGGACATATCCTACTCTTTTCTTGATCTCTTTCGCAGCATGAAAATCTATCCTTCTTATGCACATGCTCTTTTTACCTGCTTTTGATTTATCCCAGGAGAGCTCGCGACAAATATCTCTGTAGAGCCTTAGAGTTGCGATCACTCTCTTTCTGGCTGAATCATGTCCATCATTGCGAGTGACATTCGCATTTCTGAGCTCAGAACAGGGAGGGCTTGCTATCCCACTATCTGATTTTGGAACAGCGTGCAAACTTTCCGGACCATCTGGTGTGCTTTCCTCTAAGTAGTTCCCAATGTAGCACCTGTCAAGAGACTTCCTCTTAGAATCTTTGTTCTTCATAACAGGGGATGCACCAGGAGAGCATTGAACAATTTTCTTGGCCTCTTTGATTGTTATTTGGGTGTCTCTATTTGATCCGTTGACGTTGTTGCAATGATCGTAAAGGGAGTTATCTTTTCTAAGGTATTCCTTATTAATCGTCCTCATGGAAGATGTTTGAACTTTTACTTGTGATTGTGACCCTGCTTCCTTAGCACCAACACCTTGACTATCAGCATGATCTTTGTTCCTGCGCCATTTGAAGACATGTGCAGTTGCCAAGTTCTTGATTGAAGAATCACAAGATTTGTCAGGAATGAATTCTTCTATGCGGTCTTTTACCCGGGCACGACTTCTGCATCCTGGAGGGAAATCTCTATAAGTCAACGAGCACTTCTCAGGGCAAGGATCTCTAGTCATATTCTTCATCAAAATACTGCTTTTAGAGCCATCAAAAGGTGATTGCCTTTGCAAAGCACAGTTTTTCTCATTTCCATGCCACATGATATCGCGTGCATTCATAGAGCTCTTGACTGAAACACCTGGAGATTTATCAGGGATAAATCCCCCTTCTTCTATGCTCTCTGTCTTGTTTTTGTCCTCCACATTCTCCATCATACCAGAATGGTCTTGCTTCAAATTGGCTGTCTTGGAAAGAAATAGTGGCTGTTGATGCTGTGCAAGGCTAGGAAGGGGGGCGTGACTTCTGCATCCTGCGGATAAACATGACATACTCTTTTCCAGAGTAGATTGTCTGATGCTTTTCATCACAGTATTGCTTCTGCAGTGAACAGAACCTGATTGAGACTGCAAAATACATGTGTAACCGGAAGAAGATCCTAAAGCTGGAAGAACAGTTCTGACAGAAGAAACATCCGCAGGCATGGCCTTCTTTGACATCTCCAGAGTCTTGTGATTCATCTTCTTCTCTTTATGTTCTACCATGAGAATACCAATAGAATGCTGTTAAAAAAAAATTGAACAGAATAAGTCACCATAATAGCACCACTTTTTTGTAATTTTTAATGTTATCACTAAATTTGTGTATCTCTTTTCAGTGTGATGTCTGGATTTTGTTGTCAAATTAGCCATTATTCGAACCTTGTAAGAAATGAAATTATAGATGGTATCTCGGATAGATCATAACTTGGCAAAAGAAATTACATATGCTTGTCGACGAAAAAAGTAGCTGCAACAAACTTGAGCATGCATCTCTATTCCATAATTGTTTAAATGATATTGGAAAACATACCAGTTAAGTAATTAAAAAATGAGTAGATTGAGTCAAATTTTTGTGTTTTTCTTGATCTATATCTTTGCGCGATCCTATGGTATTCCATAACGTTCAATGATAAGTGTATAACCTGAAACAAGTATTCTAAGCTTTAATTTTATGACCGAGACTTTTCCTTTACTAATATTTCGTATTCTTCGTGTGTCTAAATATAAGTTGTGGTCAGTGAATTAGAGCAATAAGTGGTGATCATTAAATGTGGTGATTCACTGTAATTGTTCAATTAATAATATAGATGGAATCTAAGTAGATCTTAGAACCGATCTTGGAACTTGTGATCGAGTAGATTTCAGATTCCAAGGTATGCAATGGAGGTTCCGTGTTCTAAAAAATGAAGAGTAGTGTATGAAACCTAAAATCACTTACCCCTATTTGGCGTTGAAGCTGGTAAGAACAATAGCTTTTCTCTGAAAGTCTCAAAATTTATCCTTTCACATGCTTGAAGTCCCACAGTCAGGAGATGAGTTAAAAATGACGAGAGCGATATTGTTTGACGATCAAACTAGGCTTTGCAAATTACCTGCCTCAAACCCGTTACTGTTGCCGAGCAAAGTTCGGACGAAGGAGAGAATTCAAGGGCGAGAAACCTTCTATCAATCAACCCGTCGATCGTTACTTGCAAGGTGCAAACTTTTGACAAGAGAACAATGCGGGATGTTTCCAGCACTATCCATGAAAAACGGCACTCCAAAACAAGATTAGGTCAAAAGCAGAGCACATGCATGACTCACCCATATCTTGTCCAAAACATCATCGGAGTCGAATCGAGAAACGCACGCCACGAGCCAAAGCAAGCCAAGCCTCGAAACCTGAAGGTGGGAGGAAAACGATCAAACCCTCTTACAGAAAAGTTCCTTTCGGTCTAAAACGAGCGATGCTGTCTGCCGACAGGGCTAAGAAGTAGGATGCAGCGTCCGGACCTGAACCTCGGACAAGACTATCGAACCCTAGACAACATGGAAGAACGAGAAGAGAGGTTCCCGTCGAGAAGAAATGAGCATGCATAAAGGTAAGCTGCGTTTCGCCTCTCTCTCTGCTCTTACCGAGTCGGACGACGAGTCGCCGAGTGAGCTGCGGGATCACGAGTTTCGTGGAGCTGACGAGGCATGCCGAAGGAAAACGACGGCCATGGTCGAGAGCGAAGAAAGCTTCCTCAACCTCTGCAAAATCTCCGCTGAAGTCCGGAAATGGGAAATGGCATGAGCTTCTCTCACTCTCACACATCGTCATGTTCGCACGACTCCGACTTTCGGTTCAATTACGTAAATAAATAAATTAATATATATAAATATAATATTGTGTCCGACAATTCGCAATTTAGCCCGACGTGATTACGAGATTCGCCATCCGTATCTGGATTTTCCTTACCATGTACGGTAAACAAAAAGTACATCCCACCTCCCCCTCCATCCACCTACAATCTTTATCCATGCTTTATCTTATATGAAATTAGGCAGAACACGAAACGCGTTCGATTTCCCGTACCATCTAAATATAGTAAAGCATCTCGAATCTACTCCATCCATTCGGGTTCCGAGTTTGGACAAAGAAATTTTTTTCTTTATGGTTGCGTCTCACCTGATGTGGTATGAGATGTTATTATATACGTTCAACATATCGTTCGACGAGTTATAATTAATCTCGCGTTTTGTTTGTCCATTCACATTTCAATTAGGAATTTAATTACTTAATAGCGCGTTTCGTGGGTGATGAATTTAGTTACTTCCTTCTATTGAGGAAAATAGAGAGAAATTTGGGAAAAAATAGTTAGTTGCGGAAAAATTTGAAAAGTGTTAGGGTGTGCAAAAT
Organism: Eucalyptus marginata; assembly: GCA_014182565.1. Taxonomy (NCBI): domain Eukaryota; kingdom Viridiplantae; phylum Streptophyta; class Magnoliopsida; order Myrtales; family Myrtaceae; genus Eucalyptus; species Eucalyptus marginata. The sequence continues at coordinate 6,094,468 of CM024594.1, read as the reverse complement.
ACCCAGGAGGAACTCGGGCGACCGCCGGGAACCGGACCGGAACCACCCGGAACCAGGCGGTTTTGAGGAACCGTTCGGTTCCCAGTTGCCCACTTATGGGAATCGGTGGGTACCGGTCCGGTTCGGTTCCATGGGCTGATCCGCCCGCCCGCCCACCTGGACCGGACCGGAACCTTTTTAATATTAAAAAAAAAAAATACTAAAAGAAACCCTAAATCTCATCTCACTCCCTTCGTCTTCGGTTCTCTATCTCTCTGTCTCTTCCTCAGTTTACTTCTCCCGCCATCCGCATCTCCACGTACTTAAATTTGGTTTTTCTTTCTTTGGCTTGCTTTGATGTCACGTAGTCGTTTTATGTTGAAAACCAAAATTGTTTCGCGTCAAGATCGGTTCCATGGATCCACCCGGGAACCAGATCAAACCGGTGGTCTGGTTCCTGGGTGGATCCATGCAACAAACGGGTGGATCCCGATTTTAATTTTTCGAAACCGGTCCTTAGTGGGCGATTCTCGGTTCTAGGTCGGGAACCGCCCGCTTGGACCATGCACACCCCTAAAAAGCGTATGCAAACGAATCGAGGAAATGGAGAGGGCAGCCTGGAAAATATTACCGCGTGGCCGACCTTTAATTTTCTGCGTGTTGACGTCAATTTCATGCTTCAAAAGGAAACCGCATTGGAATCAGGGTGGGTTCCACTTTTTCCATTTTCGGTACTCAGTCATCAAAGCTATAATGAAAACACGGGACAACACAATTTACAAATTTAAAAAAAAAAAATCAATTTTTTTAGGGAAGTGAAAAATTTCCAAGATGGGAATGTTCAAACTTTCATAATACAATATAATGCACTCAAGTCTAATTCAAGACAATTTGACAAATGATCTGACTAGATTCTTCACGCGATTCTTTTTACTTAATTTAAATTTCACGATAGCGACATTTTAGCTTTTTCTTAATATGTAACAAACTCTACAGTGTACAACTTTTGACATGTAGTTCCACATGTAATCCATTCATGACCATTTTAAAATTAGAATAATATTTCAAATTATGACAAAGAATAATTATTTTTCATTTAATCTAAATCGTAAATAAACACGCTCTAATGATGTGCATTATGAAGAAGTTGCAATCTCTTTTATTCTTTTCATTTTCAATTGAAAAAATCTCGAGCGAGTGTTGGAACAGACCAATAATGTTCAAATACTCGACAAAAATGTATTGCAATTATAATGTAATGAGCTCCCACACGTGAATAAACTTAGACCGGGTTTAAATGAAAAGAAGAGATGGTTGGCTAATTGGACTATGCTCATATCATTCTGCAAATGCAGATACAACACCGGCGTAATAACCAAGTCGAGGCCACACATGATTTTCTTTTGGAGGGTTGGAAAAAGGGGTTTGGCTCGACGAGGACATCGATGGAGGCAAGCATCTTCACAGCTACTAGCCTACTACTATGCTGCTATTTAAAGGCCTTTTGGCACATGCGTCCATCGCCTACTGTAACCCTTAGAGATGAGTCTGACAAGTGAGATCGTCCAAGTGATCTTTATGTGCCTACTTTTAGCCTTAGAGATAAGTCTGATAAGTTCTACTTATGGGTGGAACGCTCGAAGCAAGGAGAGGCAACGCTGCAAATTGAAGTTATACGGTAATGAATGCCAAGAAATACGAGATTGTAAGTCGTCCCATGACGCCGGTTGGGGTGTTAGGGGAGTGGATCTAGAGGTAACGTCAATGATTCGAGTTTTCTCAAACCCTTACTTCTAGTGACCTTTTTCATAAAAAAATTTATATGATTTAACCTATGAGAAAGACTTGCCATTAGCTTATTAGGGTCACAACTGGAAGCCATGTAAGATGTGAGAGAATATCGACTTCCTGAATAACTAAAGATTCTATCGAACACTTAATTTTTTTACAACCTGAATGATTTAGGCAAGTCTTTAAACATTTTATCATCTTAGGCCATTAAATAATGCCCATGCATGACTACCCAACAGCCTTGCCCAATGTGATAAAATATAAAGTATAAAGTAATAAATTTAAGGAAGTGTCAAGTAAAGAATATATATGGCCTTGTTATTAAACCCCAGAGCAGCAGCCCCATGAATTATGTTTAAATTGAGTTTAATTTCTTACCTAAAATATCAATCTACTAAAACTAAGCTATAATAAAAGGTGTTGACTAAAACCCTAAACTAAATTTATGCTAATTAAATAAAACTAAGCCACATCTAGCACTAAACTGAACAGCTTATTCCAGACCTGCCTTCAAGCTATTTTCTAATTATCTAATTCTATCTTTTTAAGAATTAAAAAAAAAATAATTAATCAATTTTCTTTTTTTGCATTTCGAAAATGGGCTGGCCAGGCACTGGGCCCGGTCCGAATATGGGACTAGGCTCGGTCCTCACAATTCCCGCCACAGGTCAGGCTTTTACACTAAGCCCAAAACTTAAGCCCAACTAAGCCCATTTCCCACCTTCTTCTTCCCTCATATTGAGAACTCCATTTTAAACGGATTCACCCATCAACGAAACCAAGCTTCGACTGAACATCACCGTCATCCATCTCCAGTCACAGGACGGCCGCACACTCACAAAACCAGACCGTCCCCCTGCGGTGACCAATTTCGAGGGCCGCCGTCGTTCTCGCACAGAACATAATTTCGAAGCGAACATTTACGATGCAGAGCAATTCTTGATGATGTGTTCAATGGATCTTCGATACTACTCGTTCGCGAGAGAAAGTCGTTCAGTAATCATTGCATCATAACACGAACAAGGAACTAACAGATCGGCTTGTATACAGAGAGGGCATGGCAGGTTTAGTTGACAGACAAATGGACACGAGAATCAATGGGACTCCACTCGAATTTGGCAAACTTATTACATCAATGGTTCAGTTTCAAACACGTAACGATTACATTTAATAGTCAACAGAGCTAAACACACGCCCCAATAATGAATTAGACGATTCTGGGATTAACTTTTAACGTTTCGATTCAACAGTATCGCATCAGCAAAGATTTAGACCAAATCGTCAATAACAGCCCTGATACTAGCCAGTTTTCGCATAACACATTACATTAGCCTCTGTTCTTGATCATGGCGGTACCGAGACAGAAGGTTTCCGACCTTGCCTTGCCGAGGAGAAATCCCGATGGCGGTTAATGGTGGAAACCCGCACGAGGAGGTTTTGGATGGCGTCTCCAATGGATATGAGCACCGGTTACGGAGCGTCTAGCGGGATTGGTCCACTTCGAGTCTCCTCGGCCAGAAACAGAGATGAACAGGGGAGGGAAGGTGCGGCTCGGAAAAGAAAAAAAAAAACAGAGAACGGTGGCGATGAGGGCTTGTCAAGAGGCTGCAGATGTGGCGATGAGGACTTCGACAAACCGCAGGGCTTCTAGTGGGCGCCGGGAGACCTGCAAAGGACCAGCAGGTTTCGCCGGAAATGCTGGTGGGGCGATCGGGTACTGCTGCTTGGCGACTGAACCGGGCGTACAAGAACTGTGGGCGTGTCGGATTGGGTACTTACAGTGCGTGAGGGATCGCGAGGCGCCGGGCGTGGTCCTGGTGATCGATGGGGGTGACTCGAGACTCATTCCGATTTATCTATCCAGACGACTTCTTTCATCTTCTTCTTCTGGTGAATTTTCGGTTGGCCTGGCAGTCGCTTCATTGTAAATTCGAAGACCATCTTCCCTTTAACTCTGCTTGTCTTCTGGAACCGGTCTACGACATACAGTCCATCGTATACGAAGCTGCCATCCCAATCCTTACGGATCACTCTCACTGGCTTGTTCCTCTTCATGCTGTTCGCTAGTGCCAAATTCCCTTGAATAAGCTTCTGATCTTCAGCCTCCTTGTCACGACCGGGCACTCTGCCGCCCTGGCCCAAGTAAATCAGCTCGTTAGGATTCGTCAGATCGTCTGAATAATCCCAGGAAGCAACGACGCTTGCGGCTAGCATGTCTGGTCGGGTTCCCATGCAATCAATGCCGCCCTGAAGAGGACGATGGAGCCCGACAATAGCAAGCTCCATCCTGTAACGGAATTTATCTCCTACCTCAACTCCTGGAACGTCTCCAATGAATTGCCTGCCGCCGTGCACGTACCCGGCTCTTCTCTTAACCTCTTTAGCAGCCAACAAATCAATCCTTTTAATGCACCTGCCCTCTTTGCGTGCTCTCGGTTTTTCCCGTTCGAGCTGGCGACAGATTTCTCTGTAGAGCCTTATGGTCGCGATCACCTTCTCTCGGGCTGAATCACGTCTGCCACTGCGTGTAACATTCTCCGCCTCTTTCATTGGTGTTTGGCGAGAACCTCTGGCCATATTCTCCAGCAAATTACTGCTCTTGGACCAATCAAAAGGCGATTGCCCATGCCAAATGACGTCGTGTGCATTCATGGAGCTCTCGACCGAAGCACCGGGAGATCCATCAGAGATGAATTCCCCTTCTTCTATTATTTCTGCCACGTGTTTGCCCTCCACATTCTTCATCATACCCGGAACTGAAAAAGACGAAGTTCAGATCTTGAACAACCACGGAGGCACAAGAACAAGGACGAAAAGTAACTCTCTGTTTTGCCCTTTTTGCTCTTAACGAGTCGGACGACGAGTCAGTCGAATGAGAGCGTTAGGCATGCGGAACCTGTTGGAGTACAACACCTAATATAATAATAAGAAGCCAAAGAGAAGTGTGCTGCAGCGTCACTTCGTAAACCGCCAAAGAAGAAATTTCTTGAAGAAACTACAAGCATCAAAAGGAAGGGGCACACAATAAAATAATATAATAGTTGCTGCTGGAGTCTTCAGGAGAGCACGAAGGAAAGGAAGGTGAAACTTGCTGGTAAGTTTTTATTCGTACTGAAGACGGCAACAAGAAGAAGAGTCGCAGCCCACAATTGTTGACTCCTTAACCAAGAAGAAAAGTTCAGGCGGTGGAGTTTAGGCGGTGAAGTCCAGGCGGTGAAGATGCTGATTATGTTAGTTTATTTAGAGAGAGTGAGAGTGAGATAGCTTCAGAAGCATATAGAAAGCTAGAGAGAGTTTTAAGCTTAGCAAAGCTTGCGTGTGTACTCCATTAAGCCTCTGCAAGGTATATTGAGTAATATATTCTCTCTTTGTGTGTTTGCATTCTCTACCTCCAAATCCTTTTGGTTCCAACAGAACCAACATCGACAGCCATGGTCGAGAGCGAAAAGGAGCTTCATTTTCTCCTACAATCATGCAGAAATTTCCGCTGTCGTCTAGAAATGGCGCGAGCTCCTCTTCACACGCTGTCGTGCTGAGACTTCTTACAACCAACGACTGCGCAAGAGCATTGGGGAACCGTACGAATCCCATTTTCCGTGGATCGAAAAAATGACCGCGCTATTTCCACCACAGCTTTGTTCTCTGCGGTTCCGACATTCTTCTCTTTGTTCTCTCTCCTTTCAGCAGAAGCTGCATATGCCAGCCTCACAATGTTATATATTTAGCAGAAGTATGCAATTTTCTCGCTGAAGAAACTAGAATTAGTAAAAAGCTCGTGGGGGTGAAGTAGACCCATTTTTCAACCCAAAACCAACAGAGCAATACTATGTTGATGCGGCACCCAACTTGTCGTTGATTCATCCTAATTTTTTGGTAATTTAGTGTTTGTCCAGACATTTAACTCGAAAGTTGTGCGAAATTCAAAAGTATCAGTCGGAAAAAGATTTAAGTATTCACACCTTGCCATAAGTCTAGGAAAAATTGGTGACTCCGTTATTCATTTGAAGTTCAGATCTCCATATTGGAATTTTCTCGCTGAACTAAACTAAGAAAGATCGGCATGAACATTGGGGTGCTCGCGCATCCTTCCAGACTGGAATCATCAGAATGAAATTAGACCAAATGGACGTAAGGAGGAAGCATAACTCATTTAACCGTCGTGAGTGTTGGGCAAACATATATAAGAAAGAGGTGAAAACAAGAGGGCTACGCAACGACGAACATTCAGGAGTGAGCACCAGGTTGGGTTCAACTCGGGAACTAATCGAATTTGGCCTGTCGAAACTAAGGTGGAAGTGAACCGCTTCACAAGAGCAAGGGCAGTGGTTGTCACTCTGGACAAAATCCACCACCCTCTGCGCCCCATTCCAAACCTGTGTGGACGTGTTTTTGCGTCAGCACGTCACTCACACACTTATCTACATTGCTCGCGCCACACAAATCCTAACCCACGAACCGACCCGACCTCAGCACCGAAGCTTCCTCACCGACTTGACGAGCCGATCCACAGTCACCCATTCTTTAGATGGAACAATTTAAGAGAAAAGTAACTAAAAGATTAGAGCTCGGGTTGGGTCGACTAGGCCAAGTCCGGAATGGGTATGGCCGACTATCTGAGTAAAAGCTCAGATTGATCGTCCAAATCAAAGAACAAGTCGATCTAAAGCCACAGCAAAAGCTCTCCCTCAAAGAAATCGATTAGGTGGGAATAATTGAGATTATACCACGACAACACGTCCACCAAACAAGACTACCTGAGTCAACACACAAGTGTAGAACATCCAATTCAAGAGCAGGCGTATCATCTTTCGCCTTGCTGAAAGTAGATGTCCAGAAGAAAGCTTAAAGAACAGCAATGGAATGCTAGTAAGTAAAACTACATTATCACGACAAAAAGGCCATTCCACCACAGCACTTCAGAAGCACTGTTCTTAGATTTTGTTGAAGGCGACGATGTCACAACTCTGAACGTATTCATTGATAGGCTCAGCTTGAAGATGCTCCTCGACGAGGGTGTCCACTGAGACAAGGTCATCCACAATGGTCATCATGATCTGCAACTTCTTAATCCCGTAACCCACTGGAACCAGTTTCGCTGCAAGAAAGAAAGCAATAGAAATCCTCATAAGGGGATAAACATGACATTCAGTGACAAAGCATTATGGTCATACTGGCAGAAATAATGAGACAGTCAAAACTTACAAGCTCCCCAGAAGAGCCCAGGCATCTCCACACTCCTAACAGCCTCTTCCAGCTTCTTCATGTCTGTCTCATCGTCCCAAGGTTTCACATCCAAGAGGACAGATGACTTTCCACCTATAACAGGAACCAGATACACACACAAGCCAAGATATTGAAATCACTGATGAGAATTTTATTCCAAAGAAAGAAACAAGTTCAGGCTAGCAAGCAGCCTAATCAATGTGATATATAAGTTTCTAAGAATTAGGTTAACACCTTCAAGCAAGCAAGCTCTATAAATCTATCTATCTTTTGTTTTCTTTATCGCAGAGCAAAGTTCACTTACTGATCATATCAGGTATAAACGTAAATGAACTAGGATGCATCAGCCCTCAAGAGTCAAGATATAACAGCCGCTATAATTAGGATTATTGTATGTATTTTTTTTTTTAACCCAGGAGAGAAGTGACTCCAAGAAAGTGATTTAGGAGAACGATTGCAAACTTACTTTCTTTCTTCTTTGCAGATGACTTTTTGGCTGCCTCCCTCTCTTCTGCAGCCTTCTGGTCCTCCTCCGTCTCTTCACCAAAGAGATCCAAGTCGTCGTCATCCCCAGCAGGAGCAGCCTGGTGAAAAGAAAATGAACCATCAAATCTTGACCATTTAAAATAGAAACGTCAGCAAAAGTTGAAACTCTACCGAGTTAAAGTGAATCTTAAAGAGATGCATTCAGTTGCTTAGTGATCTAAAGGTCAACTTAACATAAGGTCCTTGTTTCGAAATTTAAGATTATCTATTTACTCATACATGTAATTCCACAGGACAAGATAAGGACAACTTTCTCCACAAAGGCAAGATAGTAGGGTCTAATCACTTAGTCATTATTAAGTTGTTCAAACCTAGATCAAAGCAAGATCCCTATTCTGTAACATGTGTAGCAGTGTGCATAAAAAGCATTCACTGAATCAAATGAAACAACGTTTCTGAGTTTCACTCGAAACTATGGATAAAATTCCATAGGTGCTTACTGAAGATTGGAAGGGATAATTCCATTTTGGGTTACATAAAGTGTAGGAAGTTAATAGAATTAGCAAAAGAAAGGTTATATAGCTAGAAGAAGCGAGGCCTCTAGCAACAGGACCACCTCATCTGCCACAAAGGCTTTACAGACAGAACAGGCTCTCCTGATAATAGAAAAGCATACCTTGATGAAAGTAAAATTGAGATTATTGAGGAGATTAGCCTATATATAAAACAAGAAAATCCGTAACATCACTCAGAAAGCTTATGATGCCAAATTCTTATTAAAACAACAACAAACTGAGCCTATTGCTCTGAACAGGGTGGATGAATCCTTTTACACCATTCCATTCGATTCCATTTCTCATCGAAGTTTTAAAAAAGAAGCCACCACATCAGTACATATAACATACCCCCTTAACTTCTTCAACTGGAGCACCTTTGGCACCTACTCTAACACCAGCAGCTTTGCCAGGGAAGCTAAACAATTGAACAAAAGTAGGAGACATTAGGAAGCATTCGACTCTAAAATCAAAATAAAATGCCATAACAAGATGAGATGCGACAATGCCGAAAATTTCTCAACTTCAACAAATTCAAAGTACACAACACAGGCATGCACCGATCTCCTCCCAAACCATACCAAGAAAATCAGGCGATCGATATTGTTGACCTTAAATTGAAGATAGGGGCCTCCGAATATGCTTTCATGCAAGTCTATAGAAATAATAGGCATTCGTAAACACAGAAAAATCCTCGCTTTTCATGACCCTTTTGGGTACTGATACTAAGATGCTAAATCACGAGACATGGTACCAAGAACCAGCATCTGAAACTCACAATCATCGAATCAAACACTACACAAACTACTAGAAGCGATCCTATCCAAAAAAGGAAGTTCCAAATCAAGCAAAATCGAGCAACCGAGCGACATAACAAGCCTCGTATAAGGCAAATCGAGGAGAGAAACGAACCTCGCGGCGAGATGTGAGGACACACACTCGTACCACTTGCCGGCGTTGGGAAACGAGCCTCCGGGCTTCCCGAGAACCGCGGCGTACACCTTGATGTCGTCCTTCGTGAGCTGATCTCTGCCATCGAAGACGACGCCGTTAAGCATCCCGAAAAAGCAAGGGGGGCCAAGAGAGAGATCGAAGCGTTACCCGGAGATGTAGGTCTTGCCGGAGAGGAACTCGTCGAGGGACTTGAGGCCCGACTCCGTGTGGAGATCCGAGAAGGTGATCGCCATCGCTCTCGATTCGATCGGAGATTGCGGCCGGAGAGGAGCGGCGAGCTTTGGACCTTCGATGGAGGCGGCGAAGGGTGCTGCGGGAGTGGAGAGAAAGGAGGGGGGGGAGTGTCCGAAATTGGTTGGCTTATATAAATTTACTGAAAATAACCCTAGATTCAATGGGAATTATGGGATATTCTCTCTCTCCTCGTTTCTTTTTTTTCCTTGAATTAAAATTGAAAGTGGGTCCAGAACTCTTTAGGGATCCTAGCGAAAAGAAAAAGCATGTACTGATGGGAACATAGCCCGGCACAAATGCTCTATGAGCTTCAGTTTCATGCGTAATATATCCTCCGAATTTTAATTTATTCAGTACGGTTCATGAATTTTATCTCAACATGTAATGTGGCAACTAAACTTTTCAATTATTCAATATGGTCCATAGATAAAAATGTTTAATGTTGTCCAAGGATGATATTGAACATTTTATTATAGTTCAATGGACTGAATTAAACATGTATCAAATGTTCAGAGATCACATTGAATTGATTAAAAGTTCAATAATCACATTAGACGTTGGGGTAAAGTTCATGAATTGTATTGAACAAATTATAGTTTAAGAACTATTTACATCATTTCTCAAAACTTTAAGAACTATTTACATCATTTCTCAAAACTTAATGAGAAGAGAAATTTGTGAATTTTTTATTTTAAAATTGAAATTGAAATTATTGGGAAATTCGGAAGCTTCCATAGTAAGTTCGGAAACATGAGAGATTCATGCAATAATGTGATTATTATGTGGATTTTTTTATAGTTACAATCTTGCCCATTTTTTTGATTATATAAAGTTATCAATTCACTAGATATATATATGTCGTCAAAATTATTGAAATATTTTCAATAGAGTGCAAGGTCGAAAGTGAAGATGAATTTACTTTATAATGCATAGAAACAATACCAACATGGATAGATGACCAAGTCCTTTAATTTTCTAAAGAACTGGAATGTCACCTCTTTTTTTTGTTTTTAATGAACAATTCGAATTTAGCATATCTGGGATTCTATTTAAGTTGCCCACATAACTTCCTACTTCCTAGTAGACATGGAGGATAAAGACATTGAACGACGGTAGTTCCAATTTTAAGGATTGCGTTGAATTGACCAAAGTTTCGTTTTGACTGTTTTTTTGGGAAACAAGTCAACCTCCTCGAGTCTGAGAGCGGGAAAGCGTCATCATATGTTCTTCGTGCACTAAGATTAGAGGTGTCAAAATGGGTCATTGACCCATTTATGTTTAAATGGGTGTTAATAGGTCAAGCATTATTTCCTAAAGCACCCATAATGGATTTTAATGGGTCAAGGCGAGATATATGAATCCATAAATGGATCATCGACCCATTTATCGACCCATTTATCAACCCATTTATTTTCACCCAAAGCCAAAACCTCACAATCTCTCTCTCTTCTCTCTTTAACTTTACAATTTTTTTTTAAAACTGAAATTATAATTATTATTTTATTTTTATTTTTATTTTTTTTCTTCTTCTTCCTCCAGCGGCCCAGGCGGGCGAGCCTCGAGCTCGCCCCTTGCCGGATCCGGCGAGGCCGCCGACGCCCGGCAAGACTCGAACTCGCCGACGTTGGGCGAGGCTCGAGCCTCGTCGGCGAGGGCGAGCTCGAGGCTTGCGCCGGTGAGTCTCGAGTCGGGCGCGGCGAGGCCTCAGCGTTCGGTGAGGCTCGAGCCTCGCCGGATTCGGCAAGGGGCGAGCTCGAGCTCGCCGAATCTAGTGAGCCTTGAGCTCGCCGGCGTCGGCGAGCCGGGCGAGCTCGAGGCTCGCTTGTGGCCGGCCGCCGTCGTCGTCAAGAAGAAGAAGAAGAAGAAAAAAACAAAAAAGAAAAAGAAAAATTATATTTAAAAAATAAAAAATAATTTAAAAAAGGAGGGGGGGGAGGGAGTCACAAATCTTTTGATTCTATCTCCAATCTTATAAAAATTATAAAAATTGTCCATTAAATTTGTGTTGTATAAAACTATTTTAGCAATACCATTTTAAAAAAGTTAATATATATAAGAAATAAGTTTGGAAGTATTTTAGTAATATAATCTTAAAAAAAAAACATAGGAATAAGTTTTTTTAAATTTGGTTAAATATAAAAATATTTTATTAATATGGGTCGGGTCGGGTATGGATCGAAAAATTTACATTATGCTTAAATGGGTCATAAATGAGTTAATAAATCAATTTGGGTCAACCTATTAATGATCCGACCCAAACCCAACCCACCTGTTTGACACCTCTAACTAAGATACAACAACATTACTCAAAAGCCAATTAAGAAAAGTGATGACTATACCAACTTCTAAAATTTATCACGAAAATATAATTAAATTCTATTTTTTTTTAAAAGTGTAATTAAATTCTAAAATTTGTCAAATTGATATAATCAAATCATTCTCTTAACTCCGTCCAACTTGGCTTACTGAAAACAACATAGCTTTTTTTATTATTAGTTTCTCTCTCTAGTGTTGCATTAATGTGACTAAAATATGAAGGACAGAGTGAAAATGGCATTGTTTTGATCCAAATATAATTTTTAATTTAAATATTATTTAAACTTTAAAAATAAATGAGGAAGACAAAAGATGACCGGTTCACAAGGCCCTCAATGCTGCCCATCATTGCCGAAAAGGGCTGACCATGATGGAGCAAGAGTTGGCCAAGATTGCCAAGCTCTCACTATTGGGGTGGGGTGGTGACCTTACTAATGGTAGCCCTCGATCAAAGTAGGGTGAAGGTCAGCTACCCTCGTTGGATCTAGAGGAACGTTATGATCCTTACCGTCGATCAGCCAGGGTCACCACCCACTAGACAAGGCACAACAACTCGGCCAACCCTTGCCACACCATTGGCAACCCCTTTCAGCAATGGCGAGGTGCAACGCCAGCAAGGGCCTATAGGTCCTACATCGCCCTCGCCTCTTTTGTCTTCCTTTGCTTTAATTTAGCTTTTTCTAATATAATTTCAATTAAATAAATTTTTTAATCAGTTATTCTTTGTGTTTTTGACACGTAGGAGAGAGAAAACAAAAGTGATCCATTAACTAAGTCAGTCAAATTTAACGGAAGGTTTTCAGTTGGACAAATTTAACAAGTTTTAGGATTTGATTATATTTTTTGAAAATTTATGGATTCAATTACACTTTCGTAATGAGTTCTAGGACTTTTAGTATATTTATCCTATAAAAAATTTACCCAATGATCACTAAAAAAAGGACCATCTTAATGGTATGAGGAAACTCTTTTTTACTTATTCTTTGTTAGGAGGAAATCACAATTAACCCGTCAAAAAGAAAATTAGACTTCTCGAATATATGTACAAATCATATCGTCCTCTCACTATAAGCAAGATCAAAACTATCGTTGCCATCAATCTCACACAATGAAATCATTACCAAAGAGACTTTCTTCTCCAGCTAAAAACTAAAATATTTCGTTGAAGATACCATTGCTTAGAGATACTACTTAAGCGACTAATCATGACCCTTTCCAGTTTCCAATACTCCAATCGACTTATATTTTGAATAACTATTACTTCGAAAAGTTAATTATTTCTTATTCTTTAAATTTAACAAGTATAACAAATGCACTCGTTAATAAGATCCTTGAGCAAACCAATGATTTAATGTGCTACCTACAAATGCTGATGTATACTGTTGCCTGCTTACCACAGCTAAGGAAATAACACATTATAAAACAGACTTAATTGAATTTTAGTTATAGGCAGTTGGGTCCCTGGCTAATTAAGGTGCATTTAATAACCATTCTATTCTCAATAATCATTTCTAAGTAATAATTTCTACTTAGAAATGATTATTTTTTATCTTATTCCCTAGATAAGTTTATGAGTATTTGAAGATATTTGATAACTATCTAAAATTTTTATTTTCAGGATAAAAATGCGTTTGGTAAGATCTCAAATTCTTTTGTGATGTAAAATTTCATTTAATTGTTTTAATAATTAAATTATAATTTTCTTTTTTTTTCCTTTTATTCTTCCCTTTCTTCCTCTTCGGCCTGTGGTCGGCCTGGCCGTTGCCGGTGACCGCCTAGACAAAGGGCCAACAACCTCGTCGGAGCGTCACTAGCCCTTGACAAGGCCAAGCCTTATTATCTTATTGGTTGGGCCTCCTTGGCGGCTGGGGTAGGCTTGGCCTCGCTAAGGCCGAGTGATGCTTGACCTCACAATGGCCAGACGAGGTAAAGCTTCGCTGATGATTGGGTGAGCTCGGAAGCCTCGTCCAGCCACTAGCAAGGCTCACCCTCGCTGGGCCCCCGAGATGGCAATGTCATTCGGCCTTGGCAAGGCCACCATCGCGGTAGCTCGGCAAGGTCGAGCCTCGCTAGTAGCTAGGTGAGGCCGAGCTAGCCTAATCACCGGGGAGGCTCGGCCTCGCCGGGGGCCGGCAACACTCTAACGAGGTTGTTAGCCAAAGAGGAATAAGGGGAAGAATACAAGCAAAAAATAAAAGAAGAAAAAAAGATAAAATAAAATGGACTTGATTATGGAGCAAAAAAGTAACTTTTTTTTCTATTTTTTTATTCTATTCCAAATCTATTCCTAAGAACAAAAAAATTATCAAATGGATTTCTATTTTTATTTCATTTTTGTTCCGGAGAACAAAAAAATATGATAAGATATTATTTGGTCACTTAACAAACACACCCTAAATTTACTAGATGTGCAGTAGAGTTCATATCCTTGGATCAATGCACTAAATGGGTTCTAACAAAAGATATGCAATCTATTTGGAAACTACATAGAAATAAGGTGTACGAGGAAGCCTCTATCAAGTAGCCTCCTGAATCAGAGTAAGAATCATGTCGAATCCTGCAAAGTTGTCCCGAAACGTAAGCGCGTACAAACTAAAGTGTCATGTCCCAATGCACAGCTAATAATGAATTGGCAGCTAGACAGAACATTAACGATCAACCGCCGCAAGATTCTCAGCAGCTAGATGCATTGTAGTCGTGCAGAACAAGAACCAGACAGAAAACGAATCTAGATGAATCTGCTTAGAACCAGCCATTACATCGACGAACATCTCCATTTAAAAGATTACCTGCGTACTAGAAACCAGAATCTCCAGATCGCAACATGACAACTGGAGAGAAACAGATAACATGAGCGTGAACAAAATTCCTGTCTACCAAACGGCAACAACGTGCAAGAAAAGCGAAAATTTAATACCTTGACAGACCTCAATGCAATCGCCCTGGAGGCTCCTTCAAATACCCACTGCCAAGGTGGTCTCTATGGAGGACGCTGTTTTCATCATGAAATCTCCTCCAGGTTTGTCCTCTTTTGCAGCTACTGAATCCAAAGCCTCCATCGAGGACCTATAAAGATGGGACAGTCAGCGAAGGAAAATATATAGAGAATATCCCTCCTACAGAAGGAGCTGCAGAACCATCGTAGGCACACTTCGAACAGCTTCAGATGCTTGTAACTGACTCGCCACTGCTCGCTTTCTCTCTTTACAAACCCTTTCTTCTTACTGAAACCATGTCATGATCTTCGTAGAATCTCCCTGCTGGAAATCTTCCTGCGAAATTACTTCACACCAATCCAACGTTTGTCTGCCAGGTCCTTGACCTTAGGAATTCCTAATGCTTTCTGTACTAAGCTTCGCTCTTCCATCGTGTGTCAATCATACCTTTTAAAATGCTCCTAGTACAAACAGAAGTGAATAGATGATTTAACGACAACAAAAGAAGCTGCAACGTGCTAGAGAGAGAGAGAGATCAGGTATAAGTGGCGGCCAGACACTAGAGCCAATTAATCCCCACATTCTGTGAACTCTGCATTCAACATGACCTGCAGTGTTTCGGATGGACACCTTGGGAAAGGCAAATCCATGGGGACACAGAGAGTGGTGGTGATTCATGATGCATCGCGAGAATTAATTTTACCTTCCCTCAGGTGGGCATTGCATGAACTTGTGCTAAAGCCTGGAGATAAGCTCACCGTCCTCGCAGTTCTTTGTCAAGCTAAAACCCAGAGTAAGTATGAAAGGAAGAAGAAAGGTTAATACCCCTACTACATTATTTCCTGATAGTGAATCAAAGCCCATAGGGTTCATTCATTAAATTCACCTGAAAGAATAGTAGGAAAAGAAGCAGAAGTCTGTATGCTGAACATGTGAATAGTGCAAACAGGATGATATCTGAAGAAACACCCCTGTTTTGTTCCTTGCTTTTCACTAATTTCTCCAAGTGAATGACCTCTCTCCAGTGGGATCCAGGAGCAGCGATGACTCAGGTTCAGCGATCCAACCAGACCAGAAAATAGGTAATTCTCAAGTACTAAGGAAGGAGGAGGAGTACGAAAACAACATCGAACTTCTTCAAGTCAGCAAGCTGTACAAGATACACAAGGTAGCGACTTATCTTCTGCTCTTAATGCCTCATAAAATTGATGCTCGAGATAAATTAGGCACTAACATAATAGTCTGCATGAATCTAAGTGAACAGATAAATTAGGATGTAGATTCTACTTGCGAGAGATAGAAGCCATACAAGCAGATGAGGTCCGGGCTGGGAAAAAAATTCTGAAAGAGTTTACAGTAGGTTCCATATACTAACAGAGAACCCACAGCAACACATGGGACCCTCGTGTAAAACACGAGCTGTCCAGATTCTGAAAGCCAATAAGTGAAGACTGTAGGAATAAAAATTCTTGATATGTCAGATGAGGTTCAGGATCGTTGCCTTATGATGGTCACTAACTAAGTGGAGATGTGATAGGGACTTGACCTGATGCATTCTTACATGAAGTACAAAATAACTTGTGCAAACCTCAAGAAAACCTCTGAACTATGTCATCCGAATTTTCCAGCATTGTTCTCACATATAAAATTGCTGGAGATTAAACACAGGGCATTACCATAAAGGTGACAGCAGAGAAAGAACTCCGTGCAGCACTCTATAAAAGGTACCAAATCGGGATAAATAGCTAAAACAGGTTTAGTTCCAATTCATGACACTGGTAGCTATGATCCCAACTAGCAATAGAATAATGAGCACACTACAGATATACATCAAAATCATACCCGTCAAATAAATTTCAGTATATCATTTCTAAATCAATAACAGAGCATAAATTTAATCTGTATTCTTTCCTAAGAAACATCATTTAATTCACATGTCATGAATGTACGAGATTCTAAGTTCTGGGCTCACTGATAGCTCCCATTCATCTGTTCAAGTACTAGCTAAGATTGTAAAGCAGTATAGTTTGACTAAAAGCCCATGCTTTGCAGTGAAGATGGAGCCTGCCTACTTCGCAAATTGACAAAATTAATGAGCTTTTGTGCATTTGTTTTTTCAGATTGAGTTTAAAATAGAGGTGGCTGTGGGACCTTCACCGAAGAAGACAGCTTTAGAGGCAGCCACAAATCTTAAGGCAACATGGGTTATACTTGACAGGTCAGGAAAAAGCTAAATCATGGATAAAAGTGTCAGCTATCAACAGAATTTCTACACTACAAGTGCACATTTTCTTTCATGATGGAGTGCATAGTTTAGGCTTTGGCTACACCTATATGTATAAAAGGCCATGTTTCATATAGAATTGGAAACTGGAAAGTCACTTAGATATCTGACACTGGCGTGGACATCCTGATTGCAAGCACTACTGCATCCCCCACTCTTTTCATCTAATTTAAAACCACCTCGCCGTATATTCAAAAGGGGAATACTTAGCAGGCAGATCAATTGAACTATCAATATGAGAAATGAAGGCTTCATGGCAGCTAACTAAAGAATATGCCCATAAATATGAAGGCTTTAGTGTCCAATATAGACAATTGAAGAGTGGAGGCTTTCAAGGTAGGAATATAATGAATTGCCCATCACATGGATAATGCTGATGTTCTAAGTCTGTTGGTTTTCTTTCTAATTCACTTATGACACAGGCAGATGAAAAAGAACAGATACTACTTCCTGCAGAAGCTTTCATGTGGAATATCACGGATAAAACATGACCATAGCATTAAAAAGTTGAGAGCACCAAAAGTTGCGGACATTGACATGCTTCACAGGAAGAAACATCAAAGTGTTGATGTAATGTATGATGAAATGATGCCGGGATCACCGGAGATGGAAGATCTATTCAGCATAGAACTTTTTCCAGACAGTAAGTGCTCGTCACTTCACCAGTGTCAATTTCATTAATTGTGATTTCCACTACCGAGTGCATATCCTGATTATGGCTAACCAGACCCCTAACAATGACAAACGACAAACATCAAAGAAGAGGTAAAAAATTTACAGTATCAAATTCTGATATATGGTCAAGCAGGACTAGACAAATCCAGCCAAGATCCAGAGACAACAGAGAGCACCAATCAAGAAGGGACACAAAGGTGGCCGGGTCAGAGAAGGTTCAAATATTTCACACGCACAATTTGCAAGAATGAAAGGTCCCTTCTCAGGTTCCAGAAAAACTTTAGATATGCAGAACTGGAAGATCATACAGCTGGATTTTCGGCCAAAAGCTCCCTATATGATGATGATGATTTTGGATCTACCCTCAGTAGTCAGTTGGCCAATGAACTGAAAATGGTAGTTACAGAACTCGAGAAAGTGTGCTTACTACAAAAGAAATTTAAGACTGAAGTCGATGGACTAACTGAAGCAAGATATGAGAACATAGCCATGCTGATGGGGTCTTGCGCAGAAGGAAACTGCAGGCTGCTTGTATACGAGTGTGTATGCAACAGTTCGCTTGACACCTACATTTCGAATACGGAAAGTAAGTTGAGAAAATGTCATTTCATTGTATCTGTGTGCTTGTGATGTGTATGTGGTTGTATTTATGCATGTATTTGGCACCAAATATTCATACATGTACAGGGTATTTCTTTTTAATAGTAATTCAAACACCTGGCCATAAGAGAAGAAATTAAAAATGACCCTAACTGAAGCTGCCGGCATGATGCAGAATATGGTTGTAAACCATTGACATGGGCACAGAGAATGAAAATAGCCCAAGGTTCATCCAGAGGACTTTGTTATCTCCATGAAGCAGGCATAATTCACGGTGATGTCAGAGCAAAAAACATTCTTTTAACTCATGATCTTGAACCATTGGTAATGTTTTAAAAGAATATTATACATCAACATATCCTTGACGCCATGCCTAGTAATGTATCTATTGAATGCACTCTCAGCTACGAAATTTTGGGCTAGCAAGAACAAAGCAGGAATCGGATCACTCAGATTATAATGGAGAAAAGTCGGGATACCAGGCTCCAGAACATACAAATACTTGGTGAGTTTCAACCAAAGCAGATGTATACTCCTTCGGCGTGGTTCTACTGGAGCTTATCACTGGAAGAAGTGCTGCAGATAAGACAAGGGACGGAACCAGTCTAGAAAGCTGGGTAATGACCATAATCATTGCATAGTATAATGTGTGAAATCAGGTAGGTAAGATCATGTGGACTCACAACATTGCAACAAGACTAAGATCATTCCATAATCTGGTACCCAATCCGATTCAGATCATATCCTTCTCAACTTTCTGGTGAATCCCTATCAACAGATTTAGTAGTTAGTTTCCATGATAAACGAATGATGCATGTCATCAGTAGGAGTTGGAATAATGTAGATCAAATCATTTCGCAAGGCCTGATCTACTGTTTCCTGAATATGCTTTTGCCAAAAGATAAACCACATACGCTGCTACCAAGCTCAGTATGCAAGCTTGATTGGTGTTATAAGAGCACTTTTCAACTGCTTAAGGTACTTATGACTAAAAACTCAATTTGGTCCACAACTACATTAAGAAACAAAAAGCAGAAATGCTGTCACTGTCAGTATACCTCGTTAGCTTACTACACAGATCAATCTCCTTCAGATGTATTGAAAAGCAAGTAATATTGCACCTTAGATATTAATCCATTTGGCTTATGCATCTGCAGGCGAAACCTCTGTTGAAAGAGGGAATGTACGGACAATTGCTCGACCGTAGAATTGCAAACTCGCACGACGAGCAGCAGCTGTTCTGGATAGTTCAAGTCGTGCGGAATTGTCTCTCCACGGACCTTAACAAAAGATTAACCATGGACAAGGTAAGCCTCAATCGTGCAAACCTCATTACCTCTGTTCATCATCTCACTAAGCAACACAACATTTTTGCCTGCATTACTTCAGGTGGCATCCGCCCTGGAATACATATCAGAGAGGAAATATAGCTTTCTGATTGCAGAAACATTCCATTCCTATCAGAACTCGAAGTCCAATCACCCAACACGAATGGCGCGCACTATCCCAAGGACGAACCGAAGCAACAAATCTCGAGGAAGGAGGGGAACCCAAAAGCTGGTGTGAGCAAACTGACAAGACTTTTCTCGCTCAAGTCACCGGCGACTAGATCAAGAAGTGGTAACACCAGTCACACATATCACAGTGAGGAATTCTCTCTCAGTAGCTGGAAGAGTCACCTGACAGCCATGATGAAGCCAAAGTCAGGAAGCAGAACCAAAGTATTCCACGGCGAAATGCTCAATTAAAGAACCTAGAGTCCAAGACTCCATTGCCTGTGACGATTCCAATTCCTGGTTGGATAAAACACGCAAGAGATAACGGTCCAAGTGATTCGAATTCGCGATAAAACGGTTTGCAGTTTCGCACCAAGTTTCGATGCTTATAAGCGAAGTAATCCCCGCCAACCATCTTCATTAGATACTCGACAGATTCACATAATGATTATTTGTAACTTTTTATATTTTGTTTGATTCTTAAACTTATGAAAAAGAAAATAACTTCACTTTCTTAAAACAAAGTACACACATATAAATTCTATTTTCCATCCGGTTGAAATTACTTCGAGTTTAAGTTTTCGACAATGACATATATATCCCGAACATGACTTTATCATGATCATGTCGATTTTTACCGTACTTAATGCAAAACAATGATGGATACCCATTTCATACGGCAACATCTTCGCTCTTACATTATTAGGGTCTTGTTAACAAGTGTTCTCGAAAAGCTCATTGATCATATTTAATACAAATATGTTTTGATTTCTAATTCTTATAAGTACGCACGACAAGAGGAAGAATATCCACTTAGAAGGAATAATCTCCCGAATCCACCGAACACTAACTTATGGAATTCGGATTTCTATCAACCGGATCTCGGCCTAACCAGGAATGGCTCCATGAGCATGCTTCGACGGCAGTATGGCGATCGAGCCATCTTCTTACATCTGGAGTTCTTCAACACGCTCAGAGATTAAGGGTACACATTCAGCTTGACCTTCCATGTCGTGCTCGGCGATTAAAGGCTCACCATCTTCGCACACTCACCAACAGAGCCCTAGAGAAATATCGGCAAGTGCTGCAACAAAACGCGGGCTCAGTCGCTGTGCCGATGCCCTATTGTCATCGCACGGCGTAGCAGCTAAAGTCAAAATGGTGAAAAATTACGCGCATCGGGAAAAACGGCAACAATGACCTCAGCAAATGTTAGTCGACACTTCACGAGTTTTCGGAGCATTACGCGGTTCGAGTCATGTATCAATAGTATCGGAGTAGGGTAAGTCTTGTGCAATTTCGTGTTCTTCTGCTTCGCCCAGGTATTGCACCAGAGACGCACAGCACGCAATTCATTTGTTACGAGAACAGTCATCTCCATACACAAAAAGGATGACAGTTCTAGGACTTGATTGATTCAATATCAATACGCGAGCAAGTAATTGCTGCTCATTGGTTTGATGGGAAAGTATACTAAAAGTGCCGAAAGTTGTGTACGGCGCTTATTTTGGTGCCGAAAGTTTCCGTTGGATTATTAAGTGCCAAATCGGAGAAAAAACGATCACTTTGGTGCCACTAGCGAGAATTCCGGCAAAATTAATTACGTGGCTTTTATATTTTTTTTTAAAAAGTTGCGGCGGCTCTCATATGGGGATTGAAATTAGGGTTTCTTTATCGTTTGCCCACTATCTCTCGGCCACCGTCATTCGCTTGCCGTTGCTCGGCCACCGTCGTTCACCCATCATCGCTTGGCCACCATCGTAGTTGCTCGACCAGGTGAGCGAGGAGAGGTTGATGTTATTGCTCAAGCAAGAAGTGGCGGGAAGAATAGGAGGTGAGGGCAGAGGAGGAGGAAGAAGGGGGTTGAAGGTGCCACTGCTGGTGTTGTTGTTGGTGCTGTTGCTGGTGTTGTTCTTCAGGGAAGAAGACAAGGAGGAAGCCATGCCTTCTATCTCTCAATTTGGGGATTTAGGGTTCTTATTTGGGGGAAAAACGTCAAACGGCATCGTTTTGTTATTTGGATGCTGACTGTACTCTCCGACGAACCACGACAGCTTTAAAAATTAATAAAAAAGTGCCATTTCGGATTTCCGGCTAATTAGATCGGCATTGACATTGAAATGATCATTTTTCAAATTTGTTGATGCTTAAAAGTAATCAAAATAAACTTTTGGTACCAAAGTGAGTGCCGTATACAACTTTTGGCACTTCTAGTGTACTTACCCCTCGGTTTGACTGACCAAGAACCCGCTTTTCTCATAAGTCGGCCACATAACCACAGTAAATTTCTTTGGCAAGTTAGTCGGCTGCTCTAGGACTAACCGGACCACCATTGGAGCTCATCTAGATCAACTCGGTTGCCCCTATAGTCTTCTCGTTTCACCCGTCTGCTCAAGCCTGAAACACGAAAGGAGCACATGCTAAGGGAAATTCAGTGTTTCGAACTGTGGTCATATCAAACGCTGCCCAACGAAAATTGTACTCCCTGGACACATTCGAGGATGTCATAATCGTTGGTTTGAATCGGTTGATCGAGAAGTCCAGCTACTGGCTCCACCCTGCATTTTTCCTCTTCTTCATCGTCACTTACGCCATCAGAGCCGATGCGCATATCTTCACTTTTCAAGAGCCCGGCTCAGCAATCTCCCTGTCCCTCACAAGCCGCCTCGGCCTCCTTCAAGCACCCTGGTGGGGCTGAAAATGCAGGCGGAGAAACCGGCATGCACGCCGTCATCGTAATACTCGAAAGTGACGAAATCCCCCATCTCCACACCATTTTTTTGAACGCATTTCGTCCAGCCATTTTGGAACAAACAGCAGCTGGGCGGCCATGTTCGCATGGACGGACCAACATAAACGTCTGCGAAGCATGTATTGGCAAGTGGAAGTGCTCGCTGAGGTTCTTCATTTAGAACGAGCAACATACGCACCATCATTGCCCGATCCATGGCAAAATCTACACGGAAAATCACTCGGGAAGCGAAGCGAAATCTACCAACGCCAACCACATACGAAGCGAATCCGGAATAACATACGATGACGGCCGAACACAAAGGCGGTGCAAGGAGGGCGATGTCGAGACGCTTGTTGTAGGCGGGCACGATCGAGCTGCACTTGTTGTCGTCGCTTCCTTTTCGCCCGACTTCCTCCGTTGACGATCGGGACTGATCAACCTCGAGCTTCGAACGCTCTCGCATGCCAAGGGTTTCTCCAAAAACGCGACTGGCGATGGCAAAATTGTAAATAGTTGCACTGTAGTGTACTGCCCATGACCAGGTTCATGTGTAAGATGAAATAGAATTATAATAACCTCCCATTTCTCCGTGATAAATAGTTTAAATAATAGATAATTGAATATAAATGAGATAAAAATAAAAAGGGCTGATATCTTTGAAAATTAAATAGATCAAGGTCCTCTTTTTATTTTATATAAAAGTACAACATTCTTAAAATGATCCAGACATTCCTTTTTTGTATATTTCTATTGCATTCCCAGTTTCTGTCTCATCGCCAAAGGCTTATATTTTTATTTTGTTAAACTAAATCAAATATTCAATGGTCATATTTGTTTTATAATTATATGAACAAGGGCCTTCACTTGCATAAGGTCACTCACTACGCAAGTTAACTTTTTGACGGATTGGACAAACTGGATATGCTATTGACATTTTCTCGAAAAGAAATAATAAAACCAATGATCTCCGAATTTTGGCCTAATATATAATATGATTTCTAAATTTTTTATTTGTTCAATATGATTTATAAATTTTCATATAATTCATGGAGTAAGTTAAACATATACCAAAAGTATATATATTATATAACTACCTAACCAACCAAGTTACACAATCTTTATCCAAATTCTATATAAAGCTGGCACGTTTTAAAAGCATGTACGTCTTTTGAAATCACGAGATTAGAAATATAGTCAATATTAGTATCTTGCGATAACTATGTTAATATTTTTCCTTAAGTTAGCCTAAAAAGAAGTCTTGCATGATCGATCAACGATTTATCTCTCGATAACTATATTAACGTATTTCCTTATGTTAGCCTAAAAAGAAGTCTTGCATGATCGATCATCGATCGTACGTACTCATTCTATCGGATCCAATCAACCACATTTTAGGAATCCGCGAGACCCGCATCAGGTTCGACTGAAAAAAAACATGAGTACCCGTTTTCGGTATACTTCCTACCCTGCGATTGATCTCATCTTCTAAAACACAAAAATCTCTATACAGTTTCCGAACCGGGGTTAGTTCCGTCCACCACGTCCGATCAAAAAGGAAGAAAAGGCTAAAAAAAGGAGCAGGCGTTCCAATCCAATCCATGGGAGAAGACACCCCAGATAATAGATATGCTCCTTTTCTTGATCCGCATAAGGTGCCAAAAAATGAAGAGAGAAACGCGGAAAGGGAGAGAGCACAAAAGGACAGACTATATTACGTGCAATTACTAGTCAAAGAGAGGATGTGAACTGTCAAGAATTGCAGTGAGATTAGGTGGAGAAGGAGGAGGGGCGGTGCTATTTCAGAAACCGAAACGAAGAGTTTCCTTTGCGGAGAAGGGTTTCCTAAAAGACTTACAATTAAGGATGCCAATAAAGATTTCAGCGTGACCGTGTATCTGTTATGTTTTGGGAAATTTAATGAAACACTGACCCTCAATACTCTCGAACGAGATTTCAGCGCGTGAGAGAGAGAGAGAGAGAGGAAATCTTGACCTAATCCTTTTGGCATTCTCATCGTCCCCTCTCAAGAACATATCAGTCGAGCTGGGTTTTATTCACTTCCCTTATTGTGCAGATTCTCCACTTATGATCTTTCTCTTTCCCCGGTTTTTCAAACCTGGTAGTCACACTGCGCACACCGTCTTTTTGAGTTCTTGCTGGAGATTCTCAGCTCTCTCTCTCTCTCTCTCTCTCTCTCTCTTCGCTCTTCATCTTCTTGGCTCCGTTTCTTCAGAAGAAAATAACCCGGTTCACGCACGACCGACTTTTCCGTCACAGGAGTGGCGCTTGTGCTCTTCTTGCTGCTTCTTGGTTCTCCGTTCCTTCTGAATATTCCGATCTTTGTCTCATGGATGGTCTGAGGGGAAGCCAGGATCAGACGGAGGTGGTGCAGCTACCCCATCAAGATCGTGGGAAGATGGCAGAACCCGATCCTTCAGAAAGATCGGAATCCTGGAGCCAGGTGTCCAAGAAAGACCCGCTCTGGATCAAGCTCAAGATATCTAAGACTGAGCAAGGCGGCGAGCCGAGCGAGCAGGAGGAGCCTCCTTCGGCAGCTGTCCGAGTTTGCGAATTCTGTGGCAAGGGTTTCATGAATGGGAAGGCCCTTGGGGGCCACATCAGGATCCACAATCAAGAGAAGAACAAGGGGAGCAGCTCGAAGAAGACGGACGAGTCGAGGCTGAGGAAGCAGAAGGCGAAGTGTGAGAAGCATGTTCACGAGGATCTTCCAGCTCTGGAGAAAGGAAGAGACTTTGATTGTTCAGAGAAAGACAAGGAGACACCATGCTGCTACATCTGTGACCGGAACTTCCCTTCCATGAAATCGTTGTTCGGGCACATGAGGTTCCATCCTGATAGGAACTGGAGAGGAGTTCAGCCTCCAGCCCAAGAAAAGGACGGTTCTTGCACAAGAGAAGTCAAATCCGTGGACCAGAAGGCCACAGATCAGGACTCAGCTTGTTTGGAAGCAGGAAGTTCAGGATGCTTTGTGGATCTTTTGAAGGGCCTGCCAAGCTGGTCCAGGACCGATAAAAGAGGAAGGAAAAGCTTGATCGCCTTGGAACCCAAGGCTATTGATGGCCTCATGAAGTTGGCATGTGCTGCTTCTTATGATTTGGGCATATCTGATGACCAAGTCTCCGATGAGAGTCCACTAAGGAAGCGCAGGCTTGACGAGGAAGAGCTTCCAGGGCCTAAAAACCAAAACCCAGAACCAACGGAAAGTCGAATCCAACAATCAACTAATATCGAAGGCGAGGGCTCGTTCAAAGCAGTTTGCAATCAGGACTATGAGCTGGAACATGCAGACAGGCCTAGGAAATACAGAAAAGGAGAGCGTTTTGGTCATAATTTGGAGAGAAACCCGAATATGGAGGCTGACAAGAAGATCAAGGTGAGTGGGATGTGTAAAACTCGAGATCTCAGTACTAACAAGGAAGTGGCGGTGATGCCAGTTAAGGAGGACAAGATATTGACAGATCACAGGTTTAAATGCATGACCTGCGGTAAGACCTTCCTGACATTCCAAGCATTGGGTGGTCATCGATCCAGCCACAACAAAGAAAGGGGGAATGTTCAGCCACCAGAAGCCTCTTTATCCACCGGTGCTTCCAGTACCGAGAAGAAAATCGCACCAAGTCCCAAAATTCATGCTGCAGAAACCAACAATTGCGCGACGAGCTCTGCACAGGAGGACTTCATGACTCACAGGTGCGAGATCTGTTGCAAGAAGTTCCCGACCGGTCAGGCACTTGGGGGACACAAGAGGTGCCACTGGGCTGGGCAAACCGAGGGGCCCCCATCTAGCGAAGTTGTGTCACCAGGAGATCAAGCTAGCCAAAGTGGTCCTAGAGCCCTAGCTTTGGATCTTAACGAACCTCCTCCGATGGATGAGGAAGACGGCGTCATCTCTGGATTCAACCGTGCCTGATCTACAGAGCTGGTTATTGGCGTTTCCTTCTTTCCTAGTAAGTAATTGCAGTAAAATTGATTCTAGCAGCCGAATTTCAAGTTAGTAGTATGCTTAGCTATGTCTTCTGAAATTCTTAGTGCGAACACTTTGTTCACTTGAATCTTCAGATTTGTCTAATTGTTGTATTCTTGTTAGGTAAACAGTTCGATGTTCATTCAGAATCTATTGTTTTCTTTGTTTGTGTGATATTATTGATCAAGAGTAGTGGGATTGAAAGGAAAAGAAAGAGATGGTGTACTGCTGGATAAGCTGCTTACACATCCGAATGAGAATTAGGATTTTGTTTTGCACGAATATCTAGTCTACTACCTGATGATATACTTAAACACCTGATTAGTCCTCGACGTATGAAGTCACCCTCCACAGACATCGATGATTACAGGTCGCGGGTCATCTTGTTCACAATCACTTGACGTCAGAGAAACAAGTACTGACTAGATCATGCTGCAGTTTGCTTTATTTCGCTGCTTATTTCTCCTAGGGTCCCCTCGGTAGGTCATTGCCGATTTTCTTTGCTATAAAAAGCATTTCCAAATCCTTTCGTTATCGAACTTCCAGGCGTGTAAAAGACGGACAATTCATCTAATTAAGGATCTTCTTACTTTTTTTCGGCGAACTATTTTGAGAAACACAATCTGATCGAGATTTTGGTCAAGTCAACATACTTTGCTGACAAGCATAATAGAGGGTCTGAAGGCAAGTCATAAAGTACCTGCCTCTGGAGTGCGGTTGACAAGTGATGCGATGCACAAGTAAGTGCGCAAGACATAGAAGTAGACCAAAATCGCAGGAAACGTCTCAGCAGTCATAATTTGATAACGTTTCCAAAGAGTGTAGACGTGGTCTTAGACGCGATATTCCTCCCAAATTAGGGAGTCGACACTGTAATAATTTCGCAAAACAGGAAAATTCCAGACGTGCCTCAACATGTTCGAGTAGATTGAAGGAATAGATGGTCCTGCAAGAAAACGGAGGCGTCAACTTGTTTATTCTTAGCAGAATATTACCATAAGGTGTCGAACCTGGAAGTAAGAAGATCGATATAAGTCTACGGACGAAACTATATACCCTATGAACCACTGAACTGAAAAGTACTGACATCAGTTGTACAAAAGAGATCATTCGATCATTTCGTGTGGTTGGCTAGCTCTCGCTCCCTCCCTCTTACTTCAGACATCAGAGGACGAAAGGAGTAAGGACGGCGATTATCAATTGTTTTCACGTGATTGTTCCTAGTTTGCATCAATCCCGGCTTCACTAAGTCACCACGCTGTAGTTTTAACGTTGATGATATAAGAATCTATAGGATGCTTTGTTTTGTTCAATAGTTATCCTGTACTCCTAATATTAATCTTGGAAAACGACATAAATTAGTCCATTAATTTTGGCCCAATATGCGATGTGTTTCATGGACTTTTAATTGTTCGATATGGTCTCTGAATTGTAGCCAAGTTTGTAATATGATTCATGAACTTCCGATAAATGTTCAACTAAGTCTCTTAATTATATAAAGATGTTCAATGTTATCTTTAAATTTCAATTAGTGGAATCACAACATTGTACATTTTCATATAGTTTGGAGACTAAATTGAATATGTATCAAAACTCTATGAATTACATTGAATAAAATAAAAATTCAAGGACCAAATTGCATTCGGGAAACATTTGTTTCATTATCCCTATTAAATTATGTCCCGATTTTGAGCCGTTTATGAAAACTAATCCGGTAGGAGTATATATCCAAAAAAATCTCTTAGAAGGGCATGTAGATATATGTTCTGGAGATTTGGTTGGATAACTATCCTACTTTGACCGGACAAAGGTTATCAAGAAAGGGAGCTTTTGTACAGTCAAAATAAAAAAAAAAAACAGGAAATAAGTTTCTCTTATCCAAGTTTGACCGGTTGACCAAGATTTGGACTTTCTCATCAAGTCATACAGGGGACGTCTTTGTTATTTAAGAAGCGCAAAAAAAAGGGGATCTTTTTTGACCTTTTGTTTTTAGTCGCCGAAGAGAAGCCGCTCAAAAGATAACAAGATTTAAATAAAAAAAAAAAAAAAGAGAAGAAAAGAGGATGTTTCTGGAAGAAGCCAAGCTTTCTTTTATCCTTAGACTAAGTTATTTATTTGTAAACACTTTAAACTGTGTAGGAAATATTTATATAAGTTTCCGATTATAGTGAATTATATGGTAAAGCAATACCGACTCTCTAACCGAATCATGTATTTATTGTTTCTTGTTTATTTTTATGATGTTTTCACTTTAATTTAGTTGCAAGATCCTATCAGCTTTTACATTTATATTACAATACCTAAAATGAATATATCATCTCGTATTACCTTTCATGGATTAGATTTGTATCCATAAGAGAGGATTAACACGGATCTGTATAATGGAAGAGAAATGATTGGGTCAGTCTATTCTGGACCACAAAAAATCAAATATCAAATTATAAATTGTCAAGCTAACTCCTTTAAGAATTTGTGGCTTATAATAAGTTGTTATCCTTACAATAGCTCAAAAACTAATATGCTAACAAAACCCATAATGGAATTGTGTAGAAAAAAGTTACCTTAGTGGCGGCATTCAATGTGCAAAAATGTCAATATACCAAGTCTATTAACTAGTGTATATATGAACAACCTCTTGTATTGAATACATCATGCAACAATTCAATGCCTACATTGGAGTATTTGAGTTCTAACCAATCCACATTATACCTAAGAAACAAAACGCAAACCTGAAGGTCCTTAATACCGTGTTAACTATATGCTGGCGATCAACTAGGTTAGGTCAATCCATGTCAGATTTCTTTTTCAGGCGAAAAACTGCCACTGTCCAAGTAGAGCATCTGGCCGAGTTTCATCAATGCGAGGTGCTTCAGGATTCAAATTTGGCCCTGCAGAAGGTGATCGAAAAACCAAAAATGTTAATGCTAGACCCGTTTCGAAAACCTAAAAACTTACAAAAATGTGGTGATGGGATAATAATCTAACCAAGTGATGATTCTCCGCTATCAGGAGCTTGCGCTGGCCATGCAGATCGACTCTCGGTGCGGATTTCATAGCATCGTGGATCCGAATATCCCTTTGTGGCTTTTGATGACTGTAATGCATGCGGCATTGGACCAATGCTCTGAAGAAGAGCATTTTCTGCGGCAAGCGGGTGCGGATGCTGTCTGGTATCAACAATCTGGTGCAGTGGCAGAAAGGATGGTTCGCCCCGACTTCCTTGTCCAGTTTGTAAATGCTGGCCAGAAGGGAGCTCCGGCATTGTAGCCTCGAAAACAGGTCGGAAAGAAGGGAGATGATGGGTACCGGAAGGCCGATGGCGATCCGCTTCAAAATCAGCATTATGCCGAGGCAAGAAACCCGGCGTGGCGATCATCTCGCGGTTCTGACCGGCGTATTGAATGAACGGTGGCCGATCACTCATGATACTGCTGCGAAAGGGCGTCGCTTCTTGGACGGATGCAAGTGCGGCATTCCCATTGTGCTGCACAGAACTCGGAGGAACCGGAACGTTTCCTGCACCTAAATTAGGGTTTTGTGCTGGCAAGGAAGTAGGTCGGCCATGTATCGGTGCATGGCCTGCGCTCGGAAGGCCAGGAAAGTACAGCGGCCAGCCGGCACTCTCGTGCCGCTTCGCCCTCGTATTCCAAAAATTCTTGATGTCGTTATCCGTGCGTCCCGGCAACTGCACGAAACAAACCAAAGTTTCCATATTCGATTCAAATACGTTAGAATATTTGAACTACTCCCACAAAATTTTACATGTTAGTACAATGCAAGGGTTTAAGCTTAAGCTTTTAGAGTAATCGGCTATGATTCCGGTGAATCTTAGCAAACACAAACGGTTGCACGAATCTGAATAGAATCGAATCACCTGGGCGGCTATGAGGGACCACTTGTTGCCGATGCGGGCGTGGAGCTCCAGGATCAGCTTCTCCTCCTCGAAGGAGAAGGAGCCCTTCTTGAGGTCGGGGCGGAGGTGGTTGAGCCAGCGGAGGCGGCAGCTCTTGCCGCTCCGGGGGATGCCGGTGTGGAGCCGGACGCGGTTCCAGTTGCCCTCCCCGTGCTCCTGCACGTACTCCGTCAGCACCTCGTCCTCCACCGGCGTCCACGGCCCTTTCGTGAGCAGCTCCTCATCTTCCGCGGCCGACCGATCTCTCTTCTTCGGCATCGGGACGCGGCGACGAGGGGGGATGCTCGAGGAGAGAGAGAGAGAAAGGGGGAGGGAGAAAACGAGAGGATGGCGACATGGGAGGGATAGAGAGAGCCCCTTTGCAAGGGTTTTGAATATCTCCGCGGAAAGAAGTCGAAGTCGAACCGAGGACGGAAGCGGGGAGGTGGACGTGGATTGGAGGCCGAGTGGGCCCCACCTTGGCGCCTATCCAATCAGGAGAAAGAAAAGAATTTGAGTCAAACTCGATCGTGGCAAGGGAGTCAACGCTCGGATGTGTTTGACTTAGAGACGGATTATTTTAATGGCGGAGGATTAATTTTCGACTTTAAAGATATATACGGATTTCACGGGATATTGAAATTTGAAAGATTTTCATCTAGCCTATATTGACACATTTAATTTGTTTTGAAAATCGAGTCGGGTTGAAAATGGATCAAAACGAATTAAATGTGTCAATATAGGTTAGATCATTTTCAACCCGACTTGATTCACTCGTTTGACGGCCCTAAGCATTCAGAGAGAGAAATCGAGGCATGGAGTGATTATCCAATGGATATTCGTACAATGTGCTTAGGGTGATTTCGGGTGCGATTTGGCGTGGTTATTGAGGTGGCCACGGGACTCGTATCGCTAGATGAAAATCTTTCAAATTTCAATATCCCGTGAAATCCATATATATCTTTAAAGTCGAAAATTAATCCTCCGCCATTAAAATAATCCGTCTCTAAGTCAAACACGTCCGAGTGGTGACTCCCTTGCCACGATCGAGTTTGACTCAAATTCTTTTCTTTCTCCTGATTGGATAGGCGCCAAGGCGGGGCCCACTCGGCCTCCAATCCACGTCCACCGAGAAAATATTGGCTGAGATTTTATATTCCAGAAGTTCTTGATGTCTTTGTCCGTACATCTCGATAGATGCAGGAAACGCAAAATTTCCAAATGCAATTCGAATACATATGAATCCAATTTGTCACCTGAGACACAATGCGCGACCACAACTAGCCACTTTTCTACATCGGAGAAGTGCCCTTCTTCTGGTTGGCCGGAGTTGGTTGATCCAGCAGAGCATTGCTGGTTCAGAAGAGGCCGGCATAGCCGCTGATGGGGCTCTAGTTGCCCTTGGTGTGCTCCCACACATGCTCCGCCAACATCTCATCCTCCCACCGCCGTGGCCCTATCTTGAAATGGTCGAAGTTCTCTCCAGGGCATCATGGGAATGCTTGCAGCCGTGAATGAAATACTCTCTTTACTGTGAAGAAGAGTAATAGTTCGACAGCAATGGCTATGACAGTTGGATACCTATTCAACTTTAAGGCCATTTACCTTTCTTTCACTCTCTCGCGGCAGGAACAGCCATACTCTTTTTCTTAGGCTAATTCCAATATCATAAACTTATGTTTTTTCTTGAAATTAAAAAAATATTATAATTACTTCAACTTTATCTTATTAGGGACGCTGGTTAATCATACTTAATAGAGGGATCTTTTATTTCTAATACATCATTTGCACATAACATGAGAAAGACAATGCACTAGAAAGTACAATGTTTTTTAAGTCGGGTGTTTTAATTAAAAAGACAATGTGGCTGTGCTAAGTTATTTTACTTTGTAATCCAACTGATTCAAGAAGCTGAGCTGGATGAGAGAAACTACATCAGTGCAAAATGATGGTGGTTGAGAAGCGAATTTAAGGTCTAACCTCAGTGGCTCGGACTGAATCGAGGTCAGGTGTCTTGAATTGATGAACGGCGTCGAAATAATCTACTCGAAGCCAAATTCAAATCTAGAACCAAAGATATAAGGCGGGGGCTGAAAGCACGCAGTTTACCGTTTCTGGATGGACAATATCCATGTAATTTCCAGCAAAACTCAAGATGAACCCGTGCAATTTACTCACAAAGTCCTCCTGATATCGCCAGATTTCTGCCTGCAGGTCTTGATCAACCTCAATTTCAAATGGTCAATGTTACCAAAAGGGCGCATGTACTATGAAACGATTGGTTCGAATTATAACAAAGCCAACCAAATCGACCAGTCAAAAGCTCTAAAAAAGGCTTCAGCTAAGGAACACACGAGAGAGGGAGAGAAAGAAGTAAAGGAACTTCAGTATATTTCCATGTGTTGCAGCAATACATAATTTAAAACATAATGTACAAATTCTATCTTCTACTACCGCAATCATGTTTAGGTCTGCACATCCCTAGTCTCAAAAGTTCATGAACTTGCTCAACAGATAAGTGAGAAATTCCACAAGCACGCAAGTACTCTAGTTGTTTTTCATTATTTGATAAAGCCACTTGCAAATGCTTTATCTCTTCCTTGTTCATGTTTAAAAGCCTTAGAGAATCTCTTACACAAGGGAAAAATGCTTCTGGCCGAGCACAGAATGGCTGAAAGACAAGGTACAAAGCTCTCATATCTGCTGTAAACCGAATAATCCCTTTTGCGGAAAAACAGACATCGCTCGTAAGCATGCCGCGAAAAAGAAAATGGTCGAGCCCATCAGCGACATTACGCCACAAATCTATGAAGTCCTTCAGGTTTAGTATTCTTTTGATACTTGTTAGCTGACTTCTCAAGGCATCCAATGCTATGACAAGATCAGCAGAGACTACACAGTCGGTATCTGATGAAACTATACTAGGGGTATTATCTTGCTCAAGTTGCTCAAACCCAAAACTATGCCTATTCTCGACATAATCCCAGCTTAGCATTTCAAATTGTTGTAGGAGAAAGGCAATTATCTCCAACAGCCAATTGGTCTCGAGCTCAGCCAAACTTTTAGTTTCTTCCCCAAAGAAGCAATTATAACCTGTGCCAACATTTCCATGCCGCTCCATATCCTCAAAGAAGTTCATGTCCAAGAAATTCACATCATCACTCCACTCTAGCAGTTTATATTCAACATATCTGGCGGCATTTATAGACCCACAAACCCTCATAATCACATCATTGTCATCAAAATTGGCAGACTGCAATTCTTCTATCCTGCAATGGGAAATTAAGACCTTGAGAAAGCACCAAATGAATTTCCCAGCAGCCAATCTGATAAACTGCACCCTTGAGAAAATAGAGGGAAATTTTTTACATCTCTCAATCATTGCCCACGCAACTTTAAGCACGAAATCTGCAATCAATGGAGCTTTGTGGTCATCTTGGGTAGCAAGAAGGTGATCTACAGATTCCATTTCATGAGAAAACCCACTCCCACGCTTGCTACTTTGCACCCAAGCCCTCTCATCTCTTAATTCATCTTTAAATTTCTTCCACGCATCCTTGAACTCAATCTTTGCCCACATCTTGAGCCACTCAGGCTTCTCACAGAATATGTTCAATACTGATATTCCTCTAGTCAGACATTGAAGCATATCAGAGCCCACATAAAGACAGGTTTCAGATTGGATGAGCGACTGCATACGTGAATCGAATGTAATGATGAGGTCCATGATATTAAGCCATGAAGTTGACACTTCTGATTTGCCATCTTTCTCCTTGTAGCTTTCAGCAAGCGGAGGTAAAACCTTTTTCACCAGGAATCCAGAAAGCATTTGAACCATCGAAAAAACCCAAGCTTCTCTGGCACTTAAGGCAACCAATCTGGCCTTATCTATCAGAGGCTGCAAAACATCTTCAACGCCAACCAGGAAATCCCTCGTAACTTTAAACGCAAGAGCAAAAATCAATTCGGGCTGGTGAATCCATTTAGTAAAGTGGTACTCCATCCGTGCTCCGATGGGAGAAACCAGCTCATCAATGGCCCAAAGCCTTGATCGATTCTCATTTAATCCCAAAAGTTTCTGTTTTCGCTCTTCCCTTCGTGTCTGCAGATGTTGCAGCGCGCATAAAGATAGAAAACTGTGAGCATAACTCTCTCTCTTCTCCCTTTGCATTAAAAGTAGAGGATTTGGTATGCTAGAGACTTCTCCATCCCCCATAGCAATTGTCAGAAGTTTTGGTGGCCATCCTAGGGAAGCAAGAAGAGACCTATGATCTGCAATGACTTTCGGTCTAAGAACAGCAAGAGTTTTGTCGACTCTGCTATCCACAGATTTCAAAAGATGGCACCATTGAGGTTGGGATTTCGAAATGTCAATCACTAGGTCCTCGATATCATTCATGGTTTTTATCGCTTGAAGTAACTTCTCTCTACTCTGTCCGGTTTCCTGAATTGAAAAGGAGGAATCAGATCGGGTTCATAACCTGCAGGAAAATTAACATCTAAAGAACTACCATGAAAAGGAAGGGCAAAGACTACGGTCATTACCATCAGAACAGATGAAGCAGAAATTTTTTTGGACAAGACATTTCTCGCTTGCTGATTTATGAAGATAACTGAATCTTCCAGATCTCCAACCAGCACTTCAAGCTGTAATGCAGTCCCTTGAATATTTATCACCATAAATTAGTCATGGCTTTTCATAGAGAGCAGACATACACCATTTCCTAGTAAAGTAACAATTAGAGATGACTAAATCTTAAGAAGTTCTACTACCCATAAAAAAAATCTCGAGTCTAATCTCATCGATGCCAATCAGTCGCAGAACCAAGAATTGAATGAGTCTTGGAGAACTTAATAACAGTAATTCACGATCACTCGAAAGGCGGATTGGCAACAAAGTCATGACTCCGAGATCGACAGAAACTGCATCCCTCCACTAGATAATGAACAACTGAACACAACGGCTCGAAGAAGGGATCAAAGCTCACCGACGTATTCGCGAATGTTCGCGATGCGCTGCACTTCTTTCGCAAGCCGAGGAAGCTCCTCCCCGAAAGTTCTTCCACTCCCATTCGACCGCACACCGTCTACAATCACGAAACTGACCATAAAATTCAAAACCAAACATCGAGCTGAAGGCGGACCAGCCACAATCACATTGCAGAACCTCGCACAAAAATCAAGACGACGAAATGC
The DNA here is from genome assembly GCA_014182565.1 of Eucalyptus marginata. Taxonomy (NCBI): domain Eukaryota; kingdom Viridiplantae; phylum Streptophyta; class Magnoliopsida; order Myrtales; family Myrtaceae; genus Eucalyptus; species Eucalyptus marginata. The sequence goes on along the minus strand of CM024594.1, from coordinate 6,059,133 downwards.
AAACCTACACAAAAAGAAAGATAAAACCATTCAAATACCAACATTGCGATGTGCAGGCGCTGAGGTTCTCCAACTTGGCGAGCGACCTCTGGATCAAGGACTTGGCCCCGAGCGAGCGGTAGATCCACGAGACGGCGAGCCTCGCGATCCGGCCGCGGAGGGCCGCGAGGTCGCCGTCCAGATCGGCGCACCTCCGGTCCAGCTCCGCGGCGAGGCCGGCCGCCCCCGGCAGGTCCCCGCGGCTCGCGAGGTGCGCGTCGAGGAACGCCACGTGCTGCGGGGAGAGCTCGGCGGCGCGGGGAGGCAAGAACGCGTCGTCGGCGTCGGCGTCGGGAGCGTCCATCGCGGCATGGGAGGTCGTCCGCCGTAACCGTAACGAGCGTATTTCAAATTTTCAGTCTCCGAAATCCGGACGGAAAAAGGCCAACGAGGGTCTTTTCTTAGGGCTCAGCTGATGAAAATCTTAGCTATAGTTCTTACTATTGCAATTGTATCTCCTAGCTGTAGTTCTACTAAAATTAGTCATAACGAATATTGATACATCTCGTAAATTCAAAAGGACCATATTCCCCCCCAAAAAGCGGCATTCTTCGCATAAAAATGTTCATATTTCCGGAGCGCAAAAAGCGGCATTCTTCGAATAAAAATGTCCACATCTCCAAAGCAAATAGGTGATACTTCGATAGTGGCGTGATGACTGATGACCCGAAAATGCTTTAAGAACTTTAGTACCGATCCATTAAGCCTGAATTGGGAGATTGATGTTGTCATTTTCTCTTGCAATGGATAGCGACAGGATCATTTAATATAACACGAAACAACTCAAGTTGAAACTAAATTTAGCTAAGCCAAACCAGTCGATTCAAGATCGATCGAATGCACGGCTTTTTCCAAATTGCTTCGCTTTGCAATCCGATGTTTTCGGAATTGAAATATTTTTGCATATCCTATGTGAAGTACCAAACATATCTCTCTCTTGACTGTGACAAAGAAGCCATAAGAAAGGCGTTCTCATCAGCATAAAGCCTTTTTGCTTCCAAGAAAATCCTCATGAAGATCTCTCTCCCTTTAACCCTTGCCCGTAAGGCTAGAAATCGACAAGAGAAGGAAGAGAGCAAACCGGTTGGAGAAAACAAAACAAAGAAATGCAGAGAGTCAAATCTGCCTATGAACAAAGGGGAACATAAATAAGCACTGTACAACCTGAGCCGCTCGTCCAAAAATATAAAAAGCCGAGCCGCTGTTTATAAGACCAAAAGCGGATGGAGGCAAAAAAATGTGTCGGGCCACGAGCACAGCAAAACAGAAGCTCCATGTCCACCTCAGCTTAAAGCAAATCGAAAGACAAAAAACCCCCCCAATCACCTCTCTTCCTCTGCCAGGCAAAAGGAATGTCAGGTCACACAGTTAAAGATCATGGAGAAGTCGACAGTCCCTCGGGGATCAACTGCCGGGAGCCAAGTATTGTTCTTCGTCCACCTCCGAGGAGCTGGAAGGAATAGGATCGAGCTCTACCATCTCTGCAATTACCTTCGGCTCTTGCTTTATTAGCCGTTCCTGTTCCGATGGATTCCTGAGCAGTGTCCTCTGTTCTAAATATTGAAACAACGTTCAAGCAAAACAGGTTAAGGTACACAGAGAAATAAGAACAGAGAATGCTCGAGCGACTGATCAGGAAAAGAATGGCAAAAGAAAGGAGGATTTATGGGTCCTCAAAATCAGCAGGCATTGATTGCGAGCAATCGTGTACTGGTTAGTCAAACAAAAGGATATTCTCTTCTCCATCCCTTCTCATTTGCTTGTTCAATGACATGTTCTAGCCGGGCCAGCTCTCGTTGAATCCACTGCAATGTACAGAAAAGGTTAATTTTTGGAAGTTTGATTCTGGAGGAAAAGCAGCATCCTTGAAGTACATTCATTTGCGCATACACGCATGATTAGAGAAGTGCTGAAATATTTGTTGGCAGAATGGATTCATTAATGTCCAGCGGCATGATACTAACAGGAGAAAAGAAAACAGTCTCCAGAATGAAGCACCAGTACAACTCTCACGGGTAGTCAGTATGGACCTGGATGAGGAACACTTACATGTTTAATCACATCTACATGCAGACTTTTAGCCTTCTCCCGAAGCTCAACCTGTCAATATTATCAGGTCAAGAGATGAACCATCTACTGTTTGCATATATAGGCGCAAAATTTGACTATGAAAATGACTTTGAGAATTACTTAAGCACGCATTCATCAAAGAGAACTTAACATCTCTAATATAAAAGTCTATTTAAGTTCGAGATTGGATTATACAATTCCATGCCTAAATTCCCTGCCAATTCCATAAGGTTCGCAGTGGCTTTTCACTTTTCAACCAATTTTTTCATTTTTTTGCCCATTTATTGTTTCAATTCAAAAGTTTACTTTTACTTGAGCATTCCAAAAGAGAAGATAATGCCCTTTCATTGAATCTGCATTAAGGATATGACATACAATTCCTGACAAATTCACAAAAGGTGATGTTAGGATTCTATGGGATATCTGATTGAGTTTTATGGTGAAGACAACCATTTGCCCAGAGGTAAGAGATGACTTTCTATTATTTTCATTCCTGAACTTTCACTTATTTTTTTTCTTCTTTTTTTTTTTGACCAAGGCACAGGTATGATCAAGTTAGATTATGGAGATTTCGGCATCTTGAGTCACCACTCAACATCAGAACTTAGAACGATTTGTTTACAAGCATTAAATATGACTCTTGCAAGTTAAAGTAGTCCTGCATGCATCCTTCCCATATCCATGGAGTTTCTACATGTGCAGTTGCTCCAATAGGCATTTGTCCTTGTGTGCAAAACTAAAGGTCTTCCAACTATAGGGTTAAGGGAAAAAGGCTGCCTAAGCAGAAAAGATTTACCACAGTAAGCTTTTTAAGGAGGCCAGAATTCATCTTCTCCCGCAAATCCTCGCAATCCTCCTATCAAGGGGATCACACCGTTAAATGATTGAAGAGCCAAACATCATTGAGAAGTGATAACCAAAAGATTAGATGGTAATAAGTTAGAAAGCACCAGTGACTGTCCAGCAAAACAGCAAATCCACCTTGCAGTTTCAAGGAACGTTTGAAGATTTAAAATTCTATTGATGACATTTAAGTAACCAGATTGTCCAAATAGCAGTCCAAACAAACCAGAAAAAGTAAAGAAATCCTCCTACAAGCATCAACACACTAAACTTTGGTGCCCAAACATCCTAGCCATGGACCACTATAATAGGAGGGTAACAAAGATAAGATGGAATCTACTTTGAGAAGCAATGTCACCCCATCCTGGGGCTTCCCCCCACCAGTGCACACAAGCATAATAAAAAAGGTAAAATGGAAAGAGGAAAGGTAAGAAAAAGGAGTGGCGGCCCTGACTCACGATTAAGAGTTAACTAAGCGCCAACATTGCTGGATTCACAAGAATAGTTATCCTCTAAACAGTTCAGTACCTCAGTTAAGTCCGCATCAGACAGCATTGGTAAATTGACATCTGATGGCATGTCATGTACTTGGAGGAGAATCTCTCCATTAAGATTGTCGGATGTTGAGGTTCTCTTTACACCTACATAGATGAAACAGTGAAAAAGGCATAGCAGTATATAAGATCACAGCATTTTCACAAATCTGCAATTAAATGTTTTAAGTGCTTTGCTATGCAAATTGGAATGCTTAAAAAAGCCAAGCCCCTGTAATCAACACAGCAATCACCTGTAACTTGCAAAAGTTGGTAGGGACGCTTGTGCAGATAGTCCCTAGGATCTGTTTTCACTTTTACAAAACTTCCAACTAGTTTGCCTTCAAAGCTATCCGGTTGCTTCAATAACTCTTGGATCAAGCTCCTCCTCAGATAAATAAGTTTGATATTAGCTTCATTAATAGATGCAAAACAGCTCTCTCGAGCACTGAGAACCACCTCCTTTTCCTTAGGTTTTCTGTTGGTGTATGAGGTTCTCTGATGCTTACATGCAATCAAGTTGTTCCTTTTCGTTTCTTGCAAACTAAGATCACAAGCATCATCACTTTCTTCCTCATCTGAAAGCTCCAAAACCTCATTAAGATGTGGCTCCAGAAGAAAGTAGATTTGGTTTTTGTGAAGTGTTTTCTTCCTAAATACAGAATACAGACTTTCATCACAAATAACCTTCTTCTTTTTCTCAGGATGAAAAAGTTGTTTCTCTTTGATGTATTTAGAGATGATAGAATCCACGTTCCACCGTGATAGCTCTTTGGAAGTGTCTTCACCAATGGACTTGAGAAAGTTAATTAGTGTTTTTGATCCCCACCCTTCAAATTCAATAGTAATAGAACCCTTCACTTTTCTCGCTGATTTTTTTCTTGAACAGTCCTCGTCACTTTCAGACACAGATTCATATATTTCTTCACTATCAGAAAGTTCAGCTGAAAAGGAACCATGCTTGCCCCCTTTTCCCTTCTTCATCAGAATATCTGCTGAGTAGACGTGATCCAAATTCAAGTCCTCCTTTTCCTTTATTATCTCCCAATATTCCTTAAACAAACACTCGTATGTATCTCGATCTTCGAAATCAAGTTTATCCTGCAAGAGTCAGATGAGAGTTGTCACGATGGCTATGCACACATTCACTTGAGTGTAATAGACATCATCAAGCTGAAACAATATAGCAAGTGAGGTAATGAGCCTTAAAGAATTGGCATGATAATCAAACAACTCGCTCGTATGTTAGAAGCTTAAATTTTTCCTAAGTTTCTATATAGAATCTCAAGATAAATATCTACAATTTATTTGACAACTAGGCTAATATCACACCTTGTAATATTATGAAGTCAGTTTCTGGTTTTTGGCCAGTGTTGTAGTACATGTGACTCTCTATCTGTTCCCACAGAAACTCCATAGAGACATACATCACCACACTTTATTTCAACAACTGCGGCTAGGTTCACTTTGAAATGTTAACAACTGTACCACACACTTATAGCTATCTACATAGTTGCAGGAATTTGGACAATCTCAGTAAATGAGACGCCTTCTCTGACAAGAGGTTGATGTGTGGTACTGGGTATAGTCGACTAAGTGAGGGATCTAAAAAAGAAAAAGTACAGCCCAAAAGGGAAAGACGAAGGAGCTGCCAATTTGCTGTGTATCATCTAGAGCACAATCATGACATATGAATACCTAAAGATCATAAAGTTCAATGGTTCTTCAATACATACCCCATCAGAGTCATAATCCACTTTTTCTTCTATAAGCAGAATGAGTTTCAAACATTCGTGGCAGAATCCTCCCTTTCCTCTGACGGATACAAACTCAGCAGCACTATCACAGCGTCCACATATAGCATTTGGACAGCAAAAGCAATAATACCTTGTGGTTTTATGGCAAATGAAGCAGGAATGACGCTCTGGAAAACATTTTTATATCAGTGTCCACATATACATGATAAACTTTTCTGCACAATGCACTAGAAGAAATGTAATGTCAAGGCAAGTTACAAGAAGGCTGTGAAATTCGGAACTCCTCAGCCATATCTTGAGTTTGTGACTGCATACGAGCTTACAATGGAGAGAGAGAGAGAGAGAGAGAGAGAGAGAGAGAGAGAGAGAGGGAGAGCATTGTGCAAATGCAGACCCAAGTTATGTTTATTAACTTGAAACCAAACATTTGGGGCTTACCACAAGTCCAGAATTGCCCAGTCTTCATTAAAGAATTATCCTTTACACAATCAGAATGATAAACTTTTGAGCAATCTCTGCAATAAAAAGTATACACTGAGGCACAGAAACAGAATAAATCCATGAGGACATAATTGCTAAATAGACACCTTCCATTACAACTCCAGAGTCCAATTCCTGATCCACAAAAATATGCTTGAGAAAGCTAAAGAATTTATGCAAAAGAGAAGAAACACTAAAACGTGTTTATGCTCCAGGAGAAGAACCAAACACCTTCTAATGAATAACAATAACCCTGTCAAAATAAAAATAATAACAATAGTAATAACCCTCGTAGCTAATGGCAAAATTCCAATGCACCCAGAATCAAGGACTTCCACGGTGCTACGGTACAATGCAATGTACCGTCCTTTACTTTAAGACGGGTTTGCTTTTGTACTTGATTTAGAAAAAACGGTAGTAACGTAGTCAAAAAAAAAAACAAAAACAAAAACAAATATCACAAAAAACCATGCTTTTGGTCTTGGTTACGTCGCACCGTCGGTAAGGCGGTTCAGCAGGATGTCGTACCACAGAAAATCCAAAGGATACAATAGAAGAAAAATGCAAAGGCGTCAAATGACAAAACCATTTTCTTTTTCTATGAAAAAGAAGGAGGCAGGTGAATTTGTCGCTTTTCAGGAACTTTTGCAGTGACAGTGACGACACAACCCAGCAGAATACGCATAGGCCATGCAAGACTGATGAATGTGGGACAGCACAAAAGAGAAGTATCAACACCGTATGTTATTGACGGGGACTATCCCCAGCATTTCTCCACGAGAAAGAACTGAAAAGGATTTTGTCTTGATCAGGACCACGGGAACACACAAAGATATATTTCGTACGCAGCAATACACACGGAATACCTCTCGATCGACTCGCATTATCACCCAAAATCGCTAAACCTGCACAGCAGCAAACAAGAACCGGAGGGGAATCTCGGAGCACTCACTTGTGGTCGCACAGAATCAGCTCGCCGCCGTCCTTGCAGACGAAGCACCAGTCATCAGACTCCTGGTGCTCCTCTCTCTTCCGCTTGTCCTGCTTCTTCTTCTTCTTCGTCATCCTCGCCTGATCACCAGATAGAGAGAGAGAGAGAGAGAGAGAGAGAGACGTCAGTAAGTAGCAGCCTCGACATCCGAGAGAAAAACAGCCTCTCCCGACAAAGCGACGGAAACAAAAAGAGGGGAAAAGGAAAGCGGGGCACCAGGAACGCGCGCGCGTCCGCAGAATCGCGACGGCGAATTTCGTCGTCGGCGGCGGCGGCGGCGGCGGCGGCGAGAGCGACAATGGCTATCGATCACGGGGAGACGCGAGAGAGAGAGAGTGCTGTGTAGAATCGTAGAATCTGCAGAGTATTGAATGGCGTTTCTGATCGGAAGAGAGAGAGTGGAAAGCAGCGACTGACAGAGGAGGAACCTTGGCGAGGGTCCTCGGGCGCATTTCCTGAAATGTCCCCACCGAAATATCTTAATCCCGAATATGCCCGCGCATATTCTGCCAGGGAAAAAAAGAGGGGCAATGTCGGACTGTAGGTCGCGGGGGTTAAAAGGGTCATTTGAGTCCCCGCTCGCCCGGTTTACTTTCCCAACCGCTTTTTCGGGTGTTTCCCCGGGAAAATGATATTTATCGCTCGTGGTGGGATTACGATAATATTTTTTGACCGTCGATCGATAAACTATCGTTAATCTTCTTCATTAATTTTAAGGTTAATACAGACAAAAAAACTCCAAAACTGGTACATCCATAATTTATTCATCTCAAATTACTTTTTATCATAATAAATACCAAATCGGTAAGCGATATGACATTAATTTCCAAATAATTTGCGAATTACTAAAATCTTGAAATTAGTGAACTCACAATAAATTGACCTTCCGATAAATTTTCACATTAAATTATTGATATGAAACAAACAACCTAGACCAATGTGGAAATTCAATGTTGCTGAATCTCCTAAGCCGAAAATAAAAAAAGAAGGTGAGTTGAAATTGAGCCATTCCAAGAGCTTTCTCACATTTCGAAAATTTATTGAAATATCCACTTTTTCCATAAGATATATTTATTATAAAAGTATCGATTTGAGATTTTCTATATCGTAAAACTAATTTTGGAATAGATGTGACATGAAAATATTGATTTTAAATTTTTTTACATGAAATCAATTTGGAACAAATGCGACACGAGGTATGAACTAAAAATCAAGCTGGAGTAAATATGACACGAGTGCATTTATTTGTGATTGTTTACGACAAAAAATCAATCTAAGATAATTATGGTATGATTGTACAGAATCAGGAATTTTGGGGTATAACTAATAATCATAAATTTTATTTTTTTCACACAATTCACCTTGTTATGGTTTATAGGTGAATTGTGCAAAAAAAAAAAAAATACAAAAAGCTCTATATCTTATAAAAATTCGTTTTTCATGTACTTGGAAATCATACGATATTATTTTCTTTGACTAAATATGTTTTGTGAAAAATAAATAATTTGTAAAATATTTTTTAAAAAAATCACTTGTATCATTTGAAATAATTAGTCAATTGACTGTTTTATTATTATTAGCAACAATCCATGCTTATTATGTTAGTAAATAGTAAAACTATAAGCGATATTGTTATGAATATTATTTATTATTATTCATTTTCTATAAAACAAGCACACCAATGAAACTCCAACGTCTTTCAGAAGGCAAATTTTGTTAAAATTTCTTAACATCCCTGACATATTCGTTTCTAATAAAAATTCAATTTTCTTTGTTTTCTTATTTTATTCGTTATGCATGACCTGCAAGTTGATCACTATGTGGCTAGGATCTTAAATAGAAATAAAATGAGATAATATACACCCAAAATAACTCAAACTTAATTGACATCTAATCAGGTCACTTGGTATTTCTCTTGGCCTATTTTTCTAGTTATTAGGTGGTTATCCAAGTCAGTTTTCACATACCTTGACCTGTCAACCTTTTCACACTAATTTCGAGGGCACATTTGTTCACATCATCCCAGTACATTCAGATTTTTGCTGTTGGAATGCTCTCATCGAGGCTTAAACCCAAAATCACGATGCAATAACTCCCTTCCCTTATTGTCTAAAATAGCAACTTAGGCCCTGTTTGTTAACGTTTATTGTTTCTATTTATAAACAAAATTTCTATTTTTTTGTTTCAAGGAATAAAAAAAAATAGAAACGTGTTTGTTTGCGTTTTTGTTCCAAATCTATTTTTTTGTTCCCATGAACACATTTGGAACAAAAATAAGAAACAAGAAAAACGTGTTTCTTGTTTTTGAAACAAAATTTGAGAACATATTTTCTCTCTCCTCTCTTTTTCTTCTCTTTTTTTCTTCTTTTCTTTTTCTTTTTTCTTTGGCCGGTCACTGGCCTCGGCCATGGCCGGCGACCAGCCGTCGAGGGCCGGCAACCTCGCCGCGTCGCCGCCCCGGCGAGGCCGAGCCTCGCTGGCCCTTGGCGTCGCCTAGTGGTGGCCCGGCGAGGCCGAGCCTCGCCGATGGGCCGGGTGAGCTCGGAGCTCGCCGGACCGGGCGAGACCGCCGGCCCTCGTCGGTCGGTTCACCGGCCATGGCCGAGGCCGGCGACCGGCCAAAAGAAGAAAAAAAAAAGAAAAATAAAGAAAATAAAGAAAATAAAAATAAAAATATTAAAAATTAAAAGAATACAAATTTACTAAACGTGTTTTGTTCATTTTTTATTTAAACAAGTTTACCAAACGCGTTTTTTGTTCAAAAATTGTTCCCAGGAATAAAAACATTTTTTTTATTTATGTTCCCTAGAACAATTTTTAAACAGAAATGTTACCAAATGAACCCTTAGGGCATGTTTGGTAACCATCCCAACAGTGTCAGATTCTGATTTTTTGTTCCCAGAATAAGTTTGGGATGAAAATCAAGAATAAAAAAAAAGTCAATTCTTGTTCCGGGAACAAAATTGAGAATCAAAACTTTTCTTCTTCTTCATCGACCGCCATCCCACAACCGCCACCCGTCACCGCCCACCGCCGCGCCGATCGCCACCGGCCCCGCCGTCCGTCGTCCGACGCCACCGGTTGCCGGCGACCGATCCGGCAAGCTCACCGAAGGCTTGCCAAGCTAGGGCAAGGTTCGGCAAGCTCGCCGGAGGCAAGCCTAGCCACCGGCGAGGCTTGCCCAACCTCGCCGATGGCTAGGCGGGCCTCGCCCAGCTGCCGACGAGGCCGAGCCGACAAGGGCAGGCCTCACCGAGGGGCGGCAATTGGCCTGAAGAAGAATTAGAATAGGAAAAAAAAAAAAAAAAAAAAGGAAAAAAAAAAAAAAAAAAGGGGAAAATTAAAATAAATTAATTTGGAATAGAATCAATGAACATGGTACCAATTCTATTCCATAATCATAAATTTTATACAATTACCAAACGCATTTTTTTACTCAGAATCAGTTCTCGGGAACAGAATAAAAAATAATCATTTCTTATCAGAATTTGTTCCCGGGAACAGAATCGTTACCAAACGTGCCCTTATTGGTTTATGAATCGATAATAGTATTGGGGTCAATATACTTCCTGACAATATCTATTTATAGATAAAGGTCAATGACTCATTGACACAGGGGAGTTCCCACAAATTCACAACCCAAAAAGTAGATAAAATGCAGCCTAATCTGTTTGCTCAATCCCCATCAACTTGAAGAGCAAAATGGTTAGAAAAGCCATTCCATTTTCGAGGACAACTTGGAGTTTGCCCGGACTTGATCAATTTATACGAAAAACAAATTATTTTTTACGTGGGCTGGGCCAACTTAGATCCACCAATTAATTCATCTAACATAGACCAGAAATTAAACCGACGAGAAAGTTATGGTACTTTTAAAAAATTACTAATTTTTGATCATTTTCATCTTCGAGAAACTTATTACCAATATACAATATTACTGGCTCAAGAATCAAGACACATAATTTTTCCATTTTATTTATACAATACATTTGACGACATCGCTATAAAACTTTCGCTATAAGTATAAATATTACTTAACCTACATTGACTGAGAGATAATTTTTAAACATTTTTTAATGACAATAAAATCTTTTTTGTACATCTTGGCTCTGGCTAAAGCCCAATTAACATCATCACTCGAGTGGAAGATGGAGATTTGGCTCAATTTAATGAAATTTCTGCAATCTTAGGATGCGTTTGGTAATATTTATATTTTTCTACTTTTTCATTTTTTTATTATCCGGAATAGAAAAAGGAACAAAAATTTATTAATGTGCGTCAGTTGATTTTTCTATTCCCCATAATAAAAAAAATGCCCATAAGGAATAGATTTGAAATATAAATAGTAAATAAAAATAAAATAAAAAATCTATTTTTTTCTTATTAGAACAAAAGGAGAAATAAGGTCATTTTAGAGAAACAAGCTCAGTTATGTAATGCTTGTCATTACTCAATTGACACGACATTCAAGTGAGACTGCATCGAATTGGATCTTTTAGCTCATAAATTGATTTCTCTTTCATTTTAAACCGAGAAGTTAAAGATTTTAACTTATGATTTATTCTTCAAATCTATTTCGGAATAGAAATCTGTTCCGAAATAGAAAAATCAAATTGTGTTACCAAACGGATTTCGGTTTTAAACTTGTTAGGGGAACAAAGAAATAGAGAAATAGAGAAGTTGAAATTTTATCATGCGCGCCTACCCGATCCAAGTCCCCATTTTTTGGGATAAAAAATAAAATAAATAAGGAATTTAGGAAAAAGATTAGTATTTAAAATTTGAGTAATTTTACTAGATTTTAGTGTTAAATTTAGTTTAAATTTAGTTTAGCATAAAAAAGTTGAAAATCTTGTGATAAAAATTGGATAAACTCTTAGGGTTTTGCCACATGAATTTTTCAAAGCCGTCTTATTTTAGAGACAATACTTGGTCGCGATGACTTGGCGACTCTATTGAGATAAGACTCTTCTTCCCTTATAATTATATTAAAGACATCCTTTAAGATCCTCTATAATTCTATTTTAATAGAAAATCAAATGGTTATGAACAAGTCTTTTGCATCATTTTAATAGACAAATGTTTCATTTGTCTTGTATTCACACAGTCAAATAAGTATATGCTTCCCGACCAAAAAAAAATAATAATAATAATAAGTATGCGCTTTATGAATTTCTAATGTCATTTGCTTAAAGGTTTGACGACGCTCTACAAATGAGGGCACTACCTTTAAAATCACCTCAATTTTTAGCTTTTTTACTGGGCAACATTTGCTCTTCTTTTTGTAGTTATAAAAACTTAAATGTCTATACACATGTTTAATGTAATACTGAAAGATTTATTGCAAAGTCCTTGTCTTTTGAGTTATGAACAAGGGTGACTCTGCTACCATTTCTAATCATCAATTTTTTACTAATTTTTAGTTGGATTTTTTTATGCCATTTTAGAATATTTTGACAAGTTAAATCATTACAAAAGTATAGTTAATTAAAATATGAATTGTTAAGTATTCATTGATATTTTTGTAATTAAATAAAAAAAAAATTGAGAATAGGAATTTTGAGAGTTGTACCGAGGGCACGTTTGATAATGCTTCCGTTTCCGTAAACAATTTCTGATTAGAAATGATTCTTTTTTATTATGTTCCCGAGAATAATTTCTAAGCATTTTAAGCCATTTGGTAACTATCCAAAATTTCAATTTCCATAATAATTGCGATTGGTACTATGCTCAAAATTTATATTTTAAATCATTTTCTTTTAATTTTTAAATAAATTTATTACTTTTTTTCCTTTTTTTTTCTTTTCTTTTTTTTTCCTTTCTTTCTCCTATTCTTCTTCTTCAAGTGGCCGGTTAGCGGCCTTGGGATGATCGGTGATCGGCCAGACGAGAGCCGCCAACCTCACTAGAGCGTTGCCAGCCCTCGGCGAGCTCGCCAGACCTCACCCTGGCCTAACGAGCCTCCAACAAGCTCGCCGAACCGGTTGCCGGCGACCAGTGGCAGTGGCGGCGGACGGCACTCATGGCGGTGGCAATAGATGAAGAAGAAGAAAATGGAAGAAGAACAAGAAAAAGAAAATAAAAAGAGAAAATATGGATTTGATTCTATACTTGTTCTTGGGAATAAGAATCAACTTTTTTTTTTTTTATTCTTGATTCTATTCCAAATTTACTTTTGGGAACAAAAAAATAGATTTTTGTTCTCGGGAACAAAAATTTTACAAAATACGATTTTATTTCAAAATTACTCCTGAGAATAAAAGAATATAAATTTTTACTTATTTGGTTAGTTACCAAACATGGCCTAAATGTATTTTTTTATATTCTAAGAATAAAATTTTTATATAGTTATTAAATGTGTTTTTTAATTCAGAAACTCGTCTATTGAATAGAAATAGAAAAAATGAAACAAAAATGTTATCACACGACACCAAATATTTTCCAACCATTGAATGGAATTATAGAAGAAGAAGAAAGAAAGAAAGAGAGAACTTAGAAGGAGAAAAGGTTGCCCTTCGACCGAAAAGAAAAGGTCGTCCGCTCGCCGACGACGTCGTTTGACGTAGAATTCGTAGCTCGCCGTCCGTCTTCCCTCTTCTTTCTCTTCCTCCCCCGGCTGTAGAACTCCAATCCTCCTCCCCCTTCCTCCCGAACTGAACTGCGCCTGCGCCTGCGCCTGCCTACCTGGTCAATCATTGTCCACGTCCATGTCCGTCCCGCAACAGGAGCTGGCCCTCTCGTGCTCAAACCTTCTCTACAGAATCACCCTCTGAAGCAGACGACGCAACAGCTCGGCCATCAATCTCCATGGCCAGACCTCCTTCCCGACTCTGATGCGGGGCTCCTCAATCGAACAATGCTCTCGCTCAAACATGTGAGCAAGACCCGGGCGCTCCTCCTCCCCCCAGTCCCTCGCCCTCGACCACCATGCCCTCCTCGCCACCGCCGCCGCCGCCCCCCGCCGCCTCCCCCGCCGCCCACCGCCGCCGCCCCCGCCGCCCTCCCGCAGCGGGCCGGCGCCGCCCTCGGCACGAGGGAGCTCGTGCTCTCCTTCGCGCAGTGGTTCCAGTCCAGCAAGAACTCCCTGTTCGACCGGATCTTCGAGATCCTGGGCTCGAGCCCCGACGACGGCCGGGGGCCGCCCGACTCGGCGCTCTCGCGGCTGGGCCTCCGCCTGACGGAGCGCTTTGTTCTGGACGTCCTCGACTACGGGACGAGGAGGCACGGCGGCGTGCTCCCTTGCCTCAAGTTCTTCGACTGGGCGGGCCGTCAGCGCGGGTTCTACCACACGCGCGCGACCTTCCATGCGATTTTTAAGATCCTGTCGACCGCGAAGCTCATGTCGCTGATGATCGAGTTCCTCGAGAGCTGTCAGATGCAGAATTACTTCCACAGGATTAGGTTTAACGATACATTGGTGATGGGGTATGCGGTCGCTGGGAAGCCCGAATTTGCACTCCAGCTGTTCGGTAAAATGCGCTTTCGAGGTTTGGACTTGGATACGTTCGCATATCACGTGTTCTTGAATGCTTTGGTGGAGGAGAGCAGTTTTGACGCTGTCGAGATGGTGGCGAAGCAGATTTCTCTGAGGGGGTTCGAGAGCGAGATCACGCACTCGATCATGATGAAGTGCTTTTGCAAGCGGAAGCAGATGGACAAGGCGGAGGAGTATTTGCGCGGGTTGGCTAGCGAAGGGAAGAATTTGAGCGAGCACTTGCTGTGCACGTTTGTCGATGCTCTTTGCCGGAATGAGAAGTTTGAGCAGGCATGTGCTTTGGTGGAGGAGTTTGCAGAGTTAGGCGTCGTGCCCATGGACCGTGTTTACGGTGTGTGGTTGGGAGACCTTGTCCGAGCTGGGAAAATAGACAGAGCCTTGGAGTTTTTTCAGTCCAAGAAGGATTTGGAAGGATATATTCCTGATATGTATCGCTATAATATGTTGATATGCAAGCTTTTAAGGCAAAATCGTCTCGAGGAGGTGTTTGACATGCTGATGGAGATGAAGGAAGCCCACGTTCTACCTGATAAGGTCACCCTAAATGCTGCTCTATGCTTCTTTTGTAAAGCTGGAATGGTGGAAGTTGCCCTTCAATTGTTTGATTTGAGGGCTGAATTTGGGCTCTCCATCAACGGGATGGCTTACAACTATTTGATCAATACATTGTGTGGTGACGGGAGCACGGACGAAGCATATCGTGTCTTGAAGAACTCTATGGTGCAAGGTCATTTCCCGGGTATAAAAACCTTCGACGTCCTGGCAGATGCATTGTGCAGCGAGGGAAAGCTTGATAAGATGAAGGAGTTGGTGGGCGCAGCGCTGGATCGGAATTTTATGCCTAGTTTTCCCACATACGAGAAGTTCATATTGGCCCTGTGTAGGGCTAGGAGGGTAGAAGAAGCTTATTTATTACATGGGGAGATCAATAAGGTTGCTCGTTTCACCAGGATAACAGCTATCTTGAAGTTGATTCATGGCTTTAATAGTTCAGGTAGGGGGGATATTGCAGCCAGGCTTCTTATTGAGATGCAAGATAAGGGTCATGTTGTGGGTAGGCCATTGTTCAGGGCGGTAATTTGCTGCTTTTTTTCCATGGAAAATCCGGAAAACCGATTCCTAAGATTCCTGGAAATGCAGCTGTCTCGTGGTGAACCGAGCATTCAGTTGTATAAGAACTTCATCGATGGAGCTGGGCATGCCAAGAGACCTGAACTGGCTAGAGAAGTATATGAGATGATGAGGAGAAATGGCATTCAACCTGATGTGCAGGCTGACTTTCTCGTGTTACAGAGTTATCTCAAGAGCGAGAAAACTTCGGATGCTCTCAATTTTTTCAGTGATATATGCCATAGGAGAGAGGTTAGCACGAAACTTTACAATACCCTTATTGCTGGTCTCTGCAGGATTGGAAAGGCAGATGTTGCATGGGAGTACATGAGCCAGATGAAGGAAAAGGGGTTGGTTCCAAGTGCTGAATGTTATGAGCTTCTCGTGCAGCTCCACTGCTCACAAGAGCAGTATGATGCTGCATTTGATGCTATTGCTGACTTGAAGAACGTCAAACGCCCCATCACAGCCTTTATTGGCAATGTGCTTTTGTTTCATTCCTTGAAAAGCCCGAGGCTATACATGGCATGGGCACGTTCAAGCAAAGAGCATGATCAGATATCTGAGATTCCAGAGCTTGGCAAACTCCTTAGAGCGTTTACTGTTGAAAATATAACCAGTGAAGACGTTGTGGACACAGAAGAATTGATCAAATGTTGCTTCCGGCCCAATATTTACACTTACAACATGTTACTGAAGAAACTGTGCGTGACTGATGTGGACGGTGCCATCGAGTTCTCCAACAGGATATGCAAAATGGGGTTCGAACCTAACCTATGGACTTATGACATTTTAGTGCATTCTCTTATCATGCATGGAAGAGCAACCGAGGCTAAGAGATGGGTGAA
Organism: Eucalyptus marginata; assembly: GCA_014182565.1. NCBI lineage: Eukaryota > Viridiplantae > Streptophyta > Magnoliopsida > Myrtales > Myrtaceae > Eucalyptus > Eucalyptus marginata. Next base: position 6,042,967 of record CM024594.1, on the reverse strand, counting down.
GCAGATTAGTCATAAGTACCCTTCTCGCCGGGTTTTAAGATATTTGTCAGGCCGGCAGTCATCGCTGGCCGCAAGTTACCTGTAGTCATTCAGAATAGGACTTCAATTTTGGTGAGAAATGATGTGGTTGGCATTTTGGTTTGACAGTTGTGTCAAATGTCAAAATGACGTCGACCCGTGTACATTACAATTTTTTCGTGGGGTATGCTCTAGTCGAAGGAGAGAATCACATGTAAGTTTATGCTCATTTACCACATCGAATGATCTAATAAGCATTTGATTTGATTCTTGCTGGTGCTGTCCGCATGGTCAACTGCATCTCACAAAATTTCTATGTTCACGTCATTGCTGACTACTAGCTAGTTACTTCTGCTCATCTTCCCTCCTTCGCAGATAAGTTCTTTGCCTCTTGCTTCTTGTGCTTGATTCTGATTTCTGTGCTAATGCTTTGCTCTGATGAGTCTGATATCGATGGCAACGCCACATCTAATTTGATCCCGTGGACAATTTGAACCGTCGGATTTGGCGGGTCTCTAGTGCAGTGGGCGTATTATGATGGGTTGCGATCTTTGTGTCTGCCAAAAAACCGAGTCTGCACAAGAATTTCGACAATTGGTTGCACTCATTCTGCTATCTATTTGACTTTAGAGAAGCACATGATTGTGCATGTGGCACACATTGGCTCTCCTTTACAAGTTCAATTTCAGTTTGTGGCTATGAGAAAGGTTTGACAGATTGGTAATGTCCCTTTAGAGAAGTTATATCCCAGCATTCATGTAGTTCAAAATTTCGATTGAACTATCGATTAATACAAGGGCCTTTTATCGTGTAAAGTTTCAAAACTTTAGGTAATTTGACCTTCTATAAGAATTAACTATTCTAATTATAGCGACCAAATTAAAAGACCACTCACATATAATTATGACCATTTTATGAAAGAGCAAGGGCACTTTTTTTCCTTTTTTTGGGTGAAAGGCAAGGGCACCTGACGGCTACCTCTTTAGCAGGGAAAAATGACACTATAAATGCCATAACTTTTAAACGGTACTCGCTTCGATATCATATTGTTTTTAATTACACAAGTGTCATGATTTATAAATAACGTTTAGTCGAATGCCATAATTATTATTTGAGTACCATAACTTTTATAAAGCCCCTACTCAAGTGCTGGAAATTCCATATGTTATGACACTTGTGATGAATGTTTTGAAAAAGTTATGACACTCATATGACCAATTGATTTGGACAAAAGGAAAGACGATCGATTGAAAAGTTATATAATATTTAAGTGATCAGAAAAAAAAAGAAGTAATGGCATTTAATTAAGTACTATACAAAAGTTATCACACTTGTATCATTTTTACCCTATAGTAGGCAACGATCAATCAAAATATTGAATGAAATCTAATAGAGTAATAATTACTTTTTTTTTTTGGTCGAAAGAGTAATAATTACTTAATTAATTAAATTATAGTATAAATAGTATTTATATTACCTTACACTTAGCGCTTTTGTAATTAGAGTGTTCAAATCTATAAGATGTTTTAAGCCCGTTTAAGCTTTGTTACACGTAAATTGTCACCATTAAACACAATCACACGTCTATCGTTCTCTTATCTTCGCTTTAATTATAAAAAAGAAATTATTTAGGCAAAGTTAAAAAATAGAAAATAAAATAAAAGAAGAAGGAATTGGACTGAAGAAGAACTTGAACGGATAAAATCAGCAATTCCCGTGGCATCATTGTAATTTCAAGGGAATCCCAGTGGCGAAATAGACCGACTCCAAATGTATTAGTTAGGGGTCGGCACCGTCTTCTCCGCGATCCTCCTCTGCGGCAAGGTGACCTAAATCGTTTATACCTTGCTCAGGCTAGTGAGAGAAAGAGAGTTGAGAGAGAGAGAGAGAGATGGCCGTAGCAGCGCCGGGCCACCTCAACGTCAACGAGTCCCCGTCGTGGGGATCGCGGAGCGTCGACTGCTTCGAGAAGCTCGAGCAGATCGGGGAAGGCACTTACGGGTTCGTCCGTCCGTCCGTTCTTTCATTCTCTCTCTCTGCCCGTCGTCCTCTAAATCTGTTGCTCATGCTGGTTCTTGGATCGATTTCCATGTTCTTTTAGGGTTTACATGTGGTTTAGCCGTTCGATTTGATGATTATATATCGTGAATTCATGCGTCGGTTTCGTTTCCTTTTTTTTGTAGGTATCGTTTCTATCATGGTTATTTATACATCTGATGATGACTCGATGAGCGATTCGGTCCTGTTTGTCCAGTATCCCATTTGGAAATTAGGATTTTTTTTTTTTACAGGATTATCTTTTTTTAATTATTATTATTATTATTATTTTTTATTTCTGGGGATGGGGCTGGATTGTCTTGTGTAGTTCCCAGTCGATGCATGTCCAGGTTATTCCCATTAAAAGACCGGAATTTTAGAGCTCTGGGTCGTGCGGAGCGAGTTTCGAGATGTGTTAGATCCTTTTGTATAGAATGTGAATTTTTGTAACTGTGTATATTGAGGAATTTGACCATAATGGAATGTGCTAATTTTTCTCCTCTCCTGCTTCGAGTTGTAATTTTCTTTAGCTCGGCCTGTTTCTCTTATTAATCCAGTCGAATCCCCACCAGTGAAAACTTAACTTAATGGCAAACCCTAGTTGACTCTGCTACAAGATTTAAGAGTCAAATACAATTTTCTAATGAAGATATCACAGCTTGTATTATAGACTATGAGCCTCCTTTACAAAGGCCTGGAGTTCTCCTTTCCTATGCATATAGCCTATCTTGTGCTTCTCTTTGCCTGTAAATGGGAAGTTTGGTGCCTTAGCAAGCTTGTCTTCTCATTCGTAGGCCCATGTATCATATATGAGGCTTGATTTTTCAAGACACAAATATGCCCTTCATTTTTCAAGGGATTGCCTTATTCACTGAGTCCTTGTTACATGAAGATGATTCATTTGGCTTTTAATGGCCCCCCGTGTTCATTTTTGCCCTTCTCTCTCTCTCTTTTCCCCGCTCCTTTAAGTGTGTAAGAAAGCAAGAATTGGTGTTATAATTAGGTTTCTTTATTGTGATACGATGCTCACAGGTTGAAATCTGTAAAATAGCCTCTCCGTAATAGCAGGAGAAGGCTGCATACGTCTAGCCCTTCCCAAAACCAACAATATGGGAGTCTTGCAAAACACTTTTCTATAGTTGAGTTGAAAGCCAATTCTGGGAACCGTTTTGTACTGATCATTAGAGGAAACAAATCTCATGTGTACAGTTTATTCCAAAAAAAATGTACAGTGTAACAAGAAGCAGCAGCATTCATGTTTCCTTCCATATAATAAAGATGTTATCTTTAATTATTCTTAACGTATCGTAACTACAAGGGCAATCTACAAAATCATGGACCAGGTGTCCTACTATTTGGAGTGCAGTTATTTATAATTTCCAACTCTCTGTATTGCATCTAATGGGGTCTTATGTGACTTGTCACATAAACGCTCTTCACATGCATTCCATAGAGCTGAACTCCCCTCATTCACAGCCAAAAAACATTGATATTGAAGAAATAATTCAACTAGACTGAATGATGACCCTTTATAAAAGATATTTTGGGGACAAAAATGCATATTTGGAGACTGAAAATGACATATTGAGGAGCTGTAGTGTGGTTTATCCTCACTTCAGTGATGAAAAGGTTAGCCTCAACGGTTGATTTTATGACATTCCTTGATCATGCATAAGTATGATGCATGGCATGTGACAAAGAGGAGGTAATTTCTCGCCAGAGGATGACTCTATTAATAGTCGATATTTATAGTGCTTTTCTAAGTTTATTTTGTGAATTTTCTTTTTTGGCTCTTGTATGAATTTCTTCTTCAATTCTAGTTTCCCTTAGTTCAGTAATGCTGCATTGTTTGACTTGTGCATCGAATGGTTCAGATATTAACTTAATTTGGTTCATTGATGAATTCCATGCTTTTACTTTCTGTGTTGTTAATGTTGTAAAATAACTTTATGAGTCTGCTCAAATGTTTTTCTTAGTTTCTTTTTAAGATTTTCTTAGATTATTAGAGTTGGTGACAACTTTGACTGCTATTTCAATCAACTAGGCTGTGCTGTGCTGTGCTGTGCTGTGCTACGTGGCAATAGACCAGCACCTTCTGCAAACATCTCTGAGAAGTGTGCTAAACATGTGTATTGGCATTTTATGTAATGTCTATAAGTAATTATATAACGGTTGAGGCTGCACATCATATTCTACAAGAAAAAATAATGTAAAATTAACCTTGCTTTGTGATTCTCATCCCTACCTAATGCATGCAGTCAAGTTTACATGGCTAAAGAGAAAAAAACTGGTGAAATCGTGGCTCTGAAGAAGATTCGGATGGACAATGAGAGAGAAGGGGTATGTCTTATCCAGTTTTCTCAGGTTTCTTTTGGTGCTTCAACAAGGTCAAGTTGGATATCTAATAATTTAGAAATTGTTAGTTGAAAATGCTCTGAGATGATTATTGGATATCTTGTCTTGATTGTGATCGTTTCTTATCCTTCATCTGTAGTTTCCAATAACTGCCATACGTGAGATCAAAATTTTGAAGAAACTCCATCATGAAAATGTGATCAAGCTGAAGGAAATCGTGACTTCTCCAGGTAATGTGATTGAATTAAGCTATCTGTTGACCTAGGCATCTGTAAATTTATCCCGTTCTAAGATATGTAATATTTTATTTGATACGTGATTGGTGTTTGTATTTCAACTGATCTCTATCATCCATGCAGGTCCTGAAAAAGATGAGCAAGGAAGGCCAGGCAAGTAAATTTTTACAGGGCCCTGCAGTATAGCTTTGTATGATATTACAGTCTTCACAAATTGTATATGGACAGATACATGCTTAATGCATACAACATGGATGTTCTTATGTAGGCATGGAGAGAAATTTTTTGTGCTGTGCATGTATGTGCATCCAGCTATGTACATACTTGAAGAATAGATAGTTCCATGAGACTAGAAGAAAGAAAGAGAGCTGATCTCATGGACTAGATTTTACATTCTTAATTTGTTCTCAAATGAGGATATTGGATGTTTGACGTGAGACGGGCAAATTGGACTGCAGAGGGAAACAAGTATAAGGGTGGCATCTACATGGTTTTTGAATACATGGATCATGATCTAACTGGCCTTGCCGACCGTCCAGGGATGAGATTTTCTGTTCCCCAAATAAAGGTATCAAATGTTCATTATCCTTTTTGTGACAGACAGACAAATGGGCAGTTCTAATATTTTCTTTCCTTTTCTGCCCTTCCACAGTGCTATATGAGACAGCTTTTGACAGGGCTTCATTATTGTCATATCAATCAAGTTCTTCATCGTGATATAAAAGGTACTTAATGCTTTGATCAATTACATTTTTTCTAACTGATGTTGCTGAGATTTTTTGTATGTGGTGCAGGGTCTAATCTTCTTATTGACAATGAGGGAAACCTGAAGCTTGCAGACTTTGGTCTCGCTCGATCTTTCTCAAATGATCACAATGCAAACCTCACCAACCGTGTTATAACATTGTGGTATAGGTCTGTGCTCTTGAAAAGGGATTGGATTAAATCTGTTGGACGAATAGTTTCAGTAGTCTTTGACCTTTCTTCGGTCAAGCACTGCACTGATAAATCTGTAGGGTGCAAAAGCATGCATGCGGTATTGTGAGTATGCATGCAATATCATGCACAGGATCCAACTCTAGTCTTTTATTGCTCCCCCTGTAGACCTCCGGAGTTGCTGCTTGGGGCAACAAAATATGGTCCAGCTGTTGATATGTGGTCTGTGGGTTGCATCTTTGCCGAACTTCTCCATGGGAAGCCAATTTTTCCTGGAAAAGATGAGGTAATATCCTGTGTATTGTCGTTTGCGTTACCTTGCTTTTTTGCAGTTATGCTTGGAAGACCATGTATTTATTTACTTTAAAAAGAAAAATAGAGCTTTGGTGATGAGATAACTACTGGGTATATACTCTACTAGGTTTTAGTATTTTAGTTGCTTGTATGTAGTTTTGTCTCCCTTGCATCGATTGCTAGATGATATATTTTGTCAATCACGCGCTTTTTTATTAACTTTTGTAGCCAGAGCAATTGAACAAGATTTTTGAGCTTTGTGGAGCTCCGGATGAAATTAATTGGCCTGGTGTCTCAAAGATTCCCTGGTACAACAACTTCAAGCCAACCCGGCCAATGAAGAGACGCCTCAGGGAGGTATTCAGACAGTAAGTTACTCAATGCCACAAATAGTACTCAGCGGAATGTCCTGAAGGAACTGCAGCTGACTTCATGGGTGTTCATGAATTTTGCATTTATCTTACAGTTTTGACCGGCATGCTTTGGAGTTACTAGAAAGAATGTTAACACTGGATCCTTCTCAGGTAATACTGAATACAACTTCTGTTTTTCTGTTCATCATTGGTCTCATGGCTATGAAATGCACCAGGTCGTTCTCTCTTTTCTTCACTTTGGTAGAGGCCTTTTTATTGATATCTTTACTATCGTTAGGGGAAATTTTAAAAACCATCCTCACTTTTCATCTTCGTATCAATTAACATCCTCGGTTGTGATATCTACAATTCACATCTTACGCAAAACACCTAAGCTAAAAAGACCAGAGTACCCTCAAGTACACCCCTGTTTCTCTGGTAGACCATCTCTCTCTCTCTCTTCCCCATTGGTGCCCACTATTGGAGCTGCTGCCCTGCCACCAATCCTGATAGACGCCAACCATTACCATTGCTGGTGCCGACAACATACTCGGATAGGCCCAATCACCGCTCCTCTGTGTGCATCTCTTTCTTCTCTCTTTCCCCCCCTATCTCTTCTCTATGTTTTTTTCACTCTCTTTTCTCTGCTGTAGCCGATCATCCAATTGGTTAATGCACTTCCATATGCAGAATAAAATTGGGGAAGCGCAAGTGAACAGCAATCGACATGGTGTTTAACATTGTGATTTTCTTTTGTTGCGTGCAGAGAATATCTGCCAAGGATGCGTTGGATGCAGAGTATTTCTGGGCTGACCCATTGCCTTGTGATCCAAAGAGGTCTGCTCTGCTCCAACTTCGGTTTTTTTTTATTTACAATTTTTTCCATTTCTCAGATTAATTGTCATTTGGCAACCTTGATGCTATCTCAAGTATGTCTTTTTGACCATTGAACTTGACGCTGCAGTTTGCCTAAATATGAGTCATCGCATGAGTTCCAGACGAAGAAGAAGCGCCAGCAGCAGAGGCAACACGAGGAAACAGCCAAGCGCCAGAAACTGCAGCATCCTCCTCAGCATCCCCGGCTGCCACCTGTTCAGCAGTCAGGGCAAGCACATGCACAAATGAGGCCAGGACCTAACCAACTCATGCATGGTTCCCAGCCCCCTGTGGCAACAGGCCCGCCAGGGCACCATTATGGAAAGCCCCGTGGACCATCAGGAGGAGCTGGGAGGTATCCTTCCAGTGGAAACCCAGGTGGTGGGTACAATCACCCGAGTCGCGGTGGTCAAGGAGGTAGTGGAGGTTACAACAGCGGGCCATATCCTCCTCAGGGGCGAGCTCCACCGTATGGTTCGAGTGGAATGCCTGGTGCCGGACCTCGAGGTGGCGGGGGTAATAACTATGGCGTTGGTCCATCGAATTATCCTCAAGGTGGTGGTGGTCCTTACGGTGGGTCTGGTGCTGGTCGTGGGTCAAACATGATGGGTGGTAACCGGAATCAGCAGTACGGCTGGCAGCAGTAAATTTCTACTGGTCGCTGCTATTGTGGGCAAAAGGTTTTTGAATTGCGAGTGTAGTTATTTATGATGACACTATTTCAGCGAAAGAGCAAAGAGGATCCACATACAAGAGTTGTTACGCTACACATCCTATACCATCAAAGGAACGTTGGAATGCCAGCATTGCTATTTCATGATTGATAAGTGAATGTAAAATCAATGTGGAAGCATTGTAATCTTGGCTGTGTCGAGGCTTTGCTTGAATAATGGTTTCCAATCGGTTTCAATGACGGCGTACAGACCCACTTGTTTCGGGATTATGGTACTTGCAATGGTGTGCTTTAGCATCTCCGACAATCATTTATCTGAACAAGGAGAACTTGTATGACAGTGAGATTATTCAGAATCCAATTGCCAATTGAGCTAGATCTTTACAAGTGAGGCAGTTTTGGAAGAATTGGCACTCTTAAACCCGAAGTAATTGTTACTCAGTTTGATCCGCAGGGCCTCTTTTGGTTCAGGAATCAGATTCGTTAAAGGGTAGGGTTTCAGGTCCCAGTATTGGCGTGTTTAAACAAAAAATAGAGTAGGATTCGATACCATACAAGATAGGATTCTTCAAAAAAAATGCGAATCTGATAACTTAGCTATGGTTAGGATTGTAATACAATTCGACTACTGAAAATTTCACTCCACCTCCAACTGCCACCAGCATCGGTAGCCGGTGATCATCGGCCAGAGGCGTGGTGGCTGGTGTGGGAAGGTTTTGCAATATGGGTGATTCAAGGTTTCAACTTTATTTTCTAATTTTTTTATTCGTTGATTTCACGCCTACGTGGAACATTTCAAAAACTAGAAGTATGGTTTTGAATTTCGGGCAAAAGTAACCGCCAGTGCCAATTGATCAGAAAAATGTTACAGGTCAGGGCCAGTTAAAACTTCCTATTCAAAATCAGGAAACATCTTTGATACTGAAGGCAACCAATTTACATACAGATCACTGTTGGTCTATTTACATCAGAACTAATCTTGACCAGCAATAACTAGAGCAAGGCTGCTAAAACCCCCTGACCTAGATACATCCTTAAAACACAAACAGAAAACAGGAAATATATTTGATACCCCTGTTGGAGAAAGGCTAATGTACTATACAAACGCAATCCTTTTACTGAACTCGTGTATATATGAACCAGCGGAATTCGCATTACAGTTCAAGTGACATCAAAAGTCTCTGATCCTTTGATGTAGGAGATGAAGCGGCTTCGACAATCTGCACATGTTTGAAAAAAACAAAAGAACCTGAATGTTTTCAGAGTAAATTCTTCAACAAGAAGCAAAAAGAAATAGGACATGGTAGGAGCAGTGGAATGGCAAATGAAGATGCCACCTTCACCCTCAAGTGCCAAACATATTAATATAGGGTGGGCAAGGCCCAAGGGCATCCTCGAGGATGCCTCTAGATTGAAGAAAATGCTTCGAGACAGTAAAAGCAAGCAGCATAATGATAAATGCTATAGTTTGGTTTGGTTGCCTGTACAAATTCAAATCAGGCCTAATTCCTAAAATTTCCAAATTCACATGCTTAAAGACACCAGCTGTATCACAATCAACCGATAAACAAGGAATCTCCAGTTTCACAGAGCTAGAAGCTATGCACCAGAAGGGGTTCATAAACCGAGTTGCACAGACTGGACTGGCAGAAAATTTAAGGATTGTTCATTTTGAACAAAAGGAGATCGATTGGTAGCAGATATTCGAGTTGTTTCTAGCCTATGGTGATCAAAACTTGACACTAGTATGTCTACTAATAGCTTCAAGTTAATAACAGAACAAGTATCTTGTACGCTCTGCGATGAAAATATATATATTTCTATAAGAGAAGTTCTAGCAAGGTCTGGAACTATCCACAGAGATAATTTTCAAATTGTGCTTCTGAAAGACTATAAAGGCCATTGCACAATGCAAACATTGAGGTGTGAACTTTGGAACCAAGTGAGTCCTTCAGACACTAATCCGAAGAGGATAAATGCGGCCATTTTGCACAAATCAAGAAATAGAAGGAATTCAAACCTAGCCTTCATCATTAGATGGGCCGGGCTAAGCTAGGGCCAGACCTACTATCAGGGTTAAGTTGTCTTGTCAAGCCTGTCCACGAAAATCCTAAAAAGCCAATAATGAAAGTGCAGGCTTGGGCAGGCTAATCAGTCTACGGAGTATTGACCTATGAATCATATTCAGATATATCCTTCATCTAGAATAAGCCCTTTTGTTACATCCAGGGAAGGAAAAACATAACAGCACGACTTGAGCAGAATGAACTCTTATCCATAAGAGAAAAGAGAACAAAGAGGAAAAAGAAGAGGCTTAAAGTTATGTTCAATGCAAGAAAGTACCAACAGCAGCAATTTACCAACTTGCTAGCAAGTTGAAGCTAAATACAAGCAAGAATGCATGTGAAGAACTCAAGAAGAACTAAATCCCCCAAATAATGGGATGCAAAGAAGTCGACCTTGAAGCCAGTCTTTTTGTACAATTTCTGAGCAGCCACATTATCTGCATTAACATGAATGTATAACTGCTTCATACCTGTAGCACCATCCAAACAAGGATGAAACCGTGTATGCCATACAAAGTTTAGAGGTTGTAACTTCTATTGCTAGAACAGAATCGTACCGGCCAAGTTTGCAATATCTGTGGCTAAATAAATCATATTAGATGCAATACCCTGGCACCGAGCAAACTTGGATACACAAACATTTGCGATATAAGCATACTTATGTGCATCAAAGGGCTCCTGATTTGCAAAGACTGTAGAAAATCTTTTCAGCTCCTGGAAACCACAAGCAATGGCTATAGATGAGATTCAACTCTGAGGGAACGTTCCAACTTATCAAGAGCGTCCTTCACGAGACTAGCTCTGTCATCTTATATGAGGTATTCAAGCCAAGATCAAGATAACTGCTAGAAAAGAAGGTCAAGGGAAAAAGAAGTGCATACCCCAGGGTATGTTTCCCCTTGCATAAACTGTCTAATACTAAGGTCTAAAGTTCCAACAACACTACTTAGCACAGTTCTTCTCACATTTTTGTCTTCCTTCTTAACCTGCGTGAAAGAACATAAGAAACAGACATAAGCAGTAACTTCGTTTACCAAGTTCTTGCAACTACTTTTTGACCTAAATACTGAATGAGAGACAGGAGTAAATTTCAGTTGTTTACATGACTCTTGGACATTAGAAACTTTGAATCCTGTGTAACCATACAGATGTCCTGAGGTTTTGAGCCCCCGAAATTTCCAATAAGGGACGAGGCAAACAAAATAAAAACTATGATGAACCATTGCTCAAATTGCCACAAGAATTGCATATTCACATTTGATAGATTAAAGATATACACGACAGGCAAAATTAGAGTTCAATCCCACATGTAATATTCACTTTACGACCACGCCGTGCATGCAATCCTTTCAAACTAAACTAAGGGCTTGTTTGATAAACTCTAAACAAATACCAATGACAGACATGAATCAAATGCTAAAAATTATTAGTTTCTTACCAAATAAGGAATTGTGAACACATTGATAAATTTTAGCAACACAACTGGTAAGATTCTAGTTACCACTAAATAATAGTTTCATTGAATGAATTATGTGACCATTTCCATTAACTGATTATTGACTTCAATATTTAGTTAATACGATTTTCAATGACACCCAACTAAAAGCACCAAAGGGGACAAAATTTGATTTGCATCATTTTAGTGTGACTAACTTTTTACATCTCCAATGTAAAGGCTTAATATTGCAGCCTGTTCATGGAATATCATTAACAATATAACAATCAGGGGGTAATAAAACATACTGTAACAAAACAAAAGCACTTCAACGAATTTCCATCCTGCCCGAGGCATCTCCTCTTCAGAGCATAAAATTCCTGCCACATGCAAAGAAAAGATAAGAGTGACCTCATGAAAAAAAATGACAATATTGCACAACGAAGCAAAGTAAGTGTTATCTACATCTCCTTTAGGATGGACTCAACTCATCAAAACACAATTCAGGAGCAGATCCATAATAAGAAACAGTCATCTGGAAAAAAAAAGAAAAGAAAAAGCGAAAAACAAAGATTTCCTATTTTGCAAAATAGGCAGATATTTATGCATATTAAGGGAAATAGCTGATAGTCAGCATGACAATAGCTTTAGAAGTCTGGGAGCCAAGGACCAATCAATATTATACTGCATGCCTCAAATAACTCAACTTTCAGTAGGCAATCTAGATTAACAAGTCAGAAAACTCACCTGCTCCGCGTATGTCCTCTTATGATTGTCAATGTGCCTGGAAAAGCAAATTAGTTACATTAAGCAATCAGCCAATTTGGATAATGATGTCACTAGAAAATGACATTAAGCCACAAAAATGTATTCACGAGCCAGATGCAGTGACACCTTAGTAGTAAACAATCTGACCTCATATAGGATAAAGACTCCCAATGAGCTTCGGCTCGCAACCATGCTGCCGTCTGCCAAGACATACACACCCGACGCAATCAAAACATAAATTGCACACAAACAAAAAACATAAGATCGAAACAGCCCCATCACATATTTTACACAAATAGAAAAAAGAAACCGACCCAATATTCTTCATCCAAAACGGCTTCACGGGCGACGAACCGCCCGAAGCTCCGCTTCAGCAACCCGCTGCATTCCTCGTCGCTGAGCTGCAACCGGTTAAAAGAGAGCTGCGGCATCCTGCTCGAAACATCGCCCTTCGAAACAGCCGGATGCTGTATGCTATGCCCATTACCGATCCCATTATTGCCGCTACTACTATGATCGCAATGATGGGTCTCGATGGTCCTCCATTTGCCGAGCGAAGCAGGGAACGTTTCCCTACGAGCAACCCAATCGCAAAAAACCGCGAAACGAAAACAGTCACCACCCAATTCGACCGAAAGAGCCCAAGTCAACGCATCGACGAAAACAGGTTTTAAAAAGAAAAAGAAAAAGAAAAAAAAAAAGCGAGCTTTTCGCTTCGCAGCAAGAAGCCAAGAATTCCTCCACCTACGGACCCGAAATGCGACCGGACGGAGAGGCGCCGGCTGCCGGGCCGGGCCTGGGCCGGGCGGTTCCGGAGGACCTGGTGGCGGTGGGGGAAGGCCAGGAACTCCGGCGCCGACGTAAAGGCGACGCCTTTTCCCATTCGGTTCGAAGGAGGCGGGGAAGGAGGGAGAGGAGAGAGCCTTTTTCTCAAGATTGGGGCAACTGGGTCGGGAGAGGCGGTCGCGAATTCATGGTTGGGGACCGAATTCGGGGAATTCTCCCGGTTCTTGTGGGGCGCGGAGGGGAAGCGGAGGTGCGAGACGAGAGAGGAAAGTCTGCATTTTTGGTGTGAACGAGAGAGAGAGTGGTCGGCCAGTTTCTGGTGTAATCTGATTAACTGTCAAAAAGAATATGAAATTGGATAATCTCTCTCTCTCTCTCTCTCTCTCTTCTTCTTGCTCCTTCGTGTGGATAATTCCGTGTTTATTGCGTGTCACGCCTTGGCTAATCTTGAAGCGAAATTACCATATTGCTCTTCGCTCGTTGAGCAGGATTTTTGGGATGTTGGGGATGTGGTGGGGTAATTTCGGTTTTTCGAGCAATTATCAAACGTGTTCCTCTTTATTTTCTTCTAATTTTTGCCCTAAAATCTCGAAATTATGAGGAAGGGATAGAAAGGAGACTGTAGATCGGTCCTGGTCTTGCAATTTTTCCCGATTTTAGGATGTGGCAGGTGAATTCAATGAAATTTTTCGGTTTGAAAAATTATAAATTTTCGACATCAACTTTACTCTTCATATCAAATACTCTCTTCATATTCTAAAATTTACAATTATCATTCTTCACTTTTTATGTTGGATTATAAGTTCCCTCCTCTATACGTACAAAAATAATGACATTTTCTTTGTCGAAGTACCCAATCCCCAACATCATTCCAAACAACATTAGATATCATTTTTTGAGTGTAAGTATTGATTGTACATAAATGTAAATAAGTCTTTTTTGGGTTAGAGAGATGGAAAATATAGGGACGTCCAATATGTAGAGCAAAGTTGAGGTTGTTTTTATAATGATCCCTTTTTGGCCCTTATTTGCGGTTTTAGAGTAGACTTAAAAGAGGGAAAAGAAAATACCGAAAGTATCCATGAAATGTTCTCTTAGGCTAAATGGAAAAATAGATAAAGCTATAAAAAAGTCTCTAAAGATAGATAAAAGTACAGCCGATGGCTTTTTGTGTTGGAGGTTGAGGAAGCAAGAGGACCCATCACCCAAAAATGGAAGGTGGGGTTAAGATGAATCCCTCATTTTTCTATACTTGTATAGGGATAATCCTAAACAAATCAAGCTCAAATCCAATCGCTTGTCCACATCATCTACTATGATATAATGGAATTTATAAAATCGAGTCTCACAATTTCACATGTTTAGATTGACTTTTAGAATTGCGAAATTCAAAGAGTTCCAGTCATACTCGATCACTTTGATAGCGCGTCATCCATGCCACCCTTGCAACGTTCATAAATTTTGACAACATGTCGAGGTACATATGAGGAAAACACTAGACAAAAAGAGTACACATTCGCAGGCTGCTTCACTGGATAATGAGTGAAGCTACCCAAGAAAATGACTTGCGCCACAAGGAACCAGGACTTTAGTTTCACCTCATGGCTTGAGCAGAAGAGAGGGAGGACCGACTACCCTCGAGCTCGATGCCGCCATCCGGACCAATGCTCCCTCCCTTCAGGAAGCGCGAGTACCAGTCGGCCGAGAGCTTCGGGTACCTTCTCAACTCGGGGTCGTCCAAGTCCACGTAGTACAGGCCGTAGCCCGACTGGTACCCATCCAACAGCTCGAACACATCAAGGAGGGACCATGTGAAGTAGCCTTTCGCGTTCGAGCCATTCCTTCGCAGGCCAAAGGGAAGAAGAAAAGGTCAGAAAGGTATGCGCATTTGAGTCGCGGGGTCATGGTGTCGGGGTTAATGCATATAGGATGCGTACCTTACTGAATCCAGCAGGACACCGATGTGCTCTTGCAAACATTGAATTCTCGGCCGGTCTTCAAGCGATGCGTTTCGCTGCATCCTCAGACCTGTGAAGAGACAACAACCGAAAGTTCCTGCTCGTGAAACCGCATTCCAGGAAAAGGAATCGTAATCCGGAAACCTGAGTAGAATGTCGAAACAATATGGTTTCTCATTCTTTCAGAAAGCAACGGCTTCGAAGTAGTCTCCTCAAACGAGGCTCCGACGATATCATTCACGACATGTCTTGATTGAAGTTTATAGACACGACATGTCTTGATTGAAGTTTATAGACTCGAGACTTGCTTTACGATGTGCTCTCATGCATTCGAATTCAACTTATCGACCTTGAAAAGAGAGATCTCCTAGTCTGAACTAGTGTGCTCATCTTGCGTTCGAACATCAAGTTAAAAATCCACATCATATTTGAACTGCCCACAGAGAGAGAGAGAGAGAGAGACCGTTTTCATGGATGAAAATGGGAGGGTTTCCATAATTTTGCTTGAATAATTCCAGCACTCCTTGCAGACCCCATGGAGTAAGTTGAAACTGAAAAGAATGCTTCAGCAATTTCACTTTCTTTTCAATAAATTTAACTGACCATTCACTGCGTTGATAAACTCATACCTCGAGCGAAGGTGATGATGTATACTTTGACAATGCATTTTCCGGTGTAACTGCCATGGACGAACGAATCAGTCACAAGACTCTCGAATAGAATGAGAAGTTTTCAAGTAAATTTGTGGTGAGTAAAATGTTCCTGATACGATCAATAATTCTCAAGAAACATCTTAGTATATCAGATGTGGCTTTAGCATGCGTAGACGGCCGTTTATAACTGAACTGTGATGCTAAAAGCAATATGAGATCGAGATACCAAGTTAAGACAAAGCTGGCACTACGGTAGAAGATTGAATAGGTAAAAGAGCACATACGTTCCCATTCCACGGCCATGTCTGCCTTAAAGTCCCTCGGTTCAATGTTCAGGATTTCTGAATCGTCTTTGACATATGTAGCGATGTAGAAATTGACTGCAAAAAAATCAGATGAACTCTTGACTCTTTGAGATTCGAGAGCAGTGAAGGAAGGAAGTCTTGATCCTGCATTCTTCTTCATCACCTCAGGATAGTCCCCACGCACCAGCGGTTCCACAAACCTGCAACAAAGATAGCACACAAAACTCAGTTTCACTTTCTAGTGAATTACGACTTGAAACTGACGAATTAACTTTGCTGAAGAAAGACAAAATCTAAGGTAAACCATAGGGCAGGTTCAGAGTTACTTAACGAACAAGATATTCTTATGCAAAACTAATTTCCCAAGATTTCCATAGACAATTTGTCAGTAAAGTAATCAAGAGGTCAAACACCTGGTTCAAGTTAGATTGATTTCAAGGGTAGGAAGATACAGATCACTTGTATATCTATCACTCACCAACCCACGAGAAAGTCATTGGCCCTTTGAGCTGCAATGACATCTTCCGTTTTGTTTGTGGCGGGAACAAAGTCGAAACTCAGAAGGTTGAGTCCTATGTATCCCTTCTGTACGCTCTGCAATACACAGGAACAGAAGAATGAACATTTGGCCTGATATACAAACATGACGAGAGAAAGGAAACCTGTATTATGTGCCAGCATAAAATCTCAGATTGCATTAAACTACAAAGTGTAGGTTGAAACCTAAGGCAGGATTCTATCATTGAGGTTGACTTAGTGGATGTTCCCTAACGATAAATCAATCAACTGCGTGAAAAGAAAAGAAAAGAACATGAAAACTTTTACCTGGTATTTTTTCTGATACAGTCTAGCGGCCGATGCGTGTGACAATAAGATATTGTGAGCTGCCAAGTATGGTTCCGATGACGAATCTCCTCTGGTGCAGTTGAAGTATCCAAATGGAGAAGAACAATGATTTGGTGGTAGCAATCCAATGTCATAACCAGCCATTGAGAAAATATTGGCCTCGTTGAAGGTTGTCCAGTATTTAACTCTGTCCCCAAACATTCTGAAACATACATCTGCATATTCCACAAAATCTTTCCTGCATCAACATGAATTAGTCCCGTCATGATAACGATTTCTTTTACCGGTGCTTCATATAATGGAGCTGTAATCAAAGGAAAAAGAAGAAAATAAAAAAAGTTGATGGGATTAGTGATCTTACACAATATTTCGACTTATCCATCCTCCATACTCATCTTCAAGAGCCTGTGGCAGATCAAAATGGTGTAGTGTCACGTGCGGTTGAATCCCTGCATGTGAAAATTAATTCGTTACCGTCCACTGGAGGTAGTTCCTTCTCTAATAGATAGGAAAACTGCACAACAAATGGGGCATAAAATAACATTAGTATGCATATAAGGTCACCATGGCTTATTGGTTCATTGATGAGGTTGTTGTAGTATTGCAATCCCTTCTGATTCACCGAGCCTCTCCCATCTAAAAGAAGAAATACGATCATATGGCAGAAGAGATCAGAAACAGATGCACCATTTGGAAAAGAAAAGCTACAGTTAAATGGGTTTTTGGTCATACTTGGAATGAGCCTCGACAATGAGATGGAAAACCGGTACGCATCTAAGCCCATCTCTGCCATGAGTTGGACATCTTCCTGCATCGCATTGATCAGATAGGATTCAGGGATGGTGGGTTAATCTCAAACAGAAGCAAATCTACATTAGATGGTCACTACTCATGACGACTATCTATCGGAGTGAGAAAATACTGTACATCAAATTGTAACGAGATGACTGGTAAGTACCTTGTATTTTTGTGATATTGATCACATGCGATATCTCCATTGGCTCCGCCCGTAATAATCCCTGCAAGATGAAAAACCAGACAATTAGGAGAGCTAAAAGCATGCGCATAAAAATTTAGGCCTGCTCAGTAATGAACTTTCGAGCTTTTAGCAGAAACAAGATGGAGCCTGGTTAAGAATCAGAACTATTTTACTTTTCACTGCTTTTCAATGCTTTAAGAAATTCAGCTACTTCAGATGTTCGGCCTTGTCCGCAAGGACTTCAGAGTTCGGTTGGACTCCACCAAACCGAAGCATAAAACCAACTGGAAAGATGATTCATGTGTCAAAGACTCGCCAAGCCATTGCCTGCCTTTTTCGGAGTTTATGATCAGAAAACACAACTATTCTCGAGTCCTATAAATCAGTCTAGTACGCGATCCCACTCCACTGTTCAGTGTTCAAACTTTAAATATCAACCTGAAATGTTTCAACTTGCTGAAAGCTGAGCTCAGCTGAGTACTTTTTCTTGAATTATCAAGAAAATTCATTGATATGACAAAATATTATCAGCCAATGCTCATGGTGCAATTAAATTTGGCAAACCCACAGTTGATTTTCAGACCCCAAGTTGATTGTATCATCAATTTTGCAGAGCGAAATTTCCCAATATCATTCAAAATATTCTCCTGCCCATATTAAATAAAAATGATGGAGGAGGCATACCCGCATTAAAAAAAAAAAAAAAAAAAACAACTTGCTTATTCATGTGAGAGTAAGACCATCATATGAATACAACAGTAAGATCATGTAACAAAGAAAGAGGCTAGCCTGAGTCAGAGTGGGTCCAGGTATCCAATATGCTCGGAGTCCTCCCATCTTCATGTGCTGCTCCTTCGACCTTCCAAATTCCTCAGCTTCAGTCAAATTACTCTCTCTCTCTCTCTCTCTATACATGAACACACACACGTTGAAACAGAGGGAGCGAGCACAGACCTGATAAGCTGAAGTGCCAGCACCAAACACAAAGCCAGGAGGGAAGTCATATCTGCTGAACTCATCAGCACCGCAGACGGCCTCTGCTATCACCTGACCCAACGCCAAAAGCTGCAACAAGATACCCAATTTCTCCATCATCTTCTCTGTCCTGTATCTTTCGGAGATCACAGTCACACATCACCAAGGGCACTTGTATCACGTCCGTGGTCCCTCCCTTCTCTGGTTACAACGTCTATTATTCCCTTTCCTTCACTTTTTCTTTTTAGGAGATTTTGTTCTCTTGTGCATTAAAGGAATTACCATGAAGTAGAGGTCGAAAAGAGAAGTGACGGATTTGAATTGCAGGACAGAGAGCGGGATGCTCATTATTTTTCTGATTTTCTTGTTGGTTTTTTGTCCAAGGCCACGTAGGACTTGGACGTCTTTCTTGCGCATTACCGTCGTTGGCTCCATGCATATAAATAAGAAAACATCGGCACGCTTTCGTTCTTTATAACAGCGGTGGAGAATGCTTGGTCATTTTTGGCCTGTCTGTTTCTTTTTGGATTGTAGGAAATTTTTCAGCTAAATCACAGCCGTCCATAATGGAGTTGGCGTGCCCCGCCGCGCATCCACGGCTCCAGTTGAAGCAGCGCTGTGCGTATTTTTGCTCGGCAATTCACGACATTCTTCTTCACCATAAGTGTGGAACGCTAGAAACTTGAGTAGAACTACGATAAGACGATCTTATTCAAGGAGGGCGTGAGATTATGTACATAAATTTAAGCATGACGAGGCATAAGGACGATTGACTTGGAATCCAATGTAATGATA
Source organism: Eucalyptus marginata (assembly GCA_014182565.1). Taxonomy (NCBI): domain Eukaryota; kingdom Viridiplantae; phylum Streptophyta; class Magnoliopsida; order Myrtales; family Myrtaceae; genus Eucalyptus; species Eucalyptus marginata. Next base: position 6,023,623 of record CM024594.1, on the reverse strand, counting down.
CAAAACCACTCGACGGCCCCTACTAATAAATTGCAAAGCAATTCTTTTATGTACGTTCATCTATTATCCATATGCCAAGACTGACTTTTAGAACCGGGAAATTCAAAGAGTTACAGTCACGCCAAATAGCTTGCACCGTCCGTGAATCTTCCCGACAGCATGATGAAGTACATACTAGGAAAATTCTGGACAAAAGAGAGAACATTCACAGGCTCCTTGACTTGAGTTGAACCTGAATAGTGAATGAAGCTACCCAAGAAAATGACTCGCGCCTCAAGGAACCAGGAATTTAATTTCACCTCATGGCTTGAGCAGAAGAGAGGGAGGACCAATTGCCCTCGAGCTTGATGCCGCCGTCCGGAGTGATGCTCCCTCCCTTCAGGAAGCGTGAGTACCACTTGGCCGAGAGCTTCGGGTACCTCCTCAGCTCAGGGTCGTCCAAGTCCACATAGTACAGGCCATAGCCCGACCTGTACCCATCCAACAGCTCGAACACGTCTAGGAGGGACCATGTGAAGTAGCCTTTCACATTCGAGCCATTCCTTCACGGGTCAAAGGGAAGAAGAAAGGTCAGAAAAATATGCACATTTGAATTGTGGGGTTACGGTGTTGGACCCAATGCATAGAGGATGTGTACCTCACTGTATCCAGCAGGACACTGATATGCTCCTGCAAATATTGAATTCTCGGCCAGTCCTCGAGCGATGTGTTTCTCTGCATCCTTTGACCTGCAAAGAGACAACCAAAAAGTCCCGCTTGTGTAACCACATTCCAGGGAAAGAATTTTAATCCAGAAACCTGAGTAGAATGTCGAAACAATATAATTTCTTATTCTTTCAGTGAACGTCGGCTTTGCCCTTTTCTCTCCATGGTTGACTCCTCTATCAAACCAGTCTCCTTGAACAATGCTCTGACAAGATAATTTACGACATGTCTTGATTGAAGTTTATAAACTCTCGACTTTACCGTTTGCTTAAACATTTTTTTATTCAACTTATTGAGTATGAAAAGAAAGATCTCATGGTCTGAACTGGTGCGCTCATATTGCATTCAAACATTAAGTTGGATGCTGGAAGTCAACATCATATTTTTGAACTGCCCACAGAGAGAGAGAGAGAGAGAGAAAGAGAGGGAGAGAGAGGGAGACCGTTTTCATAGATAAAAATGGGAGGGTTTCCGTAATTTTGCTTGAATGACTCCAGCACGCCTTGCAGACCCCATGGAGTAAGCGGAAACTGAAACAAATGTGTCAGCAGTTTCACTTCTCAATAAAGTTAACTGATAGTTCACTGCATCGATTTAATCTTACCTCAAATGGAGGCAGAAATCTATTCATAAATGACGATGCATTTCCTTGCTTATCTGCCATGGAAGAAAAAAGCCACTAGACTCTTGAGTAGATGAGAAGTTTTCTAGTAAATTTGTGGTAAGTAAAATGTTGATCGATAATTCTCAAGAAACATTTTGCTCAATTAAATGAGGTTTAGCATGCATAGATGGTCATTTATAAATAAACTGTGATGCTTAAAGCAATATGAGATCGAGATACTAAGTTTGGACGAAGTCGGCACTACGGGTGAAGATTGAATCGGTAAAAGAGCACATACATTTCCACTGTACAGCCATGTCTGCCATATAGTCCCTTGGTTCGATGTTCAGGCTTTCTGTATTGTCCGTGACATAGTTTGCGCTGTAGAAATTGACTGAAAAGAAATCAAATGAACCCTTGACTCTTTGAGATTCGAGAGCAGTGAAGGAAGGGAGTCTTGATCCTGCATTATTCTTCATCACCTCAGGATAGTCCCCATACACCAGCGGTTCCACGAACCTGCAACAAAGATAAAACACCAAACTCAGTTTAAATTTCTACTGGATTACAACTTCGAACTGCGGATTTACTCTCCAGAAGAAAAACAAAGTCAAACAGTAGGGCAGGTTCAAAATTACTTAATGAACTGGACATTCTCAAACAAAATTAATATCCCGAGATTTCCATTGATAATGGTCACTGATGCAATCCAGAGGTCAAACACCCGGTTCAAGTCAGATTGATTTCAAAGGCAAGAAGATACAGATCACACGTATATCGATCACTCACCAACCCATGAAAAAGTCATTAGCCCTTTGAGCTGCAATTACGTCTTCCATTTTGTTTGTGAAAGGAGCAGAGTGGAAACTCAGAAGGTTAAGCCCTATGTATCCCTTCTGTATGTTCTGCATACACGGAAACAGAAAAATGATCATTAGGCACGATATATTATCTGTTTTTACTGGGTTCTCCTCAACATTATGAGAGAAATGAAAACTGTGATATTTTGCCAGCATATAATGTCACATCGAATTAGATTATATTGTATAGGTTGAATCCTAAAGCAGGTTTTTTTACTGAGGTGGACTTAGGGGAAGTTCCCTAACATTAAAACAGTCAACTAAGTGGAAAAAAGAAACACAAACTTTTACCTGGTATTTTTTCCAATACAGTCTGGTGGCCAATGCATGTGACAATAAGATATTGTGAGCTGCCAAGTACGGTTCCAATAACGAATCTCCTCTGGTGCAGTTAAGTAATCCAAATGGAGAAGAGCAACGGCTCGGCGGCATGAATCCGAGGTCATAACCAGCCATCGAGAAAATATTCGCCTCGTTGAAGGTTGTCCAGTATTTAACTCTGTCTCCAAATATTTTGAAACATGCATCTGCATATTCCACGAAATCTCTCCTGCATCAACATGAATCAGTCCGGTGACGATAAAGATTCCTCTTACCGGCGCTTCATATGATGGAGCTGTAATCGAAGGAAAAGGAAGAAAATAGAAAAAACTAGATGCGATTAGCAATCGTACACAATATTTTGACTTATTAATCCTCCATACTCATCTTCAAGAGCCTGTGGCAGATCAAAATGGTGCAGGGTCACGTGCGGTTCGATCCCTGGATGTGAAAATCAACTTGTTACTGTCCGTTTGAGGTAGTTTTTTCTCTAATATACAAGAAAACTGCACAAAAAATGGGGCATAAGATAACATTAGTATGCGTAGAACGAGCTTTGGCTATCACCATGGCTGATCAGTTCATTGATGAGGTTGTTGTAGTACTGCAATCCCTTCGGATTCACAGAGCCTCTCCCATCTAAAAGAAGAAATACGATCAAATGGCAGAACAGATAAGAAACAGATGCACCATTTGGAATAGAAAATCTACAGATAATGGGTGTTTGGTCATACTTGGGATGAGCCTCGACCATGAGATGGAAAACCGGTATGCATCTAAGCCCATCTCTGCCATGAGTTGGACATCTTCCTGCATCGCATTGATCAGATAGGATTCAGGGATGGTGGGTTAATCTCAAACAGAAGCAAATCTACATTAGATGGTCACTACTCATGACGACTATCTATCGGAGTGAGAAAATACTGTACATCAAATTGTAATGAGATGACTGGTAAGTACCTTGTATTTGTGATATTGATCACAGGCGATATCTCCATTTGCTCCACTTGTAATCACTGCAAGATGGAAAACCAGATAATTAGCAAAACTACAACCATAAAACCCACATATTATGCCTGCTTAGCAATGAATTTTCAAGCTTTAAGCAATGAAACATGGAACCTGCTTACAGAATCATGACAACTATTTTACTTTCTACTGCTTTTAAATGCTTCAAGAAATTTAGCTGCTTTAGATGCCCATCCTTATTCATAAGGACTTCAGAGTTTGGTCAGACTCCACCAAACTGAAGCATAAAAGTGAAAAGAAAATTCATGTGCCGAAGGTTAAACTTTTCTCGAGTCCCCTAAGATATTCTAGTACACGATTCCACTAAACTGTTCAGTGTCAAAACTTCAAATATCAACCTGAAATGTTCTCGACTAGCCTAAAGCTAAGCTCAATTGAGTACTTTTTCTTGAATAATCAAGAAATTTCTTTGATGTAACAAAATATTACCAAACTAGAGCTTGGGCAATCTTAAGAGCCAAGGCTCTTGGTGCAATTAAATTTGGCAAACCCAAAATCGATTTTCAGACCCCAAGTTGATCATAACATTAACTATGCAGCACTGGATTTCTCCTGACCTCACCCTAGAGGCCAGGAGTGAAACTTCCAAAGAAGATCATTCAAAATATTTCTCCTGCCCATAAAACATAAAGGAGGGGTACCCAAATTGAAGAAAATCAACATGGTTGAAGTTCCTGTGAAAGAAGATCATTATATGAAAATAAAAGGAAAGAAACTAGCCTGAGTCAGAGTGGGCCCAGGTGTCCATTATACTTGGAGTCCTCCCATCCTCGTTTGCTGCTCCTTCGACCTTCCAAATTCCACAGCTTCAATCAAATTATTCTCTCTCTCTCTCTCTCTCTACACGAAAACACACTCATCGAAACAGAGGGAGCAAGCACAGACCTGATAAGCTGAAGTGCCAGCACCAAACACAAACCCAGGAGGGAAGTCGTATCTGCTGAACTCATCAGCAGCAGAGACCGTCTCTGCTATCACCAGACCCACTACCAAAAGCTGCCACAAGAAACCCAATTTCTTCATCATCTTCTGTCCCGTATCCGAGTCTCCTTCAGAAAATACAGTCACACATCACCACAGGCACATCTATCACGTTCGTGGTGCCTCTCTTCTCCGGTTACAAGAGCTATCATTCCCTTTCCTTTTCTTCTCTCTTTATGGAGATCTTGTGTTGTTGTGCAAAAATGGAATTACCATAAAGTAAAGGTCGAAAAGAGAAGTGACGGATTTGAGTTGCCGGACAGAGAGAGAATCATGTCAGTATCGTTCTGGAGTTTCCTTGTCTGTTTTGCCATAACGCCACGTTTGACTTGGGCGCCTCTATTGCTATCAAGCCTCAATTTTCGGGCATCATTAGCATTGGCTCCCTGGTTTTATAGTAATAATTTGGTCGCCCGTCTGTTTCCGTTTTGTAATATATGGGCCGTAAATCCAGCCCAATATATTATTTAATTAAACCCAAAGTCAGCCCATGTCTCTTGCAAGCCCACAACCCATCTTCAATCATCTTCTTCATTTGTTGCCCACTCAAGTGAGCGGACATTTTTCAAACCTTAAACTCCATCCATGTTTCTAATTGTCTCCGTGGCTATGCATTGGAGATTTTAATGAAGTCTTATATCAGTGGGGAAAAAGGTGGAAAGCATGAATTGGATTGATATAAAATAGTGGTGTTCCGAGATTTTGTGAACTCATGCTCATTAATGGATATAGAGCAAGCGATGTGCCTACACATGGACTAATAATAGGGATGGAGTAGAATTGTTAAAAAGAGACTTGATAGGGCTCTTTGTAACTTAGATTGGAGAATTTATCAAATGCGGAGGCATTTGCGTTTCCCGCAATTGGTTCGGATCATAGCCCAATTTTTCTACATACAAATTTAGTCTAGAAGCTTTTTAGATTCAAAGTTTTCTAGATAGAAGATTCAGAGTATAAAGAAGTGATTCAAAGAGCTTGGAGGGTGAGTAAGGTGACCGGCTGAATATTGTTAACAATACAAGGAAGGTCGTTGAAGAACTAAGGAGATGGAGCAGCAAAAAATTCAAAAATGCATCTCGTGAAATCAAATCTCTATAGGGAAGACTTACTAAGTTGACTAATAGGGCTGAAGGAAGTCCAAACCATGAGGAATATTGCCAAGTTGTTGAGCATATTGAAAGCCTGTGGAAACAAGAAGAAATGTATGGGGCATGAGATCCGGGATTAGTTTGATAAAATAGGGGGACAAGATTAGAAAATACTTCCATGCTTCTACAATACAGAGAAGACAACATAATAAAATCTCAATACTACAAATTGATTATCAAAACTGAAATAGAGACCCTTCAACCTTGAAGCAACATATTTCAAACTTCTACCGAGCTTTATATACAATAGTGGGGAATAGAGAATATCAGCCGGTGTTAGACCAATGTCCACAAGTAATAACTGATGGGATAAATGAGGCTTTAATCTGGCAAGTTACATGGGAAGAAGTGGAAATAGCAACCTTCCAATTAGGCGCAACAAAACCATCGAGACTGGACAGACTCGACGGATTATTTTACCCTAGCAATTTGGTCAGAGATTCATGAGGATATATTCAGCATGGTGGATAACTTCTTCGGCCAAGGTATGTTTGATTTCTAAGATAAATAAGACCCACATCAATCTTGTTCCAAAAATTTAAATCCAAAAAGCATTACCCAGTACAGGCCCATTAGTTTTTGAAACTTTAACTATAAAATCATCACAAAAGTTATGGCAAATAGACTAAAATCTTCGCTCCTAGAAATTATATCCTAGGAACAAAGTGCTTTCATCGGGGCTCGTCAAATACAGGACAATATCTTTGTTGTTCAAGATTTGCTACATCAACTTAGAGTGAGAAAAAAAAAAGCGAAAATTTTAGGCTGCTCTCAAATTGAATATGCAAAAGGCCTATGATAGGATAAAATGGGATTTTCTATGTGATTGTATGTTGAAAATGTGCTTATGTGAGAAATGGGTTGCATTGGTTAGAAAATGTATCTCCTCAGTATCATTTAGTGTAAGAATAAATGGGGAGTCTTGTGATTATTTCCAACCAACTAGAAGAATTAGACAAAGTGACCCACTGTCATCCTATCTATTCATTCTTATGGCCAATGTCCTATCCTCTTTGATTTTGAAAGCTATAAGAGACGGGAGTTTGAAGGGCATACAACTGACTCCAAATTGTCCTACACTTTCACATCTCCTATTCGCAGACGATGCTATATTTTTCTTGGATGGCATAATTATTGAAGCTCAGAACTTAGCTAATGTCTTGCACCAGTATTGCTTTGCATCAGGACAGTCCGTCAACCTCAATGAGTTAGGAATTTTCTTCGGGAAAAACTATCCTCAAGAGCTAAAATAGAATCTTGCAGCTGAATTAAGGGTGCCAGTTATTGAGAAAATGGGTAAATATCTAGGGATACCTTCTGAGTGGGGACAATCTAAAAAATAAATGTTCTCCTAGATTCTTGCAAGAGTTGATAGGAAATTATAAAGTTGGAAAGAGAAGTTGATATTGAAAGTAGGTAAAGAAATTCTACTTAAGACAGTAGTCCAAGCATTACCCTAATTTGCCATGTCTATCTTTGAAATGTCCATATCAATTTGCAAGGCTATTGAAAGGAGAATAGCATTCTTCTAGTGGAAGCAAAACGCAATGAAAAGGGGCATATATTAGAAAAGATTGGACATCTTAAAAACAAGGAAAGACTGCGGGGGGTTAGGCTTTAGAGACCTAGTTGATTTTAATAAAGCGATGCTGGGAAAGCAAGCCCAGAGACTTAATCAAGATACAAAAGCCATATGAAGTAGATGGTTGAGAGGAATTTATTTTCCCAAGGATGATTTCTGGATAGTGAGCAAAGGTCCCCGACCCTCTTGGGGATGGCAAAACTTATTAACAGGAAGAGATACAATTGAGCCAAAAATTAAATGGGAGGTTGGTGATGGCAACAAGATCACAATCAGAAATGATAGATGACTAATCTTAGGCAAAATAGGAGGGCCAGCGAATCAAAATGAACCTTAGTTGGTAGCGAAATTAATTAACCATAATGAAAGGGGATGGAACATTTAGCTACTACAGAAGATCTTTGAGGAAAGGATTATAAAAGAAATCTCAGCTACACTGCTAAGCGTAACAACTAAACTAGACAATATGATGTGGACGGCAATTAATTCAAGCTCCTACATGGTAAGAGTGGATACAACAAGATTTGAGATTCAACGAGACGTCTAATGGTAAATTAGCCCTCTACATCATATCAAACTCCAAAGAAACTATGGATTAATATCTGGAAACTCAAAACCTACCGCAAAGTCAGATTTTTTCTATGGAGTGTGTGCAACAATGCCCTACCTACAAAGGAATTTATACAAGAGGAAGATTTTACCTAAGCAAGAGTGTCCCTTGTGCGGTCAAGGTCCGAAGTCTACAGAACACACTTTCATCTTGTCCCTAGATGAAGGCGATCTAGTCAAACAACAAAATCAGCACAAACCAATCTCCAAAAATTAGCAATCGAATGGATCAATGGGTATGGGGAGAATATAACCAAAAGAACAACCTCACAAGCAAAAGCCCTATTTGCCGAAGCAATTTGGAGAGTATGGAAGGCTCACGTGGATCTTCAAGCACAAAGTCCCAACCCAAGCTCAATCATAGATAACGTATACTTTTCGACACAACCACAATCGACACAAGGGAGAAGAAGCACAAACTAATAAGAAACACCATCTTCAGCAGCAACGGCAGCAAGATTGTAGACCCAAATCTACTACAAGATCAACGTGGATAGTTCCTAGAGTAGTCCGAATTTGGAAGGAATGGTGGCAAGGGTCTACTGAAACAAGGACAAAGCTCTCTTCGACAGATTTGTGAGCCAGATCTTCGCCCCATCAACCCTAGTCATCGAAACCCTAACAATAATGGGAGCCTTGCTCTAGTTGAAATGGAAGAGTTGCGCACAAACTAAACAAGATGGAGTTGTACTTGCTACTGGTAAGTCAACAATGTTATCTTCAGATTGCCTATCTGCAGTGGACTTCATAATAGGCCAAGCAGAGCCACTGTGGGTTGCTCAATCCATCATCAATGACTGCAAATCTCTATGGGGCCAACTCAAAAATGTCATCCTCTGTTTTGAGCCAAGAATATACAATCAAGAGGTTGACTGGGACGCTAAAGCCCACTTAGCCGGTTCTCTCCTAAAGAATTGAATTGCTAATCCCCCTAATTCCCTATTGTTGATTTTATATTTGGATATCGAATCCTCGAGTTAGTCCTTGAACTATTGTTAAAAAAAAAAGAAAAAAAAAGGATGAGCGGACAGAATGCAGACAAAAAGGAGGGGAGCTCGTGGAAGAGAAAGGAGGAAGAAGAAGGAGAGTTTTTTTTTTTTTTTTTTTTTTTTTTTTTTTTGGCATGTGACAATCCAGACGCCTCAACAGCTTGATTTAACGTTGTTTTGTAATGCCGCTAAGTGATTGAAGTTTCTAATTATCTATTCAAAGGAATCATCAAAAATTAGGGTTGGGAATTCGGAATTAGGTTGATTATGCGTTGCTACTTTTGACTAGAGAGTTTTCGGATAGCATATTTATATAGACATGATAATTTAGGATGTTATGAAACTATAATCTCAATTTGAGTTTATGGTTTGCCCGAAATGGAATTTTCAAGTTCGGCGCACATTCTAGACAGAGTTCCAAACAATAAATTTTGAGCCGAATTATGCTAGTTTCTGATGAGGTCTTTAAGGAGGTTGAGTTAGGTTTTTTATAGTATGTCGAAATGGCTTTTTAAGGACTATAAGTTGGCTTGAAACGAAATTATGGGGAGGAAGTTATGCTGCAATGAAGTTTAACACGCAAGTCGCGCTTAGCAGACAATAATAGGTTTTTGCTAGAAGCAAGCTTTTCATTGGCACGTAGATATCATTTTATCGACAAATAGACATAATATAGTCAAGTCGCTCATTAGAATATCATTTACTTGTTCTTTTGATATTGTTTTTCAATCATTCGTTAGGAATTCGAGTGCGTTGACTCGAATAACCGCCGTAGTCGGGTGTTGGCTTTCCCAGGTGAGTAGCACTATTTCTTCTTTATATTTTAAACTCATGTTTTGAAAAACATTACGGTTTATATGTGTTATGAGTTGATAAATAGTATCTTTTGTTGCACAAAATATGATCAGGCTTTTATTGCCATTTTGCTGTTTTAAAGAGAGAGTTATCCTCTGACTTCAGTTTGAATGATTGTCTAAAAATAGTTTGCGAAATCCTTAATCTTGAAAAGTTTGTGGTTCTTGAAGAACACTTTGATATTTATATATCAAGTGCCTAAATTATGAAATAACTCTCATTTTGATGGTAGATTATTGGATATTGTGATTGATGGTTAATGCTCAGTGTCTCTAAGAATTGTGTGGGTATGCACATATTAGTCTAGGATATCCTTGTATGTCGAGCCATTGGCTAATAATAGGTGAAGACGTAACTAGGGGGAATCTTGGTCGTCTTGTCACAGCATTACACGTGATAATGGATATACCTTTGAGCATGAATTGGTCAATTGAGTGGACCATTAACATGTGATTTAAGTTTGGTTGATAGAATGGATTATCAACATGTGGTTTGATGAAATTAATTAATGGAATAGATCGTTGACATCAATGAAATAGATCATTGGCGCATCTTTTTATAAGTTTGGTCAATGGAATGGATTATCAACATGTGGTTTGATGAAATTAATTAATGGAATAGATCATTGACATCAATGAAATAGATCATTGGCGCATCTTTTTATAAGATTGATAGATGGACTAAACCATTAGTGTCTTGAGTATTTGTATTATGAATATATTATGTTTAAAGTGAGTTATGGTTGTGTTTTAAATGTGTATAGTGATTTCTCGATCTGTTTAAAAGAAATATATTACTCACTGAGCTGTGGTAGCTCATTCTTCTCATCTATTTGTTTTTCAGGTTCTTCAATGAGCCACAAGTAGGCGTGAGCGTCTAGTTTAGGGAAGACTTTTTGGTAGTGGGGACTTTTTGGATATGAGCCGTGCATAGTTGATGAGTTAGTTTCATGGAGATGTATATGTCTTTTTGGTGGTTGGTAGTTTGCTTGATATTATAACCAAATGCCTTTTGTCAAATGTATATATATTTATGATATCGAGGCTATGTCCTTGAGAGGAAAGAGCCATGCCATGCCCTTATTCTTGTTGATATGTTTTGACCGCTGGGGATTCTCTGGCGAAATCAAAGCCATCCATAACGAGTTGGCAAGCCCGGAGGCGAACCCGCGGCTCCTGTTGAAGCGACGTCATGCATCTTTTTGCTCAGCAGCTCCCTCACGTTCTTCATCACCATATTCGTGGAACGCTAGAAACTGGCCAAAGGATACGGATTTGAATTGCAGGACAGACAGAGAGATGCTCATTATTTTTCTGATTTTCTTGTTGTTTTTTGCCCAAGGCCACGTAGGACTTGGACGTCTTTCCTGCGCGTTACCGTCGTTGGCTCCATGCGATCCATATACGTAAGAAAAAATCGGCACGCTTTCGTTTTTCTTAACAGCGGAGGAAAATACTTTGGCCATTTTTGGCCTGTCTGTTTCTGCTTGGGGCTGTAAAAAATTCTTCAGCTAAATCAAAGCCGTCCATAAGGGACACCGCATGTCCCGCGGTGCATCCACGGCTCTAGTTGAAGCGACGCAGTGCATATTTTTGCTTGGCAACGCTAGAAACTTGCCTAGGACTACGACATGACAATCATATTGAAGGAGGGCGCGAGATTATGTAAGCAAATTTAAGCATGACAAGGCACGAGGACGATTGACTTGGAATCTAATACGACATGAATATAATGATACAAAAGCCCTTAATGGCCCCTACTAAAACATTGCAAAGCAATTCTTTTACGTACATTCATCTATAATCCATATGCTAAGACTGACTTTTAGAATCGCGGTCACACTCGATAGCTTGCACCGGCTCTGCGAATCTTCTCAACAACATGATGAAGTACATATGAGGAAACTATTGGACAAAAGAGAGTACATTCGCAGGCTACTTGACCTGAGTTGAACCTGAATAGTGAATGAAGCTACCCAAGAAAATGACTCGTGCCTCAAGGAACCAGGAATTTAATTTCACCTCATGGCTTGAGCAGAAGAGAGGGAGGACCGATTGCCCTCGAGCTCGATGCCACTGTCCGGAGTGATGCTCCCACCCTTCAGGAAGCGTGAGTACCACTTGGCCGAGAGCTTCGGGTACCTTCTCAGCTCAGGGTCATCCAGGTCCACGTAGTACAGGCCGAAGCCTGACAGGTACCCGTCCAAGATCTCGAACACATCTAGGAGGGACCATGTGAAGTAGCCTTTCACATTCGAGCCATTCCTTCACAGGCCAAAGGGAGGAAGAAAGGTCAGAAAAATATGCACATTTGAGTTGTAGGGTTACGGTGTTGAACTCAATGCATAGAGGAGGTGTACCTCACTGTATCCAGCAGGACACTGATATGCTCTTGCAAACATTGAATTCTCGGCCAGTCCTCAAGCGATGTGTTTCGCTGCATCCTTTGACCTGCAAAGAGACAACCAAAAGTTCCCGCTTGTGTAACCACATTCCAGGAAAAGAATTGTAATCCAGAAACCTGAGTAGAACGTCGAAACAATATGATTTCTTATTCTTTCAGTAAGCGATGGCTTCGCCCTTTTCTCTCCATGGCTGACTCCTCTATCAAACCAGTCTCCTTGAACGATGCTCTGACAATATAATTTACGACATGTCTTGATTGAAGTTGATACTCTTGACTTAACCGTTTGCTTATTTATTTTTTACTTCAACTTATTGACTATGAAAAGAAAGATCTCGTGGTCTGAACCGGTCTGCTCATATTGCATTCAAACATTAAGTTGGATGCTGGAAGTCAACATCATATTTTAACTGCCCGCAGAGAGAGAGAGAGAGACCGTTTTCATGGATAAAAATGGGAGGGTTTCCATAATTTTGCTTGAATAACTCCAGCACGCCTTGGAGACCCCATGGAGTAAGTGGAAACTGAAACAAATGCGTCAGCAGTTTCACTTCTCAATAAAATTAACTGATAGTTCACTGCATCGATTTAATCTTACCTCAAACGAAGGCAGAAATATATTCATAAATGACATTGCATTTCCTTGCATATCTGCCATGGATGAAAAAGTCAGTCACTAGACTCGAGTAGATAAGAAGTTTTCAATTTGTGGTAAGTAAAATGTTGACCAATAATTCTCAAGAAACATTTTGCTCAATTAAATGAGGTTTAGCATGCATAGATGGCCATTTATAACTAGACTGTGAAGCTAAAAGCAATATGAGATTGAGATACTGTGTTTGGACAAAGTCGGCACTAGGGGTGAAGATTGTATACGTAAAAGACCACATACGTTTCCACTCTACAGCCATGTCTGCCTTATAGTCCCTTGGTTCGATGCTCAGGCTTTCTGGATCGTCCTTGACATAGTTTGCGCTGTAGAAATTGACTGCAAAGAAATCAAATGAACCCTTGACCCTTTGAGATTCGAGAGCAGTGAAGGAAGGGAGTCTTGATCCTGCATTCTTCTTCATCACCTCAGGATAGTCCCCATACACCAGCGGTTCCACAAACCTGCAACAAAGATAAAACACCAAACTCAGTTTCAATTTCTACTGGATTATAACTTCAAACTGCAGGATCACTCTCCAGAAGAAAAACAAAGGTAAACCGTAGGGCAGGTTCACATTTACTTAACAAACTAGACATTCTTAAACAAAATTATCCATAGATAATTGTTAGTGATGCAACCGAGTGGTCAAACACCCATTTCAAGTTAGATTGATTTCAAGGAGAAGAAGATACAGATCACATGTATATCGATCACTCACCAACCCAAGAAAAATTCATTGGACCTTTGAGCTGCAATGACGTCTTCCGTTTTGTTTGTGAAAGGAACAGAGTAGAAACTCAGAAGGTTAAGCCCTACGTATCCCTTCTGTATGTTCTGCATACACAGAAACGGCAAAATGATTATTAGGCATGGTATATTATCTGTTTTTACTGGGTTCTCCTTAACATTATGAGAGAAACGAAACCTGTGATATGTTGCCACCATATAATGTCACATTGAATTACATTACATCGTATAGGTTGAAATGGTTGAAACCAAAAGCAGGATTCTTCTACTGAGGTCAACTTAGGGGAAGTTCCCTAACATTAAATCAGTCAACCGCACTGAAAAAAAAAACACAAACTTCACCTGGTATTTTTTCCGATACAGTCTGGTGGCCGATGCATGCGACAATAAGATATTGTGAGCTGCCATGTATGGTTCCAATGATGAATCTCCTCTGGTGCAGCTAAAGTATCCAAATGGAGAAGAACAACGATTTGGTGGCAGAAATCCGAGGTCATAACCAGCCATTGTGAAAATATTGGCCTCGTTGAAGGTTGTCCAGTATTTAACTCTGTCTCCGAATATTTTGAAACATGCATCTGCATATTCCACGAAATCTTTCCTGCATCGACATGAATCAGTCTGGTGATGATAACGACTCCTCTTACCAGCACTTGATATGATGGAGCTGTAATCGAAGGAAAAGGAAGAAAATAGAAAAACTTGATGGGACTAGCTATCATACACAATATTTCGACTTATCCATCCTCCATACTCATCTTCAAGAGCCTGTGGCAGATCAAAATGGTGTAGGGTCACGTGTGGTTCAATCCCTGCATGTGAAAATTAACTTGTTACTGTCCATTTGAGGTGGTTCTTTCTTTAATACATGAAAATTGCATAAAAAATGGAGCATAAGATAACATTAGGATGCATAGAACGAGCTTTGGCTATCACCATGGCTGATCAGTTCATTGATGAGGTTGTTGTAGTACTGCAATCCCTTTGGATTCACAGAGCCTCTCCCATCTGAAAGAAGAAATACGCTCAAATGGCAGAACAGATAAGAAACAGATGCACCATTTGGAATAGAAAAGCTACAGTAAATGGGTGTTTGGTCATACTTGGAATGAGCCTCGACCATGAGATGGAAAACCGGTATGCATCTAAGCCCATTTCTGCCATCAGTTGGACATCTTCCTGCATCACGTACATCAAATAGGATTGTGGGATGGTGGGTTAATCCAAAATGAAGTAAATCTAAGTTAGTTGTTTACCACTCATGATCTCTATCTAACAGTAGTGAGAAAATACCAGGTATCAAATTTTAATGAGATGACTGGTAAGTACCTTGTATTTGTGATATTGATCACAGGCGATATCTCCATTTGCTCCACCTGTAATCACTGCAAGATGGAAAACCAGATAATTAGCAAAATTAAAACCACAAAACCCATATATTATGCCGGCTTACTAATGAATTTTCAAGCATCTAGCAATGAAAACATGGAACCTGCTTACAGAATCATGACAACTATTTTACTTTTCACTGCTTTTATATGCTTTAAGAATTTAGCTACTTTAGATGCCCATTGTTTTTCATAAGGACTTCGAAGTTTGGTCAGACTCCACCAAACTGAAGCACAAAAGTGAAAAGAAAATTCTTGTGCCCGAGACTCAACTTTTCTCAAGTCCCCTAAGACAGTCTACCACACGATTCCACTCCACTGTTCAGTGTAAAAACTTCAAAAACCAACCTGAAATGTTCTTGACTCGCTTAAAGCCGAGCTCAGTTGAGTACTTTTTCTTGAATAATCAAGAAACTTTTTGATATAACAAAATATTACCAAATAGAGGGTTTTAGGCAATCTTCTGAGCCAAAGCTTTTGGCGCAATTAAATTTGGCAAACCCAGGATCAATTTTCAGACCCCAAGTTGATCATAACATCAACTTTGCAGCACTGGATTTTCTCCTGGCCTCAGGAGGTCAGGAGTGAAACTTCACAAGAAGATTCAAAAAATTTTCCTGCCCATAAAAAAATAAAGGCGGAGTACCCAAATTGAAAAAAAACCAACATGCTTCTGTTGAAGTTCAAGTGACAGAAGATCATTATATGAAAATAACAGGAAAGAAACTAGCCTGAGTCAGAGTGGGCCCAGGTATCCATTATACTTGGAGTCCTGCCATCCTCATTTACTGCTCCTTCGACCTTCCAAATTCCACAGCTTCAATCAAATTATTCTCTCTCTCTCTCTCTCTACATGAAAACCCACTCACTGAAACAGAGGGAGCAAGTACAGACCTGATAAGCTGAAGTGCCAGCACCAAACACAAAGCATGGAGGGAAGTCGTATCTGCTGAACTCATCAGCAGCAGAGACCGTCTCTGCTATCACCAGACCCACTACCAAAAGCTGCAACAAGAAACCCAATTTCTTCATCATCTTCTGTGTCCCGTATCTGCGTCTCCTTCAGAGATCACAGTCACACATCACCACAGGCACATCTATTACGCTCGCGGTGCCTCTCTTCTCTGGTTATAACAGCTATCATTTCCTTTCTATTAGTTATTTTTATTTTTGGTGAAAGGTAATTAATATATTGAGGAAAGATCAGTGAACAATTTCCTTTCTATTCCTTCTTCTCTCTTTATGCATAAAGTTAGAGGTCGAAAAGAGAAGTGACGGATTTGAATTGCAGGACAGAGACAGAATCACGTCATTATCATCCTGGAGTTTCCTTGTCTCTTTTGTCATAACGTCACGCTTGACTTGGGCGCCTTTGCTGCTATCAAGCCTCTTGCCTTCGAATTTTCGGGCATCGCTTTCATTGGCTCCCTGCATATATAGTAATAATTTGGCCGCCCGTCCGTTTCCGTTTGGACCGCAGTCGATTCTTTGGCGAAACCAAAGCCGACCATCAAGTCGTCGGCAAGCCCGAGGGCGAATCCACGGCTCTCATTGAAGCAGCGTCATGCATGCTTTTGCTCAGCAGATTCCCCCCCACGTTCTTCCTCACCAGGAGCGTGGAATGCTAGAAACTGGCCAAAGAATACGACGAGACAATATTATTCAAAGAGGGTGAGCATGACAAGACATGGGCAGGCTTGAAATCTGATGTGATTTGACAGTTTATGACGATTTCAATTTTAAGGTATCAAAGATGACACGGAGAACTCAAGGGCAAGGGCCATACTAAAATATTAAATATGAAAAAAGCAAACTCTTTATATAACTATCTATTTTCCCACGTCATTTGATCCTAAAAGACGGTTTTCGAATATATTATGTGATTAAGGTTATTGGTCGGGCATGGGTTATATGGCAAAATTATATCATGCGTTTGTTAACCATCTATTGGGATGTGCTTACTGTAATTTGCAACTGCCCTTAACCCTCCACTACTTATTTTTCAAAAAATATACCAGTTTTTTTTTTAAATAGAGGAGACCACTAGACTTGTTGCATTCAAGAAGCTACAAATTGCCCTGTTGCTGAAAAGCATCTTGATCAATCAAGACACGGGCAAATTGCAGTTGGAGTTCTTTTTGCTGAAGGCCCACATAGAAAACTTGTGGTACACAGTATTGATTTTCTGCCAGACACCGATGATAATGTTCAGGATATTTTTGGCCTGAATTTTGTTCTTAGCAGCGTTTAAACCACGCTGCAGAAAGGTGAACTTTTTAGAGAACATGTTGAGATTGCATCTCGAGTTTGAGCCCGTTTGGTGGACACCCGACACAATTTGACGTGCAGTTCTTTGCCTTGCTTGTGCACATTGCAGTACAGAAAGGCTTCTAATTGCTATTTACTCTTTGGAATCTGTGTGTCGTGCATTGTGATGAATGATATCTTATTTTTAAGGTGGGATTATTGGTCCCTACTTTGATTTGAGAATCCAAATTGTGAAATTTAGTAACATCTCACCCTCTTTAGTTTAGTAGATTAAGTCCGGATGGATGTGTGAGGCAATATGATTTCTTGCTCGACGAAGACAGCACAGAAGGATGAAAGATGGATTATTTATAGACTAAAGATGGATGTGCTATCTATAGTGAGTAGTTTCTTCTTCCCGACACTTTCTATTGAATTGAATTACTAAATACTTGTCAAGATTGTATAGTAAATATAATTAGAGGTGACCATAGTTTTAGAATAAAATTGGAAATGGAGAATCGGATCTGCTAAAATCAATCCGGTTTCACGTTTTAGGATATGCAAGATAGGCTCTAAGTTTCAAAAATTCACGAACCCGTTCCAACAAGTAGGTTCCAAGATTTAGGTGGAACTTAGAACCTGAAATAAGTCTTTTTGTCTTTCTTGTTCTATGTTTTCACACAATCCTATGGTATTTTATAACGTTCAATGATGAGTGAATAATATGAAACCGCTAGCCACATATCTGTAATTGAGATTTTTACTTTATCAATTTTTTATATTTTTCATGTGCCTAAATATGAGTTATGATTAATGAATTATAATAACAAATAGTAATCATTGAAGGTGATAATTTACTGCAATTATTTAATTAAGAATACGGGCCAAACTTGGGCAGACCCCAAAACTTATGACAATGCAAGTTCTAAGTTTCAGGGGGAACCTCCACTCATCATGAAACTATCACCCTAGATATGACTAGGAATGTAGAGTTGCTGATAAGTACATAAGAAGAATATGATCTGCATGAGCAAGAAAAATTCGCGAAAGAGCAATTTCTCCTTCAGCAATCATGTATGAACTGATTTGGCTGATCATGTATAATAACAGATTATCTCACTTGAAGACTTCAGCAGATGAGTAAGTTGATGAGAAATTCCTCTCGAGTTCGATGAAGCCATCAGAGCCCACGATCCCTCCCTTCAGGAAGCGCGAGTACCACCGAGCTGAGAGCTTCGGGTATCTTCTCAGCTCAGGATCATCCAAGTCCACGTAGTACAGGCCGAAGCCCGCCTGGTAGCCATCCAACAGCTCGAGGAGATCTAGGAAAGACCACGTGAAGTAGCCTCGCACGTCCGATCCGTTCCTTCACGCACAACAAATCTCATCACACTCCACAAACTAATAAGCACCTCGGCTGGTATTAGATAGGATGATTTCATTTCAGGTCTACGGATGGCAGATACCTCACGGAATCAAGCAAAGCACCGATATATCCGTGCAAAGATTTCACCCTCGACCAGTCTTCTAGCGTAGCATTCCTCAGCGTGCGTTGACCTGAGAAGAGGTGATGGCAGCTTAGAATGAGCTCATTCATGTGAACCTACAGTAGAAACTAGGGGGGAGAGAGGAGGAGAGAGAGAGAGAGAGAGAGAGAGGGAGAGAGGGAGAGACCGTTTTCATGGATGAAAATAGGGGGATTCCCATAAGTTCGCTTGAAGTAGTCCAGAACACCTCGCAGACCCGATGGAATAACAGGAAACTGAAACCGCTTCACAAATCACTCTCTCTACAATAAAGCGAACGAGCCTATACAGACCCACAAATAAACTCTTACCTCGACCGAAGGAGACGATTTATTGTCCTGCACAACTGCCACATAAAACAAGGTCAGGTACAAGATATTGAACCAGATGATTAGTTTACTCAGTATCCCAAAGCTTGAGATTTTGAACATTGTTGAGGACTGGTTAGACTTCTAGTTTGACGGTGGTTTAGCTTAGCATATATACTAGGGAGGTCTCAAAGAATTAGGATCCAGACAAGCAAGTAGAGACATGGGCTAACATCAGATGTCTTAAAAGAACACTTACATATCATGTCAACAGCTGTATCAGCATTGAAGTCCCTCGGCTCCATCTTTAGGATTTCGGGATTGTCCTTGATGTGCAGTGCATTGTAAAAATTGATTCCAAAGAAGTCAATTGAACCCTTGATTCTTTTAGATTCATGAGTCGTGAAGGAAGGGAGTCTTGATCCCACATTCTTCTTCATCACGTCTGGATAGTCCCCATAGACCAGGGGATCTGCAAACCTGCAATGGTGATAAATAACGAACCATGAAAGCTGATTGAGAATTAGATGATAAAATAGAGGTTCCTATCTAAAAGCCAGATACAAAAAAGTACCAGTATATAGACCATAGCAACGCAAATGCAGAAGCTAGATAATGCTAAAAGGATGGTCATGGAGAGATGAACTTCACTTAGATTTGCTGCAACTCACCACCCCACATGAAAGTCATTGGCCCTTTGAGTCGCAATGACATCTTCAGTTTTGTTTGTGAAAGGAATGAACCAGTAAGAGAAAAGGTTGAACCCTATGAATCCCTTCTGTTTGTCCTGCAATACAAAGTAGAAGTATATGTATCTTAATTGCCACGGGTAATTCATTTGTTAATCGTCTAGTCCATGAAGATCTGTCCAAATTAAGAACAGACAGACATTAGCTGTTCCAAAAACAAAGCTGCTATGCAGCAGAGTATAGGAGACTTAGAGAAAGCTAAAGCAGGCAAGGGCAAGGAGCTTGTTGCTACAACACAAACCTTTAGGCGTCAGAAGCTTTTAGAAGGATCTTTCGATTTTTAGTTTCCTTTAGTCAAGATCATTCCATTTATAAATTGACCAAACGTTGATATTTTAAGAATAATTGTTGTCCACGTCATATTATTAGTTAATGGTTTAATTATCAAAACGCCAAAAAGAAATCTATTGATTATGAGAAGGTTTACCTCTTATGATTAGGTGCAACTCTTACAAAAAGAAAAAAAGTGTTTTTATGTAAGGCACCTATTGAAGGCACTTATTGATAGCCTATATAAAGAGTCCGGTTCTCTCTCTGCTATACATAAAATAAAATAAAATAAAAAAGTTGTATTATATCCCCTGTCAGATAAAATACATTAAGACTAAAGTGGGTTAAGGGAGAGAAACCATATTTCTTCATTTCTCCTATTTCGGCGACAATCATTTACTCAAAGTTATTATCGTTATAGATAAAGGCATGTCATCATCTCTCTTGTTGTGGAAAAGTTCATGAAGATCCAAGATTCTTTAATTTAGAATTTCTGTATAAAGAATTATATTATTGCTCACAGGTATACGAAAAACTAGAAGCTTTACCTGGTAAGTCTTCTTGTACAGTCTAGCAGCCGATGCGTGTGCTAACAGGATATTGTGGGCCGCCAGGTAAGGCTCAGTGGAAGAGTTGCCTTTGGAGCAGTTATGGTAATATCCAAATGGAAACGAGCAATGCATCGGCGGCAAAAAACCAATGTCGTAACCTGCCAGCACAAAAACATTGGCCTCATTGAAAGTCGTCCAGTATTTGACTCTGTCCCCGAACATTCTGAAGCATACATCAGCATAATCCGTGAAGTCTTTCCTGCATCGACAAACATTTATCCAGCAGCATTGAACTAACTTGCACTTCCATCATCAGGTGACTCAAACAATCAACCAGAGGGAAGGAAAAGGAATCCACCAGGACCAAAAATCTTACACTATCTTTTGGTCTGTCCATCCTCCATACTCATCTTCAAGAGCCTGCGGCAGATCCACATGATGTAGTGTCACATGGGGTTGAATGCCTGTTAATGACAAACAATCGTATTACCCCTCATTTTATCTTCTTTCCACCACACTTCAGAGATATCCGCCCCTTATATTAAAGGAAAAATGCTTTAAAAGTGGGAAATGAACAGTAATTTAATCTGTAATGAGCAAATGGTGATGACCATGGCTGATTAATTCGTCAATGAGGTTGTTGTAGTACTGCAAGCCCTTCGGATTGATAGATCCTCTTCCATCTATGAGTAGAACAGGAAACACAATGGATATAACATCCGAAAAAGCTCGTTCTTCTTCAGAATATAAGTGTGACATGATTGATCATACTTGGAATGAGCCTTGACCATGAGATGGAGAATCTGTACCCGTCTAAGCCAGTCTCCACCATGAGTTGGACATCTTCCTGCATTGCATTTATCAGATATAACTCAAGATAATCACTTAATAATCATCAAATAATGTCCTCATTGGATATTTGGCTACTCGTGACCATCTAGTTGACGACAGAAATGAATAGAAAACACGGTTCATTAAAATGACAATTAGACCCATAGCTGAGGCCTCATGAGCAGAAACCATTAACTGAGGGTAGTCCTGAGTACCTTATATTTGTGATACTGATCACATGCAACATCGCCGGTGGCTCCACCCATTATTCCTGAAGTTTTGAGGGGAAATCAAACATTCAAGTCAGAAGGTGAAAATAAAGATGCAGCATATGTTAGGTACTTGTAAGATCTGCTGTTGTTCTTGTTTACGAGCTTTCAGTAACCAAACTTGTACTGCTTTTCCAGACAGATAACGATTTGTTTACATTTTTCCTCATCTTTGTATGAGCAAATATATAACTATGCTGACATTTCAGTTTCCTCACTGCCCTCCTTTATCTGAAAAATACAAATTCGACCATAGGCCAGGTTCAATGAAAAGATATATTCGGATTTTTAAGCACCAAATCACTCTCGGCATGGTCCTTTCTCAGAGCTTACCGTTGGATTGAAAGGGTCGGACGGGAATCAGGTATGTCACGTGAAAAAGGCTCTCTTATAAGTAGGTGCAGAAAATTACACAGATAAACACGTCAAATATATCACGTGAAAAAGGCTCTCTTATAAGTAAGTGCAGAAAATCACACAGATAAACACGCCAAAGAACCTTGCTTCTACCCGTTGAAGATTTGAAAATGCTTGAAGAATTCCAAGAAATTTCTCCAAAAATATGATCATGCTTATCAGGAAGCAGATAGGGATTACTTACCCGAATGGGCAAAGGTGTCAAATATACTTGGAGTCCTCCCATCTTGGTCTGCTGCACCTTCAACCTTGAAAAAGGAAAAGAGGGAACGATATTGAACGATAACGGAAACAAGTGCCGAAAATAAACATAAACAAAGGGATGGCACAGAGAATCAGGGAATTCAAGACTAAAGACTCAATTGCTTTTGAGAGAGAGAGATTGAAGACCCACTTGATAAGCTGAACTGCCTGCACCAAACACAAAGCCAGGAGGGAAGTCATGCCTGCTGTATTTATCCGCACCAGAAACTGCAACCACCAAACTCATCACCAAAAGCTTCAAGAGACACACTTTCTTCAACATTCTTTTTCCACTAAATGATCGCATGTTGTCCTCTCGCGTAAACAGAGCAAGTTCCCTATCTGGGTCTCTCTCAAAAAAAGCACACGGGCCTATGTTGCCACACTTATATTTGCTACGCTTATCATCTCAAGGTTTCACTTTTCTTCCTCTTTTTTGGTGAAGAAAACACACAAGGCTGTGCCGGCGTGAGTTGGCGATCAGCATAAGCGAAAGTCGGGTCCAACAGATTCTGAGTCACCCAAAAAAAAAAATTACAGAAGGTGAAAGCAGAGAAAGGAGGAATTTTTGGGATTGAACGCTAGAAAAAGATTCACTTGCCCCCCCGTACTGGAGGAATTTGGCGTATTCTTGTCAGAAAGCAGGCCACATTTATTGGGACCTTTTGGCCAAAGCTTTGAAGTACTTTGCTTTTTTGTGTATGACTCTCATTAGTTACATGCAAATAATGTAAATTCCTTGTCCGGTCCACCATGTATGTCAGTGGATAGCATTTCGAGTAATCTCAGCCAACCACAAAAGGAAGTTTGGCTGCCATTCATTGCAACACACAAATCTGTGCATAAAATTCCAATAAAATTCCAAAACCCCATTAAATGCTTGCCCGCAATAAATAACTCGCATTATATCTCTTAGACATTTAATTTTCAGTTAATAAGTGTTTTGATGTTGCAGTATCTATGTCTCTCTAATGGGAAGTCCAGTCATGGAACTAAGCTCCCAAAACAATTTGTGTATCCCATCCAAGAAATAGGTCTTTCCTAATCATGCCAAAAAATCAGCAGATTGGATTTGCAAGGAACATGGGGAGGACAGCAGAACATGTCAGCAGCGAGACCATAATTTTCTCAAAAGCTTATTAAGAACAGCATCAGTTTAACTTGAATATTCTGTGATGAATCTTGAAGAACTCGAAGATTTTATATAATCTGCCTTTTGATTTTGAAACAAAAGGAGAGAAAAAATCGAACAATCTGAACAAGACTTGAGAGACCCACATTTTGGTTCTGTACTTGGACCGCACAATGTGGTGGGTCAAGTCATAAACCACCAATGTACTACTTTTATCTGCTGAATGGCATGAGAAAGTGTGTAGCTTTTTCACTTCTTTGTTGATGAAACAGCTTTTGCACACTGACATAGCAGATTATGAATTCATTTATACATACGAAATATACTAAGAGTAAGATCATCTCAATAGTCCTAAAGCGTCTGTGTACGATGCTCTGTAGTTCTGTGACCATCTATCTTGTTATGCCGGTTGCCTCGATGGAGGCTTCGTTGTCTGGAGTTGCTCTAACTTGGATAGGACTTCGGTCATGTGCGGTCTATTCTTGGGATCTGTATGGAGGCATTGCAGTGCGAGAGCAGCCGCGCCTTGAGCTTCCTTCTTGAAGTATTGGCCTCCCAACCTCAAGTCCATGATTCTCAACACTCGTCTTGTGTCGTTTAGAAACGGCTTTGCCCACTCCACAAGGGTCTCGTCCACAAACCCACCTCTGTCATCATCCATTGCCCGCCTTCCTGTGAGCAATTCTAGCAAGACAACGCCGAAGCTGTAAACATCGCTCTTTGGGGTCAAGTGACCTGTAATTTAAAATTGGTTAGCCAAGGTAACAGCTCATAGTTTTTGAGGCATCTGCTTTTCATCTCGACATAACTGAAGAAAGTTACATGCACAAGGTTACTTAAGAGAATCGAGCAATTGTGGTCTGCAGAACAAAGAATTTGAATCATGGTCTGAGGAGTAAAGAGGCCTATCTGGAAATCGAAGTATACAATGGTCGGCAGATCGTTTGGCCTCAGTTTCTTATTCCACTTGGAGGAGACAACTCAGACAAAGGAACCTCGAAATTTGTGTTCTGTATAAAAAAATATTACGACAATTGACAAAACTTGTCGGTTCCCGATGATATCCATCACTTGTTGTTTGTAAGAAGGCCATAGCAACGGTCATATGCAACTGAGATAGATTGGCTTTTGGCATCAGATGGATCTCTCAAAATGAATGAACTGATATGGAAGTATACAGAATAGCAGGGATTTGAAGTGTATTAAACAAGAGAAATGAATGAAGAAAGTCAGCTACTAATCTAACAAATTCGAAGGGTGCAGTCGGTTGCTCAACAATGCTTTCGATGATAAGATCACAAATCACATATCTGATGGAAAAGGATTTTGACCTGTCGCAACATATTCAGGTGCCGCGTAACCCCGAGTTCCCACCACTCTGGTGGAAACGTGGGTTTCATCTCCGCTAGGGCCATCCCTTGCCAAGCCAAAATCTGAAAGTTTCGCTGTGAAATCCTGCACACATGTAGCTACTCAAGTACTGCATGAAATATCAAATCCATATCCTAGATCTACAGTAGAATAAATCAAAATTTTCACTGATGAACCATACCGAGTCAAGCAGAATGTTTGACGCCTTCAAGTCACGGAAAATTACATTTGCATCTAAACTATGTAAGAAGGACAATCCACGGGCAACACCAATCGCAATATTCATCCGCGCAGACCAAACCATAGGTTGAACACCTTCTGCACTAAAACAAAAGGCAAATCCCTTGAGAAATACTGCTTCAAGCTTAGGATACATTACCACCGGAACTGAACTTCGCAAAAGTAGGCTTTTCTTTTAACCCAGCAGAAGAAAGTAATCTGGGGCAGAGTGATGCCGTCAATGTTGTTGGATAACATAGGTTTTCTGAACATTCAGCTCGCAATACCCACAAAGCCATACAAAATTACAAACTGCTGTGAGCCACATGCACCAGATTATGTCATCAATTGGCGGAATCACTGCTAGAAACCCTACTCAATTGCCCTTCCTGACGAGTTTTGTCAATGCATCTCTTCTATGGAGTTTTTGAAGTCACGAGAGGAATGACTTCATACAACATTTGGTAAATAGTATCAACATTCTTGATCACACTAATAAGCTTTAAAATATGGTGGGAAATTAAAAGTTTGTTACCTCCCAACTCCCCTTACTAAGCACCCCAAGCCCCCAATCAGGAGACAACAAACGATGATACAAACTACATCCGTCGTGCAAGAGTTCATAATTGAAAAGCAGGTCGCGGATTTTTTTCCCTTTTTTTAAAATATATATGTAATTAAAAGTTCGTTTCTCGCTTGCTAAAAAAATGTATGAACAACAAACTTATCTACATGTTCTAGCTCTTGTGGCTGCTGACTCCCATGGGCATTGCTCTTGAGCACAATGAGAGTGGGCGCCAATTCTCATGACTTGACCACATGGATCATACCAGAGAACTAATGGTAGTGACATTTTCATGGATTTTGCCTTCCGCATTAATGAAATATTTTTAGAATTTTTGATCATGAAAAACAGTGCAATATACGAACCAGCATACGGTAAGCGCTAGCTGATGGAAAAAGAACTTACTTCTGAATAAATGGTTCTCCAAGCTCCCCTTTGGCATGAATTCATAAACAAGAAGTCTATTGTCTGATTCTGAACAATAGCCAATGAGTTTTACAAGATTTTCATGGTGAAGCTGACCTAAGTAGTTGACCTCAGCCTGTAAAGTTGGACGTCAAATTTACTAAATAGCATAACAAAACGCTATAGCAACAAAAGAAATCTTAAAACAAGATTTGAAAGAAATGGAAATACATACAAGCCACTCCTTATGGCCTTGGAAGCTCTCTGGCTTGAGTTTCTTGATAGCCACCACAATGCCGCTTCCTGGTTTAGTGGGGACTAATGTGCTCTCATCGATCCATCCCTTGAACACAAACCCGAAACCTCCCTCCCCAATTAGACTCTCTGAGCGAAAGTTCTTGGCGGCATTCTTTAAATCACTGAAGCTGAAAGACTTCAGATTGATAGAGGCAGATGTAATGGCTTCGGATGTAACAGGAGAAATTTCTGGATTTGCGGAAGTCGGTCCCTTGTCATGAGGGGCTGAGGCCGAATCCAGTTTACTTTTACTCCGAGAATTCGCACGTTCTGGATGAGAGGTGGTACAAAGCGAGCTATGGTAAATGTTCTCAGCATCAGCGAAGACAAAGTGAACACCAAAAAAAGGAAGGGAAGCAGAAAAAACAGGACACGCAAATGATTCAATGACAGATGTAAAGAAAATGTAAATTATATGCACATATTTAGGACTTTCCAATTGAAACCTTGCTACTCTGTTCAGCTGATCAAATTCTTGCAGGAAATCGAGAGAACACCATAAATAGTAAAGCTCGACTTCAGAGAACCGCGAATACACAAAAGACGAATCAGGGAAGGTAAGAACAGAGGAAGAAGCATGATCACTTACAATATGAGAAACAATGAACAGAACAGCCTAGTTTCTTGCCAAAAGTCAACAGAAAACATTTTCCATTTATTAATTGATCCAAGCAACACAGCCCAACGAGAATGGAAGCACATCATGATTGATAGCATTTCCAGAGAAAGAATCAGAGGACGAGGAGGAGGAAGAGGAGGAGGAGGAGGCTGACCTGAGAATTTGTTGGACGATGCATGAGCACACTTTGCAGGTTTCCTCCAGCAATTTCCCATATGCGGTACTGGAGGCTCTTTTCTCGGCAGATGTCTCAAGACCCACTTCAAACGAATTTCAGTAAAGCCAAAAATTTTAAGATAGATTCATTCTAGACTTCAAGAAGGTCTGCTAAATGTACCCATCTGGGGTGAAGGTCAATGTAAATATGGAGGAGCATAGATTGCAGCTAGTCGGAATTCTCCCCTAAATTAAAATAGTCTTTTCGCCTGCGGAATTGGTACTTTGTTTTGGTCCCACTTTTGATTTTAGTACCTTGGCAGTAGATAAGACAGACATAATTCCCTTTCACACCGAAGAGGTTGACCAGCTCTCTCTCTCTCTCTCTCTCTCTGAACATGGCAATTATTATATGGTCGCAATAACCTTATTCGTTCATAGTAAGGAAGAGGAAATTTCAAAGCTCATGAGGCAGGGGAGAAGGGTGACATCGCAGACAGGAAAGAGTCAATCCCCACTGTTGGTGGTATCTGACCATTACAGCTTTGACTTGCATGGCCTGACAACTTTGACTTCATGGCCTGAGTAAATATACTTGTACTTACGGTGATCGTGAAAGACGCAAAAAAGAAACATCGGCTTTTCCCGGTCGCGTTCGATGCTGTGAAAGTCCATCCCACGTCGTGGCTTCGAGCCAAGCACAATCCTCTATTGCAGTGTCCCAACTTCAAAGATTAAAACACTAAACTGGCCCTGATATGAGGTCTCTGTTACACCGTGACATGCCAAATTGCTAAGATCGCATCCGCTGCTTAAGGGCTAAGACCGATGATGTCCCCATCACGAGATGGGACATAATATCCAATGGTGTCTGTCTGACCTTGGTCAAAAGAGAACTGGAAGTCTTCCTCACCTAAAAGCTTAAAAGCTTTCACCCACTAAAGATCTAAAAAGGAAAGCATAGTTTGGACCACATACATGATTAGATTTTGGTACTCTCCTTTTCGTTCGAGTTTCGCATGATTGATTGGTTTCTATAGTTGATTGAAAGAGACGCAAGTTGCGCCTTGTTCGGGGCGTTTCTATAAGTTGCTGTGCTTTTCCCTCATTCTCCAAATGAAATTTTTGGAGTCACTTCATTCAATGTGATAACTCTGAACTTCAACAGCGAATTCTAGTCTTAGCATGCCGAATCTAGAACAACTATTGCGAGTTTTAAACCAGAATTCTACTATACGAGATTCTCTTTTACTTAAACATTTCAAGAACATGGAACTCTTTTTATCTCTAACATTTCCAAAAGAGTTCACTCACAAAAATGGAGTCCCTTCCGTGGGGTATAAACATCATACACGATTTTCCCTTGGCCTCAGGTAAGGAAGACAATAACAAATAATATAATGAACAGAAGTAACAAGAACAGTATCATCATAAATTGCCCCTTTGCCCCAGCCTTCTTCATGACCATGCCCACTTTCTTCTGCAAAAGGTAATAACGTGGGGTTAAAATAAGTGAGTAGTCATCATTCCCGGCGTAAAACCCGCGTATATTATAGAAAAATTAAATTCAGGAAAAGAAGCTCCAACTCAAACCTAACTCGCAGAGACGATTATACCTGGACAAAATCTAGACGATTTGATGTACCCTCCATTTCAGTGCCCAAGTCATCAATAATCCGGTCCTGAAGAGCCATAGACTGGATATTTTAGTATAATACCAATCAAAGAAACTTAAACTGGCCAAAATTTGAAGAGAAAAAGCAACTACTAACAGCTGTGAAAACGAGACACAAATTTGCGTGTAATTGTTAAAACACATGAAAGAATCAGCAAAGGCTTTTCTTGTGAAGGAGAAGAATGATGGACCTGGGCAAGAAGCTCATCGTGAATGGTAAGCCCAATTCCTCCTATTCGCTCAACACTTGCACTCAGTTCATCCAATTCCTCATCCTGCCGCCTGCAAGAGCAAGAAAAGAAACAACAGCGTGTGACAAAAGTAAGCTTTCTGAAGCTGTCATTATTTCAGGAAGACCAAACACTAAACATAAGATGACTAACACGAGGAGAATGTGCGACACCAAAAGAAGCCTCCAGATGATAGAGAAAAAGTTGAGTTTAGAATGTCTGATGATGCCAGAGGAAATTTTTAGGTGTTTCAGGAGGACTATGTCACCCCTACAAGCAACCAATCACAGAGCACAAAATGCTATGCATTTATTATCTTATTCACCAACATTTTGTAGTCCATCATTGGTTGGATGGGCAGATGTCATGGTCCTCCAAGAGGATCTAAAACCTTCTCCTACCCTTGTTAGTAAACACTAAGGCCTAATGAGTGGAAATGCTAACTCGACGGTGTGAAAATGTCGACGGTGACAACCACAAGTATCATCCTTGTCTGCCCCCAATGGCATCTTCTATAAAATCATTCCATCTACACAGTTTGCAAGCCAGTTCACCATTATGACCAACTAACATTCCTCTTCTTCTTCTTTTTTCTGTAGTTAGATGGAGTAACTAAAAAGTTACTTGCATTAAATACTTTTAAAACGGATATCATTTCCTGATGGCGTAGTTGCCAAATGCATATCACCAGTAGGGTGAGATTTAGAAGAATCCAATGGAAAGGCTGGTGCATGTTTTTGTTGTACCCCATGGCACGAAAAGATTTTTATCAACAGTTTTTATTTAAGTTAGCAGAAATGACAGAGCAGCAAAGATTTTGATAATGTGAAACTGCAAGGTTTTGGCTGGTAATCTTGATTAATATACCTATCTGATGCCAAAAGGCTTGATATTTGGTCAATAAACTGACAGACAAACCAATAAATATCTGAAGCGGATCTCTTGCTGACCCAATAAATTTTTTGTCAGAGCTTGAGAAGCGAAGAAAACAAGAACATACTTTATGAGAAGCATCTGCCTGTCAGATTCCGATGCTATAAAATCATCGTTATCTCGAGAAACATATTGATCAGATCTATTTGGCTGGTTGGAATCTGGAAGCCTCAATAGTTCTCGGCGCATCCCATTAGCAGTGCTTGAGCTGTTATCTTTTCCCACTATCACAGCCTTTTTCACAGCTCCAACCTGTAAGGAAGTTCAGCATTTAGGGAGAGCGGCAGAAGCTGAAACACCAACCCATTACAGGAGATCTCCAAATACTTTGTTAGTTGACAAAAACAGAAGTATTTCCAAATGTATATTTTACTAGAGCCCTCATGTTATAAAGCCAGTATGCTCTTTAGACCATTTTCAAAAGAGAGCGCGAACTGGTTGGACATATTATCTACATCCTGCCTCAGAATTGTTGCACACAGCTTCATAGAACATACCTGAGCTCGAGCAGTGGAGGTCCACCTCCTTCGTTTATCGAGCTCAACTTCATTAATTCCATACAGAGAAGGATCTTTCGCAGCAACAGCAACTGTTTTGTCCAACTCATCCACCTTCATTGAGAGACAATAATCTCATGACTTATAGAAAATTTAAGTGATCAAAGAAAAAGAAGAAGATGTGCTCTTAGCCATTCACAACGCAAGAAAAAAGGAAGGAAAATATGCACCCAAAAGAGAGGTGCAACCAATTTGCTTTTGCAAGACCTTTTTTATGATGCTTAATGTAAATAATAGCAGAGATGATGTTTTACAACCAAGTAAGTAAAGCAAACAGCAAAAGAAGAGCAACAAGCATACGTACCTGCCACTCAATGCTCTCACAATTAGCCAATAGCTCCTTGGTAAGATGTGCACGCTCTCCAATATCCAAAGGTACACGTTCCCAGTGGTGAAAAGTAGATTGCAACTTATCAATCTATCCAAACAGAAGATCAAGTCATCATCTACTAAGGATATCCAACTAAGTCTCTACCACTACTATGCTATGTGAAAACGACTTCAACAGTCGCTCTATATAAGCAAAGGACTCCACTAAGTCTCCTTATGCTATGTGTGTAAGGCTGTTTGGATTTAATTGATGAAGGAAAGCAAGAGAGTAAAAGAAAATCAGGGTATTTTAAGTTCGAACTAGTTAAACGTTCATTGACTAAAGGTGGATAACAGGTCCATTAAAGGGAGCCAAAAGTATCGCACGTGGATAATAACCAGACTTACAGATTCTTGAACCTCCTCTTTCACGATGTAAAATGGATCTTGAGCGGAAGACATCTTGTAGAAAACTGGCAAGACTTTATCCTGTAAACGAGCAAAGTAAAAACCTTTTTTACCATCCGAAGCACATGAGCATCAATTGACCCCGAAACAACACGCATGCCCAACCTTATAATCCATGCACCACATCACGCCGCTATACTTGCAAAACATGTACTAGTGCTGCCTAGACTAGACAATGGACATCACCTAAACGTTTCGATTTCTAACACCATTCCCGCCAATCTAGCATTTATCAACTATAAAGCCAATGCAGCAGCCAAAATGCTCAGTTATAAACGACTTCGCCGCTAGATTCGGCTTGATCCCCTTACAAACTTCAATCTCCACTACCGGGATGAGAAAGGGATCTAGCCAACCACAGGAAACAGAACTTATAACTTCGCTAGAGCAACATTCAAGAAGCTCGACCTCACTCCCATGCCCAGATCAAGATCCCTCGCGTCAATTCCACACCGTCCGACCACAATTTCGACACCGCGCATTCCAATCACGAATCGAAATCGAGCAAATAACTAATTCCGCACCCCGATCCGTCGCCCGTGCATCATCTAACCGAAATCGCGCCCTCGCGACTGGACATCCCGGCAACTCCGCGCGGGGAAAACCCCACCGAAAAGCCGCACGAGTGCTGACGAGGTATGCGTACCTGAACCGCTGACCACCGGCGCTCCTGGCGGTCCGGCGGAGATCCGGCCGCCGGGGGAGTTCTCTCAATCTGACCGAGGAAAACGGCGTGCGGCGAGGCCTTCCTTGGCGGGCGGGCACCGGAGAAATTCCAGCTCGAGCACCGCGATCGATCGAGTCAGGCCATCATGCAGGCAGGACGGGATCGAGTTTGTTGGTGCGCGTTTCTCTGGAATTACTGGGCCTCGCGAAGAAACAGTGTTTTTCCAACGAATGAATTCGTTGTCTTTTTCGGCCCCAAAAAAAAAAAAATTCATTGTCTTTTTTTTTCGATTAAAAAAACAAAATCATTGTCGAAATAAAACGAAATTTTTCTTTTTCTTTGACAAAATAAAATTATCCCCTGCGTCTCAAGCGAACGTCGATAATAAACATTATTGTGTCGTCTATATTTTTTTATTAGCTCTATATTGGTGAATATGTTCATCAACAAAAATTTCTTTTTCGGCACACTTTAAATTTGGACTAAACTTCGAAGTCACAGCGATAAACATAAGTAAAGAAAAAAAGGAAATTTGAAGTATTTCGATTTTCATCTCCACTGGTGAAGAAATGTTTGGATGGTTGCTTTCCTTCGAAGGAATAGGAAGTGTCGAAGTAGCCCTTGAACCATCTTGGCCCAACCCACCATCGATATATGACTTGCTGCCCCTTTTGCTGTGATTGGGCCCTTTTTGGAGGTGACACGAGATTCAAAATTTTGTGCACTTCTCATCAGAACCTTTTGCCGATCATATAAGATGCGCGATTTTTCTTTTACAAAAAAAAATTGGATTAAGAGGTGCAGAGGGGCGACTAGCGCAGGACCGCTTTGCACGTTATTTTAAAAGTTTCCATATCCATTACGAAATGTACAGCTTGGACCGTAATATCGTAAGTTAATAAGTCTCTTCACATGAGGTAACATGTGCTTAAGGCACAAGCCGCTCGGATGTTCACTCACGAAAATGGCTTGAACCTATGACCTCATGTAAAACAATTTGATTAATTAACCACTAGTCTACCGTGCTTAATTGTATTAGATTTATTTGTTTCATACCCAAAGAAGGAGCTTCTTTTCTTCTTCTTTTTGCGAACCTTGATTTCATGGGCCTGGTGCATCTTGACTATCGGAAGGCTTGTAAAATCTAATAATTCTGATGGATTGGAAGTAGTTATCCATTTTACATAACAAAAATTCAAGAGAAGGACGAGATAATTTATGTGGCTAATAGTTACGTCCTCTCACAATGGCCTCTAGAAAAAAAAACAAGTCAATTAGTTACGAGGTAGCATGTGTTTAAGGCACAAGCCGCTTGGATATTCAATCACGAAAGTGGCTTGAACTTACGACCTCATGTGAGACAATTTGATCCATTTACCATGAGGCTATCATGCTTAATTGCATTAGATATATCTTTCTCGTACCCAAACAAGGAGCTTCCTTTTTCTTTTTTTTTCCGAACCTTGATTTCATGGCCCCAGTGCGTCTTGACTATCGAAAGGCTCGTACAATCTAATAATTATGATGGACCGGAAGCATTTATCCATTTCACAAAACAAAAATTTCAGAGAGGGACCAGATAATTTATGCGGCCAACGGTAACGTCCTCTCAAAATGGCTCGTGGACCAGACAATTATGCAATTCCGCATATAGCATTTTATTATGAATCTTCAAAAGTTAGATAATATTTCAGATTTCGGTGAGGAAAATAATAAACAAATTTTGACAAGAATAGTAGATTTGTTTTGGATAAGCATGTCTTGAGCTTTCATGTTTCGCTTTAGCAACTTACTCATCATTGATTGGTATTTCCTTGGATAAACTCTCATTGCCGTCTAGATCGATTTGTTTACATATATTACTTGTAAAAAAATTGATGGATGGCTAAATTATTTTGCTAAATGTAACTTTTATCTTTACTCTTGCACAAGTTCAATAATATTTTTTACTTTCCTAGTTTCACGATTACCACCTCACCTTTACCGAGCTTCTCTCGACTACGGTCGTCACCACTAGCATCATTGACTATTCTCAAGTCACCACTTGCCATAACCACCGTCGTGACCATCCCACGTCAAGTTGCCAACATCTGTCCCCGTCCCTCAAGCAAACACCGATAGTAAACGTCATTGTCATCTCGTGGGTCTATATTGGCGAATGTGTTCATCGACTAAAAATTATTTTTTGGATCGTTTTAAATTCGGAATAAAATTCGAAGTCACACAGATAAGCATAAGTAAAGAAAAAAAGAAATTCGAAGTATTTCGATCGTCATCTCGACCGGTGAAGAAATGTTTGGATGGTTACTTGCTTTTGAAGGAATGCGAAGTGTCCAAATAGCCCTTGAACCACCATCGATATATGACTCGCTGGCCCTTTTGCTGTGATTAGCGCAGGATCCCTTTGCACGTTAACGTTTCATACCCATCATGAAATATTCGGTTTGGATCATAATATAAAAAATTAAGAAGTCTTCACACGAGATGACGTGTACTTAAAGCACAAGCCGCTCCGATGTTCACTCACGAAAGTGGCTTGAACTTGCGACCTCATGTAAGGCAATTTGACCCATTTACCACTAGGCTACCATACTTAATTGTATTATATATTTTTGTCTTCTACCCAAAGAAAGAGCTTTTTTTTTTTTCCGGCAAACATTAATTTCACAGGCCCGGTGCATCCTGACTATCGGAAGGCTCGTACAATCTAATAATTATGATGGACCGGAAGCATTTATCCATTTCACAAGACAAAAATTTCAGAGAAGGACAAGATAATTTATGTGATCGACAGTATCGTCCTCTTATAATGACCCGTGAAAAAACAAATCAATCGGAGGAGATATTTATAAATTCAAATTTTGGCTGGGATGTATCTCGAGTAGTTGGTAACATTGATTGATCGCATTACGTCAAAAATCTTTATCGTGGTGAAAGGGGCACGGCCGGAAGAACCTTAATTTCCAAAGGTAAGGCCAGATAGACTCTGACGCGAGTTCTCAAGACTTTCAAGAAGAGGCCCAGCTTCATCTTTTCTCCGCAAAAAGCCCCCCACTTATAGTTACGGCGATTTAACGCTTGCAATGTCCAATGATTTTGTTCAATCGCAACTACTTTTTTTCTTCTCGCGACAGCGACAGCGACAGCAACGACGATTCTGACAGATGTAAACATCAACAATAAAAGCGCCGTATCTCCTTAAGCTTCTCTAAATTGTTCCATCTGATCTTCAAACTTCTCTTTTTATGTAATTGAGTCCTTAAATTGAATGCTTTTTTTATTCAAATTGATCATTCCATTAAAACAACGATAGAGATGCCGACGTTGATTGGCAGATGGTCACCACATCAGAACCGATTGGGAATTTGATGCTTATGTGTAATCTCCTTTACTGCCGACCAGATAAAATGTTAGAAAATTAAGAGTCAATTTGTTTCGCTAAAAGTAAATTATCGAAACACATTTTTTATTTTCGCCCAGAATAATTAGTGGATAAAAAATATTATTTATTAAATATTTTTTATTATTTGTAAGCGATATAAACAATAATTTTTAGAGAAGTAATATTTTAGAACGTGGATTTTTCATAAAACAGGAAGTGTCGGCGGTGGCGGCAGCAATGGCGGCACCACAGAACCGGAGGGCCGTCGAGCCCTAGGCGATTGTCATCGGAAATTACTAGTCTTTTACCTTCACATATTCGCATTAAAAATCAACTGTAGAAGATATTTCGAAACATTCTACCTTTTATCACTGTCCCATTATCTCAGACGAAAGTACAGTACCGAGATACGAAGGCCATGCCACGGCCACAAGTTCGCTACCTACCGCTCATTCCAACTCAATCATTCATCACAACTCTAGACAAAAAAAAAAAAAGAAAAAAAAAAAAAACAGAGGAAGGAGCAATCCGAGGACAAAGATCGGCCGACCTTAAACGCGAAAATGCGCAAAGCCCGCAAAAGGCCAACGCTGGCGACGGTTCCCCGACTGTTTCTACGAATCTGCTGCATTCTCGCGCTCGTCTTTTTCTGTTTGGTTCGGTCTCTGTTCCGTCCGACGCGGTTTTTAGAAGCAGCACGACAGCCCTCCTTGTCCTTGGGCCTATCCGCGAACTTTCCATTTCCGAAAACTAAAATGGGAATAGCGATTTCGCAACCGGGTGGCCCAGAGGGAATTCGCCACGTCTCCCCTTCGCAAAGATCCCGCGATTCGGACCACAACGACGGAATAAGTCTTCAGTACTTCTGAGGCGGTTGGTCGGACGAGAGGAAGGGATTCGTTCGCGACGGAACTTTCATCTCGGGCGGGGCCGGGGATTGCCGGTCCGATTCTGGTTTTGCCACATGGTGATGACTGCAATGGCTTGCCTTTGATTTGATCAGCGGGGCCTCTGATGCGTGAAAATTAACTCGTTATCTCGTTAAAAGAATGGGTTATGTAAAAGAGACCAACGTTATCTTCCAAATTCGTTTGTCCTGCGCTGATCCATTGAGAGAGATCAAAGCCTAACCTCGTCTGATCTCTGTCCGCGACAAAAATGGGGCTAATGTAAAGCGCATCGAGACAAATCTTAACTTGCCAAACTCTGTGTAAAACGATTGATTAGATGGAAACCTAAAGTTAATCAAATGGCGATGATCACATCTTCCAAACTCCATATCCTGCCTAAGAAAGATCATAGATGAAGTTGATCCGGACCATTGACGAGACCATAGTTGCACGAGATATATTTTTACAGATTTCGATAGTACAATTTGTTCAGATCTAGTTTTCTTTCTACCGTCACATGTGGCATGTCCATCGAATGTTCTCACGACAGCTCAACAAAGAGGTACAACGAGCATTAAATGGGATATTTGGTAGTCAGGAATAGGTGAAACATTGAATGTGCTGAGGATTTTTCCATAGCCACTCCATCCATTACCATCATTCATTCATTTCACGTCCCTTTTCACGACAAGTTCATATTGACAAAAGTGATTTTATAAGATGTTGTCCGGTCGACATAAAATGTGAAAAGACGAAGCCGAGATTTACTTCAAGGCCAAATACAGTAGTACATCACAGCTTCTCTGATACAAGAGAAGTTGAATTGACGTTATAAAATAACTTGGCAAAATGTCAAAAGCACAACTTTTGGGAAGGAAATCGGCGTGCTGACTGACTTACTAATATTAAAATCGACAAGCATGTGAATATTGAATTCTTTTCATTACCTCATAGCGAGCTAATTCATGTTTTAATATGCGATAAAATAAGGATAATAGATCTACGGTGTTAACTTATTGTATTCGGCCAATGTCCATTTTCATACTCAAAAAAAGAAAATAGACAATCATAAAGCAACAATTGGAACTTATAACGTTTTGGTTCAAAGTCAATTGAGAGAGATCGCTTCACAAATCACAGCCACCGAGATTTTTTTAGTTTGGTTAGCGTCCCATCAAGAAGATTCTCTCGATTTAAAATGAAAATAATATCTACAAATAAGCTGGACGCAATGAAGTTGTTTTCCCCGCAATAACAATGAAAGGAATGTGTTTTGCCCATCGCTATTGCTAGATACTTAACGTGTGCTTTCAGGAACTTCTTCTAATATAATTCTCAAATAAGCATGTCGAATTTAAAAATGCCGAGGGGGCAAAAAAAAATATTTTTTTCGATACTCAATTAGTGGAAAGGTTAAACCAAATACGATTAAGACAAATAAACATCAATAGAAATTGGTCTACACATCTTTGCAAGAAGTCTATACAAAATGATTTTCAATTTTTTATGAAAATGGGACTCATTCGCCGAAGATGGGACAAAAGTAAATAAAAAGGAGAAAATTGTGCTTAGAAACCATAATTACTTTCATTAAAATAATTTATGGGTATTGCTTTATTTCGTATATCAATTACATTGGCCTTTCGCCAATTGAGGAAATGCTGATTTGACATCAAGCATAAGCTAGGATTAATAAATTCTATCTAAATGATTTTGCCACGTAAGCTCTACCTAAAAGAATAAGACTTTTGCGGCGATAATTCAATATTAAATTCCGTTCGGTAAAGGGAAAGGTGACACGACATAATGGTGTCATTTTTATGGCCACATTTCGTAAGAGCTCTCCAATTTTAGGTTCACGTCTCAACCTATCTCGTATTCTTTTATCTAGAGTGACCCATCAACTTTAGATTTAGTACAAATCAGTCTCAATTTTTTTTAATATAAAAATTTAGATTCAGTTCCAAATTTACCTCAAATTTTTTTGTCTAAAAAAATCACCAACATTAACTTTAATTCAGGATAAATTCAAGACTAAACCTAACATTTTGTTCTTTTGGAATAAAAGCAATCAAAAACCCTAAAGTATGTCTAATATTACACATTTACTTAACCCAAAACTTGTACATATTCGACACGTTTACTCTAATTTTTTTTTATGACATCAAATTTTTAGGGTAAATGTGTCATATGAATACAAGTTTGAGTTTTTCATTATTATAAAAAATAAGTTTTGGGTTTTTGGTGTCATGCAATATAAGTTTAGGATTTTGGTGTCATAAAAGAAGTTTGGTAAATATGTCAATAAGTTTTGAGATTTTAATGTCACAAAAAAAAAATTGAGATAACGTCAGTGAAATCTTGACTTTTTCTTTTTTTTCAATAAAGAAAACTCGGTTCATTCTTTATCGGCCAAAGTCCCTCGTCCTATGCGGGTCTAACGATTGCAACCCACGTCACGAGCACGTGAAACTGGGCAAAACCGTAACACCATCCCATTCCCGAGTCGTGCTTGCCGGTTGGGATTATCGATGGAACGTGGCTGGAATGAGGGCAGTTGAAGAAACCCGTTTCGCCGGCCTTCTGGAAAGGAGCGTCGGAATAGTTGGTAGGAAAATTCGATGAGATACAAATGGTCGAATCCTCATCATGACATCCCCTTAAAGCAAGCCATGGTTGATCCCATCGATTGACGATATGTTTCAAACCAACCAATCATGCTTGAATGTCCACGCCACTCTTTTGACATAAGTTATCTAATCGATTAATTTAATTGATGCCCCACCCCCAACGTGGTCCACGTGTAGTACTAAATTCAATTTGTGAGAAGATAATCTAGTAAAAAACAG
The DNA here is from genome assembly GCA_014182565.1 of Eucalyptus marginata. Classification (NCBI taxonomy): domain Eukaryota; kingdom Viridiplantae; phylum Streptophyta; class Magnoliopsida; order Myrtales; family Myrtaceae; genus Eucalyptus; species Eucalyptus marginata. The sequence goes on along the minus strand of CM024594.1, from coordinate 5,984,612 downwards.
CAAGTACAAGTGGCTTATTAATAATTGTTGAAAATAACTTGGAATGGCTGTCAAGGAACGGAGACCGGGCATTAGACTTTAGTAACCGTTACTATTATGACACGGTTTTCCATGTTGTGATATAGTGGGTACAAGAAGTCATGGCGAGCGGTTGGGGCAACAAATCGCATGTGCAAAACAATTTAAACATGGTTTTCCAATGTAGATAATGTTTTAAGGCTTGGACCATTAGGCAACAGCTTGCTAAGTCGAAAATTCAGACTTCGATTCTTACCCATGTCTAGATCTAGATCCAACTCCTTGTGAACTGAATCGAGCGTTTTCACTCGACGAAATCAACCAAATCCAAATCAAGACCCTCCAATATGGTGTTAAGCTTGAGTGCGATTAACCTCGCATGTTGATGTTTAAAAGAGGATTCGATCTCGATTAGAAACTAATCATTCTACTCAAATTTGACTGGAATAAAAAAACCATGATACTAGATCCAAGCTACTAGGAATAATTTGGTGGAATTTCATGGCTTGAAATTTAGAAAGTTTTTGAGGAGGTTTGCTCCTGAGTTTCTTGAATGTTGTGGAAGGATTGGCGCTGGACAACACTAACACCACAAGCAAGATGAAGTAGGTAAAGCATAAGAGGAGGAGCAAACCTAATGGAATCCAATGCCACGCATCGGCATGAAGCACATGTTTTGGTGAACTTTTCACAATCGAAGTCCAAATTTTAGAAATCCAATAAAGTCTCCTTTAAAGAATGAAATGAGGGGTGCTTAATAATGAATGGACAAGAGAGATTCCTTTACGATGACAATTCGATGTAAAAAATCGACAGATGTGAAATGCAATCAAAGTAATCATGAATTACTGCACATTGCGCAAACACAGGCTGTCACAAAGTCCCCTAGAACAGGTTAGGGAGTAGGCCGTACTATCATTAATAAGTCTCGTGCTGAACCGATAAGATTAACTTAGGATCCGACAACGTTATACTCTCATAAGGAGCTATGCTCACGTGAAAAAAAAACCTACAACAAGTTCCCGATAAGGACGTACGTCGGCAAAATTCACCAAATCAAAAAACGAAATAATAGATTTATTTTTCACGAACATAAAAAAGTTAACTAGCCCAGACCCTGTTGAAACACCCCAAGCCGATTCACGGGGAGCATCAGAGGGACAAAAAGGGCCGGGACCGAAACGACCTCGACAGCGACGAGCGCGAGCAACGGCCCGACACATGGACCACGAATCTCCTCTCCGTTCCCGAAATCCTCCCCTCTCCCCGCTCCACGTGGCTCCGCCCCATTGGCAGTCGCCTCGCGCACTCACGCGCTCAATCCTTTCGGTTTCGGTTTCGACAGTGCCGAAATGGTAACAAAAAAAAAAAAAAAAAAAAAAAAAGGAAAACGGAAGTGGCAAAAAAGAAAAGTTTAGGAAAAGGAGACGAAAGAAAGGGGGCCTGCTCCGAGGCGGTAAAAATGGCGTCCGGAGGAGGCGGATTTGTCTTCTTCCTCGGGCCAGAATCACCGTCGTGGTCATCCGCATCATCGTCTCCTCCTCCTCCTCCTCCTCCTCCTCCTCTTCCTTCTTCTCCATCTAAATCCCACTGCCTCTTCGAGCAACCCAGAAGCCGCAACTTCCCTCCAGCAGAGCTCCCTCTCTCTTCCTCCCCAAAGTAGACCCCTCCATTCTCTCTCTCTCTCTTACCTTCTTTTTCCTCTCTCTTTTCCTTTCTTCTTTTGGTATATTCTCGAGCTGATCCGCCGTGCGTGTTCGGGCTTTTACACTGTGCGTACTGCGTGCGTGGTGTTTACATTTTAGATGCATGCAATAATTGTGCGCTGTGCATGAGCAGGAGCAGAGCAGAGAGTCGTCAATTGCTTTAAAGTTCCGCTTCTGCTTCTGCGTTTGACTGTTTGTTTGAGTTGCTACCCCCTTTCGCTTCCCTCTGCTCTCGTCCACTACTTGGTCGCTCCCAAATTAAATTTAAGTTCTGCGCTATCTTTCTGGAAATCGTGGGTGCTCTCTCTCTCTCTCTCTCTCTCTCTCTCTCTCTCTCTTCGGGGTGTCTTCCATCCAATTGATTCCGCATCGGCTGTTTGCCATTTCGATTCATTAGTAGAATTTGCTCGTTGGGACTTCTGGGATCGTGCGTTTGGAGGCGTTGCTCGTGGTGGGTCTTCTGGGTAGAGCTGGTAATCCGGGCAATTGTTGAAGCGGCCTCTCTTCGAGGCATTCTTGGACTTTCAATTTTGGGGAAGGGAGCTGCCGATAGTCTTTCGAGCTCTGTCTGTGTACTCATTTTTGCTGGAAAATTTGGTGAATTGTTTCTATTGCTGAGAAGCTAATCTTGAAAATATACCCAAAGGAACGTGCTCGGGTCGTCGTTTGAGTGGGCACAATTCGAGGGTCCTCCCTCATTTCGAGCTGTAATTGCGTGAGAGGATCGTTTTGTGAGTACCCGCTGTCGAGCTTCCTGCTCTCGCTTCACCTCTGCGTGAGCTCTGATTCTGTTTCTTGCGTCTCTTTTGCGATTATTTCCGTCTGTGGGAACATGCTATGAGGTTTCGGATATTTTCGAGACTATGCTCTCACGCTATTTGGGAATGGTTCTTGTTAGTAATTTTTGTGTCTTTTTCGTCGTTGCGATGCTTCTCATTTGGTTAGTCGCCGGCAATTTTGATTTGTTTAATTCCAATGTAGAGTTTTTCCGTCAGCTACTCCTTGCTTGTCTTATATGCAGTTTGTGCCTCCTGAAATGGAACATATTAGATACTGATAACTTATGTAGTTTGAGTACTGTCGGTTAAAAATGGAGGCTGCAGGTCAATTTTGTCATTGAGGGAGAGGGAATCAAATGCGCAAAGTTTCTTCCGAAATTTGCATCCATTCTTTGCATTGTTGTCGCACATGAGTCATGACGGTGTCAGTTCTTTGTTGGCAAAAAGTATCCAACTTGTTCTTCCCCTCTTCCTTTTTACACCATGGCATCGAGTTTGTCTCAGACCCCAAAGTTAGCCGCAAAACCACCAAATTGTTTGCGTGGGTGTTTGCTGTTACTTCAGTGTGCTCCCTGACTGAAAATTTGCTAGTAGCATCCTGTAATAAGCTGGAACAGTTGACTAACATTGAAAATATATGACAGAAACATTTGTCCAACGATCAGTGATTTGCGATTCGATGCAAGAAATTAGAATGAATCAACCTAAAGTCAAGCGCCGAGTGGGCAAATATGAGGTGGGACGGACTATTGGCGAGGGAACATTTGCAAAAGTCAAGTTTGCAAGAAACTCCGAGACAGGGGAACCAGTGGCTCTTAAGATCCTAGACAAGGAGAAGGTTCTAAAGCACAAAATGGCTGAACAGGTCTCTTTCTATTGTCCGTCATTGGTATTTGGTTGCCTGCTCAGGTCTCTTTCTTTTGTTAGATGAGACCAGATTTCTTATGTGCGAGGGCCTTGTCATTTGTCTGTGACCACTTATTAGAAAAGAAGATAATGTTTTTGGTCATGAAATGTGCACGTTTAGTTCTTTGAATTGCTTTTCGGATTACTTGTATACGCACAGCACAGGGTTTCATTTGTTTGTCTTTCGTGCTACTGTAGATCAAGCGGGAGGTGGAAACTATGAAGCTGATAAAGCATCCAAACGTTGTACGTTTGTTTGAGGTCTCTCTCTCTCTCTCTCTCTCTCTCCATGCGCTCGTGTGAGGGACTTCTGCACTTTAGATCACTCTCATTGAGGTCATGAAGATCTTTTCTTCTTTTATATGAGACCATCACCCTTACGCTCGACAATTGTATTATACGTTAATCTTTTGTCCAGCGCTTGTTTTGCGGTGCTGGTGTTTTGCATACATAATATAGTTAATACACTATCTTTCAGCTGTGCCACTTAAGTAGAGCTTTTAGTTATTGGATGGAGGGCCTAATATTTTGGTGAATCATTCTGAGCATTTTAGGTGAGTTCCTTCATTATTCTGTAAAGTGACCAGTGTTTCTGTGACTACCTATCCACATTAAAAGCAACCTTCTAGAAGATTTATGGGGAAGTTGATCTACTTAAGTACGGAAATTGGCTTTGTTTGAGGGAGTCTAATATACAGCTGGTGCTGCTGTGACAACTTGCCATCTATAGTGAACATATTGATCAATGCATAGAATTAAGTCATAGAAGTCTCAGTCATATGACCACTGAACTGCCAAAATCTGGCGTGATCTCCAGGTAAATGCCTATTTTCATGAATGTTCATTGCTGAAATGATTCGGGGAAGAGAGAAAAGAGAGGTTTTAAAATTTTAAAACAGTCTTCTTTTCACTTGACCTTATTAAACTTTGAAATTTTCATTTCAGAGGATCCCCTTATGTCTCAAGGCATGATATGCCAATAAACTTCGAAATTTTCATTTACATCAGTATGAAGAAAATATTTGACTCAGCATATCCCTAGACCTGAAGATTGAGCTCTCCATTTTTACAGGGATAGCATACTTCTCATATTTATTCTAGAAAACCCTGTAACTTGCATCCTGCATTATGATAATAGATATTTCTTACCATGATGCAAACCTTATAATGATCTGATGGCATTCATTTATGCATGCTATTATGGTATTTGCTGATTTATTCGCATTTCAATATTCCCGCAAATGGCACAGTGTTCTCAAGGGCTGAGCAGTGCCAATGCTGAATAGAAAATGCCTCTGCTTATGGCATATGATTTGTTATATGGGTAGGCATTAAAGTGGGAATGGACAAAGCAAGAATGTTTTGTTAGACAAGAGTCATTATGTGATTGACCTTTTTGGACAGATAAAGGATGCACGGTTGATGAAAGACCTTGGTTCCGTAGGAGCAAAATCGTGTCAACTTCAAGACACCTAGGATAAGGAACGTCTGAATTTTACATATCACAAGAAATTGAACATACTAAGTTAACATTTAAACTTTTCAAAGTACACTATACATAGTAGATACCCGAGGGACACTTGTTGACCTTTTCCATATGTTAGATACAAATAAGACTTTTCGCTTGACTTTAGTGCTTTTTGGGCTTTCCTATTTCTGCTTATCTTTTAAACTGTTCTATTTCAGGTTATCGGCAGCAAGACAAAAATTTTTATCGTCTTGGAGTTTGTAACTGGAGGGGAACTTTTTGACAAGATTGTAAGTAATGATGATTAGTAAAGCTATTTTGTGCCCCTGTTTTCTTCCCATTGTTCAAAAGGCTTTGGATCTTCCTTAGGTGAACTTTAAAGAATCACATATAATTTCTACTTCCTTTGCACGTTACTTTGCCATTACACCCCTTTTTCTTTAAAAAAATCTTCAGATAACCATATAATATTGCAGACACCAGTTATGTTCGCCCACAATCTCCACGGGCACAGTAAACAGTTTGTTTGGAGATTGTTTTGTGGAGCTATCTGGTTCATTAGTTCCGAGATTATTTCTCAATTGATTTGTTATGCTGCATTTTTGTGTTGTCTTCATTGAACAATATCTTTTTTTGTGAAGGTAAACCATGGAAGGATGAGAGAGGATGAAGCAAGGAGATATTTCCAGCAGCTTATTAATGCAGTTGACTATTGTCATAGCAGGGGTGTCTACCATAGGGACCTAAAGGTGGACGAATAATATGATGTTGACTGATGCTCTGACTATGAGTGAGCTATTGCGGTATAAAGAAAAAGACTCATTAATTTTTTGTTTGTGTTGGTATGTGTCTTTGCAGCCAGAGAATTTGTTGTTGGATGCATATGGAAACCTAAAAATATCTGATTTTGGTTTGAGTGCATTGTCCCAACAAGTCAGGGTAATTATTTGTCTTCAATCTCTATCTGAACATGCTTTCTTGTCATTAATGCTGTTCTTTTAAACAAGTGCTGTTGTAACATGGCTGGTATCAAATGGATTGACTTGCATTATGGATAACAATTTTGTGATTGACTTGCACTTTATAACCACGGTCACAACACCTTGGTTTGATATGGCTTGCCATGGCGATTACCAAGTCCAGCAAGTGGTCTTCAATACTCACTAGCAGTTGTCTGTCAAGTTATGCCTGCATCTTCTCAAATTGTCCTGAACTGCAAAATCATCTTATCCAAATGCTTCGTTAATCCGAAGATTTTGCTAAGTGATGCCTATATCTTTCTGGAAGTCTTCATGGTGTCACTTGTTGCTGTGGGGCCATTTCCTGTCCTTGATCTGTTCCTTGATATGAAAAAATAGTTTAGACAATGTCTAATCATCCGAAGCACTCATCTCACATCTTTCTTTCTTCTCTTTTTTGACCACTCTGTATTTGGTGCAAACTAGCTAGCTCTTTGCATTCCCTTTTTATGCCTTGGAGTTACGTTGTCCTTTAATTTGTTTGGCAGGATGATGGTCTTCTTCATACTACATGTGGAACTCCAAATTATGTTGCTCCTGAGGTTTGTATGTTCTCCGATTCCTGTTACCATGATGACACTTTGTATAACTCTCTGCTTATTCCTTTGGCTTATAATCTGAGTTTGTTGACTCTCTTGTCTCTTCTTTTCTAGGTCCTTAACGATAGAGGCTATGATGGGGCAACGGCAGACCTGTGGTCTTGTGGAGTAATACTGTTCGTATTGCTTGCAGGTTACTTGCCTTTCGATGATTCTAATCTTATGAACCTGTATAAAAAAGTGAGCATTTTTTTAATTTCATCAAGTGTACTCCGAGTACCTTAGGTCTTCCAATTTTTTAATACTTTGGCTCTTCCTTTGTAGATATCTGCTGCTGAATTCACTTGTCCTTCTTGGCTTTCTTTTGAGGCCATGAAGCTGATAACTCGAATATTGGATCCCAACCCCATGACGGTAACTAATTATGCTTTCATACATTTGTGAGTGAAGATTGTATGAACAATATATTACAAAACAAAAAAAGAAAAGAAGGAAGGAAACACTTGGTATAAAACCTTGAAGCTGCAATTTTTTTGTGCTAAAGCTTTCAGAATAAGATTTTTTAGCAATATCTACTATTTTGTTATCTTATTCGTTTATCACCGGGAGTTACCTTGGAGTTGCTTTCTCAGGGAATGAACATTTTGAAGTATATGAATCTGCCAATTCTTTCTTTAACTGTCATAAAGCACATTATGTAAATTAAAACATGAGGTGGACCAGTGTGGGATTCCTACCGTACCCAGCTGCCAAGTTTCATTTCACCACCTCCTGCATTGTTTTCAAGGCCAGTGCTATGAGAGATAAATCTTCCTCTTGTCCTCTCTATCTTAGTTATTATCTTTCGGTTGTTCCCTCTTAGAAATTTAGTGGAGTCAAATAATTGCTTCTGCATTTTACTGATATATGCAAACTTTTAATTATTGATTTCCTGCGTATCTGATGAATTGCAATCTATTTCAGCGCATTACCATACCCGAAATACTTGAAGATGCATGGTTTAAGAAAAATTACAAGCCCCCCATCTTTGATGAGAAAGACAATGCTAACTTGGATGATGTAGAAGCTGTTTTTAAAGATTCAGAAGTAAGTTGAGAAGTTAACTTAATTAAGAGCTTAGGTATCACAAGAGATTGTGCAGAAGTTGTTTGATGAAATTTATGCCGTTTGGAATTGTGACAGGAGCACCATGTGACAGAGAGGAAGGAGGAACAGCCCACAGCTATGAATGCCTTTGAATTAATAGCCATGTCAAAAGGGCTCAAACTTGAGAATTTGTTTGACGCAGAACAGGTCTGTGTTTTTGTGTGCTGTGTGCATACAAGTTTTTTTTTAACCTTCTCCCTGCCAACAATTTAGTTGGTGATTTTATTGACCTTTGGGTTACTAAAAGCTGTTCCAAACCAAATTGGTACTGGTCTGGGGGAAATGGCTTAAGAACTATATCTAGAGAAGCACCTGTGGACCACCCAATCAGAACATCCTTGAACACGATTCATCTGACAGGACATTTTTGACATGGACTTGTAGTAACAAACGTGCTTAGGAATAGCAAATCTGGAAAGAAAGATACTACAATTTGTTGCTGGAACATTCTTTATTTTCCTAGCATGCTGCTTTTTGTGTAAGCTAGAGCATATGCACCATTATCTTTTGTTAAGAAATCTTCCTGCAAAATCGCCAAAAGTTTTTAAATGTGCATTTGATACAAGTGCCTTCTTATGATTATTGCCGTCTTCTAAATCCCTTCTTTGGGTATTAGATTCAGTGGCCTTATTGTTATTTGCAGACTGATCATCCTTCCAAATCTTTTCTTTTTAAGCAAAGGGCTGGGCTTCAACGTTTGAAATATGTTTTCAGAGATGCATGGCTGGTTTTGAAGTCAATTCTTAGATAGTTAAAAAAAGAGATTGGGATAGTTTCAATATTACTTTATCAGTATCATTCTTTTTCTTCAGAGAGTTAATTCATGTAATTTCTTTGCAGGAGTTTAAGAGAGAAACGAGGTTCACATCGAAATGCTCTGCCAATGAGATCATTCATAAGATTGAAGAATTGGCAAAGCCCCTTGGTTTTGATGTTCACAAGAAGAACTACAAGGCAAGCAGTGCATATTGGCACTTAACATACTTTCGTTTATTTGGAAGGATGGCTTGAATTTCTCATGCACTGTTGTTGAAGCACAGAGCAGGCTCGTTTTGGTCTTTAATAGTTTATGTGGATTAACACTACTGCTTCTCATGTGTCTGTCAGATGAGGCTTGAAAATATTAAGGCGGGAAGGAAGGGAAATCTTAATGTAGCCACAGAGGTAAACAAGAAAGGAATTTCAGTAATATTAGCGGCAATTTGAGAGCTCTATTACAATCCATCTCATAATTTTCTCATTGATTAGATATTTCAAGTGGCACCATCACTTCATATGGTCGAGGTTCGAAAGGCTAAAGGCGACACTTTGGAATTCCATAAGGTACTCTACTCTCCATTCCTTTTAGGATCACCTTTCTCTATAAAAATTACACATTGCCACCTGCATCTGCATGGATTTTCAAAAGAGCTGAACATGATGATGTCTTCTGGTAAATGTCGTATGACTGTTGAATGTAGTGACTGATGCTCGTGACGTGAATGTCATGTTCTGTTGCCCTTTGCAATCGCATCTCATAACTAGTCATTTACCCGTCACATGTCTGCTGCAGTTCTATAAAAACCTCTCGACATGCCTCGAGGACGTTGTTTGGAAAACCGAGGAAGAGATGCAAGATAGGAAGTAAGAGCTATGGCCGTCCCCGGGCGGCACTGTTAATAACCCTAAACCCATGTTCGTTTTGGACTGGCTACACGTTGGGTCTATATCTTCATTCTTTGTGGGAGTCTTTTCTTGGACGTTCTTGATCCTCCTCTCTCCAGTCTGAATTTAGATTAGCTAATATTGGCACCAGTTGTTCATACCGTGCTTCCTTACTGTTGGAGGAGTTGTAGAGCGGCGGGTCTCTCCTGGTCCGACGTAGAGATTCTGGAGTCATGTTGTAATCTTCGAGGAATGGTCGATAATGCAATTGTTCGTCTGTTTTCTTTTCTTTTCTTTTCTTTTTATCGTCGTCCCGTGTCACGGACCGGTGGTGCTAATCAAAGACTCACAGGTGCCCATCTGGACCCGTGTCGAGAAGGGCGATCTCAGCTTAGAAATCGCGATCGGCCGGGAATTGATCCACGCCTTTGATGTTGGATCGAAGATATGGCATTGTGTTCTCGCTGCACCTAACGTTCTGATCGTGCATGGAACAGACTTTCTCTGTGCTGCCTTTTGACTGGTAGACGTTGGTAGATACGGTTTGAAACTTTCTCATTGGATACGCGTGCATATAGTGCAGGGATGAGTGCACGAAAGCTCGAAGCCTTAAAATTTGTAATGTAAGTGTAATTGAGTCCAAAAAACTTTTAAAATGTATAATCAAGTTTTAAAACTTATAAATTATTACAATCAAATCCCTTTATTAATTTTCTGCAACTTGACAAATGAAAAAAGCTTGACGGGTTTTAGAATTTGATTAAATTGATTTGACAAGTTTTAGATCTTGATTGTACCAACTTGATAAATTTTGTGATTCGATTGTATTTTTTAAAAGTTTTGAAATTCAATTGTATTTTTGTGGCAAGTTTTAGAACTTTTAATGTACTTATTCTTATGATATACATACAATTACATGTATAAACCGCTTATCGGTAATGAGATTTCTATACATATGCGCATTTTTCCATCGCATCTTCAATTATGACATTATTTTCTTGATTTGGATGTATGTTCATATGGTTCGATCGCTTTAAACCTTTGTAATAGTTTATTCTTGATACTTAAATTAAGCTCGATCTACCTTAATATTCAGGGCTTAACCTCAACGAGATAGACCATCCTATGTAGTCGTTCAACTTGTTCAGCAAAACTAAGTTCTCTTTTAATTTAATGATAAGCAATTATAAATTTGATAATCAAATTTGATAATCCAACTTCTTTTTTAATGGAAACCGACCATGATTTGATAATTATTAATCGTTGAGCGGGAATTTTTTTTTTTTTTTTGGTATTATCTATTTTTGGCACTAGAGCATCTCAAACCGCGCACGAATCGGAGGCCTCCTCCATCCAACGACTCGTCTCGTCTCGTCTCGTCGTCCACGTCCGGCCTGCTCTGCTCTCCGACCGCGGACGCGAAGGAGGACTCGTCGAGCTCTTCAATCCGCCTCGCTTCCTGCGTGTTGACCTCCCGTCCATTGCTCCGCCGCCGCCGCCGCCGCCGCCGCGAGGATCGTCCGGGTACTCTCTCTCCGGTAGAATCCGCGATCATTGCGCTCCAGCGCCGTTTTTTTTCTTCTTCTCGCTCGATGTGATTTGAGTCGCGTTACGTACGCAATCGATTTCAGCGCCCGCCGTTGGTCGATTCTGTTCTCGAGACTGAGATCATGAGTTCGTGCTGCTCGTTGTTCCTGTAGTCGAAGCTAGGCGCGGCTGAATGGAGTCTTCGCTGGTGCATCATACAGCTTTGTCCTTGGAGTTTTTAGCTAGTTTTGCGAGCGTGATTCGCGTGATTGTGATCTTTCAACCGAATCATTACTATTGCTTTACCTGTCGTGAAGATTTGCTAAATCTTAGAGCAGTGGATGATCTACTCAGATACTGTGTCGCTTTTTTATGCTGCAAGTTGGCTTTCTAGTTTGTTTTCTAGAATCAGATTGATAGCGTGAAATGTGGCCACCAATGACAATTTCGCATTGTGAATGATCGCAACTGATTCAAGAATCATAGAACATGGAGGGGTTATAGAAAAAGCAGACAGTAATATTGGTTGGTTTTGCATTGTTAATTCTTTGCATGATCATTAAGAAGGAGATGATGGGAGGTCCAAGAATCTGCAATCTGTGTTTCGTTATTTCGATTTTTGAAATATATAGTTGTCAATAGGAATTCTGAATCGCATTGTTGCTTACGGGTCCTCAATAGATGATATTCTATGTTCTTATTCCATGTACTAGATATTTATATTGATAGGTCTTGTTCCTTCTTTTCCTTGCACTAGAAAGAAGTTGTATAGGTGTGATATATTGTTTCTGTCTGTAGGGTCTTCCTGCTCGGCAGATTGTTGCTAACTTTATCAATTGCAAAGTCATGGTAATATTTCGTGGAGCTGGTTTCCCTTGATAATATTCCTTTGATGAGAAGAATGAATTCTAATACAGTGGTTCTGTATCATTTGCACATAGAATTTCCTGATTGGAGCTTTTAAACCACCATGTACTATTTCAATCTCATTTGCGGATGGAAGAACACGCAAGCAGGTATCCTGTGCTTAAATACTCATGAATATCTTGCAAAGTACAGTTAAGCCTGCAACATGCAAACTAGTTCTTTAAATGTGAGAAATTGTTGGTTATTGGTTGGGGACCCTAAGGATAATCTCAGAGTAAGACATTAAAATCTGTAGAAGGAGATGATCCGATGGTATTTACTAAGTTCAGGAATTGGTTGAATATCTGGAATTTTGACAGAGAAAGTAGTAGAAAGGATTGTTCTTAGCTAAATATATGGTACTTAACATCATTTAGCTGAAAATGCAATAGTGCTCATAAGACCTGTTAGTGGGACATATTGTAATTTACTTCAAGAAACCTGTCATCATAGGAACTACATGTCGATAGAACCTGTTCTCAAATTAGCAAAATCTCATGGTGCAATGAGTCATCCCTGTTTAGAAGCTTTACAGAAGCTGATAAGATTGACTATCCTGTCAGCCTATTGCAGAAAAAGTTAAGAAAACTTCTATTCTCAGAGCTCTCTCTAGCAGCTCAAACCTGCTAGGCACAGGCATAGCATGAAAAGTATTCATCATCGATAAAAATTTGTAATGACTGGGTATATCTGAGCAGTTTTAACAGTAGAGCATGAAGTGCTATTTTGTTTATTAAAGAACTGCTAAAAAAAATAAAAAATCTTTTGGTTGAATCTTGGTTTTACAGCAAGCTTTTCATGCCAAAGAAGCTTGCTGAAAGCTGTGTTTCTTTTACTGTATGTAATGTGTCCTGGATTTTGAATATGACATAGGTACCATTGAAGAAAGACAATGGTCAAACAGTTATGGTTCCTCTCTTCGAAAGTCAGGAGAGTATAATTGGAGAGGTACTTCATGGAGTTTAATAAAAACTCCTCCCATCAAGCATATATCTTTGTATATTTGTTTTACAATTAAATGTTTAGGATGAGGGTGAACTTTTTGTGGAATGCTTGTTAGGTTGTTATTGAACCATTGCAAGGGAAGAAGGCTGAGCACATTGGTGTTAAAATCGAGCTCCTCGGCCAGATAGGTTTGCACATTGTCTTTTCTTTTCTCATTTCAAGGCCAAAGAGAAAAGAAGAAAAGCAGAATAGAGCAAGCATTTCTTAAGTGTTTATGTTGTATGCATGTTAATGTGTAAACTTGTCTGTTTTTCAAAGCAGTATATACATAACTTGTCTTTTGCATCCATAAATACAGCGAAATTCTTATTCTACCATCTAGATCATATTACAAACTGGAAAGCGCGGTACTTACCAACGTTTCCTGTGTTCCGGAAACTCATATTGTCTTACACGGGAGCACACAAAAAGGAACTGTCTAGGTCAGTAATGGATTTTCTCAGAAAAAGAGCAGAAAAAGATGGCTGCAGCACCAAAAAGCTCAAAGGACATAGGAAATGGGCACACTATAAAGGATAGAAGAGCTAATTACTGGGAAACCAAAATTTCTACATAAGAAGGGTGAGAGTATGGGGTGGCCTATAGAGCATGGATTTAATTATCGTGTTTGTGGCCTTAACATGTCAATACACTGCAGTACACTGGTGTCCTCCACTTGATGATCCCTTTTTCTCTTACTCCATGGTCCTAAATTCTCATATTAAGTCCACGTGATTTTGCTTGACTCACTAGTATCTACTTTTCTATACCATGAAAGGCCTCCGTTGTAAAAGAAGTTGTTTACAAGTTATTTTTCTTTGGTCGGAGCAAAATAATCACGGAACAAAATTGGAGAGGGACTGATGTTCATTCTTTTTCTTAAGCTCTTGGGAGACTCTCTAATCTGTTTATTTGATAACTCACAGGGTCAAATAACTGGAAACCTTAATTGACATCTAGTAGTTTTTTGCAAGTGCTCATTTTTGTCTCAATGAATTTGATCTTGTTCTGAATGATTAAATTGTAAATGATGATTGTATTTGAAATCAGGATTCATGCAGACTTTTCCTAATATTTAGCAAGTCTTTTAGCTAACATTTCCATTTCAATTTTGCAGAATTGTATTTCGACAGGGGCAACTTCTATGATTTTACATCTTTGGGTGAGTGCAGGACTATACAGTTAGATAGATCATATGTCCTTCACATTGTCAATAGTATGAGTCAGTCCATCAATCCCCTTGCTGATAGTTAATTACACTATGCTAGAATCTTCTAGTTTTTTGCTATGCAGTTTCGATTACTCATTGAATTATATTGGGTCCAAATTATACATGACTGCTGATATAAATTGTGCAGTACGTGAACTTGATGTACCTGGTGAATTATATGAAACAAAAACGTACCCCTTTGAGTTCTCAACTGTCGAGATGCCCTACGAATCATATAATGGAGTCAATGTAAGACTCAGGTAAGCGTATACTAGGGATTTAGAGTGTCATTCTCTACTTGTGTTTTGGGATTTCCTTCTCTCCTGCGTTCATTCTTTAGGCATTAGATTTATTGCTCCACTTTCATATGTCTGGATGCGTCCAGTTTTAGATATTGGTGAATCGCATTATTCAGTGCACGCCCCACATGCGTGCGTGCATGTGGGGCATGTGTTTCGGAGGATGTTGTATAAGGAGACTTAGTTATTGTGAAACTAGTGTGAACGTGCTTGTTTGGATAACTTAAGGATTAGGCTATGAAAACGATTTTTTTCATTAAGTTTGCTTTCGTGCAAGCCACATAAAGCTGAAAATGGAAATAGGTGTTATGCCTTATATGTGGAAGCTCAATGTGGTCCCACAATCAATGATGGAAGAAAAGATATTCAGTCAAGCTGAATTGCTTCAGGTCAAAACTCTCACAACTTTTACTTTTCAAAGGAGTAACTGAGGGAGCGCTAGGATCGACATTGGCGGTAGTTCTCCTGGTCTGATGTTTTTTCTTTGTGTGAGCAGCTAACATTCTTTGATAGAACCCTTATGATTTTCTTTTAATCATTGTTTGCTTGAATTTGTTGAGTGCATCATCATCTACTGAATTTTTAAGTAATGTGCGTCTGAGAACAGAGGTGCCAATTGGGAAACAAATAGTAACAAGTCCAACCCTTCTTCACACACTGCAGGTACATTTTGAAAGCGACAATTAGCAGAAACATTGTCGGCAACATTGTGGAGAGCCAGGATTTTGTGGTATTTACTGAACCTGCTCAATCAATTTCTATGGATACTTATGTCACTAATTGTTTAGAGCACACGCTAGTCATGTTGCTGCAATAAATGCTTTGTGCAACAGCAACCTATAAGTCCGACAATTTCATATAAGTTTATTTTTAGTTCAAAACCTCATATCTGTTTCAGATGCCTTAATAGAAGGATTTTCTTCTTCTTCCCCCTTGAAGGGAATGCTAAATCGTACCAATTTTGTTACTTTAGTAGATGCGCTCATTCATTTCAAAAATTGGTACTGAGAATAGGAAGTACTATATAATCCAAAATTGGCAATATTTGTTACTTTTTTGGGACAAGTCCAATCAAATTAACCGGAATGAAAATGTACACCTGATTGCTGAGATATGATCCTTCCTGACATCTACAGGATCAAATTAGATGTAACTCACTTCAGCACATGACAGTTAATTGCGCATGGTTAGGAATCCAGATAGAACCAATTAAGAATTGATTGGGCTGATTTTTTTGGATTTTACTGCGTAGGTCCTCTGCCAAATAATGCTGTTATTTTCTTTTTCAGGTCCGGAATTACACCCCACTTCCAGCTGTCAATAACAGCATCAAGGTGAGGCATGCTCTGATGATTAAATTATCATTAATAGCTGATCATGGACATTTAGTTGCTGTGTGACTTCATTTGGCTAGAAATGCTGATTAACTTTTAAAATATCTGCTTTGACTTGTATCCATGCTAAGTATTCCATTCTGTGAACCTGATCTATTTAATGAGTCACAGACTTTCATGTGAAGTCTTTTTAACTTATTGGAAGTATGCATGTCATCATTCTTAGGTTTTGATTTATATGTTATTATCACTTCATGCTTTAATTATCTAATACTTGGCTTCTCTTGTTTGAACCATATTATTCTTGCTGCATTTTTGTTGTTCGCTTCTTGTAGATCTGCTCTGTCGAGTGTGCAAAATTAGGCTTCTCTTATTTGAACCATATTGTTCCTGCATGTATTGTATCTTGTAGATGGAAGTTGGGATCGAGGATTGCCTGCACATTGAATTTGAATACAACAAAAGCAAGTGAGTTATATACTCCTGATGCTGATGGATTGATTTGTCACGAGAGCCTCTTAAGCTCCTCATGAGGGTTGGACTTCACATTTTCTTACAGTGCTTAGTAATTTCAGGTATCACTTGAAGGATGTTATAATAGGCAAAATCTACTTCCTTCTTGTAAGAATCAAGATAAAGAATATGGAGCTTGAGATCAGGCGTCGAGAATCAACTGGATCAGGCCATAATACTTATGTTGAGACGGAAACCCTAGCTAAATTTGAATTGATGGATGGCACTCCAGTCAGGGGTATGTCAACTACTTTTTCAATCAATTTGGCTAACAAGTTTGACACTACCAAGTGCTGCTTTTGACCAATTACGGAATTTCTAACCTCTTTTTTTAATCTGATTATATTTCAAAATTGTCTGGTGCTGTTTCTAGCATATCTCGGGTTAGAATTGACTGATTGTAGGGTCTTCTATTTCCCCTTTGTGTGCAGTTATCAACGAAATTGTGTAGCTGGATTTGCTTGAAATGTGATAGTCAAGGTCAAGAGAGATGTACTCTTTTTGCGAATCGTTGAGATTTACTCACATATGCTGTTCTTCAATGTTCTTGCAGGAGAATCAATCCCAATCAGATTGTTCTTGAGCCCGTACGAATTAACACCGACATATCGCAACATCAATAATAAATTCAGTGTGAAGTATTATTTAAACCTTGTTCTAGTGGATGAAGAGGACCGGCGGTACTTCAAGCAGCAAGAAATGACAGTATACCGGCTTCTCGAAACTCCATGATTCTTTGCCTGGCTTGTACGATCTCATTGTTCGATTCAGGGAAGAGATTGCCCTTTCAAACACCGGACTGGAGCACTCATCCGGTTTTACTGAGGAACCAAGCACCCTTATAAAGAGCGACTTAAACGAGAGACAGTCGATCCCATGTTTGGTTCATCTTCGTGCCCAAGCAAGTAGACTCTTCAAGTTCAGCCCCACTCGTTTCAACTGGAAGAGTGTCTTTGTTCTGATGGCTGCTGTCCTCTGTTGGTTCGGGGCATTTTTACCATCAGATACATCATCACGATCGCTTCTGCATCGGCAACGCAACTCTTCACATCTGTTTTTTATGTGGTAACTTAAGATTTATATCTAGAGAATCTGATTCCGGACGTGTAGCATATAACGGATGCACTCGCATATTGTACTAGGGAGCGGATTGAACATTGATCCATTGACGCACTCGCGTCTCTACGGCTCTGGAAGCAAGTACGGTTTCAAGCGGAGGTTCACCGCGAATTGGGTATTGTTGACATTCTTCGTGAAAGTAGATCCTCTGTACGGACGAAGCATATACAGACGCCTCTATCCTTCTTTCGCTTAAAGTGTCGAGAAGTTGAATAATTCAGAGTTGCCCACCTTCCATCGTTTGTTTTCTCATTTTTGCCCAAAAAGGGTGGGCGATGCTATCGAAGCAACGACGGAATTGCACGTGGGGCTGTTTTGGCTATTTCGGGTTTTGCTATTTTAATGCTCTCGATTTAACTCAGTAAGGTAAGTGCGAAATCGATGAATCCGAACTTTTAAAGTAAGGCGGGATTTTCTTAACATTGGGTTCCAGGCACGTTGAGCTTGCATGCATAATTGTGTGTCTCTCTAGTGATTGCGGGAGAATCGGTAAAATAAAATAGTGCATAAATTTACCACCTCACTTTTTTCAGATGAAGAAGGGAACTCGATTCCTCACCTGGGCGGGGACGTTTAAATTAATATAAATGGAATCGGTAAATGGAAAAGAGAGGTGATTTGCAAGAGCAAATTAATATTTAAATAACCGACCAAAAAAAATTAATATTGGAATAATTCGATTTGATTTGGGAAAGGAAAAATCCTTTGCAGAACGAAAGATTATTAGAAGAGGCGGAGAGAGGGATAAGAGAATCGGATGCGCTGGGGGGAGAGGGGGAGACGCGGGCCCACCACGACCTCTCCCTTCCATTTTCTCGGGGTTATATATAATCTCGCATAAGCGTGACCTTTTCTTGCACCATTTCGGTTTTTCCAGCCATCTCCTCCTCCTTCATCGCCATCATCTCTCCGCCACTTCGAATCCCTCTCTCTCTACGTCCCCGTCTCTTCCTCCTCCTCCTCCTTAGCCATGGCGGATCAGCTCACCGACGATCAGATCTCCGAGTTCAAGGAGGCCTTCAGCCTGTTCGACAAGGACGGCGACGGTCTCTCTCTCTCTCTCTCTCTCTAGAGGCGATTCGTGCCTTTTTGTTTCCCCCTTTCTTTCGGCAGATCTGGTTGTTTATCGATCGCGCGATCGCATCTGATCGCTCCGATTCGGATTCGTTTTCCGCGATTTCTTTTTGGTGATCTGAGTGAGGTGCTTGTCCCGCCGTCGGCTCGTTTCTTTTGCCGTGTGGTCCGGGGTAGTCGATGGAGGTGGAGATTTCTCTGTCGATGTGCTCCCTATTTGTTTCCGTCTCGGTGTTGCGCGATTGTTGCGCCTTCTCGGGCTTGTTTTCGCGGGCGATTTCTTCCGATTTTTTTTTTTGTCGAATTCGCGGCTGTTTGTGTGTGACCTGCTGGAGTCCAGATTTGGGGGTACCTTCTCCAGCTGGTTGGCTGTTTGTGGTCGGTGTTTTAGGTTCATGCGTGATGCGTTCCGCTGTCGAGTTTTCCATCATCCGTGGTCGTTTGACCTTCGTTGGATCGTTTAGCTGCATGATGCAGCTGAAAAATCCTGTGCGCTCGTGGATTTGTTTTGATTTGATCAATTTTTTGACGTGCGTTCCTCGTTCAGAGTTTTCAATCATCCAGATCGCACTCGATATTGGAGGAAGTTAGCAGTTTCTTGATCGAGTCTGTTATCATCGTTTTTTCAATGTTCAATTAGCTTTAGACTCGGCTTATTATGTTGTGTTTAGCTATGTTAATGTCTTTCTTTAATGTTTGCAGCGTGATGAATAGTTACGTAAAATGGCCTGCCACATGATGTGTTGAATTTAACCTTATTTGACCAAAGCGTGTTGTCAATTGCTTCGATATGGGAATGTTGAGAGGATTTTGCTAGTACTAGGACATCTTCAGATATGTAGGTTCTAGAGATGCATAATTGTCAGAGCATCTATATGAGAAATTTTAGTGATATGAATTGATTAATAGGATTTTTACTCGCATCAGGCATAAAAGTCCATAATGCAACATTGACATATAAAAGTACCTACAATCTACCAGCACAACAGAATTCTAGAAAGGGAAACCATCTTTCGGTTGAATTGGTGACAAAGTAAACTATTTTCTTTTTGTCTCTTATCATCTGCTTTTCATCATCTTCGACCATACAATGTGGCATTTGGTCTAACCAGGGAACCCTTCTCCCTTCCTTTCTTTTCCTTTCAAGTTGAAGTCTCTTCCTAGGTCCCTCTGCTAACTCATATTGTATATCCGGTGCTTTATTTTTGTATTGAAAATAGTGATGCTCACACTTCATTGTCACAGGTTGTATTACTACTAAGGAGCTTGGGACTGTTATGCGGTCGCTGGGGCAGAACCCCACTGAGGCAGAGCTTCAGGATATGATCAATGAGGTGGATGCCGATGGTAACGGCACCATTGATTTCCCGGAGTTCCTTAATCTGATGGCTAGGAAGATGAAAGACACCGACTCTGAGGAGGAGCTCAAGGAAGCTTTCCGAGTGTTTGACAAGGACCAGAATGGCTTCATCTCTGCAGCTGAGCTGCGTCATGTGATGACAAACCTCGGGGAGAAGCTGACTGATGAGGAAGTTGATGAGATGATCCGTGAGGCTGATGTGGATGGTGACGGCCAGATCAACTATGAAGAGTTTGTCAAAGTCATGATGGCCAAGTGAGGACCCATCCCTTTCAAATGCATCATCTTAACTATCAAAAATCAAAAAAAGTAGAAAGAAGGGAACAGGGCAGATAAGTTCGATGAGATTTTGATTTCACCTTAGGCTTTCATCATCATTCACATTTTTAACTGTTGTGGGGTGGTCTATGTGTTCCATTGTTTGCTTTGTTTTATAGCACTCCATTGCTATCCACTTGTTTGTTCCATTTCTCGTTTAGCCTAAATGTATGGTAACGGTCAATATTCTATCTGGTATTTGCCTTTTTCTTGGTATTGTGAACCTTGATCGGTCTCGAGAGGTTGGATGCTTTTGTTTGTATTGACTGATTGATCCTTATTCTGGTTGATTAAGTTTGTAAATTACTTCCTCTCTCTGTCCAAGAATTCCAGCTGTTAGTGATTTCTCTTTTAACCAATCTCTATTTGATGGACTTTTGGAGCTCCACTTTATATCTAAATCCAAATGTAGGCCCTGGTTGGCTTTAGATAGACATAATGATCGAAATGCGTATACCACCAATGAGGTGTTAGCTTTGGAATTTACAGTGCCAAGCCCAGGTGATTCCTAATGGACGCAACCTACTTTATTCACTTTGAAACTGGTAGCTCAAGATTGTCATTCGAGCGATTCTTTAAAACCAGGCTTCCCATTTTGTTGGAATGTGGTCTTTTGGAGAAGGGGAAGTGTCGATATTAGTCCTGGTTTCGAATTCGTTGTTTCGCTATTTTGTTTGCTTTGGTTTTTCAGTTCGATTCTGATATCTGACTTCACAGTGAACTACTATACCTGAACTGACTTAAAATGGAATTTTAGAAAGCCACCCAATCAAATTTCTATATGGAGAATTAAATCCCAGGAATTACCTAGCTGCCGTCCTCCATTGGCAAATGTCACTTAATTCTCTTGGTCTTCTCTTCTTTTTCATTGCGACTGAGATTTGACGATACCTAGTTAGAAAAAAACTTCATATGCGATTGGGTTTATCTGCCAGTGTTGTGGGGCAGTTTCTTTAAATTACAGAAAAAAGTAATGAGGCCAAGCAGAATTTTTCAGGATACAAGCTGAAATCTAAAGTTGCTAAACGCTAACATTTGAGAAGCTGTTGGTGGTTTTTTTTTTTTTTTGTGCGTCAAGTAAATGCATTTGAACCATATGGATTTTACTTGATCAAAGCAACATAACGGGGTTCGCCAAGCAACTATTCTATGTAGCGTTTGGTCCTTTATTGAGTGGAGACGTGTGACGGAGGTCAATCGTCTTTTGCCTGCCTCGCCTTCTTTCTGAAGGATGGCTGAAGCATTGCACGGTTAAATAACTAATCCAACTGTTTTTGCTGATTATCATTCGGTTTCGCCTTCTTTTTGCTTGTTTGCCGTATCGAAGTGGCCTTGAACTTGTCCGACCTCCATTTACTTCAATACTCGCGAACGCATCTCGACTACGGATTGTAATTGGATCATCCCTGGATCGGCTCTACGATGACGTGAAGATGTAGAACTCGGTTAACAAGGCCCGCGTCTGGTCCCCGAAAGAAATGCAGTAGCATCCCTACCATGGATGGCTAAATCTCGTGTTGCTGCCCAACATGCCCGATGTGGGAGTATTTCGCTCGATTCCATCTGTACCTTTTTTTCTTCACTTCATCTGCAAAACCCTCATCTCTAGTGGCTGCAAAGAGAGAAACAAAACCATCTCTAGAGTCCACTGTTGTCAAGCGGACACCCACCAGGTTCGTGAATTCGCCTCCAAGGAGCGGAAAATTGTAGCAGTAGCAACAGGGTAGCACGCAGCAATTGAGAATACGAGAGAATGGCGATGTCCTCTCTACCGTGGTTTATTCCTACCGAGATGAATGATCCAAGCCATCAGAAAATGTGTTCGCCCCTGATAAATCTCCAGGTGACTTGGTTCAAGAACCGAGTCTGTCGTGTTTAGTGTTACGGCACTGATAAATTTGGGTTTCGTGCTTTTCTTTTCCTCAGGAGAAAGCGGGAACAGATGGACGAATGATTGGAGCAGATATGATAGAGCGGGCGAGGCAAAATCTATCCATGCTACTGCTATGATGTGCATGCCTCCTAGGCTGTCCTGTAATGAGACTTGATATATACGATAAGGCCAATAAATAAAAAGGCAAAAGTTTCGATTTCAGTTTATCTTGTCATGGGACCGGATTGACTATTCGCTATGTCTCGCTGGAAGATCATTGAGTTCATCCTGGACCGCATGAGATTTTCCTCTGAGAGAGAGAGAGAGAGAGAGAGATGAATTACAAGTATTTTGCCTGCTAGGACATTGATTGTCTACGGGACTAAGACTGAGATACGGAGATAGCGATGGACCAAATCATCCAGGGAGCAAGCAATCACTCAACGCACGAATGAATCTGCCAAGTTGCCGACCTAATTCAACCCACAATCTGAAGCGCAATTTATTCAGAACCAAGCTGAAAGTGTCAAGTTTTGACCGTTGCTTTCCACCGTGGGTTAGGAAAACAGCATATCAAGGATAGCAACATCGACTACAATTATGACAACAATCACTCACCTTTGAAGAAGAATAGGAGATGATGAAAGTATCGAGGGTTACTATTACAAAACCAAACTCAACAAAAGCAGAAGGAAAATTGCAAGAAATCATGACAAAAAATCTGGACATTTCAACAGCACAGGACCAGCCAACCCCCAGCAGCCAGTAGGCTATCATGTCGGCAGGTTAACCTCCGTGGCAAAGGCTACTTATTAAGCAAAAGTTCAACAGAGACGAAAAGCACTAGCCTATTTCGCAGAACGGTGCAACTCATTTTCAAAGCTTTCAGCAGAAAACACTGTCCAAGAGTCTCATTCTGAAAGAACACATACTCAGTAAATTATGATGCAAAAATTTGGTTGTTGAAATATGGAGCAGATTTGAGTTTGTGGACTGCATCAGGGATTGAAACTCTGCTTCAAATGACCGCCGCATTCATGTATAAGATCATAGGCAACTGATCAATGCAAAAGGCCTGAGCTCTTTTTGCACCAATAAACAAATTCACTCATCGGTTTCCAACTAGGGATGCTGCAACAGATCCAACTTCTCCTCTCTAAAAGGAAATAATTTTCATATTCCTCCCTAATTTATAGTTAATTTACATTGAGGACAACAGCCTCAAGACGATACTCACCTTCAAAAGTCAAGGGATAAAGTGAAACATAAAAATTCTTGAGTACTACAGCCACGCAGAGGGCTGTATATGAGAGTATTGTTATTAACAAGACAACTTTGCCCAAAACACAAGTCTATCTTTACAAAGAACAAAACGAAATATCTACCTTCTGAGATGCTTGTAGAGCACAACAGTTACATACTTGGACTGAAACCTATGAGTCAATCCTAAAGCAACTACGGACTGGGGGGTCCTTCCTTTCTCTAAGAAAAGGTGATTAAGCATGACATGTTGGGGCTTGAGCGGAGCAGTTTCATCTGAATTTTCTGTATCCAAGACAGTTAGACGAAGATGAGGAGGAACCACCACCGGCTCCTTCGCAAATTCTTCCTCAGCTGGCAGCACTTGACTGTAGCTAGAATCAGGTGATGATGGAACCTCAAATTCAGCCACACTGTCCAAAATTTCGGGAACATAATCCTGCAGAAGTGATGGGACAATGTTAAGTCCACTAGGGTCACTAAAAGAATCTCAGATTACCCAACAATATGTGTGTGTACATTAGCATCTATTGCATACATCTACAAGTTTGTATTTTGCTTGCCTTCAA
Organism: Eucalyptus marginata; assembly: GCA_014182565.1. Taxonomy (NCBI): domain Eukaryota; kingdom Viridiplantae; phylum Streptophyta; class Magnoliopsida; order Myrtales; family Myrtaceae; genus Eucalyptus; species Eucalyptus marginata. The sequence continues at coordinate 5,961,041 of CM024594.1, read as the reverse complement.
CATAAAGGGCAGGTTATCGCAAACTTGGCTTACCCCACCCCAAACAAATTGACCAAGAAGATAGCACTGCTCAGAGTCAGTAATTTAGTATCCAGTCAATATTTGATTAAAATCTGTGCATGTAAGAGTGTACCAAAAGAATTACAAAAATTATGAGAAACCAACCATAATAGCAAGAGTAGCATCAGAAAAGGTATTATCATTTTAATTAATCAACCATCAATCTTCATATCTCTTTAATGCTCAAGGAAAAAAAAAAAAAAAAAAGACTGCCTGTCTGTTGTGACATTTTGGATTCACAACCTTTGCCTGTGTTACTGAGTTGATCGATAATGCTATAGTGGGGAACAGGCCCCCAAATATCCCACAAGACCTCAAATGAACCACCAAAAACCAACGCATACAAAGTGGAGGTGTCATCCATTGAAAACAACATCACTAACACAAAGCAAATGTCTCGTCCCCTCTAGATGCTTACAGGGTACAATTTGTTTATGCATAAGAAAAGATTTTGAATGAGGTAGTACTTAAATCACATTCATGCACATACAATGTACAGTCAAACAAGCTCTGCGAATCTATAAAGAACTTACGTCAACATTCAGTATATTACAAACTTGGCCCATATCATCAGTAGTATGGGGGAGATCTGGACTATATCTCCATTGACCATCAACAATAAACCTGTAATGGTATACGCCAGACGGTAGGACCATAAGGATAGAATAATCTTTACCAGATCTCTGTAGTCTTCTCCTGCAATATAAAGTAATCAACTAACTGGCTTTAGTCAGCTCTGCGCTTTCTCTTCTGACTGGTTTTATAGAAGCCAATAAACATAACAAATGGAAAGATCGCAATCCTCACCTAGATACCCAATTGTCCCACGATCCTTCCACCACCACATCATTGCCACCATATTGCCATGCAATGACCGTGGGAATTCCTCCCTCAGAAGGATTATCAGCAATTCCTTGAGACTCATTCTGCCTACTCTGATTGAAAGCGAGAAGGCCATCACTCCTTTGAAATGGAGGTGTAGGAATCTAAATATGACAAAGTTAAAAGCAACTCATCAATTGAAGGCATTATCAAGAGTGTTCATCTAAATGTTTAAGACACGATTCATGAAACATATCCTTGCAGACCATCTTTCGAACTATAACAACTAAAAAATTCAGATGTGATTCTTAAATACGCATGCCAGGATCACAGACAGCTCAACAGATACAAAAGTAGGCAGGCATATGAGAAAGAATAAGCACCCAGCAGAAAGGCAATGCCCGTGAAATGTAAACTAAACTCGGAGCAAGCAAATCAAAGGCAGCCGAGGACAAATATAGTATCAAAGTGGAGTCTTCCCATCGCAAACTACAGAAGTCATAATTGTTACAAACCGATAGCAAATGTCATCACGATCTTCATCTTCTTTCTAACACTTCACAAGAATATCAGCCAAAAGGTGAGAATGCGGCTCTTTACACTGCAGAGAGGTAAAGCAACGATCTCGTACTGACAAAAGAATCGCTAAGGTTCTCCAACCATATCTAACGATAGTAACAGGCAGACCACAAAAAAAAAAAAGAAAAAAAATTTAACAAAAAAAAAAAAGATTTACGATTGCCCACAAAACAATTATCATAACTCTCCATTTCTAGGGGGATAATACATGAACATTATATAGCATGAAACATTCACCATCCTGGACGCAGCACAAGATGGAAAAACGAACGCCCCAAAAATCAGACGGAGGAGACAAAGATCGATACGCGATAACACCTAGTAATCGTCGCCGATAGATGCATGCATCCGATCGGACGATAAGCACGGACGACACGACCACAACACGCGCACTACCTCCGGCACTAGAAACCACGCGATCGATTGAAAAGTCAAACCAAGTAGACGGAAATCGACACACGGCATCATCCCGCAGGAAAACACAAAAAAAAGGGACCGCGACACGTGAACCGCGCGCGGCGAGGGCGAGGCGGAAATGACCTGAGGAGCGAAGACGAGGGGAAGCGGAGTGTGCGCGGGGATAGCGAGGGGCGGAGGAGGAGCGGGAGCGCGGCCCGCGGCGGGTTCGGAGGGCGGCGCGTGCGGCGGGGCCGGCGCGTGGTTCTCGCGGGGGAGCCGCTCGCCATTCGATCCGGCGGGGGCGGCGGCGTCGGCGTCGGCGTCGTCGTCGTCGTGCAGCCCGTCCTCTCTCCCGTTAGCATTCCCCATGGCCTCGGCTCGCTCGCTCGGCAGATCTGCAGATCGCGGCTCCGGCTCGCGACAAAGCAGCGAAGGCGAGAATGCGATCTATTATATTTCCCCACGCGTAGAATCCCTCCTCGGTTTCGATGCGAAATATGTATATAGATATATATGTATATATTGCATATATAATATGCACTGGTGCAGCTTCGGAGGGAGAGGGAAGCTCGAAGGAGGTGCCGGCGGAGCGGAAATGGCGGGCCAGTCCGGCGATCAGAGCCGTCGCATTTCGATTTGCCGGAGGCGACGACCGTTCGGGAAACGCCGCGGCACCGCCGGAGACGGAGGAGCAAGCTTAGAGAGAGAGAGAGAGAGAGAGAGAGAGAGAGGAGAGAGAGAATCGTGGGAATGAAACGAAATGGATAAACTAAACGAGGGAGAAGAAGTAATGCACGTCAGTCACGAGATGGGGAGAGCCCCCCACGCGCCATCCCGCGGACGCGCCGCCCACGCGCCGGCCGGCGTGGCAGGGGGGGCCCGCCGTTTGGTGGGGGTGGAGGGGGAGTTCCAATGAAAGGGACGGGCCGAATTTCGTTGCGAATTTTCTTTTTAAATTTTCTAGATTTCGCAATTGAGTTGCTCCGGCTCCGGCACCGGTAAATTATAAATTTATGTTGTTCAATTGAGTGCTCTGACATTTTATTTCTTTTATTTCTCGATCCGATCTTTTGAATTTTTTATATAATCAAGTCTTCTGACTTTCTCGAATTATGTAATCAAAGAGTTTGATCAATGATCTCCACTAAGTAGGTGAATTGCTTAACGACGTGGCAAAAAAAGAAGGTGTGTTACATTAATTTGAAGCCAGATGAGCGCAAAATTAGCCAAAAAAACTAAAATTGGAAAAGAAAACCCAAGTTTTGACAATAGTAGTTGTAACCAATCAACAAAGCATTTGGTTGCATAACCTGTTTTTATCCCAAAAAGAAAAAAAAGATAACTTTAGGTCTATTTGTAAACCTAATCCTAACTTTTTTTGTCGAAGAGAAAAATCACCGAATTTGCCATTGAGTTGCTCCGACTCCGGCACCGATAAACTATAAATTCATGTTGTTCGATTGAGTGATCTGACTCTTTATTTTTTAATTTCTTGATCTGATCATTTGGATTTTTTTTATGTAATCAAGTCCTCTGACTTTCTCCAATTATGTCATCAAAGATTTTGATCAATGACCTAAACAGGCGAATTGCTTAACGACATGGCAGAAAAGGAATGTATGTTACGTTAATTCAACGCCAAATGAGCGCAAAATTAGCCAAAAACAAACAAAATTGGAAAGAAAACCCAAGTTTTGATGATAGTATTTGTAACTAATCAACAAAGCACTTGGTTGCATAACCCGAACTCTTTGTACAAAAAAAAACTTTAGGTTTACTCGCAAACCCAATCCTAACTTTTTTTGTCGGAGAGAAAAATCACCGAATTTGCCGTTGAGTTGCTCCGGCTCCTGCACCAGCAAACTATAAATTTATGTTGTTCAATTGAGTGATCTGACTCCTTATTTTTTACTTTCTCGATCTGATATTTTGGATTTTTTTTATGTAATAAAGTCCTCTTACTTTCTCCAATTATGTCATCAAAGATTTTGATCAATGACTTAAACAAGCGAATTGCTTAACGACATGGCAGAAAAGGAATGTACGTTACGTTAATTCAACGCTAGATGAGCGCAAAATTAGCCAAAAAAAAAAAGAAAATTGGAAAATAAAACCCAAGTTTTGATGATAGTAGTTGTAACTAATCAACAAAGCACTTGGTTGATTACATGAACTCTTTGTCCAAAAAAAAAAATAACTTTAGGTTTATTCGCAAACCCAATCCTAACTTTTTTTGTCGGAGAGAAAAATCACCGAATTTGCCATTGAGTTGCTTCAGCTCCTGCACTGGCAAACTATAAATTTATGTTGTTCAATTGAGTGATCTGACTCCTTATTTTTTAATTTCTTGATCTGATCTTTTGGATTTTTTTTTATGTAATAAAGTCCTCTGACTTTCTCCAATTATGTCATCAAAGATTTTGATCAATGACCTAAACAGGCGAATTGCTTAACGACATGGCAGAAAAGGAATGTACGTTACGTTAATTCAACGCTAGATGAGCGCAAAATTAGCCAAAAAAAAAAGAAAATTGGAAAAGAAAACCCAAGTTTTGACGATAGTAGTTGTAACTAATCAACAAAGCACTTGGTTGATTACCCAAACTATTTGTCCAAAAAAAAAAAAAAAAAAAAAACTTTAGGTTTATTCGCAAACCCAATCCTAACTTTTTTGTCAAAAGAAAAATCACCGAATTTGCCGTTGAGTTACTCCGGCTCCTGCACCGGCAAACTATAAATTTATGTTGTTCAATTGAGTGATCCGACTCCTTATTTTTTAATTTCTCGATATGATATTTTGGATTTTTTTTTATGTAATCAAGTCCTTTGACTTTCTCCAATTATGTCATCAAAGATTTTGATCAATGAACTAAACAGACGAATTGCTTAACAACATGGCAGAAAAGGAATGTACATTACATTAATTCAACGCAAGATGAGCGCAAAATTAGCCAAAAAAAAAAAGAAAATTGGAAAAGAAAACCCAAGTTTTGACGATAGTAGTTGTAACTAATCAACAAAGCACTTGGTTGATTACCCGAACTCTTTGTCCAAAAAAAAAAAAAAAACTTTAGATTTATTCGCAAACCCAATCCTAACTTTTTTTGTTGGAGAGAAAAATCACCGAATTTGCCGTTGAGTTGCTCCGGCTCCTGCACCGGCAAACTATAAATTTATGTTGTTCAATTGAGTGATTTCACTCCTTATTTTTTATTTTCTCGATCTGATCTTTTGGATTTTTTTTTTTATGTAATCAAGTCCTCTGACTTTCTCCAATTATGTCATCAAAGATTTTGATCAATGAACTAAACAGGCGAATTGCTTAACGACATGGCAGAAAAGGAATGTACGTTATGTTAATTCAACGCCAAATGAGCGCAAAATTAGCCAAAAAAAATAAAGAAAATTGGAAAAGAAAACCCAAGTTTTGACGATAGTAGTTGTAACTAATCAACAAAGCACTTGGTTGATTACCCGAACTCTTTGTCCAAAAAAAAAAAAAAAACTTTAGGTTTATTCGCAAACCCAATTCTAACTTTTTTTGTCGGAGAGAAAAATCACCGAATTTGCTGTTGAGTTGCTCCGGCTCCGGCACCGGCAAACTATAAATTTATGTTGTTCGATTGAGTGATCTGACTCTTTATTTTTTAATTTCTTGATCTGATCTTTTGGATTTTTTTTTTTTATGTAATAAAGTCCTTTGACTTTCTCCAATTATGTCATCAAAGATTTTGATCAATGACTTAAACAGGCAAATTGCTTAACGACATGGCAGAAAAGGAATGTACATTATGTTAATTCAACGCTAGATGAGCGCAAAATTAGCCAAAAAAAAGAAAATTGGAAAAGAAAACCCAAGTTTTGATGATAGTAGTTGTAACTAATCAACAAAGCACTTGGTTGCATAATCCGAACTCTTTGTCCAAAAAAAAAAAAAATTAACATTACGTCTATTCGCAAACCTAATCCTAACTTTTTATGTCCGAGAGAGAAATCACCAAATTTGCCATTATTAGCATTTTGTCCAAAAATCAATGTGAATTGTCCCTAATTTATATATCCTCTAATGGTTTCATTTTGAGATATGCTAATTTGCTAACGTGGATTTGCCATTGACATAGAAATGCCATGTCAAGTCGAAACTAGATTACGGGATAGATTTGAAAATAAATTGAAAGTTAGTGACTTTTATCTTCTAGACAAAGCAAAATTTAAGGCGAATTTGGGGTTCGACCCAAAATTCGAAAAAAAAAAAAAAAAAAAAATTTGGAAAAAAAAGAAAGATTTTGAACAGATTCGTGAGGGGACCTAAAGTTTGAAGTTTTTTATAAAAAAATTAACAAGTTTGGAACAGAATTAGGACTTAATTTAAAGTCGGAGATCTTTTTTTCTGGTCAGAAATTAAACCTCTTCCAACGAGGGCCCCAAATCACGTACGTTGTTTTTGGTCCCCCCGTTTGCTGGTGGAGGGTTGATTAGGATGCGGGGACCAAAGGGAGTGAGGCGGAGGTGGCGGAGCGCACGTCGTTTTCCGTTCTTACGGGGGCCGCATCCAAATCTGCCCCCACATACGAGGTCCCGTACGGCGGCGCGTGCGGAGCGGGACTAGACATATATCTATTATTTATGCAAATATTTTTATTATTTTTGTCCTTTTGGAGTATTGCGGGATACTGTGAGGATCAGATCAGCGTGGGTCAGACGTGGCCAGACCACGTGACGGATCGGCGAGTGGGGCCCACGCGCTGGGGGGGAGAAGAGTTGAGGGCACGATGATCACGTGACGTGGAGAGTGGGGTTTTTCTTCTTGTGGATAAGATCTGAGCTGGACGACGGATGACTTCCTTCCTCTCTCTATTTTTTTTTTTTTCCGTTTTGTTTTTCGCTTTTATTTGGGCTTTGAGACGTGGGGCCAATTGATGACGGCCAGCTCAGCAGGATATTTCTGTTTACGCGGGGACAAAATAATCGGATAACATTTACTCGGGATTTTTCGGTTTCCATTTTTTTTTTCTCTTTCGAATATCGGTGGATTATTTCTTCGACAGAACAAGAGACATTTCTAACTTTTTTTTGTTTCTTTTTTTTTTTTGTCCCGATAGAACGGAGGAATATTCCCGCTTACTTAAATATAAGAAACAGAGAATTTTCTTTTTCAACGTTCTGTTCGGAGAAAATAATTTTAATTTCGGTGTCGAGGAAACCTTTATTAGAATAAATGTTGGAGGGCATTCCGGGGGGTTTTCAAGAATGTATCGAGACAGGTTGTTATTAACGTCGACATGACGAGAGTCGGGTGAGCTGACATGCAAGCAATAAATAATTGCACGGAATGAATTTATCGCGACGATAAGAGGTTGTGCCTCGTTGGCCGGAGGCTTCAAGATTACTCGAAACATTTCAGCGGATTTATGAACCATTTAAGAGCAATAAAACAAGTTTATAGATCCAGTTTAGTAAATTGAAAAATATACATAAATAAGAAAAATATACATAAATAAGCATCATAAGTCTGAAAAAAAGATGAAAAGGGAAAAATTGAAAAATTTTACCACTATATTGATAAAATTGAAAAATTAAAAGTGCAGTAAGTTTAGAATTACTCAGATAAATTATTATGGAAAAAGTGTAAGGAGGTGGCTTTCAAGAAAACTCATGGGACGTCTTTCTTTTGTTCGAATCAACACATAAATGTGAGGACGAAAGGGGCCAAATATCGTCGTCGAAATTCGTGGATTAAATTAAAATTAGAAAATTCCACCCTGAAGTGGGAGTCAAGGGATGCTAAAAAAAAAATTAAAAAAAAAGAAAAAGAAAAGAAAAGAGGAAATGATGCGGGATGTTAATGATGATAATGTAATGTATGCAGGAAAGAAGGCAATTGTAGTACGAACAAAAAGCAACGACAGGGATGTGCATGAAAATAATGGTGCCCAGAGCCAAAGCTTATCCTCTTTGCTTTTCTGTCCTTATCCCCTTCTTTCGCCTTTCCCCTGGTCAAACTCCATTCTTGTCCTCCTTTGAAAAACGAACAACAACCAAGAAATGCTCCAAAAATTAATAAAATAACATAACCTAAGAATCCATCGCTATCGAGTAAGAAAAACAATTCCTCTCGTGCCCAAAAATGCATTCCAACGTGCCTAGCCCTACCGCTCGTAATATCATCGCATATGATGATAGCGTCGCACCCGTCCGACCGCGACCGCCGACCCGACTGTCGTCCACCGGCAGCCTTGGTTCCACCGAGGTCGACCGGCTCGCTTGCTCTCCCCCACCCCTCTGCAACACTCGGGCTCGAAGCTTGCGCCGGTTAGCTTCGACCCGGCTGGACCTCAGGCCCCAACCAGGCCCGCCGTAGATGAGATCCAAGGCAAGGCCGGGGGCTCCGCGGCTCCGCCATCGAGCCTTCCCGAGCCGAGCCCTGGACATCGCCTTGCCGGGCATGAGATGGGATCGAATGGAGAGAGACCCGTTGGGAAGGGGGGTGGCGGATAATCGACGATGTCGTACGATGACAGTACACGACTGCAGAGAGTATCCCTACACCTGATACTTCGTAAATACAACTCGACTCGACTTGGCTCGGCTCGACTCGGCTTCTAACTACAATAAATTAGTAGTAACGTGTGGTTCAAGACCTTCAAAAAGTGATTCTACCTAATCAAGAATCGCGACCCTTTCAAGGAGCACTTCTAACTAACAAAAGGGCTTTGAACTTCCCCCGGTTTCATCTTCCTTTTCAACGTTCTATCCTTCGCCCGCGGTTTTCGTCCTTCCGAACGAAAGCGAAATCTAACTAATGACCCCCCAAGAGAGAGAGATGTGGCAACGTCGATGCTTATCCCGACGGCGAAAATGCACACGGAACGCGAAAGATTCTTCGCGCGAGCGGGTTATCCATCATTAGATTAGGTGAATCTCGAGCAGAACCCACGGATCCGAAGATACGGGTGCAGCAATCGGCAAGAATGCCTCCCAACATGGGCGGCCAGACTTCTTTCACTTGGTACAAAAGCAATGTGCCAAGGCCAATAAATTTCACTTCTCTTTCCTACTCCTTTCATCAGTCTGAAACATACAGACAGAGCCTAGATTTTTATGGACATGGCTTTCTTTGATGCCTTATAGTGTTACACACCTCTACGATAAGTTAACTAGCAAATGTACACGAGAACTCACCCTAAGAATTGACGAGGTGGGGAGGGGCGTCTGCAGAATGAGCTGTGCTCGAGTAAAGTAGCCGCAGCCACCGGAAGGTTGGAGGACGTCGCTGCTTAGGTGCCCGTGCGGAGGAAATGGACTGAATAGGAATCAAAAGGAGGCCGAACTGCTTCTGCGAAGCTGATAACTTGGTTCTGATAACACTTCGTTTTGAAACTTGGTCTCGAATTCCTACAGGGAAGAACAGCAGCCGTGTAACAAAATCATATATACTCGGAAGAATGGCGAAACCAAGGACACGCGTTGTGATGTTCCAGAAAACCAATTGTTCATTGTCGCAATAATTCGACTCTTAAGCACGTTTACTAGATACCATGTGTTCCAAGTTAAAACAGTCAGGTCATGTCAAGGTATGCTGAATGTTATCAACAAAAAGTCCATGCAGACTATATGAAAATCATGTCGAAAGAACACAATCACATATTTCACGTATCTTCGCCCCCCCCAGGTGTACAGTGCAAAACCCCAGATTCCTGCAATTGTGTTGCGAGTGACAGGATCAAGACTGGTTGCAACTAGATTAAACGCAGAAGAGAAATGGAAACCTTCTCTGCTAGGATTTTCAGGGGCTCCCGTATTCATTGTGATCAGAAAAACCTATTTGCATGAAATAACTAAGTTGAAGGATGAAAACCTAAGCACCTCCACGCTCATACATTGAGATCGGTAGGCGTAGCATATACCATTAAGTTCCAAAGATGAGTAAGGCCAAAATTACAAAGAGGACATTGAACGATTTGACATCCTCCCATCAGGAAGCTACATGATATATTTCGATGCCATTCCGCAATGATTACAATCAGCTACCCAAGTACCCATGAACCTAAACTGACTGACAAATCTTTCCTCAGCACACAAACTTTTTTTCTTTTTCTTTTGGCCCAAACTCTACGACACTAAATTTCAAGCCACTGAAATAGTGCACCCTCCTCTGAGCAAATGGACGATCGATAACTACCCTAAATAGGTTTAATATCCATTCACAAAGAAGGGTCTAGTTTTCCAATTTCACCTCAATTTCAAGAAAACATAGCAGACCAATTACTTAACCAGGTTCTAGATGAGAATTCACTGCTTCAGCCATATGTACCAGAAGATATCATGCTTTCATTAAAAGGAAAATCTAGCAAGACATGTGGATACTATCATCTACAGCTAAAACATGTGGAAAATCATATTTTATATAGAAAAAGCATCAAGACGTAACTAAGATCGGTGGTCTGCAACATTTCAAAGGTCAAAGAGTAATATCAAGACAGTCACTGAAAATAGGTAATTTATATGAAATATTCAGCCCACATCGCCATGCTAAAGGACAGAAGCTTTTATCCCTTAAAAGACTGTCTTAGTCCTCTAAGTCACAAATCCAGATTCAGGAAACCCACCAGTGAGAGAATTACTGACTCATAATTCTTCCTCATTTCCATTGCATGAAGCACCTCAAACATTAATACTTTGTCATAATTAAATGGCAGGCGCAAACCAGTAACCACAGCCAAAATTGTGATTCATGGCCCATTTGCAAAGTCTATAAATTAATGGCATCTACTTATACTAAGTTCTTATGGACGTTTAAAATCATAAAATGTCTAAAAACCACAGCAATTCTTGTGACATCAAACAGCCCACGTAAGCAATACCGCAACTGACATGACTCCATATAGAAACACCCATCAAGCTGATAACAAACTGGATTTCATCTGTGTTCTCACGTGATAGACAAAGGTACCCTTGCCAGTGGATTTTATCATTATAGAAGTACAAGAAACCATACACAGTAATCAAAGATACAACATATCTCGAAGGTCTCATCATTTTAGTCCCTGAAAGAGAGTCATTAGTCAAATAGTAGTCATAGCACCAACACCTAGCGTCCAGTCCACTAAGTCATATGCAAGATGGAAATCAACAGCTGATAGAGGAAAGACTATAACAAATTAGGCCTTAGGACTGCAAAAAGGAAGAATCCTTAGATCCGTGGAAAAAGTTCATTGTTGCCAAGATAAACATTATAATCATTGTGGCATGCCTGAAGTTTTTTAAAGTCCACTCATCACTCGTACACAGACACATGGATAAGATTCCCAGAAACAGGACACCCGGATCATGAAGATTAGTAAGATGGAACTAAACTCTGCCTCACATAGTTTGGCCCTTATCATGGAGAAGCATTTGACTGAGGGTGAAATCTACAAATCATGGAAAAAAAAAATAGCCATATCGGAGGGTCCATTTACCATCATTATTCTTACCAAGTACAATAATCAGCAGAGAGAACTTGGAATTTAATGCAAATTGAACAACATTCAAATATCTCATGAAATTTATAGCTTAAGGGGGTGTCATTGTAGGTTGTGGCTTCTAGCTTTTTACTGTAGCTTTAACTTTTATAGTTTACAATCAAACCTCTACTCGCTATTGGACACATCGACCCTTAAAAACTCTCTGGCAGGGAAAGCAAAAGATTAAGAGACCCTCATTAGATGAATACTCTACATAAAGAACTGTTCCTACAATAACTGTTTAGTCTATGCCCAACCTAATCTTACCTTGTCTTACAGAAACAAGTAGTCAGACAGTGCATAACTTCTTTCTACACGATTGTACTAGCCCTCGCAGACTGAGCATTAAGACCAGATTTACCTTCTCTTTCTTCAGCTTTATGTTCACCTCTTCTAGATGTGAAACCTTGCTCACCAGCTCATTTTGGTAAGCCTGCAATTCAACATGTAAGGTGGTCAAAATAATAATAGAGGTCAGAATCATGTCTTAACAGACAAGTCCTCAAGATTGCAAAAGAAATGAAGAGCCAACCTGCTTTCTAGCTCGTGAACGTGCAGCTGACTCTCTGTTCTTGATCTTTCTCCTCAACCTCCTTTCGAGTGTCCTTTCATATACAACTGGGTCACCCCTTTTCCGCCTGGGCACTGACGTCTCCGATAGCAGGCCTGTCGAAGGTGCTGGAGATAAACCAAGCGGCGGTGTAACACTCTGGGGAGTTGCCGGCTCCGAGAGGTTTAGATCCATTGAAGGACCCAAATAAGCATCAGCAAATAGCCCAGCTTGCACCAAGAAATCCTCTAGAGTCATCTCGCTGAGGGTCTGGTCCCCACCCTGACTCCTCACCTCCGAACCGCTCCTCTTCTTCTGCCCCTGTTGGATATCCTTCCACACTTCCTCAACCGTCTTCCCGCTCAGCGCCCTGGCCAGCGTCGAGCTGGCCTGGCGCTGCAACGATGATGATGACGATGGAGGCACGCCACTCCCCACACGATCCATCCCTGCACACTGACTCTCTTCAGCGGTCCATACAATTTTAAGAAGCTCATCGAGGTTCACGCAACCTAGAGGTTTCTTCCCCAAGTCCCCCCCAGATGGGTCACAACTTCCTCGAGAGTGAGGTCATACCATGAGCTTTGCCTGGTCAGTGATGGTGGTGAGGGTTGCAATTGCAAATGGGTCTCTTGGCCGTTACTTTGTAACCCCTTTGTTTGGATCCCCATTAAAAATTCAAAGCAATGTCTCTCTCTCTCTTCAACCCAATCACCTATCACTGTACAAGGTAGCGAGCTTACAAAACTGCCTACTGCAATAACCGAAAATCTCAAACACACCCTTTTTTCCTTCCTCCTTTGTCTCATTGATTCAGTTCACAGCAATGATCAAATGATCCTCTCGCTTAGTTCCTCACTCGTGCACTCTCAAACTCCCAAATTCAACCCCCCAGCCGAATGGGTCTCTTGGCCGTTACTTTGCAACCCTTTGTTTGAATCCCAATTAAAAATCAAAGCAAGGTCTCTCTCTCTCTCTTCAACCCAATGACCTATCACTGTACAAGCTAGCGAGCTTACAATACCGCCTACTGCCAACCAAAAATGTCAAACGCACCCTTTTTTTCTTCCTCCTTTGCCTCACTAATTCAGTTCACAGCAATGATCGAATCATCTTCTCGCTCAGTTCCTCACTCGCGCACTCTCGAGCTCCCAAATTCAACCCCAGCCCCCCACCCCTCCAAAAAAAAAAAAAAAAATCTCGTCTTTACTCGAACTGATGATTTTGTTTCTTACCCTCCTCTCAGCTTACGTGGAAGAAACATGAACACTGTGGTCGAGCAAAGAAAAGTGACGCAAACCCATGTTTCGCTCAACGCAAGCAACTACAAACTAACTGCGAAATCGGTTTAAAACGATGCCCAAAAGAACAAAGAAAAAGATGATTGAATGATAACCGGAAGAGAGGGGAAGAAAGAGAGCAACCCAGAACTACCTGGAGGACGAATGATCCGACAATTCCGGAGTCTAGACTGCAACCCGAGCTCTGCTGCTGCAGACACGGGAGATGAATCCACGTATCTTGTGTTCTCGAGTGAGAAGCGCGATTAATCGGACGCCGGGTCTCTCTCTCTCTCTCTCTCTCTCGCTCTCTCGTTTTTTACTTTTTGCATTTTTGGGTCGTGTTTGGTATTGGGGTGATATGATTATGGTTATGTCACGCGGGTCGTGCGTGAGCGTGGCACGGTTGGGGCCATTGAGACTTTTCAACTTTTTGCTTTTGCTCCGTACGTATGATTTCCTTCGAAAAATAATCTCAAATAACTAAAAGCATGTTTCCTTTAACGTGCAGTTCACTTAGGCCACTAGTTCGGGTGTAGGAGTTTCTAGATCAAGACATGGATAAATCGAGATGTTTGGCGTCGATTTTCGATTTTCTTGTCACGTTGGATGACTTGAAGATAGGTCCCTTGGGAACTAAACGGGGACAAGTCCCCGGACGTGTGTGAATTTCGAGGGTATTTTGGAAGAAATGTTAGGCGGTAAATGTAATTACCTTTATAAATTTCATAAGACTAGAGTAATCCATGCAATTGCAATCTGGATAAAGGCGTTGCCGACACGCTCACCATAAAAAGTATTCAGCCCTTGGTAGGCAAGCCTAGGCGGGTGCTATTGTCAATGACTAGATTTGTTGAAACGGGTTCCATATTTTATTGGCTAAGTTGTTATATAGATTAATTATATTCAATAAATGGATTTAGATTGTAAAATTCAGAATAATATAAGTATTAAATAGATTCACAACTTACTCAAACTTAATTCTCCATGACTCTCGATCGTATAATTAGTCTCTCCGCACTTCCATCTTAATTTTGTTAGGCATTTTCCTAAATTAAGTAAAATATATTTTAATAATGTAGATTAAACTAAATATGACTTTGTTATGGGCTAAATCGAATTATGAGTTACTAAATTTATATTATATAAAAATGGGTCAATCTGGCCGTATTATTTTTGACAAAATCCCGCCCGACCCACCCGTTTGAACCCTTCTCCCTAGTGATTTTCCGAATGTATTGGGAATGGAGGATGATCGTGGTGCTCTTTAAAAACCATACATTCAACCTAGTATTCTTTCGGAAAAAATAATAATAATCACGTGCGTACACGTATCCACTTGTAGCCCGGTCTGTCCTACACGAGCAAATAATATTAAATTATCCATAGAAACAGCTATTGGACCAAGCGGGCCGGGCCGGGCCGGGGCAGTCCTTTTGGGTCGATGGGCCTCGATGTCGGCTGTCTATGTAAACCCAAAATCCCCTAACAGTCCGGCCCAGTCATAACCAAAAAGGAGAGTCGGTGTGATTCTCGTCGACGCGACCGAAGCTCCAATCATTTGTAGAATTCAATCTCAATTCCGCCATCGCCAAACCCTAGCCAAGCTCCACCGAACAGCCAAACCTCGACCAGCACCACCACCCTCCCGGCCATGGCCAAGAAGCGAAAGCTCCGATCCTCCGATCCCTCGCCGGCCAAGTCCGCCGAGCCTCAGGACCAGCAGGAGCCCTCCCAGGCCGGCCAGCCCGAGCCGGTCCCCGAGGAGGCGGCGCAGCAGGAGCCGCAGGGCATGGCCGTGGACGAGCCCGCGCAGAAGGATCCGGCTTCGGAAGTGGAGCCGCAGACCGGAGAACCGAAGGCGGAGAAGGTGGAAGGGAGGCCGGAAGGCGAGGGGGAAGAGCGGGAGCCGGAGCAGGAGGAGCGTGCCGATTTGAATGCGCCGAGCGGCGGCGACGGCGGCGCGGTGGAGCCGGAAGCGTCGCCGGCGAATGGAGCTGCGGATGAGAATAACGAGGAGGAGGAAGAAGACGGGGACGACGTGGAGGAGGAGCCCGTGGAGAAGCTTCTGGAGCCGTTCACTAAGGAGCAGCTGACTATGGTTCTCAAACAGGCCGTGGCCAAGCACCCCGACTTGATCGAGAGCGTGCGAGGCGTCGCGGACGCGGATCCTGCTCACAGGAAGATCTTCGTGCACGGCCTCGGCTGGGACGCGACTGCCGATGCCCTAATTTCGGTCTTTGGGAAGTACGGGGAGATAGAAGACTGCAAGGCTGTCACCGACAGGGTCTCCGGGAAGTCGAAGGGCTATGCGTTCATCCTGTTCAAGCATCGGAGCGGCGCGCGGAAGGCTCTCAAGCAGCCGCAGAAGAAGATCGGCAACCGCATCACCTCATGCCAGCTGGCGTCCACGGGCCCAGTCCCCGCTCCGCCTCCTAGCGCGCCTCCTGTTTCGGAGTACACCCTGAGAAAGATCTTTGTGAGCAATGTGTCCGCTGAGGTTGATCCTGAGAAGCTGTTGGAGTTCTTTAAGCAATTTGGGGAGGTTGAGGAAGGTCCTTTGGGGCTCGATAAACAGACTGGTAAGCCGAAAGGTTTCGCCTTGTTTGTTTACAGGTCCGCTGAGAGTGCTAAGAAGGCTTTGGAGGAGCCGTACAAGAACTTCGAAGGAATTACTTTGCACTGCCAAAAGGCAATTGATGGGCCAAAACCAGGTAAAAACTTCAGCGGGCATCAACAGCATCACCACTACCACCAACAGCAGTATTCGCATCCCAGGAAAGACAAAAATAAGTATGCAGCTGGTAGCGGGTCGGTTCCTGGACATTTGATGGCGCCTCCGGGACCAACGGTCGGGTTTAATGCTGGGGCTGCGCAGGCGTTTAATCCAGCACTTGGACAGGCCTTGACTGCTATTCTTGCCACCCAGGGAGCTGGGTTGGGAATTGGTAATTTGCTGGGAGGTATAGGAGCACCTCCGATGAACCAAGGTGGGATGCCGGGAGGATATGGTGGCCAACCTGCTGGAAGCTATGGGATGCAACCTGGGATTCAAGGTGTTTATCAGAATCCACAGATGGGTCAGGGGACTTCTGGTCGGCCTCCACAGGGCGGGGGACCGCCATACATGGGACACTAGGTGAGTAAGATCTCACATCTGCTGCTAATTGTGGTGTCTTTTTTATCTCATTTCTTTTCATCACTTTCATCATTCCCATTGTCCATTTTAAACTTTTTATGATCTTTTGGATGGCCTGCCACTTTGCTCATCATTGTCCAATACACTTTGCTAAGCATGTCCAATGTGTTGCGTTGGTGCCAAAAAAAAGGACACTTTCTTTTATCTTTAATTTGGAATAACAGGATCAATAATCAAAAGATGGTACAGTAAATTGATTGGCTGGATAAATAATCAAAGGAGCTGACCAGATAAGTTGGCTATGTTGAAGTTTTTGTTCCCTTATATTTTGTGTTTCAAGCTCTCTTCAATGCATTTTTAGTTCCAAAGCACATAGATTTCATCCAACAAGTCGAGTAGTGAGATTTTTTTAAAAATATGTGTCGATGCATGTCTCGGTCTGCATCATTTCATGACTTAAAACAGTCTATTTTATCATGCTGATTTTGGTTGATATTTAACAGACAGTCTAACGTGCTAAGCCTTATCATGCTGAGTTTGGTTGATATTTACCAGACATTTTAACATGCTAAGCCTTGGTAGTAAGAAATTTTATTAGAATGAGTTCAACACGTTCTTTGCACATTTTTTTGTTCGGGTTCCTGCTGGGTGTCTCGAAGTTTTAACACAAACGCTGGCTATGGTACCACCATGCTGAATGTGATAAACTTTTTCTAGTCCCACATGGTTGGTTTGATTATGTTCAGAAAGGCCTTTAGTTACAAAATGGCCTGTCTAGGCTAAGAATATCATATAGATAGTGAGAACTCCTTATCTTACAATGTAAGAGCCTTGTGTTCCCTATCTCATGCGAAACAAACTCTATTTGATTTACATGTAAAAGTACCTAATAATCTCAACTAGATATTTGTTTGGTGTTCTGTAATTCAATATTATGCGTGGAGCTGCTTTCATGGATGTCTGACTCGTCAATACTTGCTTGTTCTTGATATTACGTATGGATTATTGTGAACAGGTATATTTGTGGCTACACCGTTTTGCTTGTTAATGCTTGTATGGCAAATGCAGGCGATGGCATTGACAGATTTAAAGATAGCATAGCATTGTTGTTTGTTCGAACTTAATATCGTTTGAATTGTCATGCTCTTTTTCTTTTTTGAAATCCTTCCATGCTCCTCTTTTTGGCATACGCTCTTAGATGGTCAGCTAATATATGAGATTAAGATGTTTTTGTCCTTTTGAGTTGCTAAAGGTATGGTACTTGATCCAAATTATTACGCGCTTGTTTAGTCATTTATAATTAGTATTTTCATGCTTTGTATGTTCATTGTGCAGATTCCTTCATAGATGCATCAGTCATTTAGTTTTGGACTCTGGTGAATCTTCTGAAGTTCCGGGATCTCTTGCAAAGTATCTTTAAATCTGATTAGAAATTATTTGTCTTCTATAGAGATTCCTAGATCTCAAACTTGTATCTTAATTGCTATTCCAGCACTTTTTCCCCTTCACTTGTTTTTAAAAACTCTATAATTCTTCATTTTCATTTTCTTGCTACATTGAAAGTGTTGGGGAACAGGTAGAGTTTTCAAGCAGAGAACATTTCCTTAACTTAAAATTCACCAGCATGCATGAGGCTCTATTATATTATCCTTTGTCGAAAACATTTACTGCGCTGAATGGCTAAAGAGTTTTTTGAGAACCTCAGTTGTCGAAATAATTGGTCTGTTCTTTAATGTCCGATTGAACAAGTTTTTGCAGTCTTGTTTCGCCCTTTTGCGTTTTTTTGTTAGAATGAAATTTTCTATACCAGCTTGATGGGGCTTCTCTTAGCAACCGTAGTGATGCTATGCTTCTGGAAGCAGATCTATGTCAGGTGAGGATATGTCTTTCATAATTCATAAAGCAGCTCGAGTGCTTTGCACTATAGAAAGGAAAAAAGGGGAAAACCTCATTCACTCAGTTTCTCACTGTTTTCTAATTGTTCAATGTGTGGCTTCTCTTCTCCATTATAGGACCCTTCTGGCCATTCATCATTTGTGACCTCTTGCTACCTCAATCTCATTGCATCTATTTCAAAGCACACCTATCTAATAATTTTTTAGAATTTTTAAGTAAACCCTTGACTCTATTGGTCTGGCAACCGTTGCAAACTTTTCATAGCATGATGTACAATGAAAGAGTCTTTCCCCTCAAGTTGCTTAGTGGCAATACCATTCCAGCTGTCCGAGGACACCCCAAAGATCTCTTTCTCCCTTCACCACAAAATCATCTTAGATTTTGGTTTGTGGTCTCTGGAGTTCTGCTATGAACGTGTAGAAGTTTCTTGGGGCTTATCTGTGATTCCTCTCAGGGTTATATATACTGTCGATGCTGCAGTTGATATGAGTTTTTTGATATGGTTGTTGCAAAGTGTGGAAGCTTGGCAAGATTTGATGTTCCCATTCTCTATGTAGCTTTCCGAATCTGCATCTCTGTTGCCCTGCACGACCTATGTTAAGTTGTCTGAAGTAAGGAGAAGACGGGCGATGCAGTTGGTCTATTTGATTCGACTTCGAGGACATGAATGGAGGATGCGTAAGTTGGTATATTCTAAACCTATCTGGCCAAGTGCCGTCAGGTTCATAGTGTTGAGATTGGAGCTTTTTTATCACTATATGTGTCGATTAGGATTAGGGGGGCAATAGTGCGATCTTCAACAGCCTAAGGGACTGAACTTGGAGAGCAGTAGGGACACCGACTGCTCCACGAAATATAGCATCTCTGTCTGGTTCGTTATCTTTGTTTTAAATAACATAGGATAGATTCTGTATGTCCTGTGAGCAAAAACCTACATTGTCTAAAACTACTGCGATGAGTGGTAATGTGATATCTCGGTTCGAGTCTTGTCCTCTTTTGGCCAGAAGTCCGTACCTTGGAGTGATGTCGTGGGTTGAGGGCTTTTGGTTGGTTTTATGTTAACCTTATGACTGCCCTACCAATCTGTTTGATGTTGAAATTTGCCGTTACCTCCCAACGTCCTTCCTTAAAACCAACTGTTGAAATCGGGATCTTAGCTCTCCAAATCAAGTTTTTTTTTTTTTTCCTGATATTTTATTTTATTGAATTCGTATTCTTTCCCACTGTTGAAAGTTTTTTCAACTGGGGCCAGCAACAGAGAACGAGCGCAAGCTTCAACCTAGTCTCTAATGGCACGTTCGGCAACCAGCCAAATAGTGTGAAAATTTCTATTATTTTATTCTCGGGAGTAAATTTAGAAAAAAATCCGTTTAGTAAATTTTTTATTCTTAAAAATAGATTTGAAGTATAATCGAGAAGTAAAAAAAATTAATTCTTTGTTCCGGGAATAATTTTAGAATTAAATAAATTCATTTTTTTCTTTTTTCTTCTTTTTTCTTGTTCTTCTTCCTTCTCTCTTCTTCTTCCAATGCTGTCACTCTTCACTCTTCATCGCTGACGGTTGCCAGTGACCAGTTAGCTGGAGCTCGTCGGAGGCTCCCTAGCCATTGGCATGAGCCAAGCGAGCCACCCGGCCACCGGTCAATGAGGTGAGGCTTGCCTAGCCACTGGTGAGGTGAGCTTTGCCTGGTCGGTTGGTGGCCAAGCCCGATCAAGTCATTGCAAGGGCCAATCTCGCCTAGCTAAGGCTTGACCGGCAAGGTTGTGAGAGGGCTAACGATGTTCCTGGAACGTCAAGGTTGCTGGCCTTAGGAGTGACCGGTCTGGTTGGCGGATCGCCAAAGCTTGAAGAGAAGAAGGAAAGAAAGAAAAAAAGAATAAAAGATAAAAATGGAAAAAGTGAAAATTATTAAAAAATTAAAAGAAAATGATTTGGAATAAAAATTTTGAGAATGGTGCAAATGTAATTTTATTTCGAAAGTAAATTTTTTGAATAATTATTAAATGCTTTAAAATATTTAAAAATTATTTTTGAGAATAAAAAAATCATTTTTCATCAGAAATTGTTCTTCAAAATAGAATGATTATCAGCTTAAATTAATTTACTTCATCTGGTTTTCAAGATATGTCCGGAAATTTTGTACTTGTTGCAAAATGTGACTATTTACTTTACTTGGATCTGATTTTGAAGGAAGAATTGTGATTTCAAATCAAAGATGATGCATTAGCGAACCATTGAAATCCTGTCTTGAGGCCTGTTTGCTTCTACTTTTGAAAAGAAACGGTACTTCTTCATTTTCACTATCTTAAAAAAAATTAATGGGTACTAGAATTTTTCATGAGAAGAATTGACGTATGCGTTTTTGCACCTTCCAATATTTCGAATTTGAAAAAAATGTAACAAAAAACTTGGTAAAGATTTGAAAGACAGACCCTTACAGCCATCCGAAAATCATGATTTCTCAGAAACGAATGGTGAAAGAAGTCGGTGGATCAAAACTAATCCTTTTCTAACGGGAGTCTCATCAAGTCCCTTGTGCTCGCGTTTGGTTGATGTCTGCCTCATGTAGGTGCGAATAAAGAAATAACGCCACTTGGAGCAGTTTTAAGTAGTGGTTACTCCGAACGACCTTTTGGTTTTAGTCGGGATTGGTCAATCGAGTAAAGAGAGACATTAAAGGAAGCAGATTCAGTATTTTGACGTGGGTCATTACTTGGAGGACCTAAATACACCGCGGCGGGAGCAGTCCCTTGTCCAACATTCACCCCGTATTTTGCGACCCGAACCTCGCTGGAAATCTCGAGTTTGATCATGACATCACCGGAGTGGATTAGGCATTTCCGATCGCTCAGCTGAGTGGCCGGTGCAACCACCACTCCATGCCGCCCCACCCCCACCCCGAGCAAGGCAGGTTCTCATTTAAATGGTGGCTTATCAGTCCGAAAGAGATGCACTCATTTCCTCACGAAGGAAATCCGAGACTACACTTGGGACCGGCGTATTGAGGAGCAAAGTTAATACTGCAGAGGCATTCAAACCTCAACGTGCAGAGACCATGGCGATCCCCGAGTCACATATGGCTCGCAGGTCATGGAATGTGTAACACCTTGCTGCAGAGGCAGATGCAGAGGAGCTAGAGCATAAGCATTCATTGTAAACAACCTAGCAGTTTTACCAAGTCACATCTAGGTCAGGACATATAAACAAAATTATACAAGCCAACCCTACCGTCATATAAGTATATATTTGGCATATCCACAGGGAAAAACCCACGGCGGCCCCATGGAAGAAGAGGAATCAGACTATTATATTCTTACCGCATACAGCTGAAACGGCACCTTAGTTTGCCATCGGAGGGCCACAGTGATGCAAGAGGGGCTTAGACAAAGAACATGGAGCTGCTGACGTTATCCTGCAGTTTTGGCATCTGAGGGACGGGAACGGCTCCAGCAGATGTCAGCCCACCATGGCTGGACGATGTCTCTGATGCATCTTCGCATTTGACAAAATGCGCCAGCTGGGTCGCCGCCAAGTGGGCATAGCAAATTGGAGCGACTACACATGCAAGAGAGATTTATTAGGGGCTAACTAGATTGAAGGACCTCTCAGAAGCTGACAAGAACATGTCCAAGAAAATTCAATTGCCACATAATGATCCATCCTGGCACGGAGGTATTATACAGACTAACTTAAGCAGATCCACCAATTGAATTGACCAAAAAAATACCCAGTTAAGAAACCTGTCTGTCGACAAAAAATTCCTCAGACATTCAAAAAATGAAATAAGTATGTTTACCTACAGATATCGCAGTTGTGCTTCTCTGATATCTGCAAATGGTGACAAGGAACAGTGAGAAATTCCAGTGATTTATTTGACAAAGTCAAATCAAGATTTGAAAACGCGCTTACACATATGATAGAGCGTGCACAAGTTCCTGCAAATCATCTGCTGAATAACCAACCTCGTCATATAGCACATGGTAGTGCGTAGGCCTAGTGGTTCCCTGCAAAGTATCAAACAAGATATGGAAGATAAGAAAAAAGAGTAAAAATTGCCAAATCGTTTCATTCTTGAAATGCATCAAACATTTAGAAATAAGCTGGAATGAGCAATAAGAGATAACTGCAATTTGGGAAACTTTAGCATAGCAATCAGGCCGTCGATACTTAAAACTAAGCTTTAATTCCAACCGATCCGTCAAAATGAACCCATTAATTGTTGGTTCTTATATCTTTTATTAAGTCACTTACAGCTGTATAGAAAGTTCTGTCTACCAATTTCATTCATAACAAGACATTGGCATGAATAACTAAGTATTTGAGATATCATTTCATTCAAGAGAGCTGACTATAGAACATGAGGAGTTAGGTAGGTAAGGTAGGGAAACAATAGAGGACAATCACTCTGAATTAGTGTAAAGTAAATCCTATAAATTATGTCTCATTGCAACTAATCAGGCACTTTTTGTGTTCAACTACATTTTATTGTGCCAGTCCCCAAACAAAACTAACACAGATAGTGCAAGGCATTGTCAGCAGGAATTGAACTACTCTGAAGTTAATGCAGGAACTTACTATCATCCCTGCATGCGCACAAAGATAGAAGTCATTGTTCCGAGGATGACAGACTTTGTTGTCTATGACGGTTCCTGCAAATTGAAGTATGTAAACATGTGGAACAATACTCAGAACTAACGTTCAATTTCAACAGATCCACTCAATGGAGACAAGGTCAAGCTGTTAAGCAAAGGCCTACCAGGAGGAACATTATTTTCCGGAGATCCAGACTGGAAGAATTTTGTATGGTGATTTTTCTGAGCAACAATCACCACAAATTTGGGGGACCACTTCTCATCAAGGAACTTGCAGGCCTGAAGAAAAATTCCAAGCATAAAACACTTTAATCTCATAAATTGGTGGAGCAACACTGAGAACCAGCTTTCCATTTCGATCCAGTCCAGACTACACTGACCTCAATGATCTGATCTAATTCTATGTTTAAGACCTGCATGAACTGAGACTCGCTGACTCCATCCCTGAAATAACAAGGGCCTTTAGGGACTGACTTTGCAAAAGGACAACCAAAAGCCACTTGACAGTATCAATTTGGCAACATAAGGCATTTTTTTGGCTTTACTCACCATATCCAGCGAAAAGTCATATTTCATTATGCAATATAGGCAAGTGCAGAAAATCGAGTAGTAAAAGAACAATAGCTTAACTCATGCCATCCTGCTGCAAACACTCATGAACAACTCAAAACTTTTCATCCAAAATATTACCCATCAATCAATGAGAATAAAATTGAAAATTTCTCATGAGAAATGGGGAAGGAAGAGTTCCCAAAATATACTAGAGCACACTTATTATTTCCCTTTTATGTTTGGGTGAGCAAACTTGAGTAAGTGAAAGCAAAAGTACAATCACTCATGCATCTCCTTATGCACCTTTTACATAGGCTTGAGACACCACCACTCATCCCTCTGGAGAGTGCAATCAATTGCTCCTAGTCCTCTTAAAAGAGGATTGGTAATATAGATAATGCATTATTGACAGGCACACTTAAGACATCACATCATTAAAGATACAGACCTGAATATGATAATCTGGTCAGGTTTCCTTTTGCCGGAACTCACATAAAAGTCCAAGAGAAGCTCTCTGAAATTAGAAACCAAAAGAAGGCTTGACATATGGGATGAAGCAACAAATTATTGGAAGATGCACACGTGGTCATAAGATGCGATCTTGCACATGATTCAAAATTAAGCAGAAGCACTCTCCCATATAAATATAGTAGTAAACACAAGCTCACCTTATGATACCTTCATCCTCTTTGTCAGACACCTTTTTAAACAGAGAGTCTATCATTTCTACTTTAGGGGATTGGGTACGAACAGTTGCTCTGTAGCGAGAAATTAGTGGCCATTGGCGAGAGCTTACCACCTGCGTTTGAGATGTAATTGACAGAGTATCTTATAAGCCACTATGCCCCTGCTACAAGCTACACATCAAGTAACTACATGAGCTGAATTAGCACATCACCGCAGCAATGGACGGAATATCAGAATGCCCAGGAGAGCCATGAGACACATCCATTCCAAGGATCATGGTGGGAACCTTGGAAACCACAGGAATAGAAGGAGAACGCTCCACTGTCAACAGAGAGTTCAAGCCACCAAGCTGCAGGAAGAAAGTATGGGTATAAATGTATGGTTTGATAATCATCAAGCAATGGACCACTACAGGTTAATCATCATTAATTGGTTAACTCACAACACAAAAAGGATCTAAAAGAATTACTCATTAGAATTGTTGACCTTTGCATTAATCTTGAGAAGAACATTGGTAAGGTATTGGTCATTGATCCTCATGGGACAAAGGCACTGGGTAATGATTCCATAGTCAGAAAGATTTTTCTTCTTCCATGGACCTAAATTATTGAATGAACACAAGTAATCATAGATATGTAACCAAGAATTTAGCAATACAAACAAACAGATGCAGTGGACTATACCATAGATTTCGCAGTTCTTTCTCTCGGGAATCAAACAAAGAAGGAAGAGAGGTGCCCCAGGTAGTTTAGCCTGTATCTGCTCAAACATTTTATCCACTCTAACAGCAGGAGGGGCTCTTCTGAATTGGGGGCTTTCCTCAAACACGTCAAAAGGTTGTTCGGTGAGCTGCATGATGGTCATGGACTATTCATTAGCTTATCAGAAGATGTTGCATAATAATTGACATTGGACAATATATAAGAAACACAACCAACAGGGCAATCAGGGGATGAAAAAGGTGTCTATCAGTCATCGAGGCAAATGTTGCAGCAGACAGGATATAAGACTCACAAGTCCTTTCATTTCAGCTAATCTAGTCAGGTCTCTTATAAGCCCACGCACGTCACACCGAGCAGAGAAGTTCACCACAGCCCATTTCTGCATCTTAGCTGGCTCAACAAATTTCTGCAGAAGAATGAAAAGATAGCATAAACAGACTAATTGAACACAATAATTGGTGGCAGATAATTCAAATAACCTTATTCTGAAAGCTCCACCGTCCATTGCGGGGAAAGAAATCCTCTCCATTGCCCACTTTTAGCTGGGAAGGAAGCCACAGAAGTTGGTGTTATTGCAGATGATTGTCTAACAGTCCATTGCAAACAAACAGAATTTCTTTTTCTATTTTTTTTTTTTTAATCCAGCAAACAAAATGTAAAAGGGAAACTAGCAGTGGCACCTTAGGAGCCGGTAGAACACGGCCTTCAACTTGAGTGAAGCTATTGCTAATTGTGATACCGCATGAACGCAGCATAGGTTCAGAATCATAGTCGCTACGCTTCAAAGCCTAAAGAAACCATCAAATTATATAGATAAGCAAAACTCAGCTAAAGCTGATAAACCAATCAATCAGAAACAGAAGGAGACACATACATCTGATAAAACCCTCATCCTTTCTTGGGGCTTCTGCCTTGACTTCTCAACCAGCGAAGCTCTTTGGAAATTTGTTAAAGATTTTGTGTAACGTTGCAAGGACAACAATGAACAGAGCTAAAACACAAAACAGTCTCAGATATAAGACATTTCACATTTTAGCTAAAGAGGATAATATCAGCACTAGTGTTTATTTACCTCCAGTGGTATATAAGTTGGACGCTTTGGTTTCCCAACATTAATGCATGGAAAATCTCCAGAATAACGCAAATCAATTTTCCTATGGTTGACAAAATAATCATAAACAGTGACTTCCACAGTCTGAACCTCCCCATCAGCATTTCCACTCCTCTGCTTCAGGGAGAATCTGCAACATGAATGGTTGCTTAATTATTTAACACGCATTGTATCCCTTCAATACATGCAAGAGAAGAAAAAAGGAGAAAGAGTAAAAGAAGGATGCAAAAGCATACAGTTGGTCCTTGCATGGACTTTCACTTAGTCCAGTTATCTTGTACTCAGCATTTGAAGGGCTTGCCTTAATCCGAAGATTCTTGAGCGACCGTTTTGCCTGTTGCGTTAATGTCGGCAGAAGTAATTTCAACGAACATAGGAGAATGAATGCAGCAGACATAACCTCATAGGAAGAACATAAATCACCTTCGCCCAGTCAAGTGAGTAAGGATCCTTCACATTCTGGTTCGCAATTAGAAAATCTATCACTGGCCCAGGTTGTATGATCATGGTAGTCGATACATCTAGAATTAATGTATTGGTTACCAGTAAGTTAGCAAAAGTTAATGAATAATTGAATAATTTTTGCAAGTATTAACCTATATTAAGGGACAAGCCTCCCTGGGTAGTTCTGAAGCTTGAATGAAATCCTCTGCATCCAAGAACACCACCCCCCACATCAGCAAAGTTTCTTGGATCACCATGAAAGAATGACTGGCGAACAAGAAGGCATCCCCTGCAGCAGTCAACATTATAGCATTGATTATAGAATATCCAAAAAAAACCAGGATAAAAAGAGAAGGAAAGGGAAGAAATATGACTGGCTTACTGCTTAGCTGCATGCTGCCTCAGAATTATATCCAGCACCCTAACGGCTTCCTGGAAGTTTTCTGTTTCTTGACCCCGCAGAGCATTAGCAATCGCCTGCATGGGTATCTTTGCAGCAAAGCTAATCTCTACTTTAAATGTCTTTGACTGATAAGGTCGCCGCATTCTCTTCCGATCACTATGATTTGGACTTCCATGAGCATCAGGACTAGCATTTCCATTATTCCTACACAAATCACGCCTAATGAGAATCAAAATAATCAATCCACAGGTGGGGGAGCACCATTAGAATGCAATGCAAGAATGTCTACCTGCTTGATGATACATCCTCAAGAACAACTGTAAATTCAAGTTTGTTGCGTGGAAGAGGCCCAATGGTAAACAAGCTCTTCTCTCCATCATAAGCAAAGTCCTTTCCAGATAATTCACTGCTATAAGTCTCCTGCACTCTGTCCATCACTCGTCTTCCAATGCCCTTCGCATCAACAGGGCGACCATCTTCATAAGACACGGACACCTGAGTTACAGAGTCAAAAGATTAATGCAACGTCAAAACCAATATCAACATTGCCATCAGTTAAGTCACAAACAAGAAATTAAACATTAAATAAGAGAGTATAAAAGCAAAACAATGTACATACAGAATAATGGAAGAACTGGCCATCAACATTTGTAACATTAACTTTGAAGTGATTTGTCAGAAGGGCTATCTTTTGGCCTTTGGAAGCAAGCCCTCGCCTGGCCATTGGAACCCGTGCAGCCTTTTTCTTCATTGGTGCAGGAGCATTTATTTCCTCCACTTGATCAGGAACATTACTCGATGTGAAATCAGATGAGGGAGGTTGCACACCATTGTGCGCTCCATTTCCCTCGGGACCAGAGGATTCCATGGTAGATCCTAAGTGGAAAGAAAAGGTAGAGCGATTTAACTCTGCAGATTGGAGATTGTAGGATAAGAAATGCCTCACCAAAACAAGCTGGAAACAATTGATGTGCAAAGCCTAATTGAAGTTAATGAAGAAGAGTTACTTCCTGCCCTTTTCGATTAGTAACCCACATTCAATATTTCCTAATTTACCACAATAGGCATTTATAATAAACCAACTTCCTTAATCAAATATAGTTGAATTAACTTCCTCAACAGCATGTATAATTGAACTCTACCGCCTCAATAACATTGTTTTATGTTCTCAAGCACAGCCACATGGATGTCCAAGGTTTATAAAATTAAGATGACACCCATCAGCAATTTGACAAAAACTAAACTTAAAGGCAGCTATGATGTAATGCAAATCATAGTCATACAAAAGCTTACCGCTATAAGCCTATTTACGTGTGCCGAATCAGCATCTTGCGAGTTACATAACTCAGTAGTAACTTCAGCAATAAAATAAGAAAAATGACAAAACTCTACTCCAACGACATATACATGGAAAGAGTTAAATGAAAAGATGCCTAACAAGCCGCTGCATCAGTCCATTGAAGCAACACGCAAGAAGAGATAGACCACGCTTAAAGAAAAGATTACCTCACCAAACGGGAAGCTGAAAGTCGAATCTTGGCAGAACACTGCAATAATGAAAGACAGAACAGAGAAAGTAAGCAATTTTACCCCAGAAACTCAGGCAGCCCGACCCTCAGACCCAGTTCAGATAGCATGCAGCCACTAATACTCTAAAAACTCGAGCTTAAAATGCTAAAAGACGAAAGAAAGCGAAGCAAAAAGAACAAACGGAAAAAAAAAAAAAAATCCTCGAACAACGGAAAGACACGGCTCTCCATCTTCGCATGTTTACCGAGAGTGAAATTACAGATCATTAGCGAACCACAACAACAAAAATGAACTCAAAAGACACTACCAAAGAACCCAAAAAAAAAAAAAAAAAAGGAGGAAACAATCCGAGTGAACTTAAAGACACTACCAAAGAACCCAAAAAAATGGGGAAAAATTAAAAAAGGAAACAATCCAAAGTTATGGCCAACGATCGAAAGAGCAAACCCGAGAAGCACGAAATAGCTCCGAACCAGAGCAAAACTAGAGCAGCATTTCGAAAACCCAAAAAGTCAAAAGGCCCACCAAAAACACAACCGACAAAAAAAAAAACAAAAAAAAATCGACCGCAACAAAACACCCCTGCCCCGACCACCGCGAGCGAGCATTACGCAACACCGACGGAGGAAGGCGCGCCGGCGAGAGGCCAGCGGCCTCGCTGCATTACCTCGCCGGAGCCGAAGGAGAGAGAGCCCAAAAAAACCCTCGAAAATCCGAGAGAAACAGTGACGAAGAAAGAAGAAGAAGGCGAAGAGCTGAATGAAGTAAGGAGGAGGAGCTGTCGCTCTCCGCCTCCACGCCTTTTAATTCGGTTCGAGTTTAACGACGGGGTTTTTATGGGACTGGGCACGGAGACCCCCGTCACGCCGGAGCCCGGATCCTCTGCGCCCGCTCGCACCGGCCGGTTCCGTGGGCTCCCCCGTCTCGTCCGCACGCCGAGGTGAAATGTCGGAGCGGCCCTCGGGGTTGGTGGGGGAGCGTGCGGCTGAGGCCGCGGACACGTGGATGATCGCCCGGATGCCTACGGGGATGGCCGTGCGCCTCGTGGTACTGGACAGTTCCCCAGTGGATAGAGAGGGAGGGAGGTGGCAGGCAAGGCAGTGTCTATGCGTAGGCGAGAGTTACGTGAAAATAGTATTTTAATATCGTTTTTAAATAATTGATGTGATGAGCGAACGTGGTGTTTAAATTATGTCGTTTAAAAAATAAAAAATAACACAAATATTCTCTAATCTTTTATTTAATATATAATATGATCATGAACTTTCAATTTATTTAACCCACATATAGCCCCCGAACTTCTAATTTGTTCGATATGCTCGTTGACTTTCGATATATGTTTAATTTAATCCCTACACTTTATGAAAAATATTTAATGTTATTCTTAAATTTAAACCGATAGAATAGCTATATTGAATATTTTCATATTAATTTGGATATTTATCAAAAGTTCAAAAATTGCATAAATAAAAAATTCAGGAATCACGTTTCGTGTTGAACTGAAATTCTAAAACCATTCATGTCATCATCCCAAATAAGAATGTTATATGTGATCTAATTATGTAAATACTTAATTACAATCTATCACATTATTATGTATAGAATTTTCAAAACATACAACGCGTTCTTTGAACTTATGTTGGACGAAACATGCACAAGTGCCACATGCCCATCATTTTATTGCAGTTCTTTGACGTCATTTTTAAGCTTATTATATTTTTTATCATTAGGAAAATGGTTAATATTGTTAAAAAATCTTAAATTATGTCTACTGTGATGTAAATATCTCGATCTTTTTTTTCGTATTAGTGAAACCCAAACTCGCCCATTATAACATAAATGGCCCGCACTTTTGTTTGTATTGCAAAAAAAACCCAAATTTATACAAGCGTGACAAATATACGCTGAATATAACTAAAATAGATAGTATAAATATTACACGCGTATAATTTTGAGATTTTCGTAACGTAGACAAAAGTTTGAAGGGTATGCGCCATAATGTGTAAATTAGGGTTTCTACAATCTGGAGTACCTTTGTCATAATAGACGTAGTTTGAGATTTCTGTGGCGTTTGTTATTTGAGAAAAACGCAACATGTTGCACTTAATTTATGTATTGACTGGGCCAAAATGAAAAAAAAAATCCTTAAATAACAACACACGGTTGTCAGTAAGCCCATAGCCTTAAACTACAAAGCCCATCGAATAAAATAAAAAGGTCTGAGAAAATGGGCCACGAAATAAGCCCAGGGCCCTTTATCAACCACCAGCCCATGAAAACCATTGTTATTATTGTTATTTAAGAAAAAACTACCCCATGTGAATTTTATGATAAATATGCTGACTTTTATTTAACTCGAAATATCTAAAAAATTTTGAAATATTATATCATGGATTATGAAAATCAATACTTTAGGAGCAATGAGAATCGTGGCTGACTTATATTCCTTTCGATCATACAATATAAAATAATCCCACCATGGCAGTGGATGATGTTTAGTGGATTATGACCGAGTCCAAAGTTGAAATTAAATGGAGTTTTTTAATTATTAGGTAGTGGAATTGTCAAAAGGAAAAAAAAAAAAAAAGGCCCCGAAAAAAAAAAAAAAAAAGTTAGTAGGTAGTGGAGCTGGTTTGACTCCTCCAGCTCACGCCCATCCGCTCCTTTATTATCGCACTTGTCTTTTTAAGATGTATAAAAAAAGCATAATCGAACAGCGAATTGCGGCGTTTGGCATGGTATTGGAAGCAACTTTTGGGCGTGACAGATTGCACTATGCCCGATTGAAATTGAATTCAACCGGCGATGATTCATCGAGGTATCGAGGGAGTTTGCCATGATCTTGGGAGATGCGGATAATCAAATTTCTTCGATTAGCTTGAGACAATAAAGCTGATGAGATGGGGTCTTCGAATGCTAACGAGCTCACTACGGACGCGATTGTGGGTGAAAATTAGGAGTGATTGGTTCTAAGATAAGTCGATTCTCACACTGGAACTAACCAATTTGTGAAATTGGGAATCGGCCAACAGGGTCCTAGAACTAAACTGAGTCGGCCTATCAACCGGTAGTGATAGAATCTAAACTCCTCCTTTTTTTGAGTGTTTTTGATATTTAATCAATAAAAATCTCGATGAAAAGATGTCGAAGATATAATAAAATATGATCAAGTATCATTAATATGTCAATAGAAAAAAAGGGATCGATCTGATTTGAGCAATTCAATTCCACATTTCAAATCGGAGACCGGACCGATAATCACGGTCCAGGTCAAGTACTCGCCTCCAGTGAAAATGCCTTCGATTTCGGGCAAGAAGGAGCATTTGACACGGCGTGGACTAAGAACAGTGGGATGAGGTTGGATTTGTTCATGAGAGGTCAGCGTCAAAGAGTGGCTTGGTCAACAACAACACGCGTTCCAGGACTTTAAAGGAATGGTAATAATTCATTCGAGACTCGAGACCAAAAGGCATACTTTGATTGGAAATTAAAAAGTAGAATTATCTCATGATTAAAAAGATACCATCAAAATTCTCATTTTGTATTGGTACAACGAGGAGATAGTAAAAAAAAATAAAAATAAAAATAAAAATAAAAATATATATATATATTTTACCTTGGCATCCAAATAAAATGGTGATTTTTATTGACAGAAAATATGTTTTCACCTCCCGTGATTATAAGTATGCTTGGGCAAAACTCCTTTTACTCCTACAATGTACCGATTAAAATTAAAGTAGCGATTGTCGAGCGCGTTAAGAAAAAACAAAAAACCTTTTTGCAACTTTCAAGACGGGCAACATTTTTCCACGGAGATGCGTAATTAATGCCTTATACAGTGGCAACGTCGATGAATGACTCGAATAAAATTCGACTCTCAACAATGATTCTATCATGACAAAGGAAGCGTAGAAAAAGTGAGGTGCATGTTGAAAAAAGGAGGAGGGTATTGTTGATCATACATGGAAAGTTGAAATAAGCACCTAGTAAGGATGGGATGAGTACCGACCCAAAAAAAGGATGGGATGAGTAATTTCAATGTTACAGTCAATTACTAGATTCTAATGTCAAATTCAAAAGTATAAAGTTACAATTTTTGAAATGCCGCTCAGAGCAGGTTGGACTCAAGCATTTCTGTTTGATTGAGCATGCTCAACAAGAGTACACGACAGTCAGATCTAGTTCGGACATGTTTAAATCGGAGACACGAAATGAACAACAGCATAGAATTACACTCCTTGTTCCCCCCAAAAAAATAAACATAATGATTTTCCCAAAAGAATCTATGTCCGTACTTTATGTTGGAACCGGCCAACAACTCCATAAAACTACTACCAACAACACTAAACAAAGGGTAAAAAAAAAAACCCAATAAAAACAAAACAAAAAAAATCGTAATTTTTTTTTTCAAAAGAGAGGTGGAAAAACAAAAGGGAAAAAAACAAATAAGGAAGAAAATCGAAAAGTACCATGATTCCCTCTGTAATTCCCAAAGCCGATCCTCCCTCTCCCCCACTCACTTTCCCTCTCTCTCTCTCTGCGCAGCGCAAGAAGAGAACCTCGAAAAAGTCTCCATCTTTCTCCCTTCCAGCGCCAGCGAACCTCCACCCACCTCCTCCCCACTCCTAAGAGCATAACCCTAATCCCCGAATCCCCGACCGGCGCGCAGTCCCCGATTTCCGAGCCGAGCCGAGCTCTGAGCTTGAGCTGATTCCGGGCGCCGGGCTTCGCGAAGCGTGAAGATGCGGGGTGGGCTGCGGAGCTTCTCGTTCTTCTTATTGTTCTGCGCGTCGTCGCTAACCCTAGGGCCGTTCCGGCTGGCCGGCGCCAACTCCGAGGGGGACGCGCTCTACACCTTCCGGCGGAGCCTGTCGGATCCGGACAACGTGCTCCAGAGCTGGGATCCGACCCTGGTCAACCCCTGCACCTGGTTCCACATCACTTGCAACCAGGACAACCGCGTCACTCGAGTGTATGCCCCCCTCTCTCCCTCCTTCTATGTGAACTCCGGAATCTGAAGATGGGTGTTTGTCCGTTCCGTGCGGCTTGCGTGGTGATTCTTTTTTTTTGAACTCGATTGGATGTGCCGTTGTGTGATGAATGGGCTCCGTGCTTCTTTTTCGATTAATCGGGGTTGACGTTTGGTTGACTTCTGATTGAAGTTCGTGGTTTTAAGTTCTGGATCATTTTGTTTGTTTTTGCTGGGTAAAAATCACTCTGCTATAGCATTAATGAAGTGGGTAAGTTGCCTTGTTTGATTTTTTTTTAAATTTTTGGTAGAGAGCGACTGAGTTTTTGAAACCTTGATGTAAATTGGGTGATGGGTTACATCGCTTTTGAAAGCTTCAGTTTCCTTTTTGGAGAGGCAAGTTTGCATGATTATGGTGGATTTCTTGCTATTTATCAGCCTCATGAAAAGGGTTCTTTTTCCTGGCGCGTTCTTGTTGAGCACAAAACCAGTCAAAGATTCCAGTCCTAGATTTTCATTCTTTCCCAAAGAAAAATTTTCTGGTCTCTATTTGTGAGGTCCGTTCCCGTTGCCCTTTAATGATGTATCTACTGTAGATGAAAACTAAATAAGATCAAATTCTGTAAAGGTATCGCGGATTGGTTTATGTAATGCTTGGATTGATGGTTGATGGTGTCTCTTGTACTGTGGACTTGCTTAAGCCTCCTTGGATAAATAGATTTGTTTCTAAGTTGGGTGATGGTTCTCTCTATTTAGTTCCTATTTGATAAAGTTACTTCATGATGCATAACTTTGTCTGGGGTCTTCATCTCTCCTTCCTTCCTTTCCAATGGCGATTTTGTGAACTGTGCTTCCACTTTTCTATGATTGCTTCTGATAATATATTATGATATTTCTGCAGAGATTTAGGGAACTCTAATCTATCTGGACATCTGGTACCTGAACTTGGGAAGCTTGAGCATCTGCAGTATCTGTATGTTCACTTGGCATTTCTAATCCTCATATATTACTTTCTTGTCATTTGGGGATTTGCTTTGTTAATCCTAATTCATATCCATACTTTTCTTGGTACAGCTTAATGTCACAGCTTATTCTTGATTCAGTTCATTTATTGAGCTCTCTTTCTTTTGTTTGCAGTGAGCTCTACAAGAACAACATTCAAGGAACTATTCCGACTGAGCTTGGTAACTTGAAGAGTCTTGTTAGCTTGGACTTGTATTACAACAATATCACTGGGAACATCCCTCCCTCATTGGGGAAGTTGAAATCTCTTGTTTTCCTGTAAGTTGATTTGCATTTCTCACAGTTTGATATGCATGTTCAAGCTTTCTTCATGCTTAATTTTTTCGTGCTTTTAGAAGTTACTTAAAATTTGAATAAAGTAAAATTTGGCATGTCAGAGCATGAAACTATTTTTGGCATAATTGCACAGATCGATTCTATATAAACTGAGGGTGCAAAATATCTTTTGCCATATGCAGGCATGTGTCATGTCTTGTGAGTCTGTAGCACACGCATCCCTTGATAGAGGTTAATGGCCTTGCTGCTCACCTTTCTCACTGTTTGTTTGTTTGTTTGTTTGTTTCCCCAGGAGGCTAAATGATAATAAGTTGACTGGGCCAATCCCAAGGGAACTTGTTGGCATTTCAAGTCTTAAAGTCGTGTATGTCTGATGGTTCTGTCACTGCTGTTACAGTAATTTTTATTTATCCTGAAAAATCATTTACTCATTGTGAGAGTTTCTAATAATATTCCAGGGATGTATCAAAGAACAACCTTTGTGGAACTATTCCTACTACGGGACCATTCGAACACATTCCACTGAACAAGTAATCATCCTGTGCTCTTCTCCTCTTTATTGTTTGTCACTTCTCTTGGTTTTAAGGAATTTGCTATGAGCTGGACCCATGGGCCCCAATCCTTTCTCTGTAATTCGAACGTGTACCATTGTCTAAAACATTTTCTTCTGATTCATTTTCCATTTAGCATTAAATGCATCTGTTGTGCAGTAACTCTCATCTTTTATCTCTCTGTTCTGTCACTTTCTTCTGGCACTCTGTTTATTCTCTTTTGGTGCTTACAGTACCAATGACTGCAATATGAAAAGTGGTAGCATTGTTAAGGCTTGATCATTTTAGGTAGTAGGTGGGTAGGTGACTAATGATGATGATAATCAACCTTTCCTCCCTATATGAGGAATCAAATGCACCATTGACTTGATACTTCAGTAAAACCAGCCATTGAGAACCATGGCAGGTAGTCTGTATTGGTCAGTGTCTTCAATTGGTTCATTGGGCTCATTTTCTTCAGTACTAGAAATTCATGTGTATTGGCTGCATCTTTGATTTACTGGAAACAGAAGGAATGTGCTTAATAAGCAAGTTATGGGGAAGTATGTGCCTTCACCAAATTTGTTGTGGCCACAGGAATAGTGTATTAGGTGATAGTGAATATATGAAGCTGAGGGGGATTAGTAGTATGTCTGGACAACATTAAGGATCTTGAGTTCATCTTTTATTTGCCTTTCAATGTTGTATTTGTTCTCTAGTCAGCATGCTTGTTTCTATGTTTCTTACATAGTCTATTGAGATGTTTGAGGCAATGGTACTGAATGTTTGGAAAGTTGTCAAAGGTTTCCAGGGGAGTCAGAAAACTCGACACTTTTGCCATATCAATGAACTCCTTTGTGAACAAAGAGCTTCAATAGGCTAGTTTCCCCGTCCAGAATCTGTATTGGGATTCCGTTGTTGATTAAGATGGTAGAGAGGTCTATTTGCACGATCTGATACTCAAATGTGAGATCTTTGGGATGGAAATTAATGGATTCTTTTCAGCATCCACATTATGCAGTTCGAAGATATAGTCGAATTCTCTTTTGTTACAGTTTTGCTCCAATGTATATCTTCAACGAGTCTGAACAGTCTTTTCTACTCTTGCTGTAGCTTTGAGAACAACCCACGACTAGAAGGACCCGAGTTGCTTGGGCTCGCAAGCTACGACACTAATTGTTACTAATGGGTGGACGTGATGCAAAATCTCATATCTAGTATGGTGATTCAGTCTCAAGAGTCAGGAAACTATCATCTGACAGTGTAAGAGGAGAGCCACCAATGCAATCCTCATGAGTAATTTGTATATTGTATTATACTTGAATGCTTTAGCATTTGGAACTCTGGGTTGTTATGTTGTTTCGGAGACATTCTAAGTTATGAATCTGTATTGTCATAGTACTAGTGAAAGTCTGATAGCAAGAATGGAAGTGGTTTTTGGTGACGCCAATGGTCTGAACTGGTGCTTTGACGATATCGATAGATTAACAGCCGGTGTCACCGTTGGAATTGATAGAAATCGATAGTCGAAATGGGTCTATTTGGTGGCACAAGTTTTTCCAGTTCTCAGTTTCGAGTTGTCGTATCGGATAGCAAAACAGTGTCATGTAGAGGTGGGTGAACTTCTGACCAACTTCCGACCAAAAAAAAAAAAAAAACTTCTGGCCAAATTAGCTGTCGAAAACCGACCGCGTTCAATTTAATCGGAACTACGATGGAAGAGTCAAACGACCGGACCAACTCAATTCCTAATTAAGTAGACAATCTGACGCATACCAGCAAAAGCATGTTTTGACATGCCTAACTATCTAGATTAAGTAATCCAATTAGTTCATCATATGTAATCTCGCTACTTAATTAAGACAAGTGCTCTCTTAAAACCATATTTTCTCCGCTGGTTTGTCCATCCGCACGAGTTCCTCATTGATATTATTGGCACGGGTTTCACATTAACCTTTTCTTTAACCCGTGGCCACAAAGAATTCAGTGAATCACGTTCCAACATGTTCTCTTTTCATATCCGTAATTCTTGCCGCCCCCATCGTACGCCCCACATCAAGGATCCCCAGCAATCTGTTGTCCAGTGAAAGAGAACGAGAGGCGAAGGAACCGACGGAAGCAACCGATCCGAAACCCTGGAGCTCGAGGAAGAGGAAGAGCAGCTCGTGTGTTTGGAAAAAATTCCCCCTCCCCAACAACAAGAAACTGTCAATTGCAGCAGTCTCTTGATCCTCCAAGAACCGTTCCTTAAAGGGAGTTTCCTTCCACTTTTGAGCGGGCCTAGGGTAGGCCCAACTGGCCCAAGACCAGGCCCATTTCCCACCGTAGAAACGGCGCACGATAATCAAACGGAATATGGTCAAAGGAAGAATCATGTGTTAGGTAGCACGCTGTGCTACATATGCACAGATTCACACGAAAGCTATAAACGCACGGCAAAAGAAGAACGAGAGTTACCACAGATGATCAGAAGAATAACCCCCTACAAACGGAACTTTTACTATTTACCGGAAATCTCACTGCGAAGAAGACCTTCCGAATTTGGCTTTCTCGGACTTGCGTATGACCGCCTGATCACCACCTTTCATCTTCGGTTGTCACTCTAGTGAGGAGTGGTTCAACAACTACACCCATTTCTTCTCCCTTCTTCTATCTTTGACAAACTCTACTCAACCCATCAATCAGAAGTAAAACGAGGAAGACTCCATCGAAAGCCTAGCGATGATCGTCAACCTCATTGCCGTCCTGCTTTTGATCCAACCCTCTTTGCCCCTGGGATCCAAGACCAGGCACTTCAGATGGGAGGTCGGTTACGTGTTCCGGTCACCGGACTGTGTCGAGAAACCCGTGATGGGGATCAACGGCCAGTTCCCGGGCCCTACGATCCGGGCCGAGGCCGGGGACACCCTTCATGTGGAGCTTACCAACAAGCTCAGCACCGAGGGGGTTGTTATTCACTGGCATGGAATCAGACAGGTTAGCCGCATATGCTCTTCGGCCGCGATGAGCGTGAATACCATTAAATGAATGATCATTCTGCTTCTTTTTTCATCTGCTGCATGTTTTCAGTTTGGAACACCATGGGCGGATGGAACTGCTTCCATCTCTCAGTGCGTCACCAATCCAGGGGAAACCTTCGTTTACAGATTCAAAGTCGACAAGGTCTCTCTCTCCCTATTGCGCGCCTGCGTTCATTGCCGTGCAATTTCACGTGCCACATGCATTTGAGTTTTCTGCTAAAACGTATATACACCAATGACTCGACGCTACGCCCCCTGTGATCTTCGATTGCACGGTTTGCTTGGCATCAGCTAGACTGGGTTACATGTGTGGTCGAAATCCATTAAAAAGTCGAAAAGAAAATACCTTTTACCTTACTCATCACTTATATTGTAGCTTCTCTATGCAAAGTAGTTGATCAAGAGAAGACTATATATTGCAGTTGATCATCAGCAAATCGAACATTTTTCTGAAATGTGCAAATTTATATGCTGCTTACAGAAACAGACAACTTTTTGGCGGACGAAACATTTGATGCATAAAGTTGTATTAATACAGGGGATTACTGTCATGAAACGATGCCATAAGCGTATGTTTGACGCAGGCGGGAACGTACTTCTATCACGGGCACTACGGCATGCAGAGGGCGGCGGGGCTATACGGGTCCCTGATAGTGGACGTCGCGGAAGGAGAGAAGGAGCCGTTCGATTATGATGGCGAGTTCAGCCTCTTGCTGAGCGACTGGTGGCACCAGAGCGTGCACGAGCAGGAGACCGGCCTCTCTTCCGTGCCCTTCCGTTGGATCGGCGAACCTCAGGTATAAAAACACGCACCGCATTATCCTTGCCAAAGTCGAGTGCGCATACAATCTTTAGAACCATCGTTTCGTCCCGAATCGCCGGAGACCAATGTCGATCCAAGGGTCCCTTCGTTCGAAACCTTATGCCTGTATTTTCTTCTTCTGGGGTTTGGACTCCGGATCAAGAAAGACGCTGAAGCGGTTTTGATTTTCCATCTTTGACGCTGATCAAAGGAAATTCCGAAGCTGTACGATGATCGCCATGTGAATGATGCCGGTTTGATCTGCTGCGTGTTGCAGAGACTGACTAGGACATGCATGGTTGAGTACAGCTCATGCGCTTAGTCCGAGGATTATGTCCGTCGTGATTAATTTGTGAGGATCGCTTTAAAAAATCTCTAATTTCACGTCTATAATTCTTATATCTATTTTGAGTAGCAAATCTCTGGTCGATTTTTATGCATATTGATTTGTAAATCTCCAATTGCATTTTGATAATGAACGTTTAAAAAGAATTATGTATGTGTGTATTTATTGCGGTTTTAGCTGCCTATAATATGGCTATGTGTCGTATGTTTAAGAATAATTGTTTATGAGGAGGTTCTTGAAAGGGTTTAATAAAGCAGAGATATTTAACTTGTGTTTGACCCGTATTTGATAAATGATCATGGGAAAACGTTAAGGAGTATTCCTATGGCACTTGTCAGGACTTCATTAATCGTGCTTTTAAAGCAGGCGACTTTTTCGAAATTGCCATTGCTCAATTTTCAAAAGTATGTTGGTACGCGTCATTCGTATTTTCGGTGGCCTTAACTATTGATTCCAGAATAGTCGTTAGTAAGACTCATAATAATATTAAAAGATCAATCTTACATTTGACTAATTTTTATGGATACATAATATTGAAAGATCAATAATAAATATCCATTGTCGCAAAAAAAAAAATTATGGAACATGCTTCACAAATTAATGAATACAATATAATTACCCATCATAGAAGAAAAAAAGTATATGTTTTTATGAATGTATTAAATAATTGTATAGATATTAATGATAAGTATAACCAATTGCGTCACAAATGGTTAGTATGACTAATAAGTAGTGTGAATACCGGTTTTGACCAAATATTTTATCACATTCCATAAGTAAGTGATTTTTCTTTTGGTCCAAATAAGTAAGTGATTAACAAATCAACAAAATAAACAAATAAAAGATATAAAACTCGTATCAAATTAGCATTAAATAAGATCTTCAACTAAGAGTTGAATAATGTAGAAATGGCTATTATAACGCGCTATTCTAAATTTGACAAATGAAGAACCTACATGAGTATATAGCATCATAGTTGTGCTAAATTAAGACGCTCATTAAGAACAATATCAAAATATCTATCGAAGCATGAGAGTCAAACATGTTTGTGACCGGACAAGAAAAGCGGTGGTTGAAGTTAGGACTTTCTGACCGACCCAAAAAAAAAGTTAGGACTTTCTAACTCCCGGTCGGCTAGTGGAAGGAGGGGATAGGATAGAGACTAGAAAGAGCTCTTGTTCTACCCGAAATGAAGGAAAGTCAAGAGAAGAGGCGGGTAGCTATCCATGCAATGCAAGGCAGTGACGCAAGCTATTCTAGCATTCAAATAGATGAGTAAAATTTAAAAAAGAAAATGAGTACTGGCAATTCGATAAAAGAAATTTATAGGTGATAGTTTGAAAAGAAAAATGCGTGCTAGGATATTGCTTTGCCAAGAAAGATGAGATAAATAAGTAAAATTTCTTGCTGTTGATTTTCATCGTAGTTGTTTCTTCACTAATAAATGCCAAATAAAAGGGTATGTGTCTGGACTCATGGAAGGAAAAATAATGCAAATTTGATAAATTTTGTAAAGCGATGAAAATAATACCGATTGACATTTAGTATATTCAGTAGTTAACTTGAAAAACAACATAGGATAACAATGGACACTTACAACAACAAAAAAAATTATATTCTTAGACCCATGCAACACACAGTTCATTGACTCAAAAATTTAAACCCCAAGAGCTTAAT
The DNA here is from genome assembly GCA_014182565.1 of Eucalyptus marginata. Taxonomy (NCBI): domain Eukaryota; kingdom Viridiplantae; phylum Streptophyta; class Magnoliopsida; order Myrtales; family Myrtaceae; genus Eucalyptus; species Eucalyptus marginata. The sequence goes on along the minus strand of CM024594.1, from coordinate 5,920,125 downwards.
TTAACCATTTTTATAGAGTTTAGACATGAATGAACTGAATGAACCCACCTTAAATGTAAAAAGAAGGGAAAAGACAATCCAAGATGTACCCTAATTCTAATGTAATGACCCTTTTAATTTTACTTTGTCCCAAAACGCAGATAGACCAGCAAAGAAGATTTAGCCTAAATCCTTTTTGGGATTATCTAGATTGATGGTCTATTAAGAAATTCTTCTTAGTTCTTGTAGTAACTATATCTATCTGATGTTCTCGAGTGCGTGCTTAATTGCTTATGGCTGCTTTTATGGTTGTGCTTGGGTACTTTGTGCAGTCGTTGCTGATGAACGGAAGAGGGCAATACAATTGCTCCCTTGCGTCGAGCTTCGCCGTCGCCGGCAGCAACGTGACCACGGGTCAAGGCGGTCCGTGCAGGTTTCTCGGTCACGAAGATTGTGCACCTCAAATCCTCAGCGTGCTTTCGAACCGGACGTATCGGCTCCGACTGGCCAGTGTTACTTCCCTCTCCTCTCTCAACTTCGCAGTCGCGGTCCGTCCTCTTGAACACACCTATCTATTCACAATGTTTTGGGCATATGACAGTGACCTATAATATAAATAATTACTGTTTGGTGCCTTACATCGTCATCACTTTTCACCAAGATCGAATTATGAAGCGCATAAACTAATGCGACTGTTGAGGCATCAATGTTTGGGACAAAACACATAAATGCATATATGATATTTCTAGTCACATTTCACGTTCTGCACGTTGAATTGAATATGTGATACGTTAATTAAATTTAGCTATTCGTGATAATAAATAATATTCTAATTGTTAGATTCATCATACATTTGCATGCATGAAGCCTAACCAAGAGACCGTGCGCTTCACATTTTTGCAGAGCCACAAGCTGGTGGTGGTGGAGGCCGACGGCAACTACGTCCAGCCCTTCGCTGTCGACGACCTTGACATCTACTCCGGTGAGAGTTACTCCGTCCTCCTCACGACCGACCAAAACCCCGCTGCCAACTACTTCATCTCCGCCGGCGTCCGGGGAAGGCAGCCCAACACTACTCAAGCCCTGACCATCCTCAATTACAAGCCGAACCCACCCCTTAAATCTCCTCCCTCGCCGCCTCCGATCACCCCTCGCTGGGACGACTTCGATCGCAGCAGGCAGTTCTCTCTGAAGATCCGCGCCCTCGTCGGACGCTCCCCGAAGCCACCGACGAAATCCGACCGCCGGATCGTCCTCCTCAACACGCAGAACACTGTCGATGGGCTGATCAGGTGGTCGATCAACAACATCTCGCTGGCGCTCCCCGCGACTCCGTACTTGGGCTCGATCAAGTACCGGCTGAAGCACGCCTTCGACGGGGCTCCGCCGCCAGAGACGTTCCCGGAGAACTACAACACCACGAGGCCGCCGGCAAACCCCAACTCCACCATCGGGAACCCAGTCTACCAGCTACGGCTCAATTCCACGGTGGACGTGGTGCTTCAAAACGCGAACGCGATGAAGGAGAATGCTAGTGAGATCCACCCGTGGCACTTGCACGGGCACGACTTCTGGGTTCTGGGGTACGGCGAGGGGCGGTTTGCGGCGGCGGAGGCGGAGAAACATTTGAACCTGGATGATCCGCCCTCGAAGAACACGGCCGTGGTGTACCCGTACGGGTGGACGGCGGTGAGGTTCACGGCGGACAACCCCGGGGTGTGGGCGTTCCACTGCCACGTGGAGCCGCACCTCCACATGGGGATGGGCTCGGTGTTCGCCGAGGGCGTCGACCGGGTCGGCAGGATACCGCGGGAGGCCATCGCGTGCGGGTTGACAGCGAGGATGAAGTTGGCTGCGGCGGAGGACGAGGACGGGAATTGACGAGTGATTGAGTACGGTTAGTCGCGTCTCAGGTTTTTTTCTCTTCTAATGGATCAACTAATAGGCGTACTAAAACACCGTTGGATCTGTTATGTTCGTTTTCAGCCGTTAAATAAGTTATGCCCGAATGAAACCGCTAAATCAGTTAAATTCACATGAAACCGTTAAATCTATTATCTTCCGTGTTAAAAAGGGCGAGGCCCCGTCCTTATTCTGATGGTGGAATGCAAATGTACCCAGAATTCTTGCACATGATCTACCTAGTAACATGCCAATTGATGAATACCACCTGAGAATTGTTAAGCAATTACAATAACCATATTTGACATAAAAATTCGTTCTAAATTCGAAAAAATGAGTTAGGTAAATTATTGATCACGAATTTAAAAGCGCATACCTAGGTACCGGTGATGATGTGTGCCACAACATAGATCGAAAGGCTAGTCTAAAATGAAATAGAGTTATTACACAGTCCATCGCCCATGGAGTGCAAATTCCACCATCGATGAAATGTATTTGAAACTTCGAGAGAAATAATTGGGTGATATCCTTTAATCTAGTGTGTATCATGAGGTCCACTCATTTAAAGTTTGTGATTCACAACAAGTTGTTATTCTTACAATAACCTAAAGATTGTTATGCTAGCAAAGCCCGAATTTTAAACTAATTGATTAAGTTACTAAAATAATCACACCCGTGGCATAATGAACTTGGCAAAAAAACGTGTGTGATCACACTAAAAGCACACTTTTGACTAAAGCTAGCACACTTGTTCTTATGACAATTTATTCTGAGGATTCATCATCGGATTATGGGATATCGTCAAAATTGGCTTCATTAGAATCTTGGAAACATCTCCATTGTTTTACTTTGGAGAGAGTTCAAAGTTCTTCTAGCTTTGGAGATGCTTTTTAATTGCTGGTGCCAGTATTGCATTTTTTGCATGGAATTGTCAATCGTGGCGGATTGTCATATATATTATATATAGTATGTATGGATGTATGTTTGAAGCTTTATTTTCATTCAAGAGGCATGCACGGAATCTATGCTCCGCATCAAATTCTGTAAAAACAATGGAATAACGACCGCGTGTGTCGAGACCTTTGAAGAGTATTTCAACGAGGACTTAGATGCTCCAAGGTGACCTTTTAACAAAGACGTTGGTTGTAGACCTGGTTTACATTTTGCATGCTTCGTTTTGTCTGCGACTTGGCTTCTTCGTGCCTTGGAGGTCTTTCATCGGCGGTGTCCCGGACGGTATCGATGCCTCGGACGACCCTCTAGTCCGCCTCGGAGAGTCTTTTGTCCGGCGTCTCGGCTTCCTCGGGAGATTTCCGTCCGAAATTGCCCCGAGTGAGAGCGGAGCAGAGATTGCGTATTCACAGCCATGATTTCTTCGATTGTGCAAGACATCTGAAAGAGGAATGCGTAACTCAGCCTGCATTATCCTGTGAATGAAACTCTAGATTAGCATGCACTTTGCCAATCCTGGATCTTCAAAAACAAATGTGGAAATTGCACAAATAATCCTTGAAATTTGGCTTAATATGTAATATCATTCTTGAACTTTTTATTTGTTCAATACAATTTGTGAACTTTAACTCAATACGCAATATCGCCCCTGGTTTTGGTAAATGTTCAACATGGTCTAGGATTATATGAAAGTTTTCAGTATTATATTTTCATTAATTCAAGTTCAATAACAGCATTAAACATTTCAATGTAGTATAAATTAAATTGAACATGTATCAAAATTTTATGGATTATATTGAACAGATTGATAATTTAAGGATGTCCTTGTACATTAAGTTAAAGTTTAGGAATTATATTGAATAAATTAAAAGTTTAAAGATAATATTGCATATCAAATCAAAGTTAAGAGGCATTTTTTGTCACTTTTCCAAAATAGATTTACCGGGTTGAATGGGCCTAACTTGGAAAATGGAGTAGCAAAATTGGGAAAACGCTAAGGAGTATCCCCATGGGACTTGTCGAGTCTTCATTAATTGTGCTTTGAAAATATATATGTTCCTATTTAAAGTGGGTAACTTTTTTGAAATGTGTCATTACTATATTTTCAAAGGGTGTCGATATGCGCTATTCCTATTTTCAGTAGTCTTAACTATTGATCCTAAGACACTCGTTAAAACCCATAATAATATTAGAAGATCAATCTTATTTGGACTCATTGATCAATAATAATTATCCATTCGCCACAAAAATAAATAAATTATGGATCATACTTCACAAAATAATGAATATAATATAATTACCTATCAAAGAAGAAAAACAAGTATATATTTATACGGCTCTATTATATGATTGTGTTGATTTGAATGATATGTATCATCAATTGTGTAATCAGTGATTGCCAAAGCTGACAAGTAATGTGAACACAAGTTATGACAAAAAATTTCATCATATTCCATGAGCCAGTGATAAACAAATCAATAAAATAAACAAATAAATTATATAAATTTGTACTAAATTAGTGTTAAGTAAGATATTCAGCTAAGAGTTGAATGACGAAGAAATGCCTATTACAACGGGTGGACCGCGGTGAGGTTCGCGGCGAACAACGCTGGGGTGTGGGCGTTCCGCTGCCACATGGAGCCGCACCTCCACATGGGAATGGGCGTGGTGTTTGCCGAGGGCATGGACCGCGTCGGCCGGATACTGCGAGAGGCCATTGCGTGCAGCTCGACGGCGAGGATGAAGATGGCTGCGGCGGAGGATGAGGACGGGAATTGACGAGTGATATTGAGTACGGTGATCCGTGTCTCGGGTTTTCTTCTCGTCTAATGGATCAATTGTACAAGAAAACCGTTAAATATGTTGTGGTCGGATTAAACCGTTAAAATCAGTTAAATTCGCATGAAACCGTTAAATCTGTCATCTTCCGTGTTAAAACGGGTGAGGCCCGTTCTTATTCTGATGGTGAAATGCAAATGGTACCAAGAATTCTAGCACATGATCTACGTTGTAACATGCCAATTGATGAATACCGGCTGAGAATTGTTAAGCAATTACAATAACTGTGTTTGGCATGAAATTCATTCTGATTTCGAAAAAAATGAGTTAGGTATATTATCGATCACAAATTTAGAAGCGCATACTTGGGTCATGGTAATGACGTGCCACGACATGGATTGAAATGCTTGTCTAAAATGAAATGGAGTCATTACATGGTCCATCGCCTTGGAGTCCGAATTTCACCATCAACGGAATGAATTTGGAACTTCAAAATAATTGATTAAGTTATTAGAATAATCACACCTGTAGCATAATGAACTTGACAAAAAAAACAAACGCGTGTGATCACACTAAAAGCACACTTTTGACTAAAGCTAGCACACTTATTATTATAATAATTTATTCGAGAATATATTGTCGGATTGTGGAATATCATTAAAATTGCCTTAATTAAAATGTTTGAAACGTGTCTATTATTTTACCCTAAAGAGAGTTCGAGTTCTTCTAGCTTTGGAAATGCTTTCTAATTTGTTTGTGTTGGCATTAGATTCTTTCTATGGAATCGTCGTTGTGGTGGATTGTCTCATATATAATATATATTTTATGTATAATATGTATGTATGCTTGAAGCTTTATTTTCATTCAAGAGGCATCCACGGAATCTATGCTCCGCCATCAAATTCACTAAAAATTATGGAATAACGATCACGTGTAGAGACTTTTAAGAGTATTTCATTGAGGATTTAGATGCTGCAAGGTGACCTTTTCGGAGGTCTTACATTGGCGGTGTCCGGCAGGGTATCGATGCCTCGGACGATCCTCCAGTCCGTGTCGGAGAGTCTTCCGTCCAGCATCTCGGCTTCCTCGGGAGATCGCCGTTGTAAATCGCCCCGAGCAAGGAGCGGAGCCGAGATTGCTCACGACTCTCCCGCATCTGCTCGTGAGCAACATCGCCGCATCAGTTCGAACATTCATCACAGCCATGAAGACATGGCGAACCAGGAATGGGCCTAATTTGGCCCAAACGATTTAACCCAATGAGCGGGCCCAGCCCATCAGGAGTTGATCAGAAACCAAGACGGACTGCCAATCCGTCGCGCATCGGATTGCACACCAGATGTCGAGTCTCTCTTTCGTTTCTCCTTCGACGTCGGATCACCGAAATGCATCTCATTTTTGGCTTAATCAGAACTTAGGAATGTTAATTTCGTGCCAATCCATGTTGTCGCCTTCGTGTTCGCCCGATAATCACGTTAACTCGTGCCAATCCTTGCCATCCCCTTATGTTAATTAGCAAAAATATGCATCTCATTTTTTCGCCTAATTAGAACATAGGAATGTTAATTTCGTGCCAATCCATGTCGTCGCCTCCGGGTTCACCCGATAATCACGTTAACTCGCGCCGATCCTTGCCTCCCCTTTTTGTCTCCACCTTTCGTGAAATATATGTCGAAAGTCGTCCTAGACTTTTTAAAGTGGCCACGTGAACACGTTGACGCGGATTAATGTTATCATATGGACACACATCTTTCTCATTTTCCCTAATCATTCCGAGGTTCCACCTGTGAGTATAGTAGACGCGCCTTTGGCATTACTTTGGACGAGAAACAGTGCAATTCGACGATTCTACTTTTTATGGACCACCGGATATTCCTCAGACGATACTTCGCTTGGGCTTTTGTCGGGTTCTTCAAAGGTTCTTCGTGTGGGCCCACCATGCTCTCGTCTTTTCTTTTCATAGACTCCGATCTACGAACCGTGAGCAAACAAAACCATCGATCGAGGGCGTCGATGAAGAACACGCCCGTGATTAAAAACAGCGACGCACCCGATTCACGTGGACTTAAATCTAAACAGATATTTCCCCTTCATTTAAAAATTTATTCGGACCTTTTTTTTAATAATTTTGTCGACTTTTAACTAAATTAATGTCGTTAAATGAACACAGATCTTCTTATTGGCCCGTGAATTGTGTAAGGTTCCGTCCGTAAGGTCAGCCGGGGTGCCTCAGTAGTTAGCATTACATTGGACGGGAACAGATGCAATTCGATATTCTTTCTATAATCCTGCATCGCGATTTGTATTGGGTCCTTCCAAGGTTCTTCAATACCTTCCTCTTCTCCTTCCATAGGCTTCGATCCATGAACCGTGAGCGATCAGGAAACCCTCGACCGCGTGGGCGCCACCACAGAGCGCACGTGACTTCCAGACGATGGCGCACCCGGTCCACGTGGACTCGTGCCTAAACGAGGATTTCCCTTTATTACATGCGAAGTGAGGCTCGATCCATTAAGGAGGGCGGCAAGCGCGCCTCACCATCTAACCTTGGACAGGAAATCATGCGGCTCGGGATAAAAGCTGCTTTATGGAGCAGCCGATGTTCTTTCAATAATTCTTCATTTGGACTTTTTCCAGGTTCTCAATGGCTCCTCCTCTTTTCCTCTCACGGACCTCGATCAGCAAATCTCGAGCAATCCGAAAATATTCGATCGTTCCCCTTCATTAAACTACTTAAAACCCGTGTTGAACAGAAACTTCAATTTTGGAAGGAAAATAATTCAGTAACAGTATTTAATTTACTATGAGAATAACAATTTATTTTGAATCATAAAAAATTAAATAATAAATAAATATAAATTATTGCGAAACTCACTCTTTTAACAATTTATAATTCACAACAAGTTGTTATTCTCTTTGAGAGAAAAAAATGAAAGTTTTGTCGCGTTGTAAGAATTCTCTAGCGGCGAAGTAGAAGCATGTCTTGCCTCCTCTTCACAAGGCACTGAGAAGTTCAATTCAAAATCATTCCTGATCGCGATCACTTGTAGTCAAAACCCATCTTCATCTGCTACTCGACGGCAACAATTATTAGGCATATTTAGCAGTGTCGTGTATTTGGCAGTGTCGTGTGGTTCCATCTCTATCGTTCCAAGCTAACATAGTCATTGCTCTCCCCCCATCGCGAGCAAGTGGATCACCTACATCTCCCATAAATGGTCAAAAATATATCGAATTTAAAGTGTTCTCGCTACCCACTTGCCTATTTCAAAACCTTCCATTCTCGAAGCACGTGATAAATATCTTGCCAAGGCAGCCGATTTCAATTTCAATTTTTTTTTTATTTGTTCTTTAGATATACATCGGATAAGCATCAGTTTTTCGACTGCGCCAAAGACCTACCCCTCCACGAGCCCCACAGTCACTTTCGGGTGAAAAAAGGTATTACTATCTTTTTTCGATTGACTTACGTGGCTGGCGACGTTTATTGTTTCGAAATATGCATCAAAGATTATATTATTATTTCCTCTTGGAATTGTTCCCGGAACGTGCCCGTTTACTATAAACGAGACCAATCGCTTTCGACGAAATATGTTCACGATATGTTGTTAAAGGATGTTCGGGTCGAGTTCAATCGCATTCTTACCATAAACACGCCTAGTTGTGTATGCGAAACGAACATCAAAGATGCACGGGTCGACTCCTTTTTTAAACTCATTTATAACTTACATATACAAAATTAGATATGCCAAACATGTTTATATATTTTCAAACGAGTTTGTATATGGGCAATGTCGTGTAAATTCCCATATAGATTCAATACGACGGAGTATGCAACTCGTTAGCATTATGTATCGGACACAAGACGCGTCGATACGAATCGTGTCAGCCCTGTATAACCGGCACGTCTCGAAACGTCTTATAAGTTAGGCGAAATGCACGACATAAGTTACTTCATTTTTAAGAAAAAAAAAAAAAAAAAAAAAAAAGAGCACTTTCTATTCTCCATATTTCCAAATCTACCCTCGCCCCTTTCTCGCCCTCAATTATTACCAGCCCCGAGTGGGGCGGAGGCGCGAATTGACCATCCTGCCCCCCGCCCGCCCGCCCGCTCGACAATCATTGTCGACGAGGAGGGGACGCGGTCCCCACACCGAGACCGTGCCTTAAATGCCGATCCGAGAAACGGCCGCCCCCCCCGCGGGGGGCCCCGCGTCCCGGTTTTCGGATTATCCCCGACCCGGAATAGGGCTCGCCCCGGTCCACCGTTCCAGTCCGCATTTCGCACCGCTTTAAACCCCGGCCTCTCTCTTCTCTTTCTGCCATTTTCGCGAATCGCCACCACCACCACCACCTCCACTCAACAAAGTCATACATCAAATAAAGAAATATGGATCACATCGCAACAATATCAAGATAAAAAAGCTCCCCCCTGCTTCGTCCCTTCTTCCCTCCCTTCTCTCTCCTCTCTCTCTCTCTCTCTCCTTTCTCTCTCGAAGATAACAGAGGAAGCGAAAAGGATTTGACTTGGGGGGTGGGACTCGCCAGGAGCTTCTTCCCTGCGCTGAGATCTGATGCTCTGATTTCTCCAGGTGCGTTCTTTGCTGGAACTGGATTCTGCGTCGTGGGTCTTCGATCTTTTTTGCTTTTTTCCGGCATGGTGCGCGGTGCTGTTTCGAGCTGGTGTGGGTTCTGCGTTGAATTGAGTGGCCGGTGGCTTTGCTTTTTTCTTTCTTTCTTTCTTTTTTTTTTTTTTTTTTTGGTGGTTGGTCGGTCGGTCGGTCGGTTGGTTGATTGGAGTCGGCGAGTGATCGGAGATGGGTTGGGCTTGTTTCGGTTTCGGGGAGTTTGACTTCGCTCCGGCGAGTCGTCCGTCCGTTCCGGCGATTCTAATTCCGGAAGTCGGCGGCTTCCGATTCGGTTGATCGCTCTTCCGGTTTCTTTTTCTGGGTTCTTCTTGATTGTCTACCTTGTCTTGATTAGCATGTGCCCGGAAAAACGGAAAGTCTGTTGAAAGATTGATTTTTTTAGTTAGGAGCTGAGCTTTTTGGAAGTATCTGTGCCGTCGAATTGTGTGTGGTTTCTTGCGGAAGCGCGCTGTTCACAGCTCGCTCTGAGGAAGAGACGCGTTCTGTTCTTGACTGTTCTTGATTTTTCGTTTTCTGTTTTTCGTGATTCGTGGGACGTAGATCTTCCTGTTCTTCACCTCGTGGTAGAATCTGGGGTTGAATATCTTGAATTTGGAATTTTGATTGGCAGCTTCTAGTTTGATTTTTGCTATCTCGTTTGGATTATTTCAAGACTTGAGTTTGATGTGGATGAATCTGGTCTCACTTGGTTTATCTCCATCCTCCTCTGGCAGTGTAACGGGAACCCAGCAAATCCAGCAACCTCGTGCGTCGGAGTCGGTGTTCACGGCTTGTTTTCGGATTCTGATCTTATAAGCTTGTGAGGGTTTCGCGGTTCTTTCGTGGAAGATCTATATCAGAAAATGATGATGTTCGAGGATATGGGAATCTGTGGCGATCTGGACTTCTTCTCTGGCCCTCTCGGGGAGGGACATGGGGTCGCTCCGCAAACTGAGCCAGAGGCCACTGTGGAGGATGATTATTCTGATGAAGAGATCGATGTGGATGAGCTCGAGAGAAGGATGTGGAGGGACAAGATGCGTCTCAAGCGGCTAAAGGAGCAGAACAAGGGGAAGGAGGGAGTCGATATCGCGAAACAGCGGCAGTCCCAAGAGCAGGCAAGGAGGAAGAAGATGTCGAGAGCTCAGGATGGAATTCTCAAGTACATGTTGAAGATGATGGAGGTCTGTAAGGCTCAGGGTTTTGTGTATGGAATCATCCCAGAAAAGGGAAAGCCAGTTACCGGGGCATCAGACAATCTCAGAGAATGGTGGAAGGACAAAGTCAGGTTCGATCGAAATGGTCCAGCCGCCATAGCCAAGTACCAAGCCGATCATTCCGTTCCTGGGAAGAATGATGGATGCAACCCCATCGGGCCTACTCCACACACTCTGCAAGAGCTTCAGGACACGACCCTCGGCTCGCTTCTGTCAGCACTCATGCAGCACTGTGACCCCCCTCAGAGGCGGTTCCCATTGGAGAAAGGCGTTCCTCCTCCATGGTGGCCCACTGGAAACGAGGACTGGTGGCCCCAGCTGGGTTTGCCGAAGGATCAAGGAGCCCCGCCCTACAAGAAGCCTCATGATCTTAAGAAGGCATGGAAGGTAGGTGTTCTCACGGCGGTGATCAAGCACATGTCTCCTGATATCGCCAAGATCCGCAAGCTCGTGAGGCAGTCCAAATGCTTGCAGGATAAGATGACAGCCAAGGAAAGTGCTACTTGGCTGGCTATAATAAACCAAGAGGAGTCTTTGGCACGAGAGCTTTACCCTGATTCATGCCTTCCACTGTCCTCATCTGGAGGGAGCGGGTCTTTGGTCATAAATGACTGCAGTGAGTATGATGTCGAAGGGATGGAAGACGAGCCCAACTATGATGTACAAGAGCGCAAGCCTGAGAATCTCAACCCACCATCCCATCTGGGGCTGGAGAGAATGAGAGGTCCTTTTGGCCAGCAATCACCTTTCCCGATGAAGGGAGAGGTTGTCAGCAGCTTAGATATGGCGCGGAAGAGGAAGCCATGCAATGATTTGAATATGGTGATGGATCACAAGATTTTCACCTGTGAGTTCCTGCAGTGCCCTTATAGTGAACTGCGGCTGGGGTTCCGTGACAGAACCTCAAGGGACAATCACCAGCTGAACTGCCCTTACAGAAGCAATTCTTCAGAGTTTGGCGGGTCAAACTTCCATGTTAATGAGGTCAAGCCAGTGATTTTCCCTCAAGCTTTTGTCCAGTCCAAGCCCATGACTTCAACGGTCAATTCAGCATCAACCCCCTTTGATCTATCAGGGCTCGGAGTTCCTGAAGATGGGCAGAAAGTGATATCTGATCTTATGTCGATCTACGATACCAGCATCCAAGGCAACAAGAACATGAATCCCGCGAATGATGCGATCATAGAAGAACAGAGCCGTCCTCAGCCAAAGCTTCAACAACAAAACGAGTTTGTGGGATCATTCTTTCAGCAACCCAATGCTTCGACCAATCATCACATGTTCTCTCGAGAGGACATTCAGTTCGACCGGTTCAAGGCCATGAATCCTTCGTTCGAGGCCAACAACCACAACCACGACAACCTACAGCTCATGTTCGGGTCTCCATTCGATTTGTCGTCTTTCGATTTCAAGGAGGAGTTACCAGTTGGGGTCATGGATCCCCTGCCGAAGCAGGATGTCACTATATGGTTCCAGTAATAATTTCTGCGTGCTCAGCTTGTCTGGGCGTTCTTGGGAACTGTATATTTCTCTGAAGAGAGGACTATATACTTAACTGTGGTCTCTTGTTAGATCGAGTTTAAGTTTTCTTGGCCAATGTCTTTGCTTAGCTTATGTATTCTCTCGAACTTTGTTAGGTGTAGATTTAGAAAGTTTAGGCAGGGGTTTAGATGGGGAAATAAGATATTAGACAAGGACCCATGACTAGCCCTGCTTGCTGCTGAATATATAAAAATGTTGTCTGATCAAAGTGATTATTCTACTAGACTGTCCTATAAATAAGTGAGGTGCGTTTTCTTTTATTCTTCCATCTTTTTTTTCTCCTGTTTTTAATTGCCTTTGTGCAGCCACGATCATGGTGGAAGGAATCTAAAGGTGTTGTCTTGTAATTGGGCACGCTGGCTTGTCCTTGTTTGAATTGGAACTGATGTCTCTTTCAGCTCTCCTGTGCGATACCCCATGTGCAAAACGACCCGCGAACCCGATCGGCTGGATGCCCCAATTGACTAACACGTTTCACCTTCAAATGGTGGAGGAGAGCTGTTCAAAGACGGCTCCTCTACAATTCGACGGTCCGTCCTTTGCATCTTTCGTCCCTGTCGGTCATGAGTTGTCCCGAGACCCTTTTCTTCCTGGGTCGCGTTGATCGCGTTGATGAGATGGGGCTTGTCTTTTCACTGGGTCCACCAACAGGAAGAATTCAACTCACCCGGAAAGGTCGAGAGGAAAATTAGGCCGGGTCAAAGAAGCGTTTCGATTCATTCCCAAGGGACCTCCCTTTCCTTGCATCTTCCTCAAGCCTTAAACCCTCCTCCTCCCCCGGGTCAGCAAGATTTCATTTGCAAGAATTTGTGCCAGAATGTGTTTATTAATCAGACCTTGCTTCACGGACCCATTTCTCAAAATTTACAAAGGCGGGCAATCGGAGAAGAGCGTAATCTTGCCGGCCGAAGTCTTGAACAAGACTCCGAGATGCGAACAGCAAACCGCTCTTCGCAAATTGTCCCGCGATTTCTAGCACACAGATTAAACAGACCTCGCTTCGCGATCCCAATTCTCAAAAATTAAGAGGACAGCAGCCGGAACAAGAACATAACCTTGAACAAGACTCCAAGAGGCGGGAAAAAAAAACAATTCGTCGTGGCGGATCGCACATAGGGACTCGGTTTCGGACACGAGCTACTGCTAAAAGAGGGTGTGGCCTGGCCAAATGGTGCTGCAAATTGTCCTGTTCCCGGAGACCAAACCTTCGGGTTCTAGCACACGACAAAAGAAGAAAAATTTCTAATCTTGTACGGTCCACACGTAATGCGATCCGGTTCATCTGAACATGGCTCGTCTCGTATTGCCAGCCACCTCCCCATGTGGGGGAAGAAAAAGAGAGGGTTGAAATCAGTTGGTGCGTCCGTTAAGGAGCGAGCCGATGAACCTGCCGATTTCGAGGAGCTTCGTGGTGTTCCGCGACGGGGACTAGAGAGATGTGGTGCATGCACCGGAAGATCGCGAGGGGGGCGGGCCAGGGCGCCAGACAGAGATGTGAGCGACACGACAGGTAGTGCGATGCGGGATTAGTAGACACTATTCAGGATCGCTTTTTCGTACGGGAAGATTAAGATTAGATTACATTAGATTAGTGCTCTGTTCAGTTGTCTCGTTTTGCATCTTTCCGCAAGCGAAAGGTTAAGATTAATTAAAAGAAAGGGAGTGAGCTCAGAAGATAATTACTGAATTTTTCAGTTCTTGGTAAAAGCGCAGGGGCCACCGCCCAGTTTGTTCTTTCGAGTGGAGGTGCACCTGGTGATAGCGTTTGTCGATCGCTGTCGCTTCTTGGCGATGATCTTTTCTTTATTATTGTTTATTTTAATCGTTCTTTCTGGATCCTCTCCTCTCTAGGATCAATAATGGGGGGTCCTTTTTTTTTTTTTATTACCAAAAAATAAAATAAAATAATATGGGTCTTTGCCTTTTGCCTTTTGCCACTTTGCCACCTTTTTTAGGTTCTTTTCTCCTGGAGATATGCAGTGGAAAAGGCGTTGCATCTGAGGGTAGGTCTATATCACACTCGAAAGGTTTGCCTTATCTCTTTTCGTTTTCCTCTTTTTAGCTTTCAGGTGAAATGACACGAGATTAGCGAGCATGATTGAATCAAGAGGAGTATACGTGAAGTGTCTAGAATTCTGTTTGGGGCATTCGGACAAAATTAAAAATTCGTGACGATCCGACTTTAGTATTGGTAGCGGAGGGCTTGGGTCGTCGGCAGGGGTACCGGGGCGCAGTTCGCACAGCATGGAGCAGTATAAATTCGAGTTACTTGATTTAAAGAGAGATAGGAAAGAATCTTAAAATCTTTTCGAGCTACCTTTTGTAATTTATGAATTTTCTTAATGGATGTTGCTTCTCTTCCGCCCATGGGTTTTTCTCGCAAGGGTTTTCCCACGTAAGTCTGTGTAACCTCTTATTCTTTTAGGTTTTAATTTTGTTGTAATTTTCGCATTAATCATAATAATCTATAGAATGTATCTTATTCGTTATGCTAATTTAGATTCGTAATCGGGGAACTAGACAATTTTAGGGACCATTGCCTCATCTTAGATTGTCTCGAAAGGTCTTTTTTTGTGTGGGGTAGCGTTAGCTTTGTGTTGGAGTTAGGTGAACTCAAGTCGTGACACATTGAGATCGAAATCACACAAGCCAGAACTATCTTGTCCCCATCACAGACTTTATTTCCACAAATACACACAGAAAAAGTCGTATGCGTCGAGGCCTTATTATCGCACGAGAATTTTAGTAGTAACGATGCCGACTACCAACTTATATGTTGTTGTCTCGAAGAAAATCAATTACATATTAATAAAAAAAATAAAAAAAAATGATTCAATCATTCTTGGCATATAATTGACTCGGATGGTCGGCTCTATGGTTTGGAGGTGGAGTTCCTGAATCTTCGTAAGCTGAAATAAAATACAAAATTTCCACGATTTGGAAATTTCCATTGTTGTACCTACCGAAGCAGAAATAAATGTCTGGAATTTTTTTTCAAAAAGATCATTAAGTCTAAGGGGTGAGCATTGGTCGGGGACGATTTCCACCATATAACTAGGAACCGTCCATTAAGAACTGGTTTTAAAAAGTCAGAACCAAGAACCGTCCATTAATTCTATTGACCCACCTGGAACCCGACTGAAATCACAATTTCGAAAATCCTTTTTAATTCTTGAAAAATTACAGTTGAACTTGAAACCAGATGCATACAAAAATCATTCCAAAATGTGTGAAATGAATGAAATAAACTCACATGAAACCGATTTGATCTTAACATAAAGCGTGCTATTTCAATTCAAACATATCGTTTCTTAGAAACATTTTATTAAACAAATTATATGTGTTCAGCTAAAAGGTGAGGAAACACATAAACAAATTCAATTTTGGCACCAAGTTCACACTAAATCGATGCAAGTTGTTCGTAATGCACTGAATAATCTCAAATTATTATTGAAATATGTACTGGGTTGGTCTGATTTGATTCAGGGCAGTTTAGGCAGTTCCCGATTCTTTTGCACGCCTCTAATTAAGTCCTCACCATTATGGAAATAAGGATGAGTCATTGATGATGATCTATTGCACGTCATCCTATTTATTTTTTATTTATTTTTTTCATACAACTATTTGACTTCCATAATTATTCTCCCGCCAGGAGAATTGTCTAAAAAGTCCTAAACCTATTGCACTTTTGCCAATTCAGTCATAAACCTTTTAACTTTGCCAATTGAGTCTTAAACCTTTTCACTTCTTGCCAATTTAGTCCATTCGGCCAATTTTGGCCGGAAAATGCTAACGTAGACACCGGTGGTGCCACGTAGGGCGACGGCGACGCGTGGACAATTTCTAATAATATTATAATATTTTTTTGAATTATTATTTTATTTTTTTGAATTTTTATTATTTTTATTTTCTATTTTTTCCTTTTTCTTTTTTTTTTTTTCTTGGCCTTTTCCAGTGGCTGGCCACAACCAATCGGCTGGCCTTGCTCGCCACGGGCGAGGCTCGGCCAGGCGAGGAGGAGCCCCGGCGAGGGGAGCCCTCGCCCAAGCGCGGCCCGGCCAGGGTCGCCTGGGCAAGGCCAACCCTCCCCCAAGCCAGGGCGGCCTCATCAGGCGTCAGTTGGGCGACGTCGACGCCAGGCGAGGCCGCCCTAGCCTCGCCGGATCTAGCGAGGGGAGCCCTCGGCGAGGCTCGCCCTCACCGGAGCCGGCGTCGGCCTCGCCCGGATCGGATCCGGGCGAGGCTAATGCTCGCCTGGGCAAGGGCGAGCCCCGGTGAGGGCTCCCCTCGCCGAGGCTCCTCCTCACCTGGCCGGGCCTCGCTTGTGGCGGGCGAGGCCAGCTAGTTGGCTGTGGCAGATGGCTGGCCATCGGAAAAGGCCAAGAAAAAAGCTAAAAAAAAAAAAAAAAAAAAAAGGAAAAAGGGAAAAAAAACAGAAAAATAATAATAAAAGTAATAAAAATTCAAAAAATTCAAAAAAATATTAAAATATTATTAAAAATTATCCACGTTAGCGCCGGTAGTCCTATGTGGCACCGCCAGCGTCCACGTCAGCATTTTCCGGCCAAAATTGGCTGGATGGATTGAATCGGCAAGAAATGAAAAGGTTTAGGACTCAATTGACAAAGTTAAAAGGTTCGGGGCGAATTAAGAAAAACAATAGATTTAGGACTTTTTGGACAATTCTCCATGTAATGGGAGAATTGTGCAGTTCGTGATTCTTTTGCACACCTCTAATTAAGTCTTCACCATTATGGGAATAAGGATGAGTCATTGATGATGATCTACTGCACGTCATCCTATTTATTTATTTTTATTTTTTTCATACAACTATTTGACTTCCATAATTATTCTCCCGCCTGTAACGGGGTCGATCCTCTCTCATCACTCATTAATGATTGTCGATCTAGCTTCTTTCACTAGCTTCCTTCCTTCAGCAATCAGGCATCTCCCGCGACCCGCCTCGATAACCGGCTTTTGATCGATCGGTTACATCATGTTCCAACTAACATTTTTCTCCAAAATCGTCGCGCTTGGTTTAATCCGAGTTTTTCTCGGATCACAACACGGTATGGTACATGCTTTTTTTTCCATGAAGAAATGCGACATCACACGTTCGAAACGATAGTATATAGTTGCCGTAGGAGGAGACTAGTTCAATTATGCACTTTCAATTAAAGATTGTTGGAATCAAGGTCAACGTTTTCTTTTTGGTGCAACCACATGGCATCTTCAACGAGACGCACAGTTGTCTTTGGTGCATGCACATCGTCGGGGATTCCCGAACGGAAGTAAAAAAATAACTAGAATAAAGGTCAACGGTTCTTTTTTTTTATTATACTATTCATTTAGGGTCCTATAGTTTGCTTAATTTAGAAAATATATATGAGATTGTGGATAGACTTGCTGTCAAGCGGATGAGTTGGGTTAGATCGAAAATGGTTTGATCCAAATCAACCCATATATTAACTTGTTTTGACCAATTTCCATGCAATATAAATCCAAAAACTCATACTTGGCTCAATCCATACACAACCTATACCAACCCGATCCATATTGTTGAAAAACTCTCAGGAAAACTCGTGCCCAAACTAAAGTGAGAGCATGGAGTGGGCAAGTGCGAGAGCAGGAAACATTGAGAGATAATGAAAAGAGAGTTATAGAGTTGAATTGAATCTAAGTTGTGGACAAATTTAATATTTATATTGTGGGATTTACTATTCTAAACCCATTTATGACATATTTACTAAACATAACTAACCCATACAATAATTTAAATTATTAGATATGAATTAAGCAATAGTTATATGACCTATTTTGATAAGTCTAATTTTAAAAAACTGATTGTGCATAATACAAGTACAGATATACATTTAAAACCGTAGAGTTTCCTTAATTAATTAGAAAGCTAGTGATTCATTTTATTCCTGTGAAAAAGAAGAAAAAAGCCAAATGTGTTACTGTGAGTTCAAAGTTGTTATAGTGAGAAGTCCAGTCGCAATAATTTTCTATCAATATTCTTAGAGCCGTATTGAGATTGAACTAGCTTGAACTAGTCACTCAGCCGGCTTTAGTTGAACTCTCGCGACACAATACGACACGACACGATGCGACTAGCACCAACTCTTGAATCTTCCCCGTACGATCATCATCCAACATGAACTAGTCACTCAGCCGGCTTTAACACGCGATACGACAGCGACACGATGCGATTAGCACCAACTCTTGAATCTTCCCCGTACGATCATCATCCAACATGAACTAGTCACTCAGCCGGCTTAAGTTGAACTCTCGTGACACAATACGACACGACACGATGCGATTAGCACCAACTCTTGAATCTTCCCCATACGATCATCATCCAACATGAACTAGTCACTCAGCCGGCTTTAGATGAACTCTCGCGACATGACACGACACAACGCGACTAGCACCAACTCTCGAATCTTCCCCGTACAATCATCATCCAACATGAATTAGTCACTTAGCCGGCTTTAGTTGAACTCTCGCGACATGATACGACACGACGCGACTAGCACCAACTCTCGAATCTTCCCACTGCGATCATCATCCAACAATGGACAATGCTGGGTCCCATATGAGCTCATACATCAGCCAGAGGCCCAGAGCCCATCCAAATGGGCCGGGTCGAGGGTCACGCGCCGAAAGCCCATTCGGCCCACGAAGGCACGGAATGGCGGTCCCCTGAACTCGTGTCGTTTGGTTTCGGTCAAACGATAAGGAAAGGCCAATTGAATGCGTTTGAACTTTCGGGACCATCCAGCAAGACCGTATGGAGGGGGTGTTGAGTGGGCCCCGCGCGGCATTTACACTGTCGTTTGTCGCGAAGCGGCTTGTCGTTTCTGAGATGGGGGACCGCTCATTACTTAAATACCAGTGCATCTTTTTTCCCTTTTCCCCGTTTCTTTTAATTAATTTATTTTGCCCATTGGTGTTCCATATCCTCTTCGGGTTTATCCATTCCATGGTTGGTTATCCAAACACGAACCGCCGGTCCCGTTTTTAATTTGAAGGTACTAAATTCCGATGTGACCCTCAGAGAGAGATCTTTCTATGTTCATTGAAATTGAGGATGGGAGTGATTTCCGACCTCATCTGGAACATTGGCGATTCAACTTTATTGGGATTTGCCTTTCATGAGTCGTGATAGAGTTAACTCGCCATCGATTGCCATCATGACGACGGCCGAAAGAACAAATTCAACGGAGCACATTTCATCTTGCACTGGAGTAAATTGATTATTTTTTTGAGGAAATTAATGTTACTTGAAATCATGGACGGATTTGGATAACAAATTTTAGGTTTAGTGCTGGACTTTTTGACTGTCCATACCCCAGTGGGCAGGTCTACTGTAGAGAGAGAGAGAGAGAGAGAGAGAAGAGTGGCTGTTGCCCTTAGCCTTTGATTGGGCTGGGCCCAGATCATTGAGCATGAAGGATGAAAGGATCCCAAATTTTATGGGCCGAGCCCATTGAAAAGAGCCTCCAGACCCAAAAGGCCATGAGTCAAAGTCCTTCATCTGGTACGTCCTTTGTTCATTACAGGCCGACATGTTTGGAATGGTAATCTAATCTTGTTTGCTCATTCATGTCCAAGATCTTGTTGGGTTTTATAATGGCGTACTAAGTTCGCTTCGGTGTTCGTTTTCCCTCACCGCTCGTGAGATCGCCAGAAAATTCCACGTTCGGACAACCGACAAGTTGACTATGTAAATCACTTCAATGCTCTTATGCGGGGGAAATTATCTGAAAAGTGCTAAACCTATTGTACGATAGTCAATTTTGATCTAAAACCTTTTGATAACTTACCAACTTAGTACTAAATATTTTAATTGAGCCAATTTAATCATATATCTTTTGATAATTTGCCAATTTACTCCTAAACTTTTTGAAGACATAAAAATTGTTAATGTAGACATCGGCCATTCTTTCGTGACATCATTGATGTGAATAAATTTAAATCATTTTTTTTTTAACATTTTCTTTACCTTTGGCTCGTGGTTGATACTCAGCCATTGCAGCAATTGCCCATAGAATGCCCTTGCCAGCCCTCATCTATGATTAGTCATTGGCCATGGTCAAGTATTGGCTAGGGGTGTACATGGTCCGGGTGGGCGGTTCCCGTCCTAGAACCGAGAACCGTTCGCTAAGGACCGGTTCCAATTTTTTGGAACCGGGAACCACTCATTGTTGCATGGATTCACCCGAGAACTAGACCGCCGGTCCGATCCAATTCCCGGGTGCATCAATGGAACCAGTCTCATCAATAATAATATCGTTTTCCAAATCCCGCCGTGAGTACTTTTCATATCAAGTAATATTTTTCTTTAAATTGAACCGGCTTAATTAAAGATACCATTTTCTTTATTTTATTGGAAAATACTACCAAATAAGAGAAATAGGTTTTTTTTTCCTATTTTTGAATCATTTCAGTTGAAATCTAAAATATTCTTTAAATTCAAAATTCTGGATGATTGTCATATGTAGATCACATTTTCCTTTATCCTCTAACAATGCTCAATCTCTTACAACATTTGCTTTATTGAATTTTTTTTTGTAGAAACAATTCCACTGGTACTCCACATATTCTTGAACATAGTGTCATATGTGAGTCCCGAAAGTATCATTTGAATGAGCCATTTATTGAGTTGTTGAAAGGCAGTTTACACACTTTACTAAATTCTTATTAAAACATGGAAACCATGAGAGGAGATGGAGCCCTAAACATTTAGATTTGCTAATTAGTAATTTCGAAATTTATTTTAATATTAAAAATCAATATATTATTATAATATAATCGATTCGGTCAGGGTGGGCGGATCTGCCCATGAAACCAGAAGCCAGGACCGGTTCCCTCAGAACCACCGGTTAGGCGGTTTGATCCAGGTTTCGAGCGGTCGGGCGGGTCGTGCTTTTGCGCATGCCAAGTATTAGTCACAGGCTAAAGAAATTTTTTTAAAGAAAAATCTGAATTTTTAAAAGAAAAATATGAATTTTTTCATGTTAGCACTAACCACACTAGTAGAGTGACCAAAGGTGTTCACTCCCGTAACTTTTAGCCAAAATTAGCCAAAAATTTGATAAGTCATTAAAAATTTTATGATTAAATTAGTATGATTAAATGGTTTGGAACTAAATTCATCGTAATTTAGACTTTTTGAAGAATTACCCCTCTTCTATGTGACATACAAGGAGCCACGGCCACCAGACGCGGCGGCGAGGGTCGGGACCCGGGGACCGTCGTCCGGCGACGGAGATCGGAACCCACAAGCACACTAATCACGAAGCAAATGGTGGCTGGCGCATGTAAAGCAAAGGGGCTTTTCGCAGATTCGAGAAAGCACGTGGCGTAAAAACCCTTCTTTGGTGGGGAGAAATTCGTGGGGGAGGAGCAGAAGAGACAGACTCGGAGTGAGCGAGCTCTGATCTGTCCCTCACGAGCTGAGCATTATAGTAATGCACGAGGGTTCAGTCTTCACCTTGAGATCACAGCCATTTAATTACTATCAAATTGACTGATGCCGAACCATTATTCAAGTCACCCGGAGCAGAAGAGTACCCGAGTCAAACGCCACGCCCCACTGCCCAACTCCTGGAATTTTAAACTACAAGCTCTCCAGACAGACTTCCCAAAGCTGAATCTGTCCCCACTGCCTCACCATCTTGGCCACGAAGAAATGGCCGAGGGGGAATCGCACCTGGACCTTGGGAAGTGCCCTTTGGAGCTCCCATCAGTTCTGTCACCATGACATCATCTCATCGGTCGAGTCGAGTCGAGTCGAGTCGAGTCGAGTCAGTCAATCTCGAATCCGTGACGTTAATGGGATCATTTTAGCATGAATAAGCATGGTAGGTGGAGTGTAATTAGGCTCTCATCGACGGGTGCCTTTCGAAGCGATTCGAGTACGTCGAAGCCGACGCGACTTGCCTCCTGATGCAGGCAACCGGTACGCCGTCTTGTCAGCGAAAACACGTACATCGCATTGCTGAGCGGTTCGGCACGGCTGGCAGTCAGGACAAACTCTTACTAATGTGTGTCCATCTCCTCTTTTTTCCACACCACCTAACTCTCTGGGAAAGAAGACTTTAATTCGGTGGGCTCACTCCCTCCCCTGTTCTCGCTCTGTCTTTCTCTCTCTCTCTCGTTCGCATTCTCTCTTTTTGAACCGAGAGTCTATCCATCTACTCCTCCCCCAGTCCCACCGCATTTTCCCTGAACTACCCAATTTTTGCTGCGGAAAAAGTCGACATCTTGTCTTGGTTTCTTGCTCGCTTGTGCCCTGCACTCCTTTGGCACTGCTACTCCGTGTGTGTGTGTGTCTACTGTCGAGAGCTCGAGCTTTGATTTGGTTTCGGCAGTCGCCCATCATGGCCTCTGCATGTTCGCTTCGTAAAGGTGCCTGCTTTTTCCGTCGACTCCTCGTTGCTGGAGACGTGGGATCATGGGCATTTCTCTCCTCTGTCTCAATGATTGCCTGCTGCTGCTGCTGCTTTTAGATTTACAGTTTTGGGAGAAAAAGGGTGGTTTTTTATGACGTGATCTGGGAGTCCTTGAGCTTCAGAGATTCCGGATTTCGTCAACTTTTAATGCTGGCTTTTTGGGAGACCTTTTAGCTTTGATTCTTTCAGGTCGTTCACTTGGCCAGCTCGTGGCGGTTTCCAATTATTTGTTTTCTTGCTTTTTTTAAAAAAATTCTCTCATTTTGCGGGTTGATCTTCTTTGGTGACCCCTTTTTGCGGTTCCAAGTTCGATCGGTTGCTCAATCAGTTCCCTTTTTTGGGCCACATTTTGAGAATCTCTTCGTTCTCTTTCTGTGTGTCGATCCTTGCCGGCGGGCTCTGGAATTTGGAGGGCTGAGGACTGTGGAGCGAGGAATGCAGAATGCAGATGATATGTTTGATAATTTGCCTCTTCTTGGTCAATGCTCTTGCGGGGTCGGACTTGGAAGCGCTTTTGGAGCTCAAGAAAGGTTTCCAGAGAGACCCCTCAGGGCAAGTTCTTGATTCATGGGATTCCAAGTCCTTGGCCTCTAATGGTTGTCCGCAGAATTGGCACGGTGTCACGTGTAGTGGAGGTCATGTCACATCACTTGTCCTCGACAATGTGGGCCTGACTGGAAAATTCAGCTTTGTTGCTGTTTCTGGTCTCACCATGCTCCAGAATTTGTCAGTATCTAACAACCAATTGACAGGCATTGTCTCAGAGGTTAGCTCGGGCTTAGATCAATTGAGATACTTAGATTTGCACGGTAATGCATTTTCCGGGGATGTCACAAAGCTGCTCTCTGTTTTGGGCGACATAGAGTACGTTGATCTGAGCCATAATCAGCTCTCCGGTTCGCTTGACCTGGTGCTTGGTAATTCTAGTTTTGTCACCTCGATTCGCTATCTGAATGTTAGCTCAAATGCTTTAGTAGGGGAGCTTTTCTCGCATGATGGGATGCCGTTTTTCGACAGTTTGGAGGTGTTTGATGCTAGTAACAATAAGTTGGTGGGTAAAATACCCTCCTTCAACTTTGTAGTGTCTCTTCGGATTCTCCGGCTCGGAAACAACCAGTTGTCGGGTTCTTTACCGCAGGCGCTGTTACAGGAGAGCTCTATGATTTTGGCTGAGCTGGATCTCAGTATTAACCAGCTTGAAGGTATCTAGATCCATCAATTTAATGCACCTTCTGTTCGATTGCCTTTCTCCAAATTCTTTGGCCTGGTTTCGTTCTGTCCATTCAGAACCATTCTGTGCAGGGAATGATTAGATCCACAATGAAGCTAGATTTCTTGCCAAATGAAGATGACATGTTTCTTCAGCTATGACAAGCATATGTTCCTGAAAACATATATAAGCATTTATCTGTTAGAATTTTTACCCCTCATAAATCTAAAGGAACCACTGGAAGTTTTTTTATGTTAGGCAATTTCAGAAGTCTCTGCGCCTCCTTTGAAACTTAAAGAAATTGGAGAAACTGTCCTAAATTTCTAATGCTTTCACTGTATGTCTGGTATGTGTTGTACCATAACCAACTTTTCATGATAATTTTGTAAAAGTAACTTTGTTTGAGGCGCACTCTGCATGTTTTCACGGAGTTTGAAATAGGCATGATATTCTGAAATGACTATTTTTCTAAAAGCACTGATGTGGTTTCTATTATATTGCCATTGCTCTTACCATGCAATAATGTATTGACACACAGTGAGAAATTTTTCGATTAACATCACTCACTGGAACGAAGGCGAAATCTGAATTTGCTTATTGTGATTAGCTGATGTGCCATGTCAATTTGGTTGTTTTATTTTAGAATATTTTATGTGCTACACAGGTTACAGTTAGCATATGAGATTTTCAGATTCTTCACAAAACTGAATCTGATTATAGTACTTATGGTCATTCTGATGTAATTTGATCGTCTTGGCAGGCCCAGTTGGAAGTATTACCTCTGCAACTCTGAAGAAGCTTAATTTATCTTCAAACAGACTGTTGGGCGCATTACCCATCAGTGTAGGGCATTGTGCCACAATAGACTTGAGCAATAATTTGTTCTCAGGCAATGTCTCACGAATACAGAGTTGGGGTAACTACGTGGAAGCCATTCAATTGAGTTCCAACTCATTGACAGGAACATTACCTGTCCAAACTTCTCAATTTTTGAGACTGACTTCTTTCCAGATCTCGGGCAACTCAGTTGAGGGCACTCTTCCCCAAGTCTTAGGCACATATCCAGAACTAAAAGTATTAGATCTTAGCCTCAACCAGCTTAGTGGATCCCTTCTTCCGAGTTTGTTTAGCTCAACCAAATTGACTGATCTTAACTTATCGGGAAACAACTTCACTGGTTCAATCCCTCTTGAGGAAAATTTAGGCAATTCTTCTGTAGGTTCCGCTCAGAACTTCAGCCTTTCGATTATTGATCTGTCAAATAACTCATTAAGTGGCTCTCTCCCTCGGGAAATCGACAGATTCCGCAACTTAGTATATCTGGACCTTTCTCGCAACTACTTGGAAGGCGACCTTCCTAATGATCTGCCTGATGAACTTCAAGGATTTAATGTTTCTTACAATAATTTCTCAGGCACTGTGCCTGAAAACTTGAGAAGATTTCCTGATTCAGCATTCCATCCAGGAAACTCTTTGCTGGTTTTTCCTTATTCACCAAAATCTCCTAAAGGCCCTCCAGACAGGATTGAGCGACCTCGGGGACATCGTTTGAGAACTGCTATTAAGATTGCCCTTATTGCAGGTTTGGTTGGAGGTGCCTGGATGATAGCTATTCTATGCTTCATTATCTCTCGCAGCAGAAAACAAAAGGAAGGTGAAGATTTGAAAGGAAATATTGGGAAAAGTGGCCGTTCTCTGGGCGATTCTGCAGCCAATCCTGCATCATCCCCCCAAAAGATATTGGAGACTCCATCGTCCTCTGTTACTTTAAATCCAGATCAGCTGCCACCTGCTCAGATGGGCTTTGTACCTCAAACAGAATCGAATTCATCAGTCGCAAAAGCGAGTAAAAATCTTAGCCATCCTGAAAGAAAAGATGAATGGGTTTCTTCTCCTATGTCTCTGTTGTCTTCTTCAAATCCATCACCTTCTAACAACCAGTATCTGCCTGAGAGCCCCAGTGTGCTCAGGGTTGGTTCTCCAGATAAGTTGGATGGCGACTTGCATCTATTTGATGGGTCCTTTATGTTCACAGCAGGAGAACTTTCGCGTGCTCCTGCAGAAGTCATGGGAAGGAGTTGTCATGGAACGTCATGTAAAGCAACACTTGATTCGGGCCGGATTTTGGTTGTCAAATGGTTGAGGGAGGGGATAGCAAAAGGAAGGAAAGACTTTGCTAAGGAAGTCAAGAAACTTGGGAGCATCAAACATCCAAATCTAGTTTCTATACAGGGTTACTACTGGGGACCACAGGAGCATGAAAAGCTGATCATATCTAATTATATCAATGCAGCAAGCTTGGACCTTTATCTTCAAGGTAACCTTATCCCATCTTTGTGCTTGACTTGAGAATCTTCAATATGTGATTCAAACATTACCGTGGTCTTGTTATTGTTACATATGTTCCATGTGACAGTGTTTTAGCTCGTGATTTTTAAAGCTTAAACCGGTAAAAAACTGTTGCTTAAAAAAGCAGAAGTTGAAAGTTCATTTTCGATTTGATTATTTTATAATTATATAAACTGCAACGCCCTTTGCGTGATGCTCTATCCTCATTAAACTTAGGGTCTATGGGAGAGATTAGTCAGAAAATCATCTTTGGAGTTCCTAGTGCTGTCTTACCATGTGCACAATCTTCTGCAAGTGAAGTATTTCCAAATGAAGTGTATCTCTAGAAAAGATATAATATGTCATCAGGAGTCAAGACATGTCATCCACTGAAGAGCACCAAAACCATCTGGTTAAATGAATAAAAGCTAGAGCATCATGATATTTCACCTGGCTAGGTTTTTGGTCCTAGAGACAGTCATAGTGGACCTGATGAGTAGAATGACTTTGTTAGTTATACAAAGGGTTGGTGCTTTTACATCGAAGTTTTCTATGTTTGGGCAATATATAATATATCTTTATCTATTTGGAAATCGAAATTGTTCATTGTCATTTCACTCTGGAAATTCCTATCGGCATGGATCAAGATACCACTGAAGATAAAATTGAAAACAATTGAATGTTACTTAGCATCAATTAAGACACCTATGAGTCTATGACATGGTTTATGTTCTTTGCAACAGAGAAGGACCCAAGGAAGCTACCGCCCTTGTCTCTAGATACAAGGCTCCGGATTGCTGTTGATGTGGCGCGGTGCTTGAACTTCCTCCATAATGAGAAGGCAATACCACACGGCAACCTAAAGTCAACTAACATCTTGTTAGAAGCTCCGAACTTCAATGCCGTTGTCACGGACTACAGTCTCCACAGAATAATGACACCGGGTGGTACCACCGAGCAGGTACTAAACTCCGGTGCCCTTGGTTACCGACCACCTGAATTTGCCAGCTCGAGTAAACCGTGGCCATCACTGAAGAGTGATGTCTATGCATTCGGGGTCATATTGTTGGAGCTTTTGACTGGAAGAAGTTCAGGGGAAATAATTTGTGGCGACCGGGAGTGGTCGACCTGACGGATTGGGTTAGGTTGATGGAAGGAAAAGGCCGCAGCAATGAGTGCTACGACATAAGGATTCTGGAGGCATATGACATGGAGGAGGACTTGCCAGGATATCTCTATGACATGTTGCAGGTGGCTCTGAGATGCATCCTTCCGGCATCCGACAGGCCAGACATTAAGACAGTTTTCGAAGATCTTGCTTCTCTACGGCCATGATGGGCAGGGCAAGCTAATACGACTAGTTCGGCCATTGATATTTCCTGTACTGATCCTCAATTCTTTTCTATTTTTGGTTTCTTCCATTTAATCCATATTTGATTCTTGTATGCAGTTCTTCACTTGAATAGGGCTAGCAGTTTTAGTTCGGTGCCAAGATTCTTTCCTTTGGTATTCTTCGGAGAAATCATCAATAAAGCTGCATCGAGATGTAAAGGGGATGATTGCCATTCTTTTCTCAACCGGAATGTTTCTGCCATAAAAAAAGGAATCAGGTTCGCACCCGAACGGGCCAAGCCATTACTTTTGCACCACTTTCCATTAGTCGGGTTACTCCTCTTTCATGGCATTGCGAAACGAAAGAAATTGGACCGACGACGGTCTACTGTGGGATCTTCCTCTGCCCACCATATTGATCCAGTCAATGTGCCATCTCCCTCCGGCCACCCACAGAAGTCTGCAGACTGGAGGAGTTTTGTCTCGGTCCATATAACTGGCTGTGAATGCACCGTTCTTTTGGAACCGCAAGCAGTTTGGTTTTTTCTACGTGTAATGTTGCGAGCGTCCGTCTGGATCGCGTCGTCTCTTCCTGAAAGTTTTGGGCCGGACAAGGACATCCGATGTTTGAACTATCATAAACACCCAAAACATAAAAACAATCGTCTTGTCGGCATTAAACCACCTAATTTCTTCTCATAAACATCTCTCTCTCTCTCTCTCGCCTGACTTCGAGAAAATTTCAACAGCGCGTGACGTCGCTCGAGGCGTGTTGACCGGCAACCATAACCCTTCGATCAGCTGGTGCGTCTGAACGAAATAGCAGGGGCCCGCCCGCATAATGGTACGTCTGACAATGCATGCATGCTCGAAGTACAAGTTGATCGCGACCCGGTTTGATTTATCGTGTCCAAGAGAAGGGGGAAACATCAAACTTTAGTTAAGCGCGAGCTTGTAGATGAAGGCGCTGGTTTCTTCGTGCTGTTACGCTGTAGCTTTCTGCTGGCGGAGGATATTATAATAGCGGAGGAAAGAAGGTCGAAGAAGCTTCGTTTTGACCGGCCTGAGAGGCTCCTCAACCTAACGCCGTGAGAACGTTTTGCCCCACGTTTTCTGAGGAAAGCGACAGTGGGAAAATCAAGACCATCTCCTCCAAAGAAAATT
Source organism: Eucalyptus marginata (assembly GCA_014182565.1). Taxonomy (NCBI): domain Eukaryota; kingdom Viridiplantae; phylum Streptophyta; class Magnoliopsida; order Myrtales; family Myrtaceae; genus Eucalyptus; species Eucalyptus marginata. The sequence continues at coordinate 5,891,633 of CM024594.1, read as the reverse complement.
CCAACTTGGCTTGTAGAGAGAGAGGGAGTGTGTGAATGGCTTGAGCAACACTAATCTCTCTCTCTCTAAATGACCAAATTGTCCAGCAGTAGAGATGGCCATGACGCTGAATGGAGTCAGTAGGAAGGGGTGGTTCTGTCCATTAAAGTCAAAGATTTCGCCTCGTTACGGTCGAGAAGGCTCTGGTTAGTATATGCCCGAAAGAAAAAGAAAGAAAAGAATGACAGCATCAAGAAATGGGAACGAACTACGAAGGGGGGAAGGTTTGCTTGTGGACTTGTTCTCGAGAAACAACCAATTCTTTCGATGGGTGCTCAAGAAAAAAAAAAACTTATTAATTGACACGCTAGACAATGACCTGGACTCCATTCGCATTTCGATTACTTAGTCTTATCTCTCGGCTCTTTGTATGCAACCATAACTATCTTTCTCTCTCTCTCTCTCTCTCTTCCATACTCAAAGAAACGAATCAGTGAGCACGAACAGAGCAAAACAGAGATCAGCAGATCAAGTTCCGGGTCTGCTCTCCAAAGAGAGGGCGGCCACATATCCGAGGCAGTGAATCAGGTGAACATCTTGATTCTGCATACTGCAACATGATTCAGAGCACACCATCATCATCATCAACTTGTGCACTTTATCTCTGCTCCTTCTCGATCTTTTCTCATAATAAGCCATGGCGACGCCTGCCTCCTACTAAAAAGTGAAAAGTTCCCATCAATATATAGTCGGTCGCTCTCGTTAGCTTTATGGAGACGAACCCATTTCATGTTTCGAAACCTTCATTTGCAGAAAGTATGTATTTCGGCGCGCAGCCGGATATTCCTTCTCAATAAAAATCTCGTCTTTGATAGTCTTCGCTCGTTTTTCCGATCCGGGCTTCATGAAAAACTTCACAATGGCGATATTTATCTGTATGCGGATATGCATAGTGTCCTTTGGTAATCCTCACGAGTTAATAGTAAGTATTTGACATATTACAAGAACAACGAGCATTGCTTAACGAGTGACCAGGGAAAAAAAAGATAACTGGAAACAGGAAAAAAAAAAAAGACGAATTTTTGTATAATTATGCTTACCCGGTAAAATCTCTTATTATATCTTCCTGACTGGATCAAATGAATTGACAAAAAAAATGTTTTTTTTTTTGCCTCATAAGACAATGTTAAATTTCATTGGTAACGGATTGCTGTTCTTGCTGGTTTTTTGAATTCCAGTTAATTCACGCGCGCACCGAGTCCACTCCCCCAAAAGGGTCCACCGCGCATCCACTCGACTCGATGGCAGACCGAGTCCACCCGCACGACTCCCCGCCGGCATCGCCGCTGTCCCCGACGGAGAATCCTCCTCGGGAGCCGCAGTCGCCGCCGAAGCTGGCGCTCCCGTCCGAAGACAAGCCCGTCTCGCCCCCGCTCACCTACGTCATCCAACTCCCCAAGGACCAAGTCTACCGCGTCCCGCCCCCGGAGAACGCCAAGCTCTTCCAGCGCTACACCCGCCGGGCCCAGCGCCGCGGGAGCCCCTGCTGCTGCATCTTCCTCGCCGTCGCCGCCCTCGTCCTCCTCGTCGGCGCCGCCGCCGGCCTCTTCTACCTCATCCTGAGGCCGGAGCCGCCGAGGTACGCCGTCGACGGCGTCGCGATCAGCGGCGTGGACCTGAACACGACCTCCGCGATGTCGCCGGAGATCATCCTCGCCGTCCGGGCGGAGAACCCTAACGACAAGATCGGGATTTACTATCTCGGCGGAAGCTCCGTCAACATGTACCACGAAGGCGTTAGGTTGGCCGGCGGGGCCTTGCCCGCGATGTACCAGTCGTCGAACAGCTACACGGTGTTTAACGTGACGTTGACGGGGAGCGACGTCGTACTGACGAGCGATTCGCTTCGGGGTTTGACGGCGCAGCAGAGCCAGGGAAGCGTGCCGCTAAAGTTGACGGTGAAGGCGCCGGTGAAGTTCAAGGTCGGCGCCGTTAAGACGTGGAAGATCACCGTCAAGCTGTCGTGCGACGTGACGGTGGACAAGCTGACGGCGTCAGCGAAGGTTCTGCAGGAGGATTGCGATTATAGTGTAAATATATTTAAATAAAATGCGGAAAAAATGGGTGATATATTCGGTAGCCTGTAGAGTTTGCTGAGGACTGAGTCAGTATTTAAAGTTCGGTAAAAAATATAAAAATATATTTTATTTTATTATTATCGGATGAAACTTATGTACACGAGTTACGTCCTCAAGTGAAAATGAAGGTACCATTTGGACAATCGTTTTGTTGGTATCTATCTGGAGACCGTATAACATATTTTTATTTGACTCGAAAACCATATATTATACCTAAAATTAAAAGAAAGTCATTGAGTGGTTGTCGAAAAACGAAAGTGTGACGAAACCACCTCTTTGCTAGCATTTATCATCCAGTAATTTTGGGAATTCTTTTGTTGGAAGATGTCTATGCTATGAAATTGAATCCTGTCGAAAGAATCCATTGAATTGGTGAGTTTGGGGACTTGACATGGTTTTGGTTCTATTGATACCGAACTTTAAACTCTATATAGAGAAAGTTCACATTGAACTTAGACCAATCATTGATATGATCTCGATTTAAACTGTTTATTCCAAATAGATTTTTTTTTTTTTTTTTTATGACCTAGGAACCCCCGTACAGCCGGCAGCCGGCGAAGTAATCCCGGCAATTTTATGATCCTTCTATGATTTCACATTCCAACAAGCGACTTCAATCGCCCTGGAGAAGCGTTAAACCAACATCAAACCATATCATTTAAGTTGTTTCCCCGTCTTTGCTTAGACCGAGACAAACTGTGCAGTTGATGAAAATCCCACGTTGACTTGGTTTGTTAGATTAAGATTATCAGCTTGAGCAGCTCAGAGAGAACATCTGACATCATCCGGAGTTGTTATGGCCGCAACGAAGGTAGGTTTCGAGATCGGTTGCGCATCGAGTTCGGAAAGTGGGAATGATTCAACTGAGGTAGGAATGAACTAAAACGAGTGGAAAAATCTTTGCTCAACTCAGCAAGCCATCTTGAAGCAACGACCGGCTCTTGTTCTGATGGATTCAAAGGGCGAATTCTCGTGAGAGCAGCTTCATTCACAATGTCAACACTGCCAAAGGAAAATAGCATTTGCAAGTGATCGCGATTGCCTGTGACGGATCAAAGAAGAAGGGAAGAGAACTTCCTCGGGCCGTGAAACTTTGGTTACCCAAATCCACACGGCGAGTCAAGAACAGCGCGAGGCCCTTTTCGCACTATAAATCGATCGATCTTAAACAGACTCAAATGTGAAAAATCCACAACAAGTGCGAGATTTTCAAAGTCTATATTTCTTAGAATGGGGTAAAGGCAAGTAACCCAAGCCAAATTCTGCCATTCTTGGCCAGCTGAAAGAGACCATGGCCGCTTCAAGAAAAGACCTCCATAGATTCCTCTAGATATAGCCTGCTCAAAGAAAAACTGATTCAAGATGCAAGAGCTGTGTGCATGTGTACACTGACAGGGACACAAGACATATAATGCAGAAGAAAACAAACATCGACGCATCGTGACCTTTAATTATTGATCAATATTGTACAGAACCGTTCCAGTATGACGCAGCTAGATGCATACCACAAGCAACTTGAACCGATATTTACATCCATTTTGTAAAACATGTACATTGACCAAATTCATCTTCGTGTAGAGACTCTATTATCATCACAAATGCTCAAGAAAGCTAAAGAAAGACTAACATATGGTTTTCTTCATCTCTGCTATGGTTCATTTTCTAGTAAATGTAAAACCCTACTCAGTATCTAAACCGTCTAAAGAATTCTCGGAAGGGAATTTTACAATTTCCAAGCCTATATTCTTTGTACAAAGAACCTGAACCTGTCATTGGGACTTCCAGTGCTCATAGTGGCTTTTTGCATCCTGGATGGCCTTCTCCAGTTCTGCATAGTTCTCTACGGACGACTTTGCAAAATTTTTCAACTGATCGAGTACGTCAGTCAATTTTGATTGGAAAGGATCGAAGTGTGAAGTCCATTCATATGGAGCTTCGTTGCTCAATAATGCATCAAGAGCCGGGTCACACGCATCGTCAGCATTTGAGGATGATGGATGAGGCCATTTTCTAATCTTTTTCTGGCTTTTTTCTTCACGTGGTAAAAAGCTAGAAACCTCAGCTGCTAAACGCTTGATGGAATCTGTAACTTCCTTGGTAGGCAAGGAGTCGAGCTTCTCCAACCAGACACCGCATGTTACATATATTGGGGGACCTACTAAGTCCCTTATTGATGGGGTTTGTTTTGCCCTTCTCTTTCGTTTTGAAGTCTTTTGATGAATGACGCATTTATCTAGCCACTTGTCTATTGCCTGCAGGTAGAATTTCTGGGCAGCAATCCACTTCATAAAACTCGTAGAGAGAGAGCCCAGCTCACTTTGAAGATAGACTGTCTTCTGCCGCTGTATGGTAATCTTGGCATTGCTGTCGTTATATGCCTCTGAGATTATGGTAAACTGAAGACTGTGGCACTCAGACATTAATTCCCACATCCTACTTAACCTGCAAAATAAGGTTCAGAAGAAAAATTGAGGAATAGATCCCAGACAGTGTGACTTGAATGCATGGTCTCATGACCAGAAAACTCAGATAATTCCGAATCATAGTCGGGCAGAATAAAGGACAATAGCAGGAATGAGGGTTGTGGACAGCTTGAGATCAATCTTTTTGAAGGGAGACGGAGTTCCCAAATTCCTGTGCAAACATGTGTACACGCCCCGAAATTTTGTGACATGCAGCCAAGCGATGAGAGAAAAACCAGCAGTCATGAATGGCAAGGAGGCAGAAATGACAAGTTATACCCTTCAACCAACTCTTCAAGTTGTGGTTGCAGCTCTTTGTCCCTTAATTCCTCAATGCTCTTTGAAATTGAATCAATCCTCTGAATCGCAACTCTGATTCTTGAGTGCAAATCTTTGATCGCTGCGCGGGTCTTATCAATTCTAATACTTTGGGCATCCTTTGATTCAAGTTCTGTTAGAAGTTTGCACGTCAAGTCATACTTCCTCCTAATTATCCCACTCGCCTGACATATTTGGGGAGAAAAAAAATGAGTATACATGTTAGCTCACAATTCGAGGATTGTTCAACATGTATCATAGCATGCTGTGCATCTTCTTTTCATTTCATTAACATGATAATTCAAAGCCTTTTTGTGCCACTAGCCTCTAATTCATCAGAGTAATGTCATAATCGCATTACATTAATTGCACCTTAAAACAATCACCAGTTAATCCAGTAGAAGTTCAACAATACCTTGACTTCATCATAAAGCTTTCTCTCCCATGCATATAGGCGATCCAGTGTAGAAGCATGACTGCCCGAAATCATGCAAAAATTATCAAAATTATCACCGAGCTCCTCTATTTCATCCTTTGAATTCAGCCTCGGAGGATTCCAAGAAGAAACAGAACGAGAAGAACCAGTTCCGTGCCAAGTTAAATACTTTACTGCAGTTTGAGTAGACTCTAAAGGACACAAGCAAAAATTAGCTTAGAGGTTTGACGCGAAAGTAAAGCAATGAACACATCAGTTTTACACATGTCATGGACAAAAAATAGTGCTGTTCTTTCTAACAAGCTAAATTATTCCTTACTCCTCATATACAAGAGGATGCCATGAGGAAAAATAATTTACATGCACACATGCTGCATAAGACTTCAGAGAGTTTCGCATAAATTTACCGGAACTGAACCCAAGTATTTTCAGCAGTGTGTGCTTATTTATCTTTCATGCTGCTTAGAAAAACACAGATAAGGAAAACCACAGCAACATTAAGCACTTTTGAAAACTTTTAAGCATCTAAAACACTACAAATTTCGATTCATCCATAATATCTGGGGAACTTATAGAGACAACATCAGAAGACAGAGTTTTGCCTTTCCATAGTTGTTGTATCAAATTTGAGCATTTTTCGTGAATTTGAGAATCTGCTCATTACATATAGGCACTGTAAGCCAATCTATCAGACATGGGGACTGAATCTGGATTTTATAGAAGGAAAGAAAAAAATAAACAAAATGTGGTCCTCGGCACTTTTGATAAGGATGGATATATAAGTTTCTTCAGAAAAGAAGTGTCTTTTCATATAACAAAAGCAATGTAAGTAGAGCAACGTAATTTTCTCAAGGATTGTTTCTGAACAGATGATTTGAAGGAGAAGCCACAACAATCTATATAAGTGAAAGACACAATCCGAATGGGGATTTTCTAAGGTACTATAAAACGAGCATGAAGGCTACCTTATAATCTCAATGAAGTTATCAACCAGATGGCCTCATTTTTTGGAATCAACAATGATACGATGCATTCATCACAGGCAAAAGTCCACAATTCAGTCACAGAGATTCAGGGGGCTCACCTTGAACTTGATGATAGTCTTCCCCACAAGAGAAACAAGCTCGAAGATACTTTAGCACAATTGGCTCACCTGCCACATTACTTCTGCAGTTAAAACCCTTGGAAATTGAATGGGCAATGGTAGAAAAGGACTGATCCAAAAGTACAATGCACAGAAGCTAAATAAGAACTCAAGCATAGAATTCTTAAAATGCTTAATGAAGTTTTATGATTTAAGGAATTTAGACCAATCAGCCTTTAAATCAACCGCATAAACTTCTCATACATAAATTTTGGAATGCATAACAAATCAGCCACGCCAAATTAATATCCAGCAAATAAGGTGTACCAGCACTTTGTAGTAATAAATGCATTCTCAAACCTAGATGTGAAAGAGACAATGGACAATAAAGTCTCGACCTTTGATACAAAAAATTTGGGCAGAGAGAGAGAGAGAGAGGACCTTTCTTCTCTTTCCTCGGGCATACTAGTTGAATGTTCAGTTTGTTTGCTTCTAGCATCCGTGGATTTTCTTTTCCAAACTCTGAAGCTTTTAGGAAAAGACGTTCAATATCGTTGATGCTTGAAATGAAGTCCTTTGGATGAAATTTAGCTTCACTAGAATCTTCTTCGAAAGATATTTTCTCCGCGTCAGCTTCCAGATCAGCCACAGGAGATGTCTTCCTCAGGGGTGATAAATCAGGGGAGTAGCCCTTTTCTCCTTTCAAGGAGTTCATTCCCGAAGCTCTTGTCGGTGATAAACTAGGCTTACCCTCATCATTCACCTCTCTAGAATTCTTGGATCTGCCAACTGGAGTATCAACGGAAGCCACGCTGAACTCGTCTTCAGAATCCAGAGATCCTTCAGCACTAGAAAAAGAATCCTTCTCCTCATCATATTCTGGTTCAGAAACTTCCTTTTCATCCATGAGTTTTCTTACATCATCAGAATTCTCCAATCCTTGCCTTGCTCCCTTCCCTTCAAGGAATGGAAACTGATGGTCGATTGGATGGGAGTGACCAAAGAAATCCCACAATGGACTTCCAGGAGGGACAGCAGGATTCTTCAATGGCGAGGCTTCTGGTTTTTTTGAGGAACAATGTGGAACATTTTCTGGAGTACAAGATGAAGTCACTGTCTGTGTAGCAGGCAGAGCAAGTGTTTCTTCAACTTTTGTAGAACAGCTACCTTGAAACTTCATATAACTGGCTCGAACGGAAGAGGAAGTAGGCGATAGAGATGGAGAAAGAACGCCCTTGCTCTGAAAGCGGTGTGATCCCAAGGGAGGTGAAGATGAAAATTGGAAAGTGGACTTCTCGGTAAATGCAATTGGCTCAGGTGTTGCACTTGTTGAGGCATACGAGGGAGACCCCTTTGGAGATTCTGTTTCAAAGAACTTTGTGAGAGCTGTCCCTACGTTCCTTAATGATTCCACATACATGACATGTGCATACACAAGGGAGCCCCAACCATCAACAGCTTGCCCAACAAATTTTTTTCTCTCCCGACAAAGCTGCAGGGCCTTATCTTCTTCCACTTTAGAGCCGGTAAGTCCCGTTTTCCACGGCATTCTGCAGCTTCTTTCAAGTGAATTATATAGAAACCCTGAAAAATATTAGTTCCATTTTATCAGATAAATCCAAAGTACAAGGACCATCACTTTAGATCTGGGGAACACCATCAACTGACCTTAAAGCACAGTCCTGAAAATAAATACTAGTGCAGTGGTAAAAGTGTGCTAGACTCCTCATTTGGCCAAAATACTAGACTAAGCATATTGGATTTAGATATCGAAGTATTAGACAGGGATGGAGATTTGAGAATGGAACCTCTCGATATAATTCCATATCTCGACCAACTGGCAACTCAAGATCTTATATTGTTTAATAGTGGTCCCAGATAAACCTTTTTCGCTTACATCTACACATATCTCCAGATACGATCCGCTAACAGAACAGCAGATCATCACAAAGAATCAGCATTGCAAAAGACGAGGTTCCCATTGTTTTCTTTTCCAAAATGGTAAGGAAACAAGGAGAACATAGGTTCTCTAAAATTCCTAACACAGTATAAACAGAAGAAATCAAGAACAAATGCGAAGAGAAAGCCATCAATGCTCAGCTTTCACGTCCGCTTTCTTGATATATTGACCTTCATACATGCTGGCACTACATGCGATGGAAAAGAAAATCGAAGAGGAATATACCTCAGATGAACAAGCTAACAACCAAATAAACGAAAGATGAATAGAGAGAATTTGCTCATTAGCAATATCCACCAGTTCCACGAAGTTCTTCTAACAGTGCGAAAACTAAAGAAATGGTTTTCAAAGCCAACAATCTTTAATTCCTCCGAACCAACATCTTCACCTTCACATGTTTACTTGCCTCTTACAAATTTTAGTGATCAGGTGACCACCGATACAGGACACGGCCAACTGTTCCAGCCCTTATGCTCGAACAGAAACGAAGTCAACCCCATTATCACCATCAGACATGAAGCGAAAGACGTCGAATTACTATTCGATGATTCCTATTTCTCACGTTTCTTCGGACTCTAAACAGGGGAAACTCCATCAAATCAAATTGACCCGGGAACAAAAAGGCCGGACGGGATTGGAAAACAAGCCAACAGGATTCCAGAAGCGTCCGGTGGCTACAAGGGACGGAATTCAAAACCCGAGCTCTTGCCAAAGAAGGGAAGATAAAAAAAATAAAAAAAATGGAACTTTGCGACTTATTAAAGCCTAAGAGACTAGCTGGAGCACAGGCGAGCTGCGGAATTTCAATAAGAACCTCGCGAAATTCACGACACCGATCGAGGAGTCCTCGATTCTGCAGACGACGATCAATCGGGGGAAGAGCACAAGAACGAGTCAAGAGGACGGAAACAGAGCCGGAGCCCGCCGGGGCAACAGAGGCGCGCTCCAACAAGCAACAAGCAAACAAGCAACAAGCAACAACAACAAGAAGCAACGACAGGTGTAACAAACAGGCGACCGCACGGAAGCGTACGACCACAAAGCACGCGTCGGAAGAGGAAGAGCCGATCGAAATAAGAAAGCTCGAGCTCACCTCAAGTCGTCGCCGTCGAGCGACGGCCGCGCCGAGCCGGAGGAGGATGGAGAGAGCTCAGAGGAGTCCAGGAGAAGAAGGCGCGCGTCGGAGCGTTGGCATCGGTCAGCTTAGAGAGAGAAAGAGAAGTTCGGGTTGAGTTGACGAAGCAAAAGAGATGAAGAAGAAAGAAGGGAAAACGGGAGAGTTGTGTCGAAGGAACGAAAGCGTCGCTTTCGAGGGAGTCTCCATGCAAGCGAGTGCGCCAAACTGGAAAAAAAAGGTCGGCAAGAAGGCCTTCGCGTTTCCGCTGTTTTTTTATTTCCAAGCCGTTGTCGCTGTAAAGGGCCGGCCGACCTTTTTAGCTTAGCCGCCAAGTTTTAGGGCAAAATTCATAGGGGGGAAAAAGATGGAATTATACCTAACAAAGCAGACCCTCCACCCTTTAGAAAAAGCGAATTCGTGTGCCGAGAAATTCGCAAAGTCCAAACGATACACTCTCGCGCATAAGTTCGCCAGGCACATCGTTCATTCGAAAACAATGGGCTCCGTCATCATGGGATTTGCATGAGATAGGGGGTGTGCCCGTAAGACTCTGCATCGAGAGCATCCGATTCGCGAGTCCGACTCGCACAAGCGATTTCGAGCCGATGATATGTCAGTGACGGGAGCGGTAGTCTTTCGAACATCACACCGGTCCGGATGATGTTTTTCATCCTCAGCATCGTTACTTTATTCCGCCTCTTGCGAATAGAATAATGCTTGGCTTCCTGCTGGAAACCTCCAGCGACATTATTAAAGCGAGGTTTGTGGATGATGATGAGGACCTTTCATCGGATCAATGATTCGCCACCCTAGGGTTCCCAAGAGATGTGACGTGCTCACTCTAGAAATGCCGAGAATCTTTGACCGAACAGGAGGCATTGAGGGCGCACATGATAAAATTCTACTTTTTTTTATTTTTCCGGAACGTTTTAAACGAGGTTTGAAAGCAATCAGTTTGATAACACTGATTTAATTTCTACATTTACGGAAGACGATTTATAAATAAATAAATTTGAAGGAAAAATCATAAGCTAAAATTTTTAACTTCTACCCTGAAAAACAATAGGGCATCAATCGGACATGCACTTGTCCTACAGACTTCCTCACGAATTCATTGACGACGCCTGGGACCGAAGATCAGATCCAAGAGTTTCTCGTGTCTGTGGTGGACCCAAGCTTTGCTTACTCCGGACATGCAAAAGGAAAAAGATGACAACGCGCATCACATTTTGCCCGATTGAATGAAATGATAACTCGACCAAAGTTCCGGCTAGCTATTGGTTGCAGCATAAATACTGAAGCTTGCAGCTTCCAGATGGGCAACCGAGCAAAAATGTGCGGCATCCAAAAATCACCACATATACTAGGAAAATCTAGTACCAGAAATCTCAAAGCTAATTACAGATTGCTAGCCCTTCTGCCGCACTACAAAAGGGAATAATTCACTATAAACGGACAGCATCATGATCTCAGGCGGGCAGAGCTTCGAGTTTTCCTTCTAAAATCAGGACCATTAGGGGCATCTTGACTTGAAGTTGGTAATAGAGTGTCAGCATTTGTAGCTACCCCACTTCGAAGCTTCATTCTCTTTGGACGCGGGAGCGGTTGGCTTTGGATTTGCACATCTTGAGCATCCTCTTCCTCTATTTCTTCCACTTTGGGCAGTACGCATCTCCACTGCTGGCCACAACTAGGACAAACTCGCTCAACCTGCGTGATATAATTTAATTCAGCTCTGAAAATTATCTGAATTAGATAGTACCATGACAAGGAACCCTTCAAGACTTACCTTCTTCTGGGAAAATCGTTTATGCAGGCAATATTGATGGATTCGAACATTACAATCATCATTCGGGCACAATTCCGCCTGTCGGACAGAGATGAAAATCAGAACCTTTAGTAATGTGTTGCGATGTCTTTTGTTTTACAGTAAAAGCATAAATACTTGATGTGCATGTGGCCTGCCTTTCCATGTCTGTGATAAGTCAGATAGTTCAGCAAAATAATGCCATAGTAACTATCGTTAACCTAGTGTGCTGCTATGGAACTTCACCGTGCTTGGCACTTACACTGGTTCACATTTCACAGTTTAATGCACCACATGTAAACATAAATTTTCCATGCATGTTACAACATAAACTGAGATAGGCAATAATGGCAAAAGAACTCATTGGTGAGTCACTTTTTTTCCAAAAGCAACACGTTGCCAATCACATAATTATAGAAGATCTGAACATGTGAAACACCATGAAACATGTAATTGTTGACCAACATAATTGGTGAGTCACATAATTGTTGATCAGCGTCATCAAGAAAGAGAAGGAGCCAACCTTGATAGCAGCTTCATTGCATACTTCACATGAAGGGATATCATTACTCCGGAACCAACTTCTCAGATCAAGGAAAGATCGAATGCCAAGTCCTATCTTACCATCTGAGTCAGAAAAAAGCCACTTGTCCCGCACAAGTTGCTCAAGGGTTTTTTCTTTCTGGGATATAGAAAAATTCCTAAATGCAGGAGGGACACTAAGAGAATTGTCCTGTGACTGCGGCACAGCTCCATTCAGTATCTGTAGATAAAATAGAGGCCCTCATCATGAAATGATGAGACTATCCAGAAATTTAAGAAATTACTGAATCTTAGATATGCAAAAGTTCGTAGACAACTTGGATAGTTTCATTATTCACTTGTATCTATGCACTTTAGTAGTTAAGAATGAAATGAACTTATAGTCCTGGCATTTTATCAAACATAAAGCAGGACTGAAACCAAGCTTTGTTTTTCTCACCGGAACTCCATTGGCAATCCACAAATAATATCTTGACTAATTTATCAACACAAAAGTTGTGACCGAATTATCAATAATTGTCATTTTCCAAAACCATGCAAAAAACTGTCATAAGAATGCATGACATACTCTCCTCTAAACAATTGCAGCATGACAATTCATATTAGTCAGTATGTATGCAGAGGCAGAAACTTCAACCTGATTTTCCAGCCGTATATTTAGGGCATCAATATCTGAAATGCAGCCTTGAGCAGTGGCATCTTGCACTATTGCTTCTACCTGAAAACAGTGATTACCAGAAATAAGCTGAATATCATTGAACATAAAAATCACTTTGAGAGAAGTGGGAAGCAATTTAAATCGTTATAAAGACGTGTTCAAAGGGCATCCTGGAATAGACAGGCAAAGCCACAGGGACATACATCTCCCACTTCTATACAAGATTACATTTTTTTCACCAGAGACTCTTAACTTATTTCACAATTTCTCCAAGTTAACCCATTCTACAAGCCTCCGCAAGCTAAGCCGTTGCGCTACCAGTTCATCTGAGATGATCATGATTTCCAACAATGAATGAGATTGTCAGCTTTACGCAACCTTCAGAGATGAACACCGTCTCTCTCGTTTTTCCAATTTTTACCAGAAATTGAAGGAAGGAATAAGGTCCGAAAGATACATCAAGAGAAATTACTCTGTCCAAACAACGAGTTAGCACATCAGACTAACTGATAGGCAGCAAGACGTACAATGCACTTGTAGAAAGCGATCTGCGGAACCGAGTACTTCGTCCCGAGCTCCGATTGATCGTCAGCGACGTTATTGACGAATCCATAGAAAACCTGGCCGTCGTTTTGGTTCCTGCATCCGCGCAGCTCGCACTGGACGTGCGAGAGCTCCTTATTTATCTTCAGGAGATAATCGTTGAACAGCTGCTGATGATTAGCTGCACAAAACCGCACGCGCTACCCCGTAAACCATGAAAGTTTTCGATTAGGCCGCTCCTGACGGCGCTCCTACCAAGGGCTTGGGACCGGAGGGTTACCTGGGTGTTTGCCGGTGACGCCGTTGAAGACGGCGTGGAAGTCCTTCTCGCTGAGGGGGCCGCGCGAGATCAGGGCCTGGATGAGGACCTTGTGCCGGTCGGTGAGCTCGGGCATGTCTGCCGGACGGATCGCGGGATAAACCCTAGGGTCGAGATTTTGCAGGTTCTCGGGAGCGAGGTTGCCGGGATCAGAGCATCGACCGAGAGGTCGGAACCCTAACGATGGTCGGAATTCGACCGGCAGAGGGGAAGAGAGAGAGAGAGAGAGAGAGAGAGAGATCGGATGGTCGGGTGGAGGGAAAGATCGAATGCAGGTGGCCAGATCGGAATATGGATGGGGCCGAAGAAGGGGTTGTGGCGGGAATGAAAGTGTGCGGGCGTTTTTGGGTTCGATCGTTTTGAAGAGGCTGTGTTATTTTCTCGACGCAGAGCCGATTTTTTCATATTTTGTACTATTAAGCAAAAATGCTCTGCTCATTCTAGAGGAATGAGCAGTATTGAGTATGCTCATACTCAATGTGAGACTGTCATGCGATTCAATTGCCATCTCCGGATAAGAACCACACTCGAAATTGAGAAATAAATAATTGGATCACAAATTAAGAATCGATAAATTGGGATTATGCTTTTTGAACTTTTTTATGGTTCATTTTATTTCGCTTGTTCTTTTTTTATGGACTATTGTGATTGATAAATGTGGATTTTTGCTATCGTGTTTACTTTTATTTTACTTAGATAAAAATGAAACAAAAAGAAGGAGAAGAAATTGGTCAACCCTGCATAAATCTTGGAACTAATTGACAAGGTAAATTCCAGACTTTAAAAACTAAGGAATGATAAGCTAGGTTCCAAGTAAAATGAGTATTGACCTTAAAACTACTCATACATAATAATCATATTCGATAAAATAAGAAATATAAAATAACAATTAAATCTCAATGCAAAATCATCCTAAAAAAAAAAGATCTCAACATAGAATTGAAATTCTCATTAAATGGTGAAAATAGTGTTTGTTAATTCTTATTGCCGAAGAAAAATCCCATAAAAGATATTTTCTATGTATGAGGCCAAAACAAACTCATTTTGTATTCAACCCAATTGCTCCGCCTAGTTATAGTTATTTTTTATCGCTTGTATCCCTTAAAAAAGAACAAATAAACGAAAAATTATTTTAATATTGGATAATAAAAATATTTTTCATTAATTAATTATTTCAAACAATATTAATATTTTCAATATAAATATTTCTCAAATCATTCATTGTTTACAAAACAAAACTTCAAATTCTATCTCCAATCCAATTGCTCAACTCAGAAAATAACCACTTTCAATCTATTATATTTTCTCCCCCTATTTATTCAACTTTTACAATGATTCACCTAAAATCTTTTAGCATACAAAATGGACAAACTTTCAAAAAAATTTCTCATTCTCCGCACGGTGTGAATCTGAACTTAAGCAGCCTCCAGGGAGAAAATTTTGCCTTATTCTTCATCTATTAATACCGAGGTTTCGATTTTCCTCGTAGCTAAAAGCACATGATATAAAGAAAAATCGAGAAAAATATATTAAAAAGAAAAAACATATCTAGGCAAAGAGGCACAAGAACAAACCCTCCCCATCGGACTCAGTTTATCAAGGTCAAGCTCAAGCTAACCGTAGGAGAAACGATGAACAATTCAACCACGGCAAGAAAGGCAGCTTTGCCGAAGTTGATTGATGCCACAGGAACTTGAAAAAAAAAGTGAAGATTCAACAATTAGAAACACTCGCAGGATGTCGATGCATAGAGGACCGACTGAAACAATCACACGGCCTTCTGAAAAGTTCCACACATATTGACAGATCTTTCACTCATTGAGCATCAGCAGTCTGATCAGGAAAGCTCTAGCTTAGATTTGTTGCCAACGGATGTTCCCTCTTTGATTATGTGAGATGCAGAGCGATTCAGAAACACAAACACAAGCACAAGGTTCAACTCTTTATAGTATTGGAAAAATGAATTCTTAGAACAATGCCAAATGAAACAACTAAAGATGGGTTACAGTAGCTGCATCTCACATTAGCTTCATATTTAAGATTTTCCCTGTCAACAGCAGAGTGCCTTTTTCATGAGGCACCCTCCTTGCCCAAACCCATAAATCTACGAATGCTAGACCAAAATCTCATGGCATCAGGACGTTGACAGCCTAAGAGTCACCAGGCATGCTCTTAATGATATCCGAATCACCTGAAGACAATAGAAACAAGATCGATATAAGTGTTTAGTAGAAGTGCATAACAGTGTTGTTGAACCATTAGCATAAAAAAGTTGACTCTAGAACAGCAGCAGCCCATCTCCATACCTGGGTCAATGATGCTGAGGCAGCATACCCGGAAATATTTTCCACAAGCTGTGCCCAAGTCTACATTGTCTGGCACATAAAAATGGAGACATATTCAATTTTGAATCCTTTCATGGTTTAAGGAAAATGGAGTTCAAGTGACAATCATATGAGCAACAGTCAATCCATGAAGCAATCAAACTTCCTAGATCAACATGCTCCATCAACCAAGAAAACTATCTTTTTACCTTGACCCACTTTATCTAAGTCCGTTTGATGAAAAACAAGCTTATGCAAATTCATCATCTCGAAATCCTAATCATAATTGACAGCATCAGGTCGACTGGGTTTTTCCTAGACTTTTCACCTGCACTTGGTAGGAGAGGGTCGCTATGTATAGCCATATAGAAACACATACTTTTGCCCCAGCCTAATTAAGTTGCCAAAATCCATTAAGAGGGAAAAGGCTCAGGTGATGATATGGATTCGGCTCAAAGTACAGACAGAATCGATTGATAATTGATGATCGAGTGGAAATATATGCATCTAAACATAAAGACAGCTATAGCATCAAACCAAATGATCAAAGCCAAAAGACTAACTCGTTTTTGTTCAATTGTACTAAATCCTGAAAAGGAAAAAAAGGAAACAGCTTAAAAGATTCCAAAACTCGAGAAGGGGAACAAAATGGCAATCCAATCTACATTAGAATAAGCTTCACACACAGGCCCAGGTCTAGACTAACTTAAAGCTAGCACACCAATCCAATCGAAAAATTGAACCGTAGGGATTCAACTGACAAACAGCAGATCATCTGGAGTTGACGAACTTACTCCCATTGTAGTGGTGAACTCCAACCTTCGCCAACATGGCGTAATACTCGATCTCGGACTTGCGAAGAGGAGGGCAGTTGTTCGCAATGATGACCAGCTTACCTGCAAAGATTCCCACATCAGAATCCATCACTTCGCGATCAAACTACAACTCAGGATCAGCGCAAGCTTCGATGACCCAATAGCTGGAGTATTATTAGAACGTCCCCAATTCACATCTAAGCCAAGAGATCTAACCACGCCGACTGATCACGCCGCTACGGATAGAATCAACTAGCACCAAAGCTAAACCGGTAAAGGAAAAAACGCACCTTTGGAGTTCCTCAGGGTCTTGAGGACCGTCTTGTACCCCAGGGTGTACTTCCCGCTCTTCATCACGAGAGCGAGCCTGTTGTTGATGCTCTCATGGGTCTTCTTCTGCAGGCGAAAACCGAACCGGCCAAAATGCAGATTCCGTCAGAACTTCGTCATCCATCCATCAGAAAAAATTGAGAACGCGAAGAACGGAGACGTCGAGGAACGGTTCGCGCCGTCGACGAGAGGGGAGGGGAACAAGAGATAGAGGGAGAGAGATTACGGTCTTCTTCGAGGCCACCATTGTTGCTCCTCGCTGGTCGCTGCCCGAAGCTGTGGAGACGGAGAGAGAGCGGCGAGCGAGGAGAGGAGAGTAAACCCTAGGGGGGACGAGGAGGGAGATGGTTTTATATGGGGATGAGATGGGCTTGGGCTTTTGGGCTGGGCCGTGCTTCGAGTAGGCCTGATGAAAGTTTGTTTGCAAGTGAGGGGCTCGAGTTTGTGGCGATTCCCCAATTCGGCCCTCGACCGAGCTAAATTTGCATTTCCTTCCGGTTTTTTTTTCTAATTTGGTCCCTCGAAGGCCCATCGGTGGTAGCCGGCAGTTCGGTTCCCACCCAGAAATCGGGAATTTGATCAGAGGGGGCGGTTCTTAAGTGAGTCAATGGAACCAATGGCATCTTTAATTTGCTTTTTATTTTTAATGTTTGAGACGAAATTAAAGATGTTATTGATGATCAAGATGTTTTAAGTACGTGTAATATTATAGGTTTCACAAAGGCAAAATTTTGGTTGGAATGAGTAACAACTATTGTGTTTTTACCCACCTCGCTATGGACGCATTGATTTAGGCCTTTCCCCCTTTAATAACGGAATGAGAGAGGTTCGAGTCACCGCGTGCGCATTAGTGTGATTTAAGTAGGGTGTCGTGAGAGGTGGTCCCATCTGGTCTTGCAGGGCATTTACACCTATCACTTGCTTTGTGAGACGGTTCCTCCGATCCAAAAAAAAAAAAAAAAAAAAAAAAAACTATCATGCTTTAGTTTATTCTTATCATCTTACTCAAGTGTGTGAGTGAAATTGAAGTCGTGCAATTCTTGCGTATTTACTTGCTCAGCGAATTATGAAATGGGAAATAAATTGGGTTTCTTTTACATATTTTCAAGAAGTAAAAAAAAAAAAATGATATCTATTCAATTGATCCGAGTAGACGGTTTCGCATTTGAAATTGAACCAAAGTTCATCGGTTTTTAAATTATAAAACTAGGAATCAAACCCATACCCTCAATAACTGCCAAAATCGACATTAGGTCTAATTAATTTATTCATTTTAAGCCCGATTGTTTGTTTGTGTTTTTTGTTTTTGTTTATAAACAAAATTCCTATTTTTTTTGTTCTAGGAAACAAAAAAAAAAGTCGAGGAAAGCAGCGTTTGTTTGCGTTTTTGTTTAGAAACACATTTGGAACGCACTTTATTAGCGAAACAAAAAAAAACGTGTTTGTTTAACAATTTTTAAAAACAAATTTTCTCTCTCCTCTCTTTTTCTTCTCTTTTTTTTTTTTTTTTTTTTCTTTGGCCGGTCGTCCGCCTCGGCCATAGCCGACGACTGGCCCCAGCCGTTAAGGGCCGACGACCTCATTGGTGGTGGGCAAGCTCGGGCTCGCCGAGATCTGGGTGAGGCCGCCGACCCTCGTCGGCCGATCGCCCACCATGGCGAGCCGCGACGATTGGCCAAAAAAGAAAAAAAAAAAAAAAAAAAAAGAAAGAAAAAATGAAAAATAAAATAAAAATATTAAAAAATATTAAAAATTAAAAGAAACAAAAAAAAGAACACAAATTTACCAAATGTGTTTACGTTCGTTTTTATTTTAGAACAAGTTTACTAAACACATTTTCGATAAAAAATTGTTTAGGAACGAGAAATAATTTTTTCTATTTACATTCCCTTGAAATTTTTAAACGTAAACACAAACGTTAAAACGCACTCTTACTCACCCCTTAATTTATTGACTTTTCATTTCAATAGGCCATCGATGTAAATTAATTGAGATTGGGGTAATTGCTTAGCCGATACTGACTCGGTGTTCGCTATTGGTTACCAAACTTGTTCGTCGTTTTTCATAAACTACCTCCAATATGAAGGAATTTCTAATCATTCCCTATCGAGGATGAGACTCTAATTTGCATATTAATTGATCGGTTGACTTATATATCATGATAGTAATCATAAAAAAAAAAAAAAAAAATGTCATGTATTGAATTGATTTCGTGATCACGGTTGAATTAAATTGATTATCAATTTTCATATGCCATATTTACCTAAAGAAGAAAATAGACTTTACGAGCCAATGCCCTCTCATCAAAAAGGAGAGTTTAAAATTCAACTTTTATTGATTCAAAATATCTCCGATGGCAACTATTTTAAATTGATGACAAATCTTTCCCTATTCTTTGTACCCAATTCAAGATAAGAAGAAAATAGATTGTACGAGCCAATGCCCTCTCATCAAAAAGGAGAGTTTAAAATTCATCTTTTATTGCTTTAAAATATCTCAAATGGCAACTATTTAAATTGACGACAAGTCTTTCCCTATTTTTTGTACCCAATTCAAGTTAAGAGATGAATCGAGCGGTTCAATCAAGAAAAGAACCTCGGACAAACTCACCATCCGCCCAAAGCAAGCAATCAATTATTCGTTACATTCGAATCATATCGACGACCGTGGCTAGCCAGCTCACATCTATGTACATATGGCGGCACGGTTCGAACCTGCTCGTATTCAAATTCCTCCTCGAGAGAACTCCTAGACAGTTATAACGACATATTAAGCTCGATCAATCAAAACTAATCCAATTAAAAATTATCCATTCAAGCCAAAAGATCTTCCATTCCCAAAAACTGTATACTCAAGTCTTCCCCATGCTCTCATTTTTGGACAATCAAATCCCGGGATCGACCCACACGCGTTAACAAAAATCTCTCGACCGAGGACATTTACGATGGAGGCAATTAAAAGAAGCGAGGAAGCGTTTGTCCGAGCGCCAGGCTGCGCTCAAGCCAAAAACGAAGCACCCGAAACCGAACCGTCGCCGCACATCATCTTCTCTCTCTCTCTCTCTCTCTCTCTCTCCGACACATCGAACGAGCGCCCATCGAGAATCCCCGCTGCTTCTAGGGCTTTCCGCACAACCCGAAGCCGCGAAGCCCGATCCCGTCCATGGCCGACGTCATGAACCCGCCGGCCGACTCCCTCGACGGCCCTCCCGAGGGCAAGGACAAGTCCTCCGACGATCCCGCCGAGTCCCAGTCCCAGTCCCAGTCCCAGTCCCCGTCCCCCCGCCGCCGCCGCCCCCGCCCCCGCCGCCTCCCCCGCTCTCGCTGCTGCCTACGCCGCAGCAGCAGCCGCAGCCGCAGCCGCAGCCGGCCCAGCAGCAGCCGCCGCCGCCGCCCCCTCCTGCTGCCCCCAGGAGGCGCGACAGGGATTCGCGCGAGAGGGAGATGGACCGGCCCCCGAACCGCCGCGGGGGCGATTACTACGATCGGAACCAGTCGTCCCCTCCCCCGCCTCCGCTCCGGGAGAGGGACCGGGGGTACAAGCGGAGAGGGAGCCCGAGTTCGCCCCCGCCTTACAGGGACCGGAGGCGGTCCCCGCCGCCGCCGTATAAGCGGTCGAGGAGGGAGGACGGCGGTTACGAGGGTCGGAGAGGGAGCCCTAGAGGTGGATTTGGACCGGGTGATAGAAGGTGCGTGCCGGTTTCATTTACGTTTTTTTGTTGTGTACTGGAACGATTAGGAGCTTCATGAGCGGTGTTTGTCAGCTTAAATTCGAAGAGCGATTTTCGTCACTTGAACGAGATGTGAAGTCTCTCGGGTGTTAGTCCCTCAATCAATCAGTATGGTTCTTTTGTGGAGAAAGGTTTAAGTTTTGTGGTCGTCACGGTTTTGAGGAAGCTGTGTTTAGGGGGGAAATCGTTCTAGAGATTTTGAGACTGGTATACGAAATTGCTGTGCAAATTGATACTGTTCGATTCTTGTAGGTCTTTGAATACGGGTCACTTTCTTAAATCTCGCTGACATTTGCCTCATCAGATTGTAAATCACTTTTGCATACGCGTCGTGGTATCCTAGCATTGCTCGTCTCTACACATTGGAAATGTAGCAGAGTACAAATAAGACGTGAAAGGAATATTTGCTCTAGGCCTCTCTGGCTTTTTCTTTTTGTTATCTTCTAATTTTGGGGGGAGAGTTCGGGTGAGGGAACCATGGAAATATAAGGCGATGGCAGATTCATTTATTTCTACATGTGTTGTGTGTTGTCCGTTTTATCTTTTGTGATACCAGATTTTGTGTTCAAGAATCCGTACATTAATGGCATTGAAGGAGTTCTTTCATTTTATTGAGAGAGAGAGAGTGGGAGAAAGCTGACATGGGAAGAACATGTTAATTTTCTAGTCTCGAAACAATATAACCTGCACAATTGGCTAGTCTCCCCTAACCGTTAGTATACTGGGAATCATATTGGTACAGACATTTTCACTGAATTGCATGTCCTGAACCATCACTCACATCGATTCTCTCCATTCATTAGTCATGTTCATTCCTTTTGGATTGGTCGGTGCGATCAAATTTGTCATTTCCACAGTGAGTCCGGTTTTTTACATGAATCTGACATGTTATAGGTTTGGCTACGATTATGGATATGATCGTGAGATGGGGAGGTATGGTGATGAGAGGCTTCCCGGTAGGTACCCGGGTCGAGCTGGAGGCTACCTGGGTGGTCCATTTGGTAAGTCTTAGCTAAATAAATCTATAAGTTTCCTTTATCTGCATTATTTACGAGAAGAAGATTCTTTTGGTGATGCATCTGTAGATTTGGTCAGTCGTATGCATTGAACAGTTTCTCGTTTTTAATTTCTTGAATGTTTTACGGATATGGCTAAGCTTCATTTGATAAAGATGGATCTTCCCTTTTAGCTTCTGTCGAATTTGTCTACCTTACATGCTGAGTATCTTAGGCTTTTTTGTTTTTTTGCAGAGTGGGAAAATGCTCGCGGTGGCTATGGTGATGCCTCTGTTGCAGGAACTGTCCCAAGGTAGCTTGTGATCTCGTTAATTGATTGTTTGAATTGAAAAATTTGGTTGTTTTGTGTCATATTGTTTTATTCAACTAGATTCTTTATGCTATTCAATTAAACTTTAATTTCTCTCTAAGGAAGGCCTGTCGGTGCCCATTATATGTATTCATATTTGTTCAGTCAAGGAATAATATAGGACAAGGAGCTGGATCATCAGATATGAGAGTGCAAACTTTTCTCTATATTTCTTGAATGCTAGATTGAAGCATTTTCTGCATTGAGAGTCAAATGTACTGCTATGTGATAGATGATCAATGGATAGATGCAGTGTACCTCTCAAAGCCTAATACAAATGTAAGAATGAGAGAGGTTGGATTTATCTGAAGCAGAAGTTTGATGTATGTTCCCTGATTTTCATGCAGAGAAGGAATGATGTCGTACAAGCAATTCATTCAGGAGCTTGAAGATGATATATTACCGGCAGAGGCTGAGCGAAGGTATGTAATGTGAAGTACTTTCACTGCTCAAGGTTTACCCTTTTTTGAGCTTATATCTAATGGGAAGGGTCAAGTGATGTGATCCCTGTCTATTGACTTTGTAGATATCAGGAATATAAGTCAGAGTACATTTCTACTCAGAAACGAGCATATTTCGATGCTCATAAAGATGAAGAATGGTATATCTTGTACTTTTCTTTTACAATGTTTCTTTTTGGGGGGAATTCACCACTTTAATTGAACAAGCCACTGAATACAGGTTGAAAGACAAATATCATCCAACAAACTTAGTTGCAGTTATAGAAAGGTATGCTCTGGTGAAGTCTTACACTGTATGTATCTATGTACTTCTTGGTATTGTTCATGTTCAAGTTCAAGGCAGCTGTATGAGATGCTCATTCCTGGCCTCCACTGCCATACTTGTACATATCATGTTGCCATTTATCTACTTCCTTTTCACTTCATACTTCAGAGCATCTCCAATGCAAGATACAAACTGAAAAGAAGAATCTAATGATGCGAAGGTTTGAAGAACATAGAAATGTATATACTCTGTACAACTCGAGAGTTAGAGATAGATAGGATGAAGAAGTCGAGAACTTATCAACATATTATGGCAGCTTGGAAATTAAACATAGCTATGACAAAAAAACTCCCAAGTAAATAAATAAATGTGGTGATTAGTGAACTTTCAAAATTTAATCTCGTCGCTCTCTTCTATTTTAAACTTGAAAGTGGAGATATATAGCAAGAAATCAAGAAATTAAACATTCTGCATTCCTAAATAAGAAACTTTCCACAATGCAAATTTGGCAATGGCATGGGGAAATTTTAATGGGAAATTGGAGTTACAATGGTTGCAATGATGTAGAGAAACAAAAGAAAAATAAGGTCTCAAAGGTCCCTGAAAAAGCTGATGGTTCTTTAAAATGTAATTCGGCATGTCTGAATCAGCCTTAGAAAAGGAAAAATGAATTAGGATCCGCCAAAAATTATATCTATCTTACAAAGATAAAGATAAAGCTGAACACTTCTCGGGGTGTCTCATTTACAGGCAATGGAGATGGAAAAGGTAACTTAATATTTGAGAATGAGATCATGCATTTTAAAGAAAAATGAAGCAAAATTAATGAGAAACTATTTTCTGTTTTCTATCTTGAGTAAGAGCCTAAATATCTATGGAAAGAAAACTCTCAGAGCTGAAGTACTTCAGCTTAACGTAAGGTTGAATCAAGGAGGTTTTAGGCTGCCTCTTAAATATTTTCTGCTACTCACCTTGAATACATTAGTATGTGATGCACATTTACATTAGCTCTGGAAGTTTCTCTTAGAATAGTAAATCTGAAGACAATTGTAAGAAGCACTAGTTCATCTTTTTACCCTTTTTTTAATATATATATATAAGGGCAGTATCTAGAAAGTTGAACTTTTCAGAAGGTGGCGGCAAAAATAACAAAAGAATTTCTGGAATTCTATGCGTGGAAGTGGCTTGCCAAGATGGGCCAACTGTTGAAGACTGGAATGTGATGGAAGTATTTAGAGAAATGATTGCATTGACTCATGTCAATCTTGTTGACTTTTCAGTCAACAACTCTTCATCTGGCGCTCCGTAACCGGATCTTTTCCTTATTAAGCTTGCCTGTTTTGAGAATACAAAGTCTCGCCTTGAAAACAATGATGCATATTTGGAAAAGATCTGAAGAGTTGTTGATTGAAAAGTTGACATTGGATTGAATATATCCTCAGCAGGAAGACTGTCGGATGAAGATAATGGCCATGTATGGGAGGGAAGTAAATGGGAAGGGAGAAAACTTATAAATTCCCCACTCCGTACAGAAAATTTAAATAATTTCTTCATTTTGCACAGCCACTGCCTATTTCCCCCCTTCCCCTCCTTTCCAAAAAAAGCCAAAGCGATATCTTTTGCCATAAATGATGAAATTAATTTAGGTGTAAATTATTTAAGACAAGTGGATGTTGGTCTAGTTGAGAAGAGCTCAAATGAGGAAAATGAGCTTACACAGCACTGTATATATTGGCTAAATTGGCTGAAACACCGAAAGGAAATTGCGGAATCTTTTCTTGTTCCTCCTTCCCAATTTTAATTATCCTTTTTGACCTTTGCTTTCTTGATACGCTTTATGTCCCCTCTCTGTACATATTTGATTGCGATTCACACAGATAATATGTGGTCAGACTAATTTCAGATAAGTCCAGAGCAAAAGTATGGGCTTTAAAATTAGTTGGTGCTCGATGATTAATGAGTTGTTTGTCTGAGAGGCTATGGTCTGTCTCAGCGTTCATTAGCCATTTCTAGGGATAATGTGTTCTAATGACTCATCAGCTAGCCATTTATTTGACATTATTTGTTGTATTCTGCTTTCAGGAGGAATGAACTTGCACGTCGGGTTGCGAAGGATTTTTTGCTTGATTTGCAGAGTGGGACATTGGACATGTAAAATCTCAATTCTTCGCTTTTCATTGCTGAAATTTTGCCTTTTAGTTCTTTGCCGACGTTGGATGATGACTGATGTGCTATTATCTAGGGGTCCTGGCACTAATGCCTCATCCACAAGTAAGTCAGGTCCGGCAAGTGATGCAAACTCTGATGATGAAACGGATACAAGCGGCAAAAGACGACGACAGGGAAGAGGACAAACTAAAGAGGCTGATCTTTCAGCTGCTCCAAAGGCTCATCCTGTCAGTTCTGAGCCCAGAAGAGTGCAAGTTGATATTGAACAAGCACAGGCTCTTGTGCGCAAACTTGACTCTGAAAAAGGTATTGAGGAAAACATCTTAGGTGGATCCGACAGTGATAAAATAAACAGAGAGAAATCTCATGGTGGTTCCAGTGGCCCAGTAATTATTATAAGGGGTTTAACCTCTGTCAAGGGGCTGGAAGGCACAGATTTGCTGGATACTCTTCTTACTTACCTTTGGCGCATTCATGGCTTGGATTACTATGGGATGATTGAGACAAGTGAGGCTAAGGGTCTCCGTCATGTTAGAGCGGAAGGAAAGAGTGCTGATTCTGGAAATAATGGATCTGATTGGGAAAATAAGCTTGACTCACGCTGGCAAGAGAGGTTAAGGGGTCAAGATCCATTGGAAGTGATGACTGCTAAAGAGAAGATAGATGCAGCTGCTGTTGAAGTTTTAGATCCTTATGTCCGGAAGATAAGGGATGAAAAGTATGGGTGGAAATATGGGTGTGGAGCCAAGGGATGCACGAAACTTTTTCATGCTGCTGAATTTGTGCATAAGCATCTTAAACTCAAACATCCTGAGCTTGTGATGGAGCTCACAGCAAAACTTCGTGAAGAGCTCTATTTCCAGAACTACATGAAGTAAGTGAATTTAGTTAATTAGGGCTTTTTACTTTATTTTGTGTTTCCGTAATGATTATTGATGACCACATTATGGTTTGTACTCTGCAGTGATCCAGATGCTCCTGGTGGAACTCCTGTCATGCAGCAAAACCTTATGGTAGGATTTAACCAGCTATTGGATGGCTTCATATTAGTTTTATATGTGATTGTTTCATCCTTTCTTGCACCTATCTCATGGACGCATGTAGAACTGCATGCGGGTAGATGTACAATTATTGCTGAAGTATCTCGGTAGCTATCATTTTAAGTTTTTTCCATGTCATCCTAAATACATTCTAGCTGGCGGTGTAAAGTGATTTTACCAAGCAAGGAAATAAAGGAGCAGGAAATGAGAATTTGTGGATTAGGCTATTGAAGGAGCTCCCGGAGAATGATGTTAAGAGAAAAATTGGAGGAATGGGGTGCTCAATTTTTTTCTTTGGGGATCAGCAATAGGGTGCTCGAGTTGCACCCTGACTCAATTTATATACGTTAAAGAACCCTAAGCAGCTCAATTTTTCCCCCCTAATTTTCTCTAAAAAAATGTGGAATCTAGGATACCATATTTATAGTTCTCAGCGATTGGACAAATATAGATGTAAGGCCAACTTAAGGCTCCTCTTGTTTGAAAGAAACTTGTTTGGTAATCGAGAGGGTTGGCAAGAACATGAGGCACATCAAAAACACCTCTTACTTGAAACTAATTCAAGACATTTGATGAAGATGTGTGAAGATTGAGGTTTGGTTGTCTTTTCATGAGACTATTTTGTTGGTGAGGTAAAAAAGTCATACGTGTGTAAAATGCTTATTGCATTTTGAAAAGAAGCATTACGTGCACAATGAACATTGGATGTATTGATATATCTATGCCATATTACATTTTTGCTTGCTAATAGCTAAGCAAATTGGATGAGGACGTCAATGTTGCTTGCAGTCATTACTTTGGTATGAATTATCGTAGGTAGTTAGTAAAAAAGTAATGATTGTTGACTGCATCTAAGAAGTATTCACAGATTTGAGAATTATCTATATATTGGACATCGATAAACTTGGTCAGGGCAAAATGCTAACTGAACTTTTATGAACAGTTTTATATATCATTTGCAGTAATAGCAGTCGCTGTTGCCATTGCTATTGCCGTAATTGCTGAATTTTCATTGGGCAGAGAGACAGGCCACAGAGACGCAGGCTGGGTTTAGAAAATCGATTGAGAGATGACCGTGGCATTCGCAGGGAGCGTGACAACCGAGCTAATGGTGGTGAGAGATTTGATAGATCTGAAAATCCACAGTCAGCAGATAAGGATGGTGCAGATGGAGGGGATGGAGATGACCCTATGTATGATTCTTTTGGTGGACAAGGCCTTCATGTTGCTCCTTTTGCCTCAGATATTCCTCCTCCACCAGTATTGATGCCTGTTCCTGGTGCTGGGTACGTTGATCTTTTCGGGATTGATGCCTTGATCTGTTGAGAAACTATAATGGTTTAAAGCTTTTCTTTGTCTCATTATTTTTTATGCCACTGTTGTTACAGTCCTTTGGGGCCTTTTGTTCCTGCCCCTCCTGAAGTCGCAATGCAGATGTTCCGAGAGCAGGGTGCGCCTCCTCCTTTTGAAGGCGCAGGGAGAAATGGTCGACCTGGGTCACAGTTAAGTGGTCCTGCCCCAATTATCGCATCTTTTCCAGGCTTTCGGCAGGATCCTCGACGGCTAAGAAGGTAATTAGATGACCACAGACATATGATATTCTGTCACGTCCTCATTTAGTTCATCATGATGCTCAATGCAACTTGTTTGCTGATGAAGTGTCAAGCTTGTTGTTTCAGTTGTTCATTCGGACCGGTTATCTAGTGTTCTGTCTTGTTTGAATTCTGTAGTCAAAATTTGCTTTAAGGCCTGAAAATCTACCCAGTAAATGGGCGAGACAATGAATTGCAAGCTTATCTATTGACTTAACGGTGTGTCTGTTGAACTAATGCTGCTGGTTTGTGATTTATCATGTCAGAACAGTAAAAAATTGTATCACAGTATGTCAAATTCTAATAGTTTTAAGAAATTTGGTTGTAGATTCTTTATCAAACTTAAAGTTTCCATCCATGACACGCACAAATTCAGGATGTTGATTGACCATCTGGTATCTTGAGTAGATAACTGTGCCATGAGATCGTGGGGGAGACTTCTATGTGCTTGGCCTGACTTATTATCAATGTGTTTGCAGTTACCAAGACTTAGATGCGCCGGAGGACGAAGTCACAGTCATAGACTACAGGAGCTTGTAGGCGACAGCACCGGCAGAGTGGTGAAGTCATAGAACGAGCCGTGTCATTAGGATTCGAGCTTCCTCCGAATGATAGCCTCGGGTTGGCAATAATCCCATCTCGTTTTTGACAATCTAGTGTAAAAGGATGAGCGGGCAGGAACATTTTGCTGAATGATTGGATTTCTGCTGTGTTTAGTTGCATGTACTCTGGAAATCTGAGATGTTTTTAATCGCCGTCCAGCTCCATTTAATTGAAAGAAGAAAGGTTGATTATGGTTGTGAACTTTAAAGTTGGATTCTTAGCACATGATGCGCTTTAAACACTTTCATTTATTAATTTTAATCCAAGAATCAAAAGTTTTATGTACATTTTGTTGACGATTTGGGTTGAGTGTTTTTTATTTGTTTTGGTGCAATAGGTTGAGTTAGTTTTTTTTTTTTTTTGGTCGGTCCTACGCTAATCCTACTCTAACACTCACTCTTAGACTTTTGTCCTGCCTCCTTACAGGGCGTGGGAGTCGAAACTCACTTCTGAAATGAAACCGCCGTCACCCCGTCTCCCGAGAAGGTGGGGATTTAACCCCAACCTCCCATTTCCAAGATGGAAAGGTGGCCACTGGGGCGAACCCCCAGTGGTTCAATAGGTTGAGTTAGTTGATTCCTCCTTTTCTGGGGCAGTAGCGTTACCCGAGGTAAAAGCCCCAATTGTCATTAGTTCGAACTTGATCGATACCTCTAGCTTGGGATGTATTGGGCCGATTCGAACCGACCCACATGGTGTCAAGCCTGAGGTTGACTCGAATGACATATTTGCTGCTCGAAACTCGATTAGAAATCGATTGGACGTTGAATTTTTTTCATTCCAGTTCAACTTGGATAGGAAATCAAGTCATAAATGTACTCGAGCCTTGGCGCGAGCCGGAGCGTGTTTCCCCTCATTCGTATGTAGGTGGGTGCCATACGTAATTTGAAAAATTTTCTCGTCTCTTTTTATTACTGTCGAATACTTCGAAAAAGTTGTGTAATTCTTTATTGGGCCGGCAAAGACTTGCTCTATATACTCTGTATTGTCGGCCGAATTCCAACAAAGCGCCTGAGATTTCGCTTGCGAAATGAAAATTTCCCGACTTTCCAGACGGCTCGAAAAGCACACCAACCTTCACTTGACAGATGAAAAATTTTCTAGTCTCTTTTTAGAGAAACAGGTGGTCTGGTTTTCGCTGACGTGTGTCTGACGTCTTTGCTTTCGCCGATGAGTCTTTTATACACATCAAACTGCCATTGGTCGCGTCAGATTGCTTGTCCGGAAAATTTGTCGATGGTGTTTTTATCCCATAGAGAGGGTTTGTAAATGTTCCGGGTCTTTTGAGAAGTGAGATATTTCCATCCTACGAAAAATTCGAAACTTGTTTTTCGGGTGGGATTTGGCCTCATTTTGTGGGTGTGTATGATTGGATTTTTAGGAAAAGTTTTTAAGAAAATACAAAATACTTTAAGTTGAAGGGGTTTTTCAAAATATAAATTGTGTTTGTTAAATTGTAATTTGAAAATTCATTATAAGGTATTTTTAAGCAAAATAATATTTTGAGAGATTATATTTACAAAAGAAAATTATGATTAAAAAACAAGAAAAAATTGTCAAAAGTGTTGTAAAATATTGTGTTGTGGTGAATATATAATAGAGAAGAGAAAACAATTGAACACCAGAGATAGTAGAGAAAGCCAGAGAAGAGGGTGTGACTGTTTATTCTTAAAGACAACATCAAAACTAAACTCCTATTTATAGGAGAACAAGAATGTACTTATCATTAATATCAATGTATCGAATGATACATGTATTAGATAAGGGAGATGAACGTTCATTGTATAAGGAGATGTACTTAGAAAGTATGATACAAATGTACCATAATAAGTACATTAGATAAGATGAATATGATGAATATTCATTCATGTGTTTCATCCATTCATGTATTTCATAACACTCCCCCTTGAATATTCATTGTATTCATTATGATTGTGCATCAAATAATACTGCCTCATTAAAAACCTTAAGCCGAAAAACCCAGTGGGACAAAAACCGAACAAAAGGAAAAAGAGTGCATAGCACAAATGTTATGATCTCTCCCATTTATAGATGCATTAATTGCCTCGT
Source organism: Eucalyptus marginata (assembly GCA_014182565.1). Taxonomy (NCBI): domain Eukaryota; kingdom Viridiplantae; phylum Streptophyta; class Magnoliopsida; order Myrtales; family Myrtaceae; genus Eucalyptus; species Eucalyptus marginata. The sequence continues at coordinate 5,861,505 of CM024594.1, read as the reverse complement.
TAAAAACTTTAAGCCGGAAAAACCCTGTGGTAAAAAACCGGACAAAAAGAAAAAAGAGTGCAATGCATATATAGCCACTACAGGGGCTAATCAATTTTGCATCTTGTGAACTCGCCGCATATTAATACTGCAATGTATAGTTCATAATATCTCCCCCTCAATTGAGCCATATAGCCACTTCTGGGGCTAATTAATCGTGCATCTTATGAACTCGCCGCATACCAATGCCATATACTAATTTCTCAAAAGTTGATGTTGGCAATGATTTGGTAAAAAGATCTGCAAGATTATTTATGGATCGAATCTATTTAACATCAATTTGTCGACTTTCTTGGAGTTCATGAGTATAGAAAAATTTCGGTGAGATATGCTTGGTCCTATCACCTTTGATATATCCTCCCTGACTTGTGCAACACAAGCAGCATTATCTTCATAAATTATAGTGGGAGAATTTGTAACCGGTATTAAACAACAAGAATTATGAATATGCGTTATAACGGATCTTAACCAAACACACTCTCTTCCAGCTTCATATAAAACAATAATTTCAGAGTGGTTAGAAGATGTAGCTACTAGCGATTGCTTCGTAGAACTCCAAGAAATAGCGGTACCGTTATAACAAAATAAATACCCGGTTTGAGAGCGAGCCTTATGTGGATCGAGATCTATATCCAAAGCATCGGCATATCCAACTAAACCGAGTTAGTGGAATCTTTGGAATAATATAATCTCAAATCTATGGTTCCTCGGAGATAACGGAAAATATGTTTAATTCCATTCCAATGTCTCCGAGTTGGCTCGAACTAAATCGTGCCAATAAATTTACCGCAAAAGCGATATCGGTCTCGTACATTGTGCCAAGTACATCAAAGCCCCAATTACATTGAGATATGGTACTTCAGGACCAAGTATCTCTTCATTTGATTCTCTAGGACGAAATGGGTCCTTTTGGGGATCTAGAGACCTTACAACCATAATGGTGCTCAATGGGTGAGCTTTGTCCACGTTGAAGCGTTTAAGCAATCTTTCAACGTATGCTGATTGATGGACGATTATTCCATTTGCTTTATGCTCAAGCTCTAGACCAAGACAAAGTTTGATTTTACCCAAATCTTTAACTTCAAACTCCCTTTTCATATATTCAGCAGTTTCAGCTAACTCTTCTGGAGTTCCAATTAAATTTATATCGTCGACATAAACTGCTACAATAGCAAATCAGGTTTCTGATTTCTTAATAAACACGCATGAGCATATAGGATCATTCTTGTACCTTTCCTTAATTAGGTACTCACTTAGGCGTTGATACCACATGCGACCGGATTGCTTTAACCCGTATAAGGATCTTTGCAATTTTATTGAGAATAAATTGCGGGGGGTGCATGCTTTAGGCATTTTGAATCTCTCGCGAATTTTCATATAAATATCAGAATCTAATGAGTCATATAAATATGCCGTCACAACGTCCATAAGACGCATTTCCAATCTTTCAAAGATTGCTAGGCTAATGAGAAAACGAAATGTAATCATATCCATCACAGGTTAATATGTCTCATTATAATCAATCCCAAGTCTCTGGGAGAATCCTTGGGCAACGAGTCGGGCTTTATACTTGACAACCTCGTTTTTCTCATTTCGTTGTCGGACAAATACCCATTTATATCCAACGAGCTTTACATTATCGGGGATACGAGTTACAGGTCCAAAAATCTCTCGTTTAGTTAGGGAAGCTAATTCGGCCTTAATTGCTTCCTCCCATTTAGGCCAATCTTGCCTTTGACGACATTCAATAATAGATTGCGGCTCACAATCATCATCCATAATTTTATGGGCAGCGAGAATGCAAAAGCATCATCAATGATGATTTCATTTCGATCCCAAATTTCATTATAATATGTAATGGAATTCTCAGTATTCTCGGGATTAGTGTTCCTTTCATGGGTTTGCGCCTCTTCGGGGCAATAAGCTCTTCAAGAGCAAGCACAACGCCAGGCTCTTCTGGAGCGAATTCCTGATTCTTTCCCCTTTGTTTTTGAGGAGTAGTATCTTTTGATCCTATCGGTCTACCACGCTTCAAGTGCGGGGGATTTTGATCCATTTTAGCTTGTTCTTCGGGAACAGACTATCCTAGCTGGAGCATTGGTTTGGAATATGAGACTTCGTTACCTTAGTAGCATCATTAAATGCATCGGGAAGTCTATTGGCCATAGCTCCGTAAATGGATTATGCGCTGCACCTCATTTTCACATTCGGGGTCCTTGGGTCTAATTGAGATAAATTTTTCTCATTCCAGGAGAAAACCTTAACGGTTTTTGTTTTGCGGTCATGGAAGTTGTAGGTATCCCAATTGATGGAAACCTAGTCTCATCGAAATGACAACCGCAAACCGGCGCAAGTAAAAAGACCACCAGTAGTTGGTTCCAAGAACCTAATGATAGACGGTGAATTAAACCCAACATAAATGCCCAAACGGCGTTGGGGACCCATTTTCGTCCTTTTTAGCGATGCTACAGGCACCTGCACTGCACAACCAAATGTGCATAGATGTGAAACATCTGGTTCATAACCAAGGACCATTTAAAGGGGAGATTGTAAAAGATTAGCAGTGGGGCGTAATCTTATTAGAGCTGCCGCATGCAAAACTGCATGACCCCATGCTATATCGTTGAGATTCGTTCTCAATAATAGAGTGCGGGCAATGATTTGGATACGTTTAATCAAGGATTCTGCCATTCCATTTTGAGTATGAACATATGCAACCGGGTACTCAACCTCGATTCCGAGTGAAGCACAATATGTATCAAAACTCTTTGATGTAAATTCACCAGCATTATCCATCCTTATGCTCTTAATTGGATAATCGGGAATTGTGCCGGAGCTTTATAATCTGTGCAAGTAAACGTGCAAATGCGACATTGCGCGTAGATAATAGGCAAACATGGGACCATCTACGGGATGCGTCCACTAATACCATAAAATATCGAAATGGTTCACTTGGTGGTTGTATTGGTCCACAAATATCACCCTGAATTCTTTGCAAGAATAAAGGAGATTCAAGATTAACCTTTGTCATAGAAGGTTTGATAATGAGCTTTCCTTGTGAGCAAGCCTCACAATTATAATATTTGGACAACAATACCTTTATATCTTTTAAAGGGTGCCCTTTTGTATTTTGAATTATCCTACGCATCATTGAAGCGCCAGGATGACCAAGGCGATCATGTTACAGTCCAAACTAATCAGGGCTTACCAATCTCCAGGATGTGGTGGCGTAAGTTTCAACAGCCTTAATCATGACACAATACAAACCCATAGAAGAAGCTTCTAGCTTCTCATGGATGGTCTTCAGGCCCATCTTATAAGAGGAAATGCCAATGTATTCCTTATCTTGCTCATAAATAGTCTCAATATGGTACCCATTACGGCGTACATCTTTGAAAGCGAGCAGATTCCTCTTTGATTTAATGCTTAGAAACGCATTCTCAATATGGAGGATTGTGCCATTTGGCAAAATAATTGTGGTATTCCCAAAACCATCAATAATCGGAACGAGACCTAATATTGTATGGATTTGCGCCTTACGCAATGTCATACTCGAGAAAAAGTGCCTACTACGAAATATAATATGTGTTGTTGCACTATCAAGCAAACAAACATCTCCCTTTTTTTTTTTTTTTTTTTCAGTATTTTCTATTTGCATTTATGTTGACAACTTCAGGTGTCGAGTATCATAAAATTTGCATATAATTCTTGCAAAAGTAAATCCTTAAATTATTAGAAGGATTTCTAAATATCTACCGCTACTTCAGGAGCAAAATGATACTTTTAGATTTGAGATTTGGCTTCAGGCCATGAAAAATAAAAATGAAGAATTGATAGAAGAAGATGAAGTATAAGTTGATTAATAAAAAGAATACCCACCTTGCAAAATAAACTTACTTAGTCGGTAGATTCTCGTGCTAACAAAAATTACTTACTCAGTCGGTAGATCTTCGTGCTTGCAGAAATTACTTATTCAGTTGGTAGATCCTCGTGCTGATAACGTGTTGTAAAATATTGTGTTGTGGTGAATATATAATAGAGAAGAGATTGAGAAGAGAAAACAATTGAACACCAGAGATAGTAGAGAAAGCCAGAGAAGAGGGTGTGACTGTTTATTCTGACGGTTGTCTTTGTACATCAAAACTAAACTCCTATTTATAGGAGAACAATAATGTACTTATCATTAATATCAATGTATCGAATGATACATGTACTAGATAAGGGAGATGAACGTTCATTATATAAGGAGATGTACTTAGAAAGTATGATACAAATGTACCATAATAAGTACATTAGATAAGATGAATATGATGAATATTCATTCATGTATTTCATCCATTCATGTATTTCATAACAAAAAGAAAAATTATAAAGTTAGCCGATGATCAAAATTCGTCGCTAGCTATCGACATCTGAGGATGTTGAGGTTGCAAGACCTTAGGTAGCCCTTGAAGACAATTGGTGAGGGCCGCCTGGGGTTGGGCGACCCCTAGCGAGGGCAACCTATTTGCGCCACCTTAGGTGGCCCCTTGCAAAGGCTGCATGACCTAGATCTAGGTCGCCAAAGATCGCATGACCTCTACGAAGGGCCGCTTGAGGTCATGCGACTAGTCGACAACGGTTGCCGACCACATCGGCCTCATGCCGACTTCTCTCCAGCTCGTCGTTGGCCCCTCGTAGCCTTACGCAATCTTGTCGACCAACCTCAATGAAGAAGAAGGTGAATAGTCACAAGGGCAAAACTGAAAAAAAACTATTACGTTTGATAACGTTTCTATTATCGGGAATAGTTTTTTTCAAAATCACTTTTTCCTATCTTTATTTCGAGAATAGTTTTTAAGTATTTTAAGGCGTTTGGTAATTATATAAAATTTATATTTCTATGAAATAGAAATACGTTTAGTACAACTCTAAATATTTTTATGACTTCTAATTTTTTTGATTTATTAATAATTTTATTTTCTTTTTTTCTTTTTTTCTTCTCCTTCTTCTAGTCGGTTGTTGGCCTTGGCCATGGCCAATCGGCAACCGGCCAAACGAGGGTTGGTAAGGTCCCCCGAGCCTTGCTAGGCTCGACGAGGCTCGACCTTGCTTGGTCATTGTGAGGCCAAGCGATGCCATCACAAGCAATGCCGACCTCACGATGGTTGGGTGAGGCTTGGCCTCATCAAATTTGGGCGAGGTCGAGCCTTAGCCATCCACGACGAGGCGCTAAGGGGCCTCGCCGGTGGTCGGTGAGCTCAGGGAGACCTCACCGAGGGTCGGCGAGGCTTCAGCAAGGTCGCCAGGCCTCGTCTGGCTGGTCATTAGCCATTGTCGAGATTGGTTGAGGGAAGAAGAAAGGAAGAGAAAAAGAAACAAAAGAAAGGGAAGAAAAAAAAAAAAAATTTGTTGCTTGAGTTGTTCTCGCGAGTAAGAAATAATTTTGTTTTTGTTTCTTATTTTTGTTCTAAATCTATTATCGAGAATAAAAAAATTACCAAACGTATTTTTATTTCATTTTTGTTTTGGGAAATAAAATAATAAAAACATTTGTTTCTGAGAGTGTTACCAAATACTCCCTAAATGTTAGTGAGGATATTTTTTGAAGAAATTTTTTTGTCATATCTCCCTCTTAGCATGTCAAGAAGGCTGAATGGTCAAAGTAGCCTCATACCTGCTTTGAGTTTTCAACTTTCCAAAGGCCTACTTTCCCTCAATTATCTTTGCAAAAAAAATTCCTAGACACCATTTCTTTAGCCCAAAGTGTGTTTGAAAGCTCAAAGTGGCTAGAAAAGCTAATCCCAAACGCAACCATACCTATTTCACGTGTGCAATATATAAGTTTAGATTTTGTCCGAGGCTTGATTTATTAGCCGAAGGTCATAGGTTGAATTATCCACTCGCTGATTTCTAAATACAAAGTACTAATTTAAAGTTTTGTTTATTTTGTGGAAAATGAATTATTCAAAGAATATTTTTTTCAAAACGATTGCTTGTATCCTTTAAAAAAAAAAATGAATGGGTATTTATTTTCATCGTCCATCAAAATGTTTATAAATAAATTATTATTATTAACAAATAAAATCATTTTTTATTAACGAGTTATTTCAAACAATAAAACTGATTGTTTTTTTTTAATTATTTTTTAAATCACTCTTCGCGACCGGGCATGGGTTTTAGGAAGCATAACGTAGTAAAAACCAGTACAACCTAAGCGAAGAAGAAAGCAGAGAAGCAGAGAGAGGCAGAGAAGAAAAGGGAGCAATTGAGGAGATGAAGAAGATCGCGCTGCTGCTGATGGGGTGCGGCGGCGTCGGCCGCCAGCTCCTCCACCACATCGTCTCCTGCCGATCGCTTCACGCCACTCAGGTCCCCCTCCCTCTTCCCATATCTTCTCCCCTCGTTCCTTCGATCTTTCGCCGACTCTCTGTAGCGCGGATCGGCGTCTCGCCGTCTCGGCGGCGATTCGCGAGGCTCCGATCCGAGCCCATCGCGACGTTCCGCCGTTCTGCATCGTTTCCCCGCGCGGCATTGTTTGAAAAATGCGAGCTTTCGTCCGAGTGGCGGATTGGAGGCAGAGCCTGTTTTAGGTGTGCAATGGGAAGATGACCTTTCTGTGAGCAAGTGATTTTTAATTCTAGATTATGTATGGAATGAAGTGCATTTGATTTTGTCTGAAATGGTTGCGGAACCTATTGGTTGCGTTTATTTGGTTTTGGGGCTTCGAATGTAATTTTATCTTATGCCCAGGGTTCGGGCGATGGCAGCATGTTCATGCTGCCCACGCGACTGTTGATATGCTCTTTTGATGTTGTTGAGAGGAGTTAGCTTTTGGTTTATTTGAAGAAATGGGATGATTTGCTTGCAGGGAGTGCATCTGCGAGTTGTGGGCGTTTGCGACAGTAAGTCGCTTGTTGCGGTGCCTGATGCGCACATGTCAGAGTTAGATGATAAGTTCTTGCTGGAAGTTTGCAGGGTGAAGGAGGATGGTTCTTCGTTGTCGAAGCTCAGCGGCTTCGGTAATTTGATTTTTCTGCTTTTCGGACTGATGGTGATGGGTGCAGAATTTTATGCTCATGCTTATCTTATTCTTGTGTCTCCATCTGATGTAGGTGCATGTCGAGTATTTGCAAATTCTGAATTGACAGCGAAAGTTTTTGACATCGCGTCTCATCTTGGTAAATCAACAGGTTTGTGAGCTTAGCAACTGTACTTTCTGTGTTTTTTTTTTCCTGGCATTACTTTTTCTTGAATTGGTGAAACGGAATACTTTGGACTATGCATGTGTTCTGAACCTGGACTGCTGAATCACATGAGTCTTATTTTGACTTCATACTGTGTGGAACAACTAAGTCAAGTATAAATACCAACAGGTTTGGCGGTTGTTGATTGCTCTGCTAGTTCGGAGACCACAGAGATCTTAAGTCGTGCGATTGATCTGGGATGTTGCATTGTCCTGGCAAATAAAAAGCCTCTTACTTCAACAATGGTGAGAAACTCTTTCATGTCGAATCTGTCATCATTGTCCATGGAAGATGTGAGGCAAAGGAAAAAAAAAAAAAAACATTTGCATTACCTACCGTTAGTTATTCCCTCAAGTAATGCTTTCTGATCCTTATACTTCCCTCTTTGACTGCTTGGTTTGGGTCAACCGTCAGAAAATCTGTTTTTTTCCCCCTGTATGCAGGAGTACTACGACAAACTCGTGTCACAACCACGGCGGATTCGGCATGAATCAACTGTAAGTTATGTTTTTCCCTGAATACCCATGAGCTCCTTGCAAACTAATACCATGGACTGTCACCTGTATTGTTTGTTCAGGTTGTGTTGGCTTGAGCTGAATTATATGACAATCCAATTTTATTTTATTTTGGCTCCCCTTTCATATGGTTTGTGTATTATGTAGCTGAGAGTCTGACCGTCTTGTTTATTTTGCTGACGTTCTGCTAAGAAAGTGCATTTCTCTGTTTGTTTAGAGCTTGAAAGCCAAAGCTTTTTTATCTTCTAATGTTAAAATAATTTGTACCTGTCTCAATCTTGCAATACGATGCGAATATAATCAAACAGTAAAGCTCCTCAACCTATTTTTGGGAACAGTGTGTGAACTTATTAAATTGGCGAAGCATCATTTGTTATGGATTTTTATTTCTTTATTGGCCACTTCGGATTGATTGGAGGACCTAGTCTTACAGATTGCAAGGACTTGATTTTTTCGCTTCATGTTTATTACTCCTGATTTGACAATGCTTGCTGCAGAAAGTTCATGCTTTATTTTTTTTTTTTTTTTTTATTTTTGGTCGGGTTACGCTAATCCTATCTAACACTCAACTTTTGGGAGTCGAAAACCCACTGAAATGAAATCGTCCCCAAATCCCCACGAGAAGGTCATTTTTTCCCCCACCAAGATGGAATGCTCTGAGGCAAACCCCCAGTGGTTTCATTTATTCATATTAAACAACTTTTCCTGTGCATGCAAATTTCATTTTCACCTGATGCTCTGCATTTATTTTCACTTTTGCTGGGCATGCAAATTTCGTATCTTGTTAGTTCTACTTTTCAGATGGTTATTTTCAGTGGTCTCAGTTTTGTTCTGGATATTTTACTTCTTTGTCCTGACTTATGTTTTGCTGATACGGTGCTACTAATTTACTTTCGAGGTTTAAATGTAATGAGAGATGTTATTATGTTGTAGGTAGGGGCTGGCCTTCCCATCATAGTGTCATTGAACCGCATACTGTCATCTGGAGATCCTGTGCATCGTTTAGTTGGGAGTTTGAGTGGTATCAAACAGTTCAGGCATTGATTCTGCAGACACCTTTGAAAATTATATCTTTGTGCTTCCTGTAATAATCTTTGTATCTCCTAATATACATGGATGTTACAATTTAATTCGCCAGGCACATTAGGATATGTCATGAGTGAGGTCGAAGATGGAAAGCCATTGAGTCAAGTGGTGAAAACTGCAAAAAGTTTGGGTTACACTGAGCCAGGTTTTTCCTCATGTGAACCTTTCAGTTGTATTCTAGAACATTGCAGCGCAAGGATCATTACATGAATGCTCAGAGATATCATCTTATGAACTTCATTTTCTGATTGCAGATCCACGTGATGACCTTGGGGGCATGGATGTAGCCAGAAAGGTATAACTCATTGATGCATTTTGTGACTCTCTGTTGAGCAAAATTATGATAATCTTTGGTAGATGTTGTTGAAAATAAAAACAATGCTGTTGTTCTGTCTACCCATTTCAATGGCACGGTGGCAAAATAATTGTAGAAGATGATTTAAATTTACATTATTTGGCATCTGTTATGAAAATGTACATTTTGGACTGGAAAATATAGGTATTAACTTCAAGTTTGCTCATATAACTGGATAGCCCTTCATTGTGGGCTCTTGATTTGCATTAAAAGAAAAAGGTTGGTATTTTAGGTTTTTTTTTTTTTTTTTGCACTTTTATGGGTGATACTCACTTAACATTTGACAAAGTGTGTAATTGTAAACCGAGTTGGCTGCAGACCTTGGCAGGGAAATAACATTAACTGATAAGAGGAATGTTAGGCTGCAGTATCTAATTAACAATTTTTTTTGGATGTTGGAACAGGCGTTAATATTAGCTCGACTGCTTGGAGGGAGAATCATGATGGACAGCATAAAGGTTTGTGCGTAGGGTTTTCTTCGCTCTCAATTCTCAATGGCGTGTTAACTCATTTCGGCATCTCGTACATGGCACCACGCCTGATTCATTGTCTTGTCTTCTGCTGAGGGATGTCTACCTTTGTAGGTTGAGAGCTTGTACCCAGATGAGATGGGACCTACTGTGATGTCTGTCGATGACTTTCTTAGCAAAGGGCTTCCTTTACTTGACAAAAGTATCTGCGAAAGAGTTGCAAAGGCTTCCGTAAGCGGGAAAGTGCTCCGTTATGTCTGCGTGATTGAAGGAACAAGGTATATTTACCAAATTACTTCAAGAGTCAACAATATGGAATCTATTAGAAGATTGGTGACTTTCTGGTTCTGTTTTTTTGGGTACTTTGAAACAGTTGACAAGATGGAAATAGAGGGGCTTTCTTGTTTATCATGGCCTTCTATTTTTACCTTTGGAAATGTCTATGTTAGAAGTGACCAAAGCCGATTTCCTTTAGGCAAATAGAAAATGGGGTCACATAGTTTGGAAAATTTGTATACCTTAGTTGGATATTGCATTAATCTTAGACTTAGGTGCTGCTATTTGCAACTTGGTATTTGTTAGGGACCCCTTGGAATTTGAGCATCAGATTTTCCTTTCTGAGAGAGCCGGGGTTCCTGCATGGTGCACTGCCTTTGATCTTTACAGATGATATGTTCAATGCATGGGCTGCTCAGCAGCTGTGAAGAACCTTAATTGTACTTTGCGAAGTTCTATTTCTGACCAAAGTAAAAAAAGTAAAATGGTGGGTGGAGCAAATATGACGTGAGAAACAAATTAGGAGTTTTGACTACATCTGCTTCTTCTTAGGAGTTATTTGAATTAGTCACCTCTTTTGTGCAGTCAAGTTCTTGTAGGATATCATCTTTCTAAACTAGTCAAATACCATGCATTTTTAGATATAAATGTTGGTAACTTGGTACGTTTTTGTATTTTCAAGTTCATACAGTCTTTATCTTGAAAAACGAGTTCCTTTGGTAGGTGTGAAGTTGGAATTCAAGAGCTCCCAAGAGATTCTCCTTTGGGGAGGTTGAGAGGAAGTGACAACGTGGTGAGCTCACTTTCAATGTTTTGTCTTCTCTCAGTCTTTCTTTTGGCCCGGTGAAAGTTTTTTTTCTTTTTCTCCTTATATATATAATGGATTTCATCGAAAATGAAAACTCTGGTAGATTGGAAATTTACAAAGAGCATAGAGAGGAAAAGGTGAAACGACGCTAAGATTAGGCATAACTGAAGCTTCAGTTCCGTCAAACAATCTATGGTGGAAGATTTATTTGATCACACAAGAAAAAAGTACTCATTGGGCATCTAGAAATAGTTATTGAAGAATTCTATGGAGTATTAGTAATTAAGGACATAAGCATAGAAATTAACAGGATTTGCAATTTGGGTTTTTAGATGGTTTCCTAGGTCACAAGGCTGGTTAGTTTTTTAGGAGAAGCAAAGCTGCAGTAGTTTTGCTTAATCTACAGTATGAGCTATGATGATAATTTCATGATAGCAGTATCTAATGATGAGTGCATTGAAACTTGTCAATGTTAATGACAAGAAAGCTTGTCGCATACTTATGAGAAAGAAAGAGGAAAAGAACTCATGGTGTTAATTCATAGTATAGTGCTTTAGTGTGGAAACTTCCTTAGGAAAATAGATTGATTTTATCATTTTATGCCACAATAGCAGTCAATGTGGGACCTCCTTTATTTCCTTCACCAAGTGAGCACCTGTTTAAGTGAATTAATTTGTTATTGCATGCTTTAGCACAATATTTAAAATCTCTTGTATCTCTTCTCAAATTTCCATGACTGAATTCATCATAAATCATGTTTATACTGATCACATGACCTGCGCCACCTGATCTGTCACAACCTCGTGATGTTGCCATTTCAGCTGGAGGTGTACACCCGGTGTTATAATAAACAACCTTTGGTCATTCAAGGTGCTGGAGCTGGAAATGATACCACTGCAGCAGGCGTCCTTGCTGATATTCTGGATATTCAGGATTTATTTCCTTGATAGAAGTCTCTTCTAGTTGAAAAAAGCGAATCGGTTTTAAGGTGAAAAATCCATGAACAGAAACAGATCATTTCACCCGAATAAGTAGATGGAAGAGGCTGATGAGTGTGGGCCTTCTTTTTGCTAGAAACTGTCCTTGTAGTGGTGAAGTAACTTTGACAGTCAGCATAAGATTGTGCTTGATGACATTAGGCTTGATAACCTAATTCTCTTAATGTCCAATTTCTATGGTGGTGTGCTCCTGATGCTGAGCAAAGCTTACTCATACAGGGAAGAATGTCACTAACTGCTTAACATGGATAAACAATGAGTTTCTGTGGCATCCCTTGACTTCACTCTGAAGTCTGAACTGTTTTCATCGTAAAAGTACTTGGATGGTAATGGATGTCGTAAATTGAGCTAGATGTCCTACCGTGCCTAGTTGTACAATTTGCTACTTAATGACCGGTATTCTATTAATATTTGTGCACAAAATGGAGGGAAAAAGAAAAAAAGAAGAGGAAATGCCAGTGTTGATGGTGGATTCTTCCGTTTATTCATGTGGTTGTAGGAGAGAGGTATGCATAGCTTGCATTAAGATCAAGAAAATGTCTCATCTCAAGAAGGAGAGCTGAAATGGAAAACCAGAATCCTGCACTCATTATTTGCCCTAATATTATTAGGGAATAAAGTGGGCATTATGTTTCGCTTGTCATCTGTGAAGCAACAGCCGGAAAAGGAAGTGCAAAAAGCAGCTCTGGCAGCAATGGTGAAAGAAGAGCTCGACTCTTCAAAACTCGGCTATTTCAGTTTGATCGAAATAACAGCCGGTGGGACTTCCCTCTGGCAGAAGCGCCAACTTGACCGGACCTCTCGCTCCTTCTTCCACGGTCATGGTCCCTGTGTGCCAGTTCAAGTCAGTGTCGACGTAGCCGGGATGGACACAATTTATGCACATGTTAGGGTACTTCTTGGCGAGAACTCGGGTGTAAGCATTCAAAGTGGCCTTTGAGATGCTGTACGCTGGAAGCATGATTGACCACCCGTTGGCCTCGAGAGAATTCTCTTTCACATCGTGGAAGAATCTTTTTATGACCGTGTCGATCTTCTCCTCGGTCAGTGTGTCCAGGTCGCCCAGTTCCTTCCTCGTTTTCTCGCTCGGAATTCTCTGCGTAAGAGTGATGTTTCCATCAGACAGGTTCCCTGGTCCTAGCTTTTAAGATAGAAACAGAGGAGGAGGAGGGAATTTGAGGAAGATGCTTTACCCTGAGCTCACTCCTGAGGGAAGAGACATTGACGATTCTTGCACCAGAAGGTGAGAGCTGTAGGAGTGGGAGGAGTGCTTCTACCACCCTCTTGCAACCGTAGTAATTCGTGTTCAAGCAGAGTTGTGCGCTCTCGTAGGTTTGCTTTATCACTCCCTGGACCAAGTTGGCCACTTTGCCTGAGAGCTGCAGAGGACTTGGACAGATTAGCCATATTCAATTGACTCCAGATAACCCCTCTATGCTTGTAGTGTAGCATCTCTACTTAAGAACGGTTGGACATAAAGTAGGACACCGATCTTGATACGAGACTGCGTCACTACTGCTCATGTAGAAATGCAATAGATTCCATTGACGGGTCGAGAAGGGCGATCTGTCATCTAAATGGGAAAATTTCTGAACATCTAATCTTGAAGATATCTCGGAATTCTTTCATTCCAGTATCTAAGAAGGCTAGGAGTTGTTTTTCTCATTAGAAAAACTTTTCTTTTTTCGGCTCCTTAGCAGGAGCATTTCACGCATAAAGCCCTGTAACCGAGGGTCGCTAGAGAGCGACAATCAGAGAAAAAAAAAGTTAGGAGAAATCTGCTTGTTTTTGCTTCAGTTTAGGGTTGGACACAACCTGATTTTTGCTTCAAACTGCTATGGGAAACTGTCTGAATTGAGGTTCACTTACCCAGGAGGCAGGCTCTATGTTCAGTGCCCTCAGGCCTTCTTCATCAACCATGACTCCTGATGCTCCTGCATTATTCACCTGCCCAAAGTACATGAAGCCTAAGTTGAGAAGCTGCTTTTATATGGATTCTTATTATTATTATCTCAACAATGCATGACATTCCTGAAGAAACATGTGACCTTAAAAAGTCCATTTTCCACTTTACTAATGGATTTATCAATTTTTTTGCATGATCGATTTTTCAAAACCGAACTCGGTTGATCATTCTCATGTAGATTGTCCCGTTCATATGCATTGAGATCATAATCGAACTTGATTAGTCACTCTCATGCAGATTGTCCCGTTCATATACATTGAGACTCCACTAGCATTCAAAATCATTTTTTGTGATCCGAACATTAAATTCACTATATTCAAATTTACTACTTCTCGTGGTATTGATGATCCTACACAGTCAACAACTTTGTTCCAACTAACCCTTCGACTCATTGGCGGCCAAAACGTCGGCCGGACGACGAATGCACATGCGACTTGCATGTTTTAACCATCTCCGGCTAACGTTTTGGCCGTGGACGAGCTTTCGGGTCATTTCGAACAAAATTGTCCAATTATGGGGTCCATTCTTAAAAAAATCCTAAGTCCGGGGGTATTTGGGAAATTGACTCGGGGATATTTTTTTTTTTTTTCTCTCACCAGAATATCGAGCCGTCCGAATTGGGCCCTGATGAAGTCGGCCAGCGCGTCGACGCTCCCCTGGTCCAGCACGTCGAGCTGGTGGAACACCACGTTCGCCAGCCCGTGCTCGCGGCGGAGCCTCTCCGCCGCCGCCGTCCCCCGCCCCTCGTCCCTCGCCGTCAGGACCACCGTCACCCCGCGCGACGCCAGCTGCCTCACCGTCTCCAGCCCTATCCCCTTGTTCGCTCCCGTCACCACCGCGTACCTGCCGAAGCCCCCCGGAAACGCTTCGTTACACAGAGAGAGAGAGAGAGGAGAAGAAGAAAATGGCGATCCGGCTTCTCCAGAAGCGGCCGGTAGATGCTCCCCGGAATCTCGGTTCCGACGCACGGGGGAGTTTCATCGATCGCTCCCGGTCCGCTTCGCAGTTCGAAGCGGGTTCGATCAGGTTCGTTCGGAAACCGGTCTCCGATTCGCGAAACGTGTTCGAGCCGCGATCGACGCTTAGCCATTGCATGCGAATGAGAACTCACCTCTGCTGCGTCGTTTGCTGCTTCCCGTCGGTCGCCATGTCTGCGGATATGGGATGGACGGCCGTCGAGCTTTCTCGGCTTGACCTGAAAGACGGGGAATTTCGGCAGAGGTCAGTGATTTGCTTTGCGATCATGGCATGTAGTGTAATAGTTGGACTCTTATTCCTCAGTGGTGGGTCCACTTTGTTTTTAAAAAGGAGACAAAAAATAATGTTTTTTGAAAAGTAAAAAAAAAAAACAAAAAAGAGAAAAGAAAACAGAAAAGAGAAAAATGGTGAACAGTGGTCGGTCACTTTTAAGAGCGTGCACCACTTCCGCAGAGAGGGAGAAAAGAAGAAAGGAAAGAAAGAAAAGA
This sequence comes from Eucalyptus marginata, assembly GCA_014182565.1. Classification (NCBI taxonomy): domain Eukaryota; kingdom Viridiplantae; phylum Streptophyta; class Magnoliopsida; order Myrtales; family Myrtaceae; genus Eucalyptus; species Eucalyptus marginata. The sequence goes on along the minus strand of CM024594.1, from coordinate 5,846,300 downwards.
AAGAGGGAAAAAGGAAAGGAGTTTTGGCAAGTGCACGTTACGGATGTCTCACCAAATTGACTCGACTCTATAACGTAATCGCGAGATTGAATGATCAAATAACGTGTGTTATTTGATTTTGGGCATTCCCAAGTGAGTAGTGAAACTCATGTATTAAGGTAAGAGTTATATGTAGAGAAGTGAGGACACATTTGTTGTATAAAGAAGGCTATAGTGCTTGGTACTTTTGAGTTATTGTGGGATGATTCGACAATGCATGCTGTTTTGATACAATTGATTTATACGATTATGTGATGACTATTGAAAGATGATATGTGTTGTGTTAAGAAAATCAAATGTGTTGTGAATGGGTAAAGAATTAAGTGTTATACGACAACGAAATTTCGTGTGAGTCGCCTCTAGAGTTTTGTAGTCAAGGGTTAAGTGCTACATGCGACTTGAGTCACATGGGAGCCACCTCTAAGGTTTTGCACTACTAACATGCGTAGTAAAGGGTTAAATGCTACACGATAACGTAATTTTGTGGAAGTCATGTCTAAGACCTTGTATTATTGTTATATGTGGTTAAGGGCTAAGTGGCACACGACAACGTAATTTTGTGAGAGCCACCTCGAAGGCCTTGAGTTTAGATATTGAGCATGGAATGAATCATCGATATGAGAGAGGATGAGTACGATTATTGAACCAAATTGGTGATGCCTGTTTTGTTATTATGAATGAATGAGAAATTTTGTTATTTAATATAGCTAGGTTGAGGTAACATATAACGCATTTTGTTCATGCAAGTTAGTATATTTTTATTTGGCAATAATGAGCCATGTTGAGTTTTAAATGTGTAATGTGGAAGTTTGATATGCTTTTATGGTATGTACTACTCACTGAGTTGTAGTTACTCATTTCATTCATCTTTCATGTTTTCAGGTCCCAGGGTTAGCAACAAGTAGGACACTAAGAAACTTTTGGGAGTTTATTTTGGGTATGGCTTAAGGAGTTGGTTGAGTTCTAATTGTACATATTCATTTTAGTGAACTATAGAAACTTTGATATTGTAATTAACCTGTTGATTTATTTGATATGTATATGTGTTTGGAGATATATATTTTGTTGTCAGGTAGTTAGTTATACTTGAGGCTGCGTCCTTCGTGAGGAAAGACGACCATGCCATCACCCTTCTCTTATAGTTTCGGGGTGTCACATGTAGAATTTACCTTTCTGTAAGAGGAGAAAGTTGACGAGACAAGAGCACTGTTTTGAAGCCTGTCTATGGTCACTTGTCGGTTTGTTCACTGCAAACGTCAATGAGTATCTTGAGAGTACTGAAGAACTTGGCATCATCTTATTAAGAGTTATCAACGAAAGCCCAAGCTTTGGAAACCCTCCGAGAGATTCTATTTGGACCTTGAATCAGGTTTTCGGGGTTTCTGAATAGTTTGTTCATTTTAAAAGTAAGGGATGGGATGGAAAGTGTAGATTCAAGAACCTGACTAAGCATGCACTTATGGATTCTGCTACAAGTGCTATAGCATTTGGAAGACAAAGGGCGCCTCCTAGCTCTAATATTCCTACGGGATGAAGAAGTTGCAAATGCTGTGCGCAAATTCATCATAACTCCTATGATTTGCGTAGTTTTGCAGAGTAAATTGTATGTATCTAGCATGATCACATGACGACTCTTCATGAGTGAAGCTGAAAATGGAAGATATGGTAAAGCAACTTTCATGATCTACAGTTTGACATAACCATATCACCTCATGGCTCTAACCTCATGAGAATGACCTAGACCTTGGTAATGGCCTGTGCAGGCAGAAAAGTTCAAGAAGCATGAAAGAAATTAATCTGCTATCATTTGATGCAGAAATTTTTTTTTCGTAGCAATCAGAAGAAGGCACTTACCGTGAGAGGATGCCAACTGCCACAAGAATGTGAAGAAGAGAGATTCTAATCTGATCAATTATATGGAAGCAAAGTGATTAAATAAGCAAGGACTTGGTTGTCTGAGGGGTTTCAGTAATTGCTGGTTTTGATAGTTGAGTTAAACTGTCTGCTGTCTTTATTGTCTACTTCTCTTGGAAATATCTGAAAGCTCATGGTAGAGTCCAAAATGATGTGGATATACCTCCATGCCAGCTTAGTTAACATAAGTATATACTCAGCTCAAGCTTAGGGCAAGGGTAATGCCCGTTTCTGGCAAATATTTAGAATTGACACTAGGTGGTGTTCTTTGTTAGTATATAGTTATAGACATGGACAACTCAGACCATCAAACTTATCAGGCCATAATTTCTTCGCTATTAAATGCAGAGTTGCTTATGTCTGAGTTGATACATAATTGGTATCTGGCTGCAAATGTCCTTCAAGATCTTATTCAGACATCCATCAAAAACGTCAAAGAATGAACAGGAACAAGAGAACTGCACTCTTTAACAAGTACTAGTCAATCACCATCACCCCCACCCCCAACCAAAGAAAAAAACAAGAAGATAACTTCTCTTTTTATAGAAGAGGCATGCAAATAGTCAAAGAAAATAGATTTAATTCTCTGTATGAAGATGACTCAACATGAACCTGGAGGACCAAGATTCAGATTTGCTGTCAATTTCAAAGGGGATTTATATAGTTGACAAATTATATCATTGCTTGTAGATTTCACCAGATATTCAAGATTTTCTTCCAGTGTTCCTCTTACTTTATCTCAACCAGATATGCAATGAATACACATTTTTACATGTACATAACTTATCGACACAAAAATAGTAAATATATGAATGTATAAAACAGGGCGTTACTTTTATCATTCTGTATATTGATTGATCTGTTCAAAACAGATAGCTGTGCTAAGTAATTTTATGTTTTGATATTGAGTGTGCGAAACAGATTCAGATTGCAATGGCTTTGATATTTAACCTCTGTTTGCCAGAATACGACAAAAATCTTAAATCTCACCTCAAACTGACCTCCTGAGAAGATGCAGAGAGTGAAAGGACCTGGATCTTCCTCCCAGGAGCTCCAATCTCCAGTGTAGAGATGGTTGCTTTTGGATGAAACGAAAGCTGATGACTGCTCTGGCTTGAGCCTCCTGTCACTGGAACCATCAAACTCATCTTATCAATCTTAAAGGTCATAAACTGTATACCAATACTTACAGAAACTGTTTTCTGAGTATGAAGATTTTGATACCTTTGAGATTAATCGAGCATAATGCCGTATAACAGGCGCCTTACATATATATTCTGGTCTGCTTTGAAAATTTATATCAGGGTTTGGGTGAACTTTTTATTTCATGAATTAGCATGGGACTCGTGCAGACATGTGCACGCCTCAAATATCTATAAATATATTTGTAAAAGCTGTTGCTCTGTTTGTCCAGTTTTGTTTACTGAACCCCAGACCAGTAGATTGAGAGATACAATTAAAAGGCCGTCCGAATCACCAGGTCCTTTCTGGGGCTGTCAATATCTATTTTTGTCTGTTCAAAGAAACTTATCAACGGAGAAAAATGCCGAGTCCTGTCAAATGCTTGCTCTGCTTGTGCCAGGATTTAAGAATATGCTTTTGGGGCAAAATTCAGGGCTTTGATGAAGCAACTTACAAATTCAGAGCCACTTGCTGCTGCAGGCTGCAGCTACTGTTGTGGTGCTTGTGGGTGATTCTATTTTCCATTTAAAAAGACGAGAGTTCAAGAGGGTTGCGGTCTTCAAATGCATTACTTCACTTGCGTCGTGCGAGCCGTATTTTGAAAATCGAAAGATTCCTAATTCACCATGCATCTGACCACTCGTTGGCAAGACCCTAATGACATTCATCGGTTTGTGGCAAAGGCTTGTCTTTTTGTTAAAACCTTACACGGATCTTTTCCTGCAGTGACGCCGCAAACATCGGTACGGGACATTAAAACTGTTGATTGAGGGTAGAGTCGTCTTGGAATTGCCTTGTTGGCTAACTTGAGCAAAGCTGGCAAAATGGATCATAAACTCATATTATGATCCATTTTTAGTTAAATGGGTCATATATAAGTTAAGTAAAAGTTAAATATAGGTCAAAAATGGGTCTAAGAAAGTAAAACACAAAAAAAATGAGTCTAAATGAATTATTAGGAAACCCACTTTAAAGTTTAAACACATGGCCTTTTTTAACTTTATAAAAATGTTTTTTTTTAATAAAAAATCGAAATTATAATGAATTGGTCTTCGCCCGCCCGATGCTGACGAGCTCGATCTTGCCTGTGGCCGGTCGCCGAAGAAGAAGAAGAAAAAGAAAAGAGAAAAGAAAAAAAAAAAAAATATATTAAAAAAAAAAATAAAAATAATTAAAAATTATATTTAAAAAATTAAAAAATTGATTTTTTTTTTTAAAAGAATTATAAAAATTTTCCATTAAATTTTTATTGCATAAAAATTGTTAAAAAATTTTGTATTGCGTAAAAATGTTTTAACAATACTTTTTTTTATTATAAAAATCATAAAAATGAGTTTTTTTAGGTTTAGTTAAAAAATTTCATGTTATGGTTTTTAGTTATTCAATGGTACGTTCACTTCAAATAAGAGAAGCATGTGCATAGTCTAATTTTTATAAATATTTCAATTTATAGGTTTTTTTTTAAATTTTTTTTTATTTACTATTTTAATTTAATTTGAAGTTTTAATCCAATTAGCATATAGTATAAGTGAGTTTTCCTAGAATATTAATAGGTTTTAGCATATAGGTCGGGTCGGGTCGGGTATGGGTCGAGTACGGATCGGGTCGGTATGGATCCAAATTTACACTACGGGAATATATGGGCCAAAAACGGATTAAATAAATCAAATATGGGTCGATTCATTTTCAACCGACCCATACCCGACCTGACCCACCCATTTGCCACCTCTAAACTTGAGTAACGCTCAATTCTTTTACAGAAGGCAGGCAAAACTTTTGGGCAAGGTGCGTGAGGAAGCGCGAAGGAGGGAGGGCCCAAGTTCTTGCGACAGCGACGGACGAACCTCAACGCGCAAAAGTCGCGAAACCTTTCTTGTGCAAGGCAAGTGTCCATTTCGTGATTCCACCGGTTTACTTGTGCCATTAAAGATGGCCAGGTCGTAATCTATTTGCTAACACTTCAACCGCGTGCTTTAAATAATCGAGGCTGGTGGGTGCAAAGACCAATTCCTGAGTTCGTGGCTTCCGTTCATTTCGAGGATGAGCTGAAGAAATCACGGTACGATTTGCTCACGCTCGTTGTTTAATCTTTTATCAGATTTTCTCACGACAAATCGATATTCAAACTAAAGTTAGTGAAGAAAGAATCAAACTGCTTTCGGGTTTAACAGTGCATGTGACTGTGATTGGGAGCTAGCTCAGCAGACAAGTATTAAATGGCAACCGCAGATAAATGCTGGTGGTTGGGGTTTTCAGACTTTTGCCCTAGCCATCTAAGCAAATCCCAAGGTTTTTCGGCCACCGCTTCAAAAGCGCCTTCTTCTGAATTTCTCTCACAAATTTCTCCATCATGACACCTTGTTTTCCATGCTGTCTAACCACTCCTCTCTAACTCCATAAAAGCTTTTGTGAACTTTTGGCAGCGGCACCACCTTCTTCTTCTCCTCCTCCTCCTCCTCCTCCTCCTCTTTCCACTAACATGACCGCCGCTCGGTTCATTGTGTTGGCCGTCGCGGCCTCGCTCCTTGTGGCGTTTCATGGGGTCTCCGGCCAGGCCCCGGCCCCGGCGCCGTCGGACGACTGCTTCAACGCCGTGCTCAACATGTCGGACTGCTTGACGTACGTTGAGACGGGGAGCAACATCACCGTGCCGGATAAGGCCTGCTGCCCCGAGCTGGCGGGGATGGTGGACAGCAGCCCCGTCTGCCTCTGCCAGCTGATCGGGAAGGCCGGCAGCTTCGGGCTCGACGTCGACGTCGACCGAGCTCTCAAGCTCCCCTCGGCCTGCGACGTCGTCACTCCGCCCACGAGCTTGTGCGCAGGTTCTTGTTGCTGCTTAACTGCACTCCTTGGTCTTGTCTATCTTCATTAGGGATGGGCGAAAAGTAGCTTCGAGCGTTTGATTTGTGACAATTCAATGCACGATCTTCCTTCTCTAGGCGCGGCATAACTTCTTCACTAGTTCTTGTAATGGTTCGACGGTATAAAGGGCAAAAAAATATTTAAATTACACAAATTGTCGAAATTGGGGGGATAATAATTATAGGGAGTCTAGAGTCATAATTCACCCCATATTCATGATGAAATATTATTACTCATGCTTTGAAAAAAAAAATAAAGAGAACCATCATGAGCAATCAGTGAAGTTGTCGATTCCTAAAGAAAATCTTATTCGCAAAAATATGTAATCATGTGATCTGGAGATGCTTTTCCGACTGATCACGTGATCTCATGTGGGTTTTATAATATAAACTTTTATTTGTTCTGGGTAAGGTCATTTCGTGTTTCGAAATGTGAAATTAATTATTATTTGTCCCTTCTTTTCCCTGTTTTTATTTCGAGAAAAAGCCACCAAAAACTAAATTACCAATTATAACAAATTTCACAAACTTATATTATTGTGACAAATTTACCCGAATAAAAATCCTAAATTTGTATCATGTGAGTACAAGTTTGTGGGTTTTTGACAATAAGGATATAAGTTTAAGGTTTTTTGTGGTACAAAAAAGTTAGAGGTAAATGTGTCACATGAGTATAAGTTTGGGATTTTTTGTGTCTTAAAAAAAGTTTTGGGTAGATGTTGAACAATAAGCATAATTTAGGATATTTCGTGATTTTTTTCCTTTTTAATTTTAATTTTTGGATGAGCATAACCCATGTGTAATTAGATTTGCTACGGATGGTTTGGTCATTGTTGATCCTCTTTCATCTTTTGCAATGTTGTAGCCGTTGGAGTCCCCATTCCTACCGGAGTCCCTGGCGCACCAGGTAATATCTTCATACCTAACTACACTTAATCAATTTCACTAATCTTTTCGACCGTATAAAAAAGCATACATGTAAACTGACGTCGTTCCATGTCAATACCCATGCTCACATGTTCAGCTTGTCTTTGCAATATTTTGCTCCGACCATCGGGAAATTTCCTGATTTCGAGCACCGCAAATGAGACATGATGATCGCATTCGGTCTCGAACACGACCGCATCGTCTTAATTTGTTCTGTGCTGTAGTTGTTCATTTGAAGTGGTAGTTCTTACGCTTCTGCCGTGATGCCGAAATCCGTGCAGGAACCCCATCATCTAATGGCGGCGGCGGAGCTTCTACCCCGTACGGCGCCCTATCGACGTTCGCCCTGGCCTTGGGTCTGAAACTAGCCGTCCTCTTGATACTCTCTTGATTTCGTACCATTCGTTTTCGATTGATCTCTATAACTTCACTACCGTTGAAGCGATTTCTGTCTCCGATATGAAATAAGACCATTCGAGTTCACATTCGGTTTAGCATTATCATCATTCTCCCCCTCCAATAGCTCGAAATTTACCTGAAGCATTGGCTCCACGAGTCTTACTATCTTTCTTGCAATGGTGTAGGTTGAAACTTGTGAATGATGAACCACCCGTGGGTGGTCGCGCTAGTTTGAGCTGCATGCCTCATTGCCAAGGTCCCAGGTTTGAATCATCGCAACTAACACCGGGCCAGCTCCCGAGATATTGATGCTTGGTTCGGGGTGCACACACACTCTACAGGCCGTGGGCTGCCCAACATAAGCCCGATGGGCCCGGCGGATCCTTGGTTATAAAAAAAAAAAAAAATTGTGAATGATGCGGTGGATAATTAATTTGATGTGCTATATGATAATCTCACTCCATCGGTGCAATCAAATTCAATCAGGTGTAAATTACTCTTAACCAATCAGATAATTCATATAGTGAAATTAAAATGAATTTTTATCTTTTTTCAAAAAATTAGCCTTTTTGTTTTTGGCCGAAAAATTAGCCTTCGATGGCGATAGATTTGCTTGCGAGATGAGAGTAAAAAATGAGATCCTATTTTTCCTCCCACCAAATCTCCGTCGTACGCTCCGTCATTCTCGTTTCCGTTTATTTTATCGTGACACGCTCTTCTCCGATCTCGCTCGCACTTACGCCGTGCAATTCGATGGATCATCAGAGCGCAGCCGCCGCCGCCGCGGCTTCGCCGGCGGGCCCGGCCTCCAAAGCTCGAGCCGCCATCCTCGCCCTCTCCTCCCTCGTCACCGCCGTGCCCCCATCCGTGGCCTCCTCCGAGAACCCCGCCCTCGCCCTCCTCCACGACCCCGACGTCGCGTCCCAGGTCTCCTCCCTCCTCCGCCGCCCCGGCTCCGGCTCCGGCGACAACAACCTCTGCCGCTGGCTCTACGACACCTTCCACTCCGGCGACCCCGACCTCCAGCTCGTCGTCCTCCGCCACGTCCCCACCGTCGCCGGCGTCTACCTCTCGCGCGCCTCCCAGCGCAGGCCCGACGCCGGCTTCGAGTGCGTGCTCCTCGCCCTCTACGCGCACGCGACCACCGCCCGCGGCGGCCAGTCCGTGACCGTCACGCTCCCGGACGTCTCCCACCCGAGCGTGTACCACGAGACGCGCGACAGCTCCACCAAGAGCATCGCGACGGACCTGAACCTCGCCGTCGTGTCCCCGAGCCTCGAGCCGCACGGCACCGTCCGGTCGTCCCGGCGGTCGCGGATCGTCGGCGTCGCGCTGGAGCTCTACCACGGCCGGATCGCGCAGATGCCGGTCGGCTCGAAGATCGATTTCTGCGAGTTCTGCGTCGCCTGGTCAGGCCTGACCGGAGATCCGTACAAGGACGACGCCGGAGATATCGGCGGCGGCGGCGGCGACGCGGACCGGTCGCCGATCTCAGGTCAGGGGACCGGATCGAGGAGGATCCCGATGCCGTGGGAGCTCCTGCAACCGGCGCTGAGGATACTGGGGCACTGCATGCTGGCGCCGGCGCCGGGGGAGGAGAAGGAGAAGGAGCGGCTCGAGGCGGCGGCGGCGGCGGCTTGCCGGAGCCTGTACGCGCGGTCGCTGCACGAGATCGATCCGAAGGCGGTTCTGGCGACGGGGAGTCTCCTGAGGTTGAGGAAGATCGGGTTGGATTCGAGGCCGGAGATCGATCACACCGAATTACCCTCGCAAAACGTCATCGTTCTTTCCTCTTCCTCCGGTAGCTTGAGCTCGTTGGGAAAATGAGAAGAAATAAAAAAAAAAATTAATTCTTAGATCCCAAAAGTATAAGAAGGAATTTTTTTTTTTTTTAATCCAACTTTTCATTTGATTCTTGAACATTACTCTCCTTTTCTAATTCATTTGCATGAATCGAGCATTGACCATTAAATTTGGAATTCAAAAGGGCCACACCCGTCGATATATGATCGAGGATTTCGTCAATTTCGATAGGTAATTTAGTGGGGTTGAAAGGTGATTTTGGGTGCAAATGAGCTCAATCATCCATCTCTCTCTTGTGATGAAGATGAAAGGGCAATTTACATGCATGGGAAGAAATGTGCTTGTCGATGAACGGAATACAAGAATGTACCGTCGTATATAAAAAATTAAAAAAGAACTAAACATGACATCGATAATTTTTTCTTCCATTGTTATTCCTATTTACTTTGATATATTTTTAAGAATAAAGTTTCCTCCAATTATACAAGCATGGGAATCAAAGTCTTGCCATATAATGATCAATTTGATTGATAATAAATAAGTGCCGGGTAACGAGTATATGAGCAAACATTCTCTCAACTTGGGTTTTTTTTTCTTTTTTCTAGTCTCAGCACCGACTTTATGAATTTATAATAGTTAAATTTGCTAACATTATTTCATAATTTTTCAATTATAAATGATGTGAAGGATGAGAATTTTTATCAACAGTGATCAAGTTTTGTTGATGCAGATTGCGATTTATGTAGCCTTCGCAACAAAAATGAACCGGAGGATAAATACACCATGAAAAATCGAGTTTTTACAATGGAGATATAAAGAGAAGCCCGTTTCTAAGACAAGTTAACTAGAACAAATAATACATAACTTTCAAATTACCAAAATAACAAGTTATATATATACATTAAAATTCAAGCAAAAACAATGCTGGCTCAACTTAACAAGCTGCGATGTCATAGAGAACTGAATTTTATATAAAAAGAATGGAAAATAATATTATCATCAAATCACTATGTTCAAATGTATCACAAATAGGGATGGTAGCTTTTGATACGATATCTACGTAAGATTGCGGACAACTCACGACTTTATAGAGCAAAATTTAACGCCGATATAGCCATCAAAGCTAACATGAATCGACATATTTTCGCCCATATTAGTAAAAAAAGGTACCTCATAATTATGTCAAAATATTTTGATTTATGTACGAAACAACACTAGTTTTCAATCCAAATACAAACAAAGACACGACCGATCTACTAATATCATGGGAACATAATTTAAGGGGAAATTTTGAATAATAGTATGATGTTGAGCAGTTTCCTTAATAAATGATTTAGAGTGAATATTATTTCAAATAAATGTTTGAAGTGGTTAATTTATTTCAAGTAAGAGAGCTTAGATGCGGAATGGCATGCTTTAAGGCCAGTCGAAATGAGTGACCTTTATAATGACTTTTGTATTATGGAGGTCTTGACATGGAAGTAGAAGTTCAGTCGGCAATGGGTGATCATAAATGGCCTATGTGAATATAAAAACGGGAAAAATTCTAAATAAAAGCTTGAAATGTTCTCATTTTTTAAAATAATAATTTAAAATAGATTTTGTGTCAAATAAGGTATAAAGTGGTCATATATCAACGTTAAATAATGGCATTTTTTAAATGATGGTTATTATGTCAAATAAGATTCAAATCAATCTAAAATAATGGTATTGAATTTCACGATAGTTTTGAATAAGGGTTTAACTTCACCGACCAACTAGATATTTCAATTGGTCGGGAATATTTTCATCAAAATATAATTTTAATTTTAAAATATTTTTCCTTTCTTCCTCTTTTTTTTTTTTTTTTTTTTTGTCCTTTCTAGTGAGCATTGGCAAAGGTTTGGCCTTGCCTGAGGTTGGCAAGGGTTGCCTCACCTAAGGGAGGCCATTACGAGGTTGTCCCTCACCCAGCCCTCAGCCCTCTTTGGCATCATGAGCCAACCATCGGCAGAGAAGAAAGAGAAAACCAAAAAAGAAAGAAACAAAATTCAAAAAAGAAAAAAGGACAAAAATGCCTTTGATCAATTGGAAAGTAATGCTCTTTTGAAATCGACATACCCACTTCAGGCTCTTAATTGAAATAAAATTTACTTTAAAATTTTATTTTAAAAAAATGATGTCACTTCAGACTTTTATTTTGAATTTTTCCTACAAAATGGGAGCAAGGTGGTAAAGGTGAATAATGTCGTGAAGACTTCCACGAGCCTGTTCCTAACATAGTGTGGCTAAGACCGTGTCCTAGGGCTTGATCCCAATGATAATTTCCTCACAGCTTCATGGTAATGATGAAATTTGACAAAATCCCATGACTGCTTCTTTGCTGTCGTTATCGCATTACAATGGTGCAAAAAAGCCACGCCCTTCGGGCTAATGCATCTAGTGATGCCAACGTTCCATAGTTCGAATTCGAACCGAGCATCGAAAGTGCTTAAATGCTCAAGAAAGTCTCTATCAACTTGCTCGTTCCAAACCTTTCCAAACAAGAAAAGAGTAAAAAGAGAGTGCACAGATAAGGAAGATTGGACATTGATTTCCTCAAAGAAATTGACCCTGATCAATTTAAAAATTAGTCCTTATTTAAGATTAAATTAGTTATGTCATGCTCTTATTTCAATTAAGCTTTTATTAAAAATCTTTTCAAAAATTTAATTTCATTTTCGACCAACGTGAATCCCAGAGAAACAAGATTTTTCGTTACCCTGCGATGCGCCCCACGGGACCGACCGTCTCGTTCCCGCGTTCTCCATCGTACGATCCCCGACACCATCGACGGCGATGAAGGCCCCCCGCCAGCAAACCCACCCCTTGGACCGCAAAAACCGATCTCTTCCCCCTCAGTTTCATCAACGCTACAGCGTCCTCCCGTTTCTCCTCCTCCTCCTCCTCATCCGTCCTTCCTCCTGTAAACTGCGCCTCCCGAACCCTAATTTTATTTCCCAAGCTCTCGATCGCAGGGATCGTCTAATAAATTGCAGAGGTACCGCTTCTGATCAGCCGTCGCTCTTAATCAATTCATTAGCTTCTGATGATTTCCCCTTTCTTCCCCCGGTAATTTGTATGAATTTTGCTCCGGGGTGAACTTAAAGTTCGAATCTTGGGTTTATTCACTCGTTCGATGATCGTTTCGTTCTTTGTTCCTTCCGTAGCCATTGTTTTGCCGTTTTAGCTACTGGGTTTGACCTCTTTTGGGCGTTGGTGTCGTTTTTCCTAGGGTTTGTGGGATCGGGTTTGGTGGGTTGGAACGATTGGAATCGGATATTAATCCCTTCGACATTTGTGTTTGCAGGGTGTAAGTGTTGCTCATTCTTGTTGCTGGTTTTTGGGGATTCGAATTCGTCCCTTGAATTCGCTTGTAGGGTTAGAGAATTCTTTTTATGGCATTTGAATGCCAAGGAGTTAGTCACGTATCTGAGAGTCTGTCAGCATTTGTTGTTGATTCTTTGGGAGAGCGCGTTGATTCGGAGGTGCAGATAAGTGATCCGGCGGAGAACTGTGGTGTGGAGCACTTGGAAAGCAAAGTGTTTGATTTGGAAACAACTGTAGAGGAAACTGGGAAATTGGAGCTCGCGTCGGAGTTTAAATTCAAGAAAGGAAATACTAGCTTGCACGATAGGAAAGAGGTACCGTCTCATGGTGTTGTGTCGTGTTTTCCTCGGTCGTTCACTGACCTTCCTCCTGCGATAGTGTCTGAAATCCTCAACTGTCTTGACCCGAAAGAGTTGGGCATTGTTTCCTGCGTGTCTATGCTTTTCCAGAGGCTCGCCTCCGAGCATTATGCTTGGAAGGAATTTTACCGCGAGCGCTGGGGCCTTCCGGGTGCCCCGGCATCGTTGGGCTCGGGATGTTCCAATGAAAAGTCATGGAAGGAGCTCTTTGTGGAGAGGGATTTTAGGAGTAGGACATTTATGGGACGTTATAACATTGAGTATTTGTATGGCCACACTGAAGCTGTACGGACTGTTTTCCTTTTGGCTTCGGCAAAGCTTTTGTTCACGGCAGGTTATGATTTGACAGTTCGAATGTGGGACTTGGAAGAAGGGTTGTCTATATCGTCGTCTAGGCCTCTTGGTTGTACGATGAGAGCAGTTGCTGCTGATACGAAGCTGTTGGTTGCTGGGGGCACTGATGGCTTTATTCATGGTTGGAGGGCTGTTGAGGGAATTCCACACTTGTTTGACCTGAGGGGTCATCAGAGTCAAGATAGTGAATTCCGGCTTTGGGAGCATGTAGGAGCTGTTACGTCCCTTGCTTTGGATCTTTCAAAGATTTATAGTGGTTCATGGGACATGACCGTGCGCATATGGGATCGCACTTCGCTGAAATGCTTGAGGGTCCTGAGGCACAGTGATTGGATCTGGGGACTTGTCCCCCATGATACCACCGTTGCCACATCATCAGGTTCAGATGTTTATGTTTGGGACATCAACAGTGGGACTTTGATGACTGTCATTCAGAATGTGCACAGTGGTAATGCTTATTCATTGGCTAGAAGCCATACAGGAGATTTCCTTTTCACTGGTGGGGAAGATGGAGCCATACACATGTTTAAGATCAGTCACCTCATCGACCGTGATTTCTCCCATGTTGCTTCTTGGATTCCTCATTCAGGGCCTGTACATGCACTTGCATTCGAGTTTCCCTGGCTCGTTTCAGCTTCTGCTGATGGACAGCTTGCACTGATTGATGTGAGAAAGTTGCTGAGAACTAAGAAAAGTACTTCTGCAAAGAAGATTTTGAAGACTGGTAGTGTCGACCGGACCAAAGTGGAGCCACCTCAGAGGATGCTCCATGGGTTTTCTAGCGATCTGTTCTCAGTGGACATTGGTGCAGATCGCATTGTGTGTGGCGGAGAGGAAGGAGTTGTTAGAATTTGGAACTTCTCGCAAGCTCTGGAAATGAACGGAGGGCCCGTGCACTCAGAGGAATCCGACTGGAAAACAGGATGCGGCGGCGTAGGCTTCAAATAGAGATGAACAGTAAGGGTGGTCGGACTGATCAATGTTCTGTTGCAGCCAAGAACTCGGTAAATGGTGACAGGAACAGCGTTTGGCATAGCAAACGAGGTATGAGCGGCAAGCTGAAGGCATGATGAAGGACTGATGGCGCCTTTAACTCGATTGTTTGCTTAAACTCCAGTGATTTGCCTCATAAGCATTGAGTTTCTGTGAAAGCAGAGAAACTGTACCATCACTTCCATTAGTTATAGCAATCAATACTTTATCTTTGACACCAGTTTCCTGATTTCAGTTCCCTTGTGTAATCCTGCCACAGCAACATGAATTATGCGCATTGACCGTCCGCCTGCGATTCCCAGATCATGTCTGATTGAAAAGGGTGATTATATGTGATCTTCTTGAGTGTTGGGTCTTTCATGTCTGATTGAGAAGGGTGATTATATGTGATCTTCTTGACTGTTGGGTCTTTCTTCGGTCAAGGACAACGATGCTCTGTGTAGTTGACTGGTGAAAGTGAGTTCAAGTGGATTTATCTTCGTACTGGCAGTGAGCTTTCTGCTTGAACATTCGAATTGATCGCCTCAAATTTGAATGATACGATCACATCAACAAATGTAATTGAACGAGCACTGCAAGATAGGCGGCATGAACGATGGTTTTCTTGCGTAATGCATTCCTAGTCACTCTCTCTTTCTCTCTATTTTTCTTCTTCTTCTTCTTTTTTGCAATTTGAAGTTTTCTAGTCTATAATTTTATAGATGGATGTTTATGGTTCACTCAGGTGTAAAATTAATTTACTTTAATTTTCTATAATTACGATGCATGAATTTGGAAATAAAAGCGTGATGGTTCTTGGATGTGTATTTATCTCGTATCTCGTGTTACATGTAATCGGTGCATTGAATAACGTAATATTCTTTATTAAATACGGTTAATAGGGAATTGTAATCGAAAAACATTAGGCCGATCAATCGACTTTTATACGCGCACGTGCTCTTGATAAATATTTCATTTTCTTATGACAGACACGTTCTTCAAGTAGGTAAATATTGAACTTATAAAGACTTGCCCTAAATTGGTATTTAATAATTGCAGTGGGGACATTTATTATTAAAATTTCCTTTTAAAATATCACCGATTTCAGCAAAATATAAGTCAGTCGCTCTTTGTGGTTTTTTAAATTTGTACGTAAATATATCGATCAATATATAAATATTATATATGATTTTCGGAATTTCACATAACAAAATTTTAAATGCTTCCGCAAGGTGACGTAAAAACCAAAAAAATGGAAAAGGTGAATAAATAAAACCACTCGAAAATTACTTTTTGGGGATGATCTCATCATTCGAAAATTAAAACTTCAAGAAATATAAATGAAAATTGTTAAAGTATTGAAAGTCCATTTCCCGCGCGTCTTCATTACGAATTCTCTCGGCAGCCCTCGGAATCCCCTCGCTCCCTTCTTTCCTTCCGCCGATCGTCATTGAGGAAGCAAGATGAGGCCGATCGACCGCGACGACGTTCTCGACGAGCCGCGGAGGTGTAACCGGCGCCGACGCTCACTTCGCGCGGGGAACGACCGAGGACGCGTCGAGGACAAGTCGAAGTCGCGGACTCCGAGTCGAGCGATGCTGATCCTGTTCCTCGCTGTTTCGGCGGGCATGATCAGCCCGTCCAAGGGGTCGTACGTATCCGCGTTCTACGTGCTGGGCGACTCTTCGGTGGACTGCGGCGGCAATACTCTGGTCTACCCTTTTCTCCACGGGGACCTGTCTCTTCACCCGTGCAGCGACGGGTCTGATAAGACCCTCGTCCCACATTTTCTGGGTACTGCGTCGATTCTTGCGCCGCTCTCTCTCTTTCTTGCGGTTCTTGATTTTCTTGCTCACTTTCTTGGAAATGCTCGCGTCGATATGGGAATTCCTTTCTTGGTCCAACGGTGGTGATCGTTTTGTTTGTGGTTTCATCGCTTATCGCTTATGGAAATCCCTGTTTGCAACGTTGAGTTTCTCTCTGTGTACTGAGTTTTAGGTAAGACGGAGGATTTTTCCTGCATCTATTCTAAAGATTGACCCCAGTGTCAGTTCCACATGAGTTAATGTTCTAGAGCAGTTTTGGGGAATGCTTTTTCGGTAGGAGATATATATTGCCCCTGCAAGTTTATGTTCGCTTATGTTTAGTCAGTTTAAGCTCGTGATTGGCATGATGTTCTTGTGTGCCGACATGCGCGACCTGAGATAGATCTTACCTTTTATAAAGTGCTAGATTTTAGGCTTCCCTCTTCATCGGTTGGAGTAAACAATCTGCGGTGAGGTTGATAAGCTTAAACTATCAGTGAACTGGAAGTTACTTGCCTAAACTTGTTTCGTAATCTATGTTCGTAATTGCAACTGATCTTTGGTAGCAAGAGCAGGCTGAATTGAGCTTCTTTTGGCCCCTCTGTTTGTCCTCTCTGCATTGCTAGTTTTGTAAGCAATCATGGATGCATAAAAAGCTCTGTTTGGGTTTCCAGCTTTTGATTTCGCGCATGTCCTGCTCTCAGTGAAAGAACTAATTCGTTAATTTGGCCAAGCTCTCCTTGAAATATTAAGCATGACAGCAAAGCTTGGTGTTGCAGCTGAAAAAATGGGCATACAGGATACTCCGCTGTTCTATGCTCAGAATGGCTCAATTGCTAGTTTGTTAAGAGGCCTGAACTTCGGGTCAGCAGAGGCAACAATTCTGAATTTCGGTGGCCGGAAATTCCAGTCTCTAAATCAGCAGCTGCGACAAGTACTGGAGACGTTTCAGTTGGTACAGCTTCACCTAGCTGAGGAAAGTGCTCGTCAGTTCATGGAATCGTCTATAACGTACCTGTCTTTTGGAAAGAATGATTACATTGAATTTTTCCTTCGCAACTCCTCTGGCATAACCCACAAATTTACTGGCCAAGAATTTGCTCGTGTCCTGGTTGATCAGATGATTGATGCGGTAATAAGCCTGTATAATGCGAATGCCAGAAAGATCATTTGCATGGGGATTTTGCCCTTGGGGTGCACGCCGCGTATAAGATGGGAACGTGTGAATTCAACTTCAAGTGGCGGCGAGAGAAATATATGCGCAGAAGAGGTCAATGAGCTTATTTTGGAGTACAATTCTTTGCTGGAGGGACGCATTTTTGACCTCAAAGCAGAACTACCTGATGCTAAGATAGTCTTCTGTAACACGTACCACGGCATTCTGGAGGTCATCACTAGCCCGCAGCGACATGGTATGATACTTTTCAATCATTCCCTGTTTTTCCGTGTGTTGCCAATATGAACCTAGAATGTTTGAGAAATAACGTGAGAACTATTTATCCAATTCCACACTAAGTTCAGTTGCTTGAAGGAACCCTGTGAAAACCATGATTCGTTTATGAAAATTTGATGTAAGTAAAAATGACAAATTTGTGTCACTGTCTTCTTCTGGGAAATGAAGTGAAGTGAAGCTTTATTGGGCGAAAAGTTCATATAATTCCTGTAGAAAGGCAAGATATCGACATGTTTGCGCTGATGAATGAGGATATGGTTGCCTCAGAGACATTGGATTGACTAGGATGCTGTATCAGGATATTTCTCATGCAAGTTAGTTCATTGACGTTCACAGACATTAATCTCAATGTCAGGATAAACATACTGAAAAAAAGAAGAAAAAATCAGCTTAGTCATTGCTTGTTGTTGACATTGAAGTATGATAAAACAAAGTAGAGAAGCTACGCCTGGACTTTTTTAAAATTAACAATCCAGCCGATTTTTGGGTGTTCCTGGTTTGTTTCATCTAGTGGATTACCAATTTGCCGTTTGGAAAATACCGCACATAATCTGATCTGAGTTTTATGGAAGTCATTAAATTATCTGTAAAACAGAATGAAAGCATGTGCATATTGTTGTCCAATTCCTTCCGATGCAGGGTTTGAAGACGTAGAAACGGCATGCTGCGGGCTGGGCCAGGGGGGTATGCTTATAGGTTGCCTTTCGACTGAGATGGCTTGCAAAGAAGAATCAGCTCATGTGTGGTGGGATCTCTACAATCCGACGCAGGCCGTCAATCGCTTGCTTGCCGAATCAGCCTGGTCTGGGCAAGAGTTAAGTAGTATATGCCGCCCAGTCAGTATCCAGGAATTAGTGTCGACCTCAGTCTCCCACTGAAATGTTGCTGTGATGCAGTAACGCCATTCCCAACTTTGGCTATTCTTAGTCAACCGGGCATGTTTTTTTTTTCCCTTTGACTGATATGGATTCACGGCAAGAGGGTGGCAAATTAGGTACTCTCTCATCTCGTTAACCCGGTTACAGATTAAGAAGTCACCCGTCAAAATACATGGAAACAGGTGTTGCAGGGCTAGAATATGTTCCATTCTTTACTCAACCTATTCAGCCAACCGTCGCTCAGGACTCCTCCCTTTGCATTGAGAGCCAACGCATGCAGCATCTCTTCAAGGATCTCGAGATCCAATTGCCGGCATTAAATCCCCACTGAATACAAACGAATTTCGTACATGTTAACAGCTTCTTGATTCAAAAAGAGAAGCAGTCACCGTCTGTAATCATCCCGAGAGGGAGAGCGAGAGAAAGTCCTGAGAGACTTGCGTTTCTGCAGTTCCTTGTGACGACCCTTCAACTCATATTCTGCAGTCAAAACGCTCCCTCTTTAGCTCTGCTCATTCATTGCTCTATGTTTTTTTTTTTTTTTTTTTGGTCAGTCCTACTCTATTCCTATTCTAACTCTCACTCTCAGGTTTTTGCCCTGCCTCCTTGCAGGGCGTGAAAGTCGAAACCCACTCCTGAAACTATATCGTTCCCACCCCAATCTCCTGAGAAGGTGGGGATTCGAACCCCCCACCTCCTCCTTCCATGTTGGAAGGGTGGTCACTGGGGCATTGCTCTATGTTTGAGTTGGGTAGGATTTTGGTTATGACAGGGTTCGACATTGAGATGAGGCTCCACATATGTTGGACAAGCACTAGACCTTGGAAAAGCAACGAGTTAATGTGCGCGACCCTAAATGTGTTGGTCTGCTACTGCTGCCTTATGTAAATCCGTGAAGCGATGTATTAGAATAGTGATGCTGAGCTTTTTGTCTAGTATTAAGTATGAATATATTTAATTAAGGAGGTAAATGAGGTCCGGAAAGATTTAAACTTAAAACCTCAAGTACTGATGATGCGGGAAAACGGTTTTCCTCGAGGTGGACTTGCTTCACTTTTTAACACATTGAAAGTTTGGTAGGGGTAGACCTCGTTAATACATTTGTAGAATCTATACTTTTATTCTCTAAGAGTGTTTGTCTTTTTAAATATAAAACAAAGTCATTTCCCCCGGGGAGTGTCAGATCAAGACATTGGCCATTGTCAATGTCAGCCAATGACCCAGAATCGCGAGCGAACTGCTAGACGAGGACAAACTCCTGCCAGGTGGGTTTGTTTCTCTGCAAGTATTACTGCTGGGATACAGGACAAACTCCTGCCAGGAGAATCAGGCAATTACTGGGGGAATTTGAGGAGAGGTTGCTTCCTCGATGAAAGGACTTACCTATCGCTATCGGCGAAGACTATCAACGAGCCCTCGTTGATAGTCTTCGACCATTGAGGAAGCGAGCCCCCTACCGGTGACTACCGGTAGGGGGGCTCGTTGATAGTCTTCGCCGATAGCGATAGGTAAGTCCCGAAGTCATCGAGGAAGCAACCTCTCTCTTGCCTGATTCTCCTCCTTTAAATTCCTGTATCCCAACACAAATTCCCCGCAGAGAAACAAACCCACGACCCAAATTCCAAAATGAGAGCCCCCCATGCCGTCCCGCCCCGTGCTACCAGCGATCTGGCGTCACCGTCACCAGGGTCGCCGTGGTCTGACCGGTGCAAGCCCATCATCGGCCACTGTATCGCGTTTGCCATACCCACTATTCTCGGCCTCCTCATGGTCATCTTCCTTGCCATACCCGCCCTAATGCCCCCGGAGTTCTGGCTCGACACGGGCTCTTCCATTTCGTCCCTCAACATCTCCACCACCCATGTCACCGCCCGATGGAATATCGCTCTCTCCATCAAGAACCCCAGTAAGCTCATAGCCGTCAGGTACCCTCGCATGAAGCTCCTCTTGAGTTTCGATGGCCAACTCGCTCTCTCTCGTCCCTCCCTCGTTCCTGCCTTCACGCAGGGCCCCGACAACGTGACCACGGTCCGAGCTGAGGCCCTGTCAGTGCTGGCGATTGTCAACGACGTGGGGGTGAAGGGCCTGGTGAGCTCGTTGAAGGGCGGGAAGGTGACCATCGACGTGGTGGCGAAATCTAAGCGGAGGCTGCACTTGGGTCCGTTGTGGGTGCCTGTGTTCGACGTGTACGTCTCGTGCATGGGCGTGACCTTCACGGCTCCTACTGACGGCGAAGGTGATGGCGATTGGATGATCCTCAGTGGCACCCCGAGCTGCAAGCCCGACATCATCACTCTACTCTGGTAAGGAGAAATTTCAAGCTCCTGCCTAGTTTTTGCATTACTATCATCTTCGCAGTTGCTTGTTCACCAATGAAGTTGCTGAACAAAATGAAACAAAAGGGAAGCTGTCGATCCATAATATCATCACCTTCTTGGAGCCATCGCTGCCCGGTTCTTCCCTCGTATCGGTCTAAAACGACGCGGCCCCTGCAACCCAGGCTTGCTGCCCGGCATGGTTGGAGGAACAAATAACAAGCAGCAACTTGAAAATTGTTACTGTCAGTTCCCACAGTCGACTATCGATCTAGGGCCTTGTTGTGTCACTGTTTTCTTCCTTTGCCCTTACTACATCTTAAAAAAGCACACATGAGTTGGTTCATTCATATTGAAACAAGAACCGGACACACGCAACTTGTTAACTATTTGATCTTTCCCTCTGCCAAATACATGTCTTAAGAACTAATAGACATTTTCCTTTGTCATTGCAGAAGATCGAGTCTCTGCACGCGAAGTTCGACAAGCAGTTGGGATATTTATCTTTCGACTGGAAACGAGTAGACAAACGGATGCAATACGGCGTGCCTTAGTGATATATCTTTG
The DNA here is from genome assembly GCA_014182565.1 of Eucalyptus marginata. NCBI lineage: Eukaryota > Viridiplantae > Streptophyta > Magnoliopsida > Myrtales > Myrtaceae > Eucalyptus > Eucalyptus marginata. The sequence goes on along the minus strand of CM024594.1, from coordinate 5,825,124 downwards.
TGTCTTCCTCTTTTAGTTTATGCTCTTTTACATCCTTCTACTGGCGTATTGTTTGACAAGATCGCGACTCTGTTGGAAGCTGAAACGGGTATCACTTCAGCGAAACAAGATCGCCCGAAATGGGTATTGCTTCAGCGAGCCCGATCATTTATGTACATGATGATAGTATGATACGTGTAGCTCTTGCTTAGAGCTCCCTCAGCTGCGATCTTTTGTTATAAATCTTGACTCTTTGAAATGGCTGAGATCGACAGCTGTGTGGTGTCGCCATGCTTTGATGAGCATCAGTGGCTGGTTTTCTTGACGAAAGCTAGGGTTCGATATCACTGAGGGTGATCTTATGGTAGTGGGAGCTGGCGCGCGGGCCTACCTACTGCATAGCAAATCTTCTTTCTGATGTTCGGTACTGGCAGTTCTCACAAAATAAAACAATAATAATAAGATATAAATGTTTTAAAACTAGATATAAAAATGCAATCAAATCTTAAAATTTTTAAAAAGTGCAAATAAATTATAAAAACTATCAAATTAGTCCGATAATTCCTTCCATTGATTGCACTATCCTGACAAATTTAAGGATCTGGTCGAATACGAGGAATCAGGTGTTGCAGGGCTAGAAGATGTTCCATTCTTTACTCAACCGAATCAGCCAACCGTTGCTTAGGATTCCTTCTTTTCGAGGGAGCCAACATATGCGGCATCTCTTCGAGGATCGCGAGATGCCGGCATTCAGCCCCACTGAATACAAAAGAATTTCATACACGTTAACAGCTTCTTGATTGAACAAAAGACGCAGTCACCGTCTGTAATCATCCTGAAAGAGAGCGAGGGAGAGTCCTGAGAGATTGGCGTTTCTGCTGTTCCTTGTAACAACGCTTCCAACTCATGTTCTGTAGTCAAAACACTCCCTCTTTAGCTCCTGCTCATTTATTGCTCTAGCCTGAGTTAGTTAGGATTTTGGTCATGACAGGGTTCGGATTGAGATGAGGCTCCACATATGTTGGACAAACACCCGACCTCAGAAAAGCAACGAGTTAATGTGCGCAAACCTGAATGTGTCGGACTGCCGCCGCCATCTTATGTAAATCCATGAAGCACCTATTAGAATAGTAGTGATGTCGTTTTTTTTTTTTTTTGTCTAGTACCGCGTATGAATATATTTAATTAGGGAGACAAATGAGGTCTGAAAAATTTAAACTTAGGTGCTCAAGTTTTGATATCATATTAAATTTTGATGGAATCATTATTAATTATTCTATAAATTTATATTTTTAGATAAATAAGTAGTTTGATATTCAACTATTTTATCATTCGATAAGACCAGTACGTGAAGAAAGAACTATCGATGCTCAGTCAGGCTTCTCTCTCCTGATAGTGGACCGATGAGTCATCAAAATGGTACTAAGTGGAAGTAAAAATCTATGCAATTACTGAAAAAAAGGGACTCATTTGGAAATCTGGTCAGCTAATTAATCTTTCTATAAGTAAATTAGTAAACCAAAAAAAAAAAACTCTCTTTTTCTGATTTTTTAAAAAAGAAAAAAGAAAAGGAGAAGAAGAGACTCTAACCAATATTCCTGTAAAGTATATTCATGTCAACATGCATGACAAATAACTGCCAGATGGATTCGACGCAAAGAATTTCGTGGGAAATCCATGTGTAGACAAGGTTGGATACAAAGTTTAGTTTGGCTTCTATGTGTGACGACACGAGGTATTGGTTTAGGATTTTTAGTGATATTAATCTAATTTAAAAAAAAAAAAAACAAAATAATCATTGGTGAGCAACTCAAATAAGACTCAATAGCCGGTAAATCACACATTGATGAACTGATATAAAAGCTTGTAAATTTAAGGTGCTTATGAGATAGATGGATAAAAAATCAATAAGTTACCAAAAAGAAGGACGTCAGTGAACGACTCAAATAAATCTCATCCTATTCTTTTATTGATATTTCCAATCAAAATGAAGATCATATCACACTATTATATTTTGGATCTCATCTAACGTGAGTTTTTTTGAGCGCCTAAGCTATTTAAAAGCTGAACTTTGTCTACTCACGCGATTATGGTTTCCTTTTCTCTCTCTTTTCCCCTATTGTGACCAGATTCCTTTTATTTTTCTTGTTTTAACTATGGTTGGACTATTTGTTTCACTGTATTCCTATTATATACACTCTTGAAAACTATACGCAAATTGATTAATTGGCAGTCTTTTTTTTTTTATGATAATTCAAGGGCATGGAGTGGAGGTCCAATTATGTGGAGACTTATGGAATGCCTTGTAAATTCTATGAATTGATTAAGTCGAGACATTTGACCTACACAAATGGTTCCGATCTAAAACATTTTGCATATAGTTGGTGGGATTTAAATGGGTAACCTCCATTTCGAGAACTATAGATTCATTCGTGCACTAAAGAACTGCTACAATCTAGAGGGTATCGTGAGCATATTATCGAAGCCTTTGGAGTTTATTTCCAATAACTTATATTGTGTAATGTTTGTCATGAAGTTAGACCCCATCTTTTAAGCCTAATGCCACATGCGTTTGTGCTTGATTGGAGATATAATCTGTATATGATCCGATGTAGACATGCTTTTGTAATCCAAAATGGTTTTTTAAAACAGCCTATTTATTCTCGTTATGTAATATTTCATATAGTCATACTTGGAACGATATGGTAGAAGATGTGATGATGGTCTAACGATTTTTTTAAGGGAAATTTTCAAAAATGAGCCTCAAGTGCTTTAGTTTCTTAAATAATGACCCAAAGTAGACATTGTTTCAAATAAGAGCCTAAAGTGACGAAATTGTTTCAAGTAAGGGCCTAAGATGCCTAAATCATCTTAAATAAGAGTCTTTAGTTGGCTGCGTCTTTTCTAGCCATCGGAGACAGGGTTTTTTGATAAAAAAAAATTATAACTATATTTTTAAAAAAAAAAATTTTATTTTTTCATCCTTTCTTCTTTTTCTTTTCTTTTTTCCTCTTCCCTTTTTGGACATGGCCGTCGACCGCTAGCTAGCAAGGTCGCCCTTGTTGGCATTGGGCGAGGGCGTCCCTTGCCAAATTCGACGAGGGCAACTCTCCCTCTCACCGTAGTCCAGCTTCCCTCCACCATGATCGATGGAGGGAAGAGGGAAAAAGAAAAAAGGAAAAAAATTTAAAAGATACAAGACGAAAATACCTTTTAGCTAGAGATGTTAGGTCATTTTTTGAGATTGATATGCTCACTTCAGGTTCTTATTTAAAATAAATTCCATTTCGGGTCTTTATTTGAAATAACATCCACTTTAATCCCTTATTTGAGAAAATGAGAGTACTTCATATCCCTTATTTGAAAATTTTTCCTTTTCTTAAGGTCATTGGGCAAATAACTAAACAACATTTGCTATGTACGTACTTACGACATTCTGAGGACTCTCCAGCTCATCTCGTGTCGGGTCTTCGGACTGTTGAGATGGCACCCGAGGGTGGTGTGAGTGGAGTGTTCAGTGAACTTGACCGGAGGCATCATTTCGTAGAAGGGTTGCATAAGATTTTGGCTATTGCCACTGATGACATCCAAAAGCGAAGAGAAGCAGAGGGGAGACAGAAGTAGAGCTGTTAAACGGGTGGGTCGGGTCGAGTCATTAATGGTCCGACCCAAATTGACTCATCAACCTATTTATGCTTAATGTAAATTTTCCGACCCAACCCATACCGAATTGTACCAAACCCATTTAACTAAACTTAAGAAATCTTATTTCGATATATATTTAAAAAAATAGTATTGCTAAAATATTTTTATACAATACAAATTTAATGGACAATTTTTATAATTTTTAAAATAATTATTTTAAAAAATCAAAATTTAATTATTTTTTAAATATAATTTTTTTTTTTTCTTTTTTATTTTTTGTTCTTTTTTCTTTGGCCGGCCGCCGGCCATGACGACGGCCGGCAATCGGCCACGGGCGAGCCTCGAGCTCGCTCGGCTCGCCGACGTTAGTGAGCGCGAGCTCGAGCTCACCCTCGCCGAATTTGGCGAGCTCGAGCTCGCCCCTCGCCGGATCCGGGCGAGGCCGGAGGCTTGCGGACGTCGGTGAGGCCTTCGCCTAGCCGGATCTAGCGAGCTCAAGGCTCGTCGGTGTCGAGCGAGCTCGAGCTCGCCCCTCGCCGACGCCAGCGAACTCGAGCTCGCCCGACGCCGGCAAGCTCGAGGCTCGCCCTCGGGCGGTCGCCGGCCATCGCCGTGTCGGTGGACCGGAGGAAGAAGGAAGAAAAAAAAAAGGAAAGAAAAGAAAAATAAAAAAATAATTATAATTTCGGTTTTTATAAAAAAATAAGTTTGTAAAGTTAAAGAGAGAAGAGAGAGATTGTGAGGTTTTGGGTGAAAATGGGTTCTAAATCCAATCCATTTAAGACCCAATTAAGAACCACCTATCAAAGTCTTTAATTGTTAAATTCATTTAACTACTTTTTGTAAAAAAAACAAGTGCCACCTTTAGGCAGAAGATTGCAGAGAAATTCTTCGGAGATATAAAGATAGCAGAAAAGAGGGCGAGACAGAGAGGAGTTAAAATGGAAGCTCGAGACGCAGAGAGGAAATGGGTGTTATTTATTTTTGTGATCCCACATTTTAGACCCACTTTTTCTCTTAAAGTCGCGACTGTTCAACATGAAGTGTTTCCACGCTTCGTACCCTTTCGTGACAACCGCCCATTTGGTAATCGTTTTGATGGCAGACGGTGTATAAATAGGAACGTACGTTCATTTTCGACGGGTGATGACAATGCCTAACACAAACTCTCTCATTCGAATACACCATCGTACAAGAGTGAATTGGGTTAGTAGCGTATACCCGATTTTCTTTGATTTCAGGTTTTTCAGACGAACGTGATTACAAACAATGGCTGGAGGTTTGTCTATAATCGATCCTGGCTTCCGCATCATGAATTATTATGTCTAACAATGGGCTTAAAAGGGGGAAGCGAGGCGAGCCCTCCTAGAATAATGCGAAAAATAATAATAATAATAATAAAGAGAAGGCAATTTCAAGGAAAGTAGACCCACGAAAAGCAAAGCTAAAGCAGCGGGGAGAGAGCCCCAGAAAAGAACAAAAAAGGGACGAGCGGGAAGGGATAGAAGGGAGAGAAGTGCGTGCGTGCGGTAGGTAACGCACGAAGACGAAGACCGAGACGGAAGCAAGGAAAGGCGAGAGCGGTGGCGGATGGCATGTGAATCGGAGGAAAAAGAAGAAAATCGGTGCGTGCTGTGGAAAAGAAAAGAGGGCCGGGGGGGAAGGAAAAAGAGGCAGCGTGGGGTAATCAAATTGAGTCGCTTATTGATGCCCTTTAAAAAATTGGCATGTCATTCCCCTTGTATCCGACGACTCGCGATTCTCGTCGTTTGACGTTCGGAGCCTCTGTTGGAACACGGACAGTTTCCAATCAAGCGAGAGGAGGAATGTGAGCATTTAAGTTTGTATCTTGGCGACAAAAATTGAAATGGACTAAAGAAATGACTTACCCAGGGCAAACATGGCATAAATGAGCAATTCGTTGGATCTCAGCATGTCCAGAACCACCTTGAACTCGTGATAGGCATTGTCCAGAAATAAGGAAAGCTTGAGAAATATGTGCGATCTTTCTGCATCAACACAGGGATGTCCACCAAGTATACGTGGAATAACACATCGCATCTTTAGCAGCATCATTGAATAGAAATCCGATGAGGGCTGGATTTGAATACCAATTGAAAGTTTGTGTTTTTTACGAGACAAAAAAATAAGTTTGAGCTAGAATTTAAATTCGAGTTAAAGTGGTGCTTTTTAAAGATGATTAGGCTCACCAATATCCATTTGAGGTGAAATGTATGATTATCTTTTGCAAAAACAGAAACGAAGAAAAACATAAGGTATAAATATCTCAATTAATGCATGAGTTCTTGGATGGGGAAACGGAAATCAATAGATGTCCTTAGATTATAACACCATAAATTTACTCCATTCAAAAATTTGGGATGGTGATCAACTTGGATTAGACTAAAGCAGGCAGAGAAGAATGATGATGCGGGGAACACGGTTTTCGTCGTTGGGCTTAAGAAGCATCGAGGATGGCCTTGCTTCCCTTTTTAACATATTGAAAGTTCAGTAGGGATAGACCTCGTCGATACATTTGAAGAATCTCTTATCATTCTTTTATTGTCTAGAATGTTTTTCTTTTTAAATATAGTCATTCCCCTGGGAGTTTCAGATCAAGAGTGTACACCCCCAATGGTCAAAGGGGTCAAAATTTTCTTGATTTGACACCATGGGGGGTACACTCTTCAAATCATCGATCTGTGGACCAAGAAAATTTCGACCCTTTTGATTATTGGGTGAACTACACTTTCAAATCAATGTCATTCTTCAAAAATCAATGTCATTTTCCAATGACGAATCGTCATGGAAAATGACATTGATTTGAAGTGTAATTTTGAAGACGAATCGTCATTGGAAAATGACATTGATTTGGAAGTGTAATTGGAAAATGACATTGATTTGAAAGTGTAGTTCACCCTAATAATCAAAAGGGTCGAAATTTTCTTGATTTGAGAGCCCCCCGTGGGATCAAAGGAGCAACTATCTCTCTTGCGCGATTCTCCTATAAATCCCTGTGTGCCAACACAACTTCCTCAGAAATACCTACAGAAAACAAACACACAACACACAAATTCCAAAATGAGAGCCCCCCACGCGGTCCCGCCTCGTGCTACCAGCGATCCGGCGTCACCGTCACCAGGGTCGCCGCGGTCTGACCGGTGCAAGCCCATCATCAGCCGCTGTATCGCGTTTGCCATACCCACTTTTCTCGGCCTCCTCATGGTCGTCTTCTTGGGCATACCAGCCCTAATGCCCCCGGAGTTCTGGCTCAACCCAGCCTCTTCCATTTCGTCCCTCAAAATCTCCACCACCCACATCACCGCCCAATGGAACATCGCTCTCTCCATCAAGAACCCCAGTAAGCTCATAGCCATCAAGTATCCTCACATGAAGCTCCTCTTGAGTTTCGATGGCCAACTCGCTCTCTCTCGTCCCTCCCTCGTTCCCGCCTTCACTCAGGACCCCGACAACGTGACCACGGTCCAAGCTGAGGCCCTGTCAGTGCTGGCGATTGTCAACGACGTGGGGGTGAGGGGCCTGGTGAGCTCGTTGAAGGGCGGGGAGGTGACCATTGACGTGGTGGTGAAATCTAAGCGGAGGCTGCACTTGGGTCCGTTGTGGGTGCCTGTGTTCGACGTGTACGTCTCGTGCATGGGCGCGACCTTCACAGCTCCGACCGACGGCGGAGGTGATGGCGATTGGATGATCCTCAGAGGCACCCCGAGCTGCAAGCCCGACATTATCACTCTACTCTGGTAAGGGAAAATTTCAAGCTCCTGCTTAGTTTTTGCGTTACTATCATCGTGGCAGTTGCTGGTTCACCAATGAAGTTGCTGAACAAAATGAAACAAAAGAGAAGCCGTCGATCCATAATATCATCACCTTCTTGGATCCGTCACCGCCGGGTTGCTCTGGTGATGACTAGTTGAGATGGTGGTGCTTCCCTTCGTACTGGTCTAGAACGACGTGGCCCCTGTGACCCAGGCTTGCTGCCCGGCATGGCTGGAGGGCAAATAACAAGCAGCAACTTGTTGTGTCACTCTTTTCTTCCTCTGCCCTAACTACATCTAAAAAAAGAAAAATGAGTTGGTTCATTCATATTGAAACAAGAAACGGACATATGCAACTTGTTCACTACTTGATCTTTCCCTCTGCCAAATACATGTCTTAACATTTTCCTTTGACATTGCAGAGGATCGAGTCACCGCACGGGAAGTTCGACGAGCAGTTGGGATATTTATCTTTTGACTGGAAACGAGTAGACAGACGGATGCAATTATGGCGTGCCCTGGTGTTATATCTCTGTGTCTTCTTCTTTTAGTTTATGCTCTTTTACACCCTTCTACTGGTGTATTGTTTGACAAGATCGCGACTCTCTTCTGTTGGAAGCCGAAACGGGTATCGCTTCAGCGAGCCTGATCATATACGTACATGATGATAATATGATATACGTAGCTCTTTGCTTAGAGCTCTTTTAGCTGTGATCTTTTGTTATAAATCTTGACTCTTTGAAATGGCTGAGATCGACAGCCGTGCGGTGTCGCCATGCTTTGATGAACATCGGTAGCTGGTTTTCTTGACGAAAGCTGGGGTTCGATATGATCTTGTGGTGGTGGGAGCTGGTGCGCGGAGCCCACCTACCGCGTAGCATATCTTCTTCCTGACGCTCGGCAGTGACCGTTCTCACAATGTAAAATAATAATAAGAAGAATGGGATACGAGTGCTCTAAAATTAGATATGAAAGAGCAATTGAGCCTTAAATTTTTTTAAAAATACAAATAAATCATAAAAATTATCAAACTAGTTCAATAATTCCTTCCATTGATTGCACTTTTTAATAAATTTAAGGATCTAATTATACTTTTAAAAAGTTTTAGAACTCTAATTATATTTTTATAATAAGTTTTAGAACTTTCAATACATTTTTTTCAATAACAATAAAAAGAAGTATATCCGAACCAAACTAAAGGGATGCATGTGGGTTGTGGACTGGGTCATGGATAGGAAAACTAGGAAAATAACTTCACCCGAGTCACGCGCCTATCGATGAGATGTGGGCCGATTCCACACAGGCCCAAATGGATGGGTGACCTGTATCTAACGCATGGAACCGGAGATAAATTGTTTGTGACGTCGGCACTTAGTGACACAATCTCGTCACTATCTCTAAGTGCAGATACATTTAATTTGAACTTTGAACCTTAAACTTTGATATCACGTTAGATTTGCTAATTATTTTAAAAAAATTTTTAAATAAAATTTTAATTTAAATAATCCTATCTTTAGATAAGATGGAATGTGAAGAAAGAGCTCCCTCACGGGCTATCTCTTGGGATAGTAGATCCACCATGAGTCAACAAAATGGTTACTGATTGGAAGTAAAAATCTGTGCAATTACTTGAAAAAAGGGGACTAATTTGGAAATCTGGCGAGTTAATTAATCTCTGATAGTAAGTTAGTAACCAAAAAATAAATTCTCTCTTTATCTGATTTTTATACTATTAAAAAATCATAAATTATTATATTTATAACAAGTTTATCTCAAATTAATTTTTAATTAATAAAAAAATTTATATTAATACATAAGTCAAAGATTTACTCTCCGCTAAAATTTTATTTCAAACCACTCATGGCATTTGAGCGTTGTAGCAAAATCCTCTGTTTACCATAAGTATTGTGATATTGATTTAATTTAATAAAAATTAATAGATAAAAAAATCACTGATTTATTCAATTTTTTTTATCAAAGGTAAAAAGAAAAGGAGAAGAATAAACTCAAATCGGACAGTTATTATTTATTTGCACCCCTCCCTCCAATCCAACAAAAATTCCCAAATTGGCCCCCATTTCAGTCCGCCCCCACCAGTCTAGAATCCACCAGAGAGCCAAAAAAACTCCACTCAAAAACCCTAGTCCCCCTTCTCCCTCCTTCTCCCTCCCTCCCCCTCCCTCTCTCTCTCTCTCTCTTCCTCTGCAAGCTCCGATCCGCGACAATGGCAGCCATGCTGGTGAGTCCCGCTCTTCCCCTACTCGGTCCCTAAACGACGAGCCTCGCTCGCGTTTCGCCTCGACGACGCTCACCATTTTTCTTCTTTTCTTCTTCTTCTTCTTCTTCTTCTTCTCTTTGGCTCTCGTGTGCGAAATGTTCGGGAGAGCAGCAGCCGCAGATCATCCTGCTGAAGGAAGGCACGGACACGTCGCAGGGAAGGCGCAGCTGGTGAGCAACATCAACGCCTGCACGGTGGTGGCCGACGTCGTCCGCACCACCCTCGGCCCCCGCGGCATGGACAAGCTGATCCACGACGACAAGGGCGCCGTCACCATCTCCAACGACGGCGCCACCATCATGAAGCTCCTCGACATCGTCCACCCCGCCGCCAAGATCCTCGTCGACATCGCCAAGTCCCAGGACGCCGAGGTGCGCCCCCCCGATTCCGTTGTTTCCTGGATAGATCTTTTCTCTTGGTTTTGGGAGATGATAGTGTTCCTCTCGTCTTCCGCTGTGCTTAATTTGTCCTTGTTTTTGAAGTCTAAGCGACCGGTCGCGAATGATTTCTTCGTTGTTTTGGGACAGTAGCTGCTTGTGTTTTTGGCAACTTTCGAGTTTTTTACGATAGGATGGTGGATTCTTTAGTTTCTAGACTGGAATCAAGGTGCTCTTAGTTATGTCTAGCTTATAATCAATGCTGCAGGCATTCCTGAGTGTATTGGTAGTCACCTTGTGAGCGATAACTGCTGTTTTGAAATTTCCACTGTTCCATAGTGTCTTGATATCTTGCTGAATTGGCTGCTCACATTGTCAAATTCATTGGGAGTGTCATGGGGCTTCTGTCATTAAGTGGCTTTAGAATCAAATGGTTCCAAATGAATGTTGGGGATTATGGTTTATGCGAGTCCTTGGTATCATATGGCTAGAATGCTTCATTTTCTCTCTTTAAGTTATGGATTTGCAGAGAATGGAGGGGCGCTGTTTAGTTGTTGCCTTATTGCTTCTTGTCTTGAATTTTTCTTTCCTTAAGGTACATCCTCACTTGCTGCTTGCGCAGGTTGGTGATGGAACGACTACAGTGGTTCTACTTGCGGGAGAATTTTTGAAAGAGGCTAAACCTTTCATTGAAGAGGGGGTCCATCCTCAGAATTTGATTCGTAGCTATCGGACAGCATGCTCTCTTGTATGTGCGCTGAACTAATTTCCTGTTCTTCACATGATCGAGATCTCCTTCCGTTTCTTACTGTGAAATTATTGAATCGTAGGCAATTGAGAAGGTCAAAGAACTTGCCATTAGCATAGAAGGGAAAAGTCTAGAGGAGAAGAAGAGCTTGTTGGCTAAATGTGCTGCTACAACACTTTCTTCAAAACTCATTGGTGGAGAGAAGGAGTTTTTTGCTTCAATGGTTGTCGATGCTGTTATTGCAATTGGAACTGATGACAGGCTGAATATGATTGGAGTCAAGAAGGTAGTTTGCATTTTCCTAGAAGCTTACTATGCATAATGAAAGAGAATTTGGTGTCTATTGATGTTCCTCTTTTAGACTAAGAGGAAGTTCTTGCTCCCGTTCATCTCATGTCCTCTCCTGATTGCTTCCCATCTCTTGCCTATTCTGATGTGCTGTCCTAGTCAATTTCTGGAACATGGTTCATGTATTTAGCTGATGATTATTATGTGAAGCGCTGGTTATAGCTTCCTGTTGAAAAGTGTTAGCATGAATTTCAATACCTTTCACTTTCATATGTTAATAAGTTACCTTGATTTTGCCTTATCCAAAAAAAAGTGTTATACTGGTTTTGCCATAATTCCTCCTCAATGTTCACACCTTTTTACTGATGAAGAAGAGATCTGTGGGAAGCAACTTAATTTTGACCTGCATTAATATGTTGTCTGACTTCTGGAAGTTCTTCGATGCTCTTTGGAGTCATGTTCAGCAAAGTTTTATGCAAGCTTGATTTGTTAGTTAGTTGGGTTCAGATTGGTTACACAGAATGATGTGAATCTAAAATTGTGATTGTCTGCCTTTCCAGGTGCCAGGTGGTAGCATGAGAGATTCATTCCTTGTTGACGGTGTTGCTTTTAAGAAGACATTTTCCTATGCAGGTTTCGAACAGCAGCCAAAGAAGTTTCTGAAACCCAAAATACTTTTGTTGAATATTGAACTGGAACTGAAATCTGAAAAGGAAAATGCTGAGATCAGGTGAGATCTTTTCTAGATTATATTAGTCTCATTCCAGGTAAACTTTTTCTTACATTCAGCACCATTCACTCTTTGCAGACTTTCAGATCCCTCGCAATATCAATCGATAGTTGATGCTGAATGGAATATTATATACGACAAACTGGATAAATGTGTTCAAAGTGGAGCAAAAGTCGTTCTGTCACGGTTAGCCATTGGCGATTTAGCTACACAGGTGCCTGCTAACTTGGCCTTTTCAAAGCCATGCGATCTTTTATATATATATATTTTCTTGTGTACGTTAGCTTTAATGTTGCTCATTGTTGTTAAACAGTTGAGCAGTAGTTTCCATTTCAAAATTGTAATGGGGATTTTTCTGTTTTATTCTTAGAGAATATCATCTGCACCATTCATGTGTTGGTAATTTTTTTCTATTTTACCCCTGTTGAGCAGTATTTCGCAGACCGAGATATTTTTTGTGCTGGTCGTGTGACTGAGGAAGATCTACAAAGGGTTGCTGCTGCAACTGGTGGAACTGTACAGACATCTGTTAACAATGTGATCGATGAGGTATATAGCTTTCAGTGCTACTTCTATTTTGCATATCTATGTTGTCAGATGAGTTCTGATGCCATTTTGTAAGGTTTATGAATCCTTGTGTGTGGTTTGAGTTGATGACTAGATTGTCTCGTTCTACCTGAACTGATCTTGAGTATTTTTTTTCTTTTAGGTTCTTGGTACTTGCGAAATTTTTGAGGAAAGGCAAGTTGGGAATGAAAGGTTTAACATATTCAGTGGGTGCCCATCAGGTCTGACAGCAACTATTGTTCTTCGGGGTGGAGCGGATCAGGTCTGCTCTTGGCCACAATATGCAGTGCCAAATAGCTGTATAAATACGGTAGATAAAATTTACATAGATCTTTGGCTTTTTGCTTTGATATCAGTTCATTGAAGAGGCTGAGAGGAGTCTACATGATGCAATCATGATTGTTAGAAGAGCTCTGAAGAACTCCACTGTTGTTGCTGGTGGCGGCGCTATCGATGTATGACCACATTCATTGTTTCTCCTTTTTATTTTTTATTTTTTGTGGTCGAAAATGTTTCTCCCATGTAATGGGTGGTCTTGCTCTTGATGATTTGACGTGACATTACTCCTTGTGTAGATGGAGATAAGTCGATACTTGAGGCAGCATGCACGCACAATTGCAGGGAAATCGCAGCTTTTTATTAATTCATATGCCAAGGCACTTGAGGTAAAATTGCTTGTATCTTGTGTTGCTCTTGCTGAGATGCTTATATGATGCATTGTTTGTGTTTGAATTTTCACATGACAATGCATTTATCACCTTGTCATAGAAGAAAAAATGTGATGTCTTGAAAATTCAATAGTTTCATTGAGACAACTCATGCACAACTATTAATTTAAGCTGTTTGCACCTTGTTTGACAAAATACTAAGCCTGTAATAATGAAGTTTTGGAGCTGGTTGTGGCCTTTACTAATGAAGAAATGGATGAGAAAAAAAATATTTACTACGTAATATGGGATGGCCAATAAAGTTGATGCCAATGGTCTGGCGAAAAAATGGAAATTTTGTTGTTGGAATTAGGGGTGTGTATATACTTCCTCTTCTTTTGCATGTGGGAATGCATGGTTAATTTTCCACACTTGGTTCTTGTTATTGTCTGAGCTAATGTATCAGAGGATATGCCAGCAAGCTCAAATGCATGGGAGATGTTCGGATCTTTATAATTCTTGAATTTGATAGTCTAGAGTTTGTCATATGCTGATTTTACTGTGTTGGGCAATTTCTGGATGTGCTAAGAACAAGAATATTATCCCAATTCAAAGTCAGCAAGAAATGCATAGTTGAATTTAGATCGTGTTAGTGTGCAAATTTGTTCATTTTACCAACTTGAAAATTAATTGAACGGATTTGGTATGGTCATATGATTTATTGCCATTGATAGATAATTAATGCCATAACGCATGAAAAATTGGCATCTGTCTGTGAAACTCAAAAGGGCAATAGGTAATATAGAGTAAAAGATGTGCATAGAGACTGGGAGCATTTTGGTCTCGTACGTTTGTATGAAGGCTGCAACTGTTTATGGAACATGTGGGACCTGTTTGGTATGGCTTTAAGCCCCAGATTAGCACTTTTGGAAAATTTATGAAGATGACTCAACTATCTCTGTGTGCGTGTGTGTATGCGCTTTCGGATTTAAGGGGTTTGATGTATAATATGCACCAAATTCCAAAAGCAGAAGTTATCCTAGATGCCACCTTAATCATGATGATTGTCCACGTTTTACAGGTCATTCCTCGTCAACTCTGTGACAATGCTGGCTTTGATGCAACTGACGTGTTGAACAAATTAAGGCAGAAGCATGCTCTCCCATCTGGTTGGCCTCTTCTAAATATGGGTTTATAGCTTTCTTCTTTTGCACTTAGTGATACATATGTTTATCCATGAGTCTTGTAATTTAGTAGAGGTGGTATGCTTTCATTCCTTGGGGATATGATTATCTGGCTAAACTTATTACAGAGGATAAGTGAGATTTTTAATGCATTACTTGCACTCACTCATAATGTGGTTCCAACAGGAGAAGGTGCACCTTATGGAGTGGATATTAACACCGGTGGAATTGCTGATTCTTTTGCCAACTTTGTTTGGGAACCATCTGTTGTGAAGGTGCCTGGGAAAGATTAATTTTTGCAATGGGAGTATGAGTTGATTGCTGGATTTGACACTTTTGACATCCATGATCAATGTGTACTGTGTATTGCAGGTTAATGCAATAAATGCGGCTACTGAGGCTGCTTGCCTTGTATTAAGTGTGGATGAGACAGTAAAGAACCCTAAGGTAATGTTACTGTTCCCTTGTGTTGGTTCTTTTCCTTGCCAACATAATTGATTTTATGTATTCTTAGAGTTGGAGATTCATTGCATATAATTTTCTGCAGATCTCTTGATTTGGATATAATATTTTAAACTTTCTAAAAATTTTAAATGTTGAGGATTTAGCATAGGACGAGTGTCTTGATTTGTTAATTTCCTGTGAGGTTTAATTAGGTTCGCTTCAAAAGTCCTCTGGCTATAGTGTTCCTATGCTCAAATTGCTTTCTGCAAATATATTTAGGCTTAAGTAACTAGCTAGTTGCCACATGGATTCTGCTCTCTGGGGGACAATAAAAGCTTTGGAATTCCCACTGTGGCAAACTTATTAACTTGTGGATTTTGGGAGGTGATTTTTTTCATGTCGTGTGTGGTGTTGTTATTAAGGTAATAGATGACATACTCCCAGTACATTGTTAGTGGTATTCAGTTTTTAGAAATGTCTGAGTACTGTATGCGCAGAGGATGTATAGAACCTATAGGTCTTATAGGTATCAATGTTTTGCAGTTCTCTCAATATGTGAACTTGAAGTTTAAACCGTATATATGTGACTGTGAATTATGTTGTGGGATGTAAGTCTGTTGTTTGCCATGGTCATGACTCCTGACACATTGATTTACGATGGATTAGTATAGTGTCAGATACTCCTGTCTATTGAACATCTGTCTTAAACTCTTTCATCAATTGGAATTTTGGCAAATGCTTATCAAGCTCTCAGAGATCACCTTTCCATGCTTTTGTGGCTTATGCAGACTATTGTAGATAATATCTTTCTTTTTGCTGATGGATTGGGCAATTTATGATTATGTTGACTTATATATTTTGTTTGAGATACGTTGTATGGATTTTTGGATGAGGCAAGTGAAAAAAAAGGAATGTTTTATTTATTTATTCTCTTTATATCCTGCTGCAGTCTGAGAGTGCCCAAGGAGATGCTGCTGCTATGGGTGGCAGAGGGCGTGGAGGAGCTGCTTTCCGTGGTGGGCGTGGACGTGGAATGAGAAGGCGATGAGCTGCTCAGAACCATGGAAACGATTCTGTAGCGGTTTGGTTCTCTTTATCATCGTGCCAGTGTTCATCGTCCAGAGTCCTTTCTGGGGTCGTGATTGGAAACCTGTGTGACCCTGCTTGAATCTTACAGAGTGAGATGGCTTTGGATGCGATGGTCAATTTATTAATCAAATTTTTGTATAAGGACGGTGATTCTCTTCCTCTAATGATTGCTGGTTGGCAATTGAAGATATTTGATGTGGGATAAAAAGATCTATTTGTGATATGAAATTTTGGCTGCGCAACCTTTTAGTTCCCTGATGCTATGGACCGTGCCGACGTAATTATGCACTATCCGCTTATAATTAAGAATTTTTCTAGGTTATGCATTCAGCTGGTCATGGTTTCTCATGTGCGGGAGGGTGTCAAAGGACTCGGGCATGTTTTCAAGCCATTATGTTCTTATCACTTCAAAAAGTACTCAAAAGAGAAGACATTGTAGAAAGACCAGAGCAAAAGCTATTTTGGTAGTAGACAAAGATGGTCATCTCGGAATCGTAGGAGTTCCATCATTTGCCCTCTAATTAATTTGTGGGGACATGTAAAAAACCCTCTTTTCTACGGCTCGAGCGTACGAAGAAGAACGTACAATCGTGCAGATGCATCTCAACCATGCGGTGAAGGCCGCATTTATTTCCAGGTGATGGTGGGAAAGAGCCGCGGTGCTTTCAGGCGGCCGATTCAGTACTACCCTCGGAGCTCTCGGGCTCTGGTTTCTCTTCGGGTTCTTCGTCTTTGGAAGAAGCTTCCGCAGTTTGCAGTTTCGAGACTAGGAACATCGCCAGATGTATATCCCCTATGTGAGAAAAAAGATAATAATGGTATGGTCAGCGTTTGAGCCAGCACAATTCTCTCTATCATCGTACTCGTGCAGTTTGTCATTAGACATTCTGGACTTCACACATCTTTCTTGATATTAACCACGAGAAACCGCAAAATCGGTGAAGAAAAATAGTAAGTAGGAGACCAAAATGGGCAAACGTATATATGTCGAGAGTGAGGGAAGAATACCGAATGTAATGCAACTCCCCGGTGATACGGTGGCTGCAACTCCAGGTCTCAACTTCCGGTCGTCGATAAACGTCCCGTTGGTGCTATCCAAGTCGGTGACCAAAAGGCTCCCCTCTTTCTTCTGGATGCGTGCATGAAGACCCGAAACTGCTCGAGTCAAGGACAAGGCAACATTCAGCTCTCAAAGGCATGAACAGGATGGTTTTCCTAAAAGAGGAGACTCGATGACTCAGATGATTCAAGGACACTATGGATTTCCCTCTAACGCTGCCTGAAGGAAGTTGGGGACATATGGGATTTGATCCTGGCCACAATCAAGCAGAATAAACATGATGCGCTTCCGCGATAATTGTCCATGAATATTGGTCACGAGCGCACAGGATAGGGAATTTCTCTCTCGAGCAACTATTGACGTTCAAATCATAACAACATCGACAACACTATGTCTAAGACAGAACACCACGCCAAATTTGGAAAAACCTTTATGTGATTGCAAAGCGGCATCATCCTTAATTCCTAGTGACTTTAGTAGCCTACATGCTTTAGCATAGACGGTCTAGCCAGCCCTGTCATCAATTCGGCACTTCTTCAGTAGGCTGATGAATTGAATTCACTGCGACACTCTCAGCATATATTGTTGGAAGACTTGCTTCTTTACTGTAGGTGTCATTGCATCAAGTGAATTCCCGTTCGTTGTATCAGACATTAGGTGTGCAAAAGAACCTAGACCCACCCGGACCGCACGGAACCGGACTGGAATCACCTAGAACTAGTGGTTCTTAAGGGAAGTAGTCTGTTCCCGGTTCTAATTTATGGAACCCGTGGGTACCGGTCCGATTCCTGGTTCCATGGGTGGATCCGCTCACCCGCCCACTTGGATCGGACAAATTATATTATAATAATATATTAATTTTTATTATTTAAAAAAAATCGAAATTAGCAAATCTAAAATTTAGGGCTCCAATCACTATCTTGTCTCAATTCACTATTTTTCTACTCCATCTCGTCTCTCTTAGTTCAAAATCTCCCCGAGCTCCCTCTTCCTCTCCAATTCACCTCCGTATCTACTCATCTTTCTTCGAGTCCTAGTCCGAACTCGGCGAAATAGTGAGTTAATTCTCTTTCCCCCCCTTGAACTTGAACTCTCTCTCCACGTCGTCGCCATTCTCGTCACCACCTCCGCATTCACTATCACTATCGTCATCTTCATTATTGGGCTCATCTGTTTCTACCTCTCCTCTTCCTTCTCCCCCTCCTCAGGCCTCCCCCATCATCCTCATTTTCGGGGATGGGGTGAACTCCAGGTCTAAGAATGGCTCATCGTCCCCGTTGCCTCCTCATTGTCGGTCTCAAGGGAGGAGCGGGAGACGGCGGAGGTGGTGGCAAAGATGGTGGTGGTGATTGGGACGGAAGCGGCGCGAAAGTCACGGCCGCCGCCGTCGCGACGCTAGTACTTGAGGAGAATAAAGCTACCATGGTCGGGAGAGCTAGAATAAATAGATGTGAGGAGGGCGAAGAGGGGAAAGTGCGGAGATTGGACCGGTTCTATGGATCCACTTAGGAACCGGACCGGACCGGCGGTTTGGTTCTTGGGTGGATCCATGCAACTAGCGGGCGGTTCCCGGTTTCAATTTTTCGGAACCGGTTCTTAGCGGGCAGCTCCGGTTCTAGGTCGGGAACCATTCATCCGGACCATGCACACCCTATCAAAGATAATAGTACCTCCCTCAAATGTCTCCGCAAACTCCAACCATGGGCAGCAAAGTGGGTTCTGACCGATGTGTACTATCCACGACAGACTTTGGTAAGGGTCGGCCAAGAATTTGCTTGTCCGGGCATGGACAGTTGCAGCTTCCGCAGGAATGGAGCAATTGCCAAGAGGACTAGCAATTAAAGAAAATTCTCGGGTTGGAAGATATGTACCTGTAGCAACTGGAATCACCATATCTGCTTTTTCTGGGAGACGACCAACAGTGACCAAGTTCTAGAAGTATCAAATGCAATTCAGTTACCTTCATTGTACATTGTCGGATGATTGTGCAGGATAGATAGAAAGTACTTACAGAAGAAATTTCAAAGGCACCTGGCATATCAACCTTGAAACCTATGTGTCTTGTATCTCCATCACCTAACAGACAAGCGAAAAAAAGAGTGAGACTGTCGTCCTTTCAGATAAAAATTGTAGAAGTTGGAAAACTCGTCTGCATATGACACAGGAAGTTAGGAAGTTAGCAAGAGCAACCAAACTTAGGACTATTTCTCCCGAGGAGCTTTTTTGCAAACACTGAGAATCCCAGAAAGTTGGCATCAAAGGCTACGAATGGGAGAGGATCAAATTAGGGAAAAATGATGTATGAGAATGTTCTATACCTCTTCAAGCTTTCGGTTGAGAAATTGTTAAATGCATATTTCTAAAAGGGAACTGGACAGTAGAACAACAAGCTCTTATTTGCACTACGTTTTGCATATGAAAGCACCTCGACCCTTATTTATCAGAAGCAAATTTGCTTTTCCCCCATCCTCCTCTCCTTGCTTCAATCCCCATTAAACACGATTCGATAGTGTTATTAGCCCTCTCAAGTTTACTTCCAACTGAACGTGAATCGCTGTAGTTTGGATAAGTACCAAATCTTAGTGGGGCTAAAATGGTGTTGCAGTTGCAGCCACCTTCAGGTAATTGGCGTCCGGTGCAGAACCCTTAAGCTATAGGGAAATACAAACAGTGTTTATTAGGGAAAAAGGTAGTATCCTTGTTTCCATTATCTAAATTCCAGCCTAATTGATGATTAGAATTGTCAAGTTCTAACCAGATGAAGTGCTCGAGTATATAGTGAAGCAGAAATTTTTTTTAAATATTCTGGCGATCAATCTCACAAAAGCCTTTTTACCAAAAAAAAAGTCTCACAAAAGCCTTGGCGGCACTGAAACTTCTCTACCCACATCATCTTCCTCAGAAATATCAAGAAAACCCCCTAAGGAGAAAACAGATCAGTCCTATCAAAAGGGGGAAAAAGAGCTCATGAGAAGATCAGGTTAGGCAGGAAAAAGAAAAAATGAACAAACACAGAGATCTAAAATGGGCACTGACCAACAGGTTGAAGAAGCCATCTTTCAGCAACAACATCAGCTGAAGGAGGCCCTTCAGCTTCAGAAGAAGCATGCACAGGCCCAAGAATTGTCTGCCGGTGCTTGGCTCTTATTTTAGCTCCTTGAAGCTGTTTTGAGCAGCTAATTGAGCAATTCAAGAGTAGTGGAGAGTGAGCAGGGATTGAAGCTTTTGAGGACAAGCTTGGAGCTGAGAGCAAGAGAGAGGAAGTGCAGTAGGTCACCAGAGGCTTTGGAAGGAGCCTGGCATGGGAAAGAGACTGTGAAGTCATTTCCATTTCAGAAAGAACGGAAGAAAACACGTTTAACAATCTATATGGGAAGCTGTTTTTGAAATGGGTTGGTGTAGGGTATTGATAAAATGGCCAAAAGAAGGGATATTGATGCTGCTTTTGTGAGCACATGTGATGGATTATGTGGCAGCCATTTAATGTTCTATGGACTCAGGTCTGATGTGGATAACAAGGTTGCCCAAGCTGGACAGTTGGCCCTCTCTGTTTGGTTATTGCTGGTGGAATTTTCAAAAGTCCTTGCTTTTTCTTTCTATGAATTAGATTATCTTATGAGTGTTTTATACGATTTCTCTGTTGCAAACACAATAGCAAAAGAAAATGCGTCGTCCCCGCGATAGTAATAAAATGTTTGCTAAACTTCTCATAATGGAATATTTTTAAACTAAAACACTTTATGGGGCTTGGCAGTTTCAAACACATATTTGTTTACATACTAATTTCTTACATTTGTTTCTTTATATCTCTCGAGAAAATCTAGCAATGATTCTTTGAATTGATGAATAGAAATAACAATGGCGTGGGATTGAGTTATACTAAAACACTTCTCATATAATGGAATATTTTAAAACTAAAACACTTTATGGGGCTTTGCGGTTTCAAACACATATTTGTTTATGTAGTAATTTGTTACATTCGTTTCTTTATATCTTTCGAGAAAATCTAGCAATGATTCTCTAAATTAATGAATAGAAATAACAATGGCGTGGGATTGAGTTAGTGTTCCCAGCATTGAGCTTGCACACTATGATACTTTGCCCCGTTCTTTTTTTTAAAGATACTCGTTTGAATCTGGATCCACATGAATTGAATTAATTATGGGTGATGACGAGACAAAAGCGGCATGCCATGGCATTAATAGCAAAGCTAAGTCAATAAAACATATCCTCCTTTTGAGGATAACCTTGTCTAAGTCAATTTTGGGCGGAGGAAGGATGAGTAGGGGTGAGCATTGGTCCAAGGTTGACCTTCTACTGGCCCATTTCGGCTAATCAAGATTCAATTCTTAAGGGGATTGGGCCAGTTCCCAATCCCTAAATCCCCAGTCCCCGATCTTAGGTGCAGTTGAAACCTTTATTATACTGGTTGGTCCTTAGATTTGGGGCTTTAGGGATGGTTCAACTTGGACTAATCCTATAGTTGGTCCAAACCCTAAGTATATAACTCTAGGTGCCTCTCCTCTCCTACCGCCGCTTTCCTCTCTCAAAGTCTCACTCTCACTCTTTCCCTCGATCTCAAATTAATGTTGAAATCTTCCATTTCCACCTCTTTGTCTTGTTTGTACTCATTTGAATTGAGCAAACAATTCTTTTCTCCTTTTGTTCGTGCTTTTGCTTACCGTCGCTGAATCTTCGTTGCTTTAGGTGAGCCCTTGATTCTTTTCATCAATTCACATTTGTTTTTTCTTTTTATTTTTGCTGATTCATCTATCATGATTCATGAGGTGTTGTGGATGACGGGCTTAGATTTGCTGGAATGGAGTGTTTCACTTGGTTGTGATTGGCGGTGGGAGATGTCTCTCCATGTTTCGAATAAGTTGGGCTTAAAGGTTTTAGTGGTTTTCCCTTTTGAGTTTGGTAAATTCGAGGGTCGTAGATAACAGGACACTACGAGTTATTGATATGGTTATAGCCATGGCTATGCCACAATAGATTTGCTTGAAGGAGTGGGTATGATTAAGTGGTTTGGATTGAGTAAGTCTATTAATGTTGAAGAGTACATTGAGAATACCAAAAAGGTTTAGATTAGGTAAATCTAAGCAATTCATATTTCTTTTTTGTCTTCTTTTTTATGGATTGTCATATCAAGGGGATTACCATGGATAAATAGAGTTCACATATTGAAGTTGGATAAATATAAGTAGTGAGATGTTCCATCAATTAAACTAATAGTAATTTGTTTGTTGTTGGTTTTGTTTTTAGGTATTCAGAATTTGAAGCAATCTTTTATGAATAAATAAGATATGAAGTTCTATAATTCTTCATGTTTCATGTTATGTATTTTGAATTATTTATTATTTATTTTATTTTACATCTTTGTATTCCATGATTTATTGCTTTTGGCAGGTGAATATTTTGTTGATGCCTTATCTTAGGTCTCCGGTTGGTTTGTTCATTGTTTAATTACTCAATATTGCACCGTTGATAAATACATAATTTCTCGACAAAAAAGAAAATGTAAATGTAAGTTTTTGACAAAAAAAAAATAGATATATACAGATTCATAAATATTCAACATTTAGTTCCCCCTTTTAAAAAATGTTGGTCTTGGATTAATCTTAATACAGGACCAGACTCATAGGATCTGTCTAGTTCTCAAAGCTCAACAGCTTCGATCCCTAATCCTAAAAATGAAGAATCAATATCGTACGGTTGATTTCTGGATTCAGAGGTGGATCGATCTAATCCGGATCACGTTTCCTAAGGACGACCTGTAACAGGACACGAACGGGAAGAAATAGGGAGAGGCATCATTACTGAAAAGACAGGGACAACGTCAAATCCCCATGTCGGTCCTGGTCAGAACCCATAATTTCTCCAAAAGGACAGCATTCTAATAATAAAAATCCATCCATCCATCGATGAGCAAAGACAAAACGCCTTTTCCCCTTCTCCCATAATCTAACCTCGGACAACGAGCCCTCGACCGGACAAGACACATTCATTCATTACCTAAATTAAAAAGCCTCCACTTTCCAGCTTCCCCACCCTGCAAAAGCATGCCCCCCAATCCCCGTTCCTCTGCCACCAAGACATTAAATAACTCGGTGTACATGCGCGCTTGTGTAGAGATGGGGAGAATGGACTGTTCGTGCTGGGGGATGATAGAGCAGGCGAAGGAGGAGCTGGAGACGCTCGAGACGCAGCACCCCGGCCGCCTCGGCCTTCTCAAGGCGGAGGTCAAGTCCTTCATCCTCTTCCTCGAGTCCGAGCATCTGCTTCACCACCACACCCCCTCCCCGCTTTCCTCCTCTTTCTCAGTCGGCACTCAAGGTTTGGGTCTGCTTTGCTTCTTAACAGATACGGTGCATGCTTGCTTGCTTGCGTGCGTGCTTCTCTTAGCCCGTGCGTGTGAAGACAAAGCTCTCTAGACCACTATATATATAAGTCTGATCAGCTTTAATGGTGTGCGAGCAGAATCATCAACCTCCAAGAAGAGGAAGAAGAGAGCCGTGGAACAGACGGCGGGCGTCAGAGCCGCCGGCCCGTCGCCGAAGCGGAGTAGGATTGATGCTGTTCTCGACAGAGCCATATCTTGCCTGAAGAAAATCCAAGAGGTCAAGTCTAGCCTGCGCTGATGCTGCTAACTCCCCAAGAAGGAATTTAAGCATGAACGCACTCATGCTCTGTTCATTTATATGTAAAGACCATTCATCGACTCCCCACTTCGATACTAGCAAAACTCCAACAGGACGCAGCAAGGGCAAGAGGGTATTAGTATTATTTTTCCATCCAAGTACCGTACGCTAACCCTATGCCGCATCGCATCCCTCATCAGATGGTTAATAAAAGAGAGTGATGGTCTTGGAATATGCAATAGTTCCTCATTTCAAGCTTATATTTACAGGACTCAAACTTCTCCAGATACTGCTGTTTTTTTTTTTTTTTTTCCTTTCCAAACAATGCCAAACGGTTCAGACACCAGCACGAATTAGTTCCTACCAATTTGAAATGAACAATTTTCTTTCAGCACTACAACTGAATCATCATAATATACATGACAAACATTTGATCAATTGTTAAATGTTTTTCTCCTGCAGTTGCAATTTTTTTTGTCTTTCCCATTTGCGCATCAACCTCTATTTACAGAAAGTAGATGGCATAGGATCAGTTCCTTTGTCTAACCCTCCTCCCATGGCTGTCACCGCCATCAGAGAGCTGTGCCCACACACTGCGAGTTTTTCCACTGTCCGAGCTTAAGTCCTTTTCGCAACCTGCCACCGTTTTAAGAAGCTCCGACTGCAGAGAAACGTTGTCCTCTTTAAGACACTCGAAGCTGTCTGATCGCATTACAGCTGCAATAAGAGAGCCAGGGTAAATGTAGGAATTCCAAATCAATAAAAAATCGCTCAGATATCCCACAGAACATGGCAAAAACATCACATAATAGCATCATAGCCAGGACACGAATTTTCTCTTCTCCTGGTGCCAAACTCAGGAAAAAAATGAAGCCTTCCGCTCATCTTCCCTTCTATTCTTACGGTAAAATGACTTTTGCTTCTCAAAACTCTAAGTACGATCACCAAACAAAACACCCAAATACTACAAGGACTGAAATAAACCATAATCAAACTAAAGCAGCAGGGGAATCCTACACAGGCTAAAGGATTGTAGCAGAGTCTACTAGCTAGAAGCCAGAACTTAAGGTGGGCCATGTCCTGCAACCACTGCTACGCAAGAAAAATCAAAGGGACAGTTTCTTCTCTTCACAGTTTTTTTTTTTCTTTTTCCTTTCGTCAAGCATCATGTAAAATTGTTGTCCATACCGAAACTATGTCGCCTTTACTAGCAATAAGCCCCAAAAAAATCCAACTAAAAACATGGCTTACCCAAAAAGAAATACATAACCAAACCTAGAAGCCCCAAACACCTGTTCTATTTAAAAATTTCTGAAATCTTCACAGAATCTGTCGCCGTCAGAGAACAGATGTCATGTCACTCTGTAGGATTAACTAAGAAATAAGCAAGCAAACAACAATATCTCAAACTAAAGTGGTAGTGCTACCAGACAACTACCCATCCCAAGAAGGTTCAAATTAGCCTTCCAGAATTTCTTGAAAAGTAGAAACATTGTTCCTGGGTCCTGACAAGAAGTAAAAAAAAAAATTTATGTACCTGCAAGATTTTCAGCTGCAAACTTCAGGCAAACAGCTTTCAGTTCCTTCGCATGGTAACGGTCAGCCAAGGCCAAAATTTCACAAACATTGGTGACAGATATATCCTTGCAGAGGTACGACCCACACATTATTCTCAGTCTGTCCACACCATATCTGTCTGCCACCGCTAACAGTTTCACTAACAACGTCTCAGACATAGAATATGCATGACCTGAGCAAGATGTCACTGACTTTTCATCTTCTGGCAGATTATCTGTGTAAATGAAATAAAGCAAAGCCTGTCTAGCACAAAATGAAACTTAGGTCACGAATCTTGAAAAATTTACGGTCGAAGCTTAAAGAAAACAATGAAGGGCATATCTCTTATTGGGCCTTCTTCAAATAAAGTAAACAACAAAAACTTTCACCTTGAAGACTGCAGGTTCTAAATCATCAACAACTATCTCTCGGTTATTTTCGCCAACTCCATCGAAAAGTTCAGATCGGAATACAGAGGAGCGAGCAGCCAACACCAACTTGTGAGCATGGAACTTCTCACCCCACACATCAAAAGTAATATCCGAGCCTTCCATATTTTCAAGTAGCATGCCAAAATGAGCTCCAATATTGGACTCCGGGACTTGGATTGAATTCAAAATCGGACGGTCTATGGATGAAACCACAACTCCTACAGTGCAGTTTATCTTCAAGCAGTCATCCTTTAGGTAATCCGATGTTTCAAGATGAGATCGTCTGAAAAATCGCTTGTATCCCCTATGAAAAATCGCAAGCAGCAAATAACTCATTCTCTTGCAGCTCAGAATTAATCTGACAAAGACAACACTATACAAAATAGAATAGAGGACAAGAGGTCTCAATGTTCACTTCTCCACCACCTCAAGAGGACATTGACACTCTTCTCTCAAGGTCGAAACTTCAACTCAGTTTTTATACTCGTTCTCGAGATAGCATTCAGTCTAATTGATCAAGTATTAGTCGTGTTGAATCAATGGGATACAAATTCCACCATATTCCATCACACATTCGACACTACGTTAATCCGAAAGTACAAATGCCACATTCTAATCAACAATAATCAGCAGGAAAACCACCACCTAATCCAGACGAACACAAAAAAAAAAAAAATTCAAGATTTCAAGAATGAAAAAAGAAAGAAGGAAAAAAGGACTCACCACATGCTGCCTCGGTACTTGAGGGTGTAGGGGCCGCTCGCCAGAGACCGATCGAAATGGCTGTGCACCTTGTGCTTGCCCTTCCCGCTCTGATCCAAGAGCGTGAGCTCGAACAGCGCCCTCACGTCGGCGCCGTCGCTCGCCAGCGAGATGAACACCGAGACGTAGGTCGAGTTGTCCTCCGGGTTCTTCCCATCGGGGTAGAAGTAGATGGCCCACTGGTATCCCCCGATGGTGAAGTTGTCGCTGGCGACGTGCTTGCCGATGCCCATGCCCTTGGCCAGCGAGTAGCCCTTGATCTCGAAGCAGTGGGAGCCGTTCACGGTCTCGGTCACCGATCGCGACGTCGTGGGCGGCGCCGCCGCGGCCAGCATCGGGGCCTCCGCCTCTAGCGCCATCGCCTGCACGGGAAGCCGAAGTCCATATAAGACCGGAGACACTCGATCCGCAGGGAGAGAAGATGACGACGGTCGCGATGGCGGCGGCGGCGGAGATTTCGAAAGGGGAATGGGGAATTCAAAATTAGGGCTCGGAATTTGGGGGCCGGAGATTTTGATTGCAATTTCGGTTTCTATCTTCCAGTAATTCTGCAGAGGGCTTTGAGGATGAGGACGATGGCGATGGCGGTGGGGGCGTCGACGGGAGATGATGAGGTCATCTGACTGGCACGTTCGGGTGGTCTGGAAGGTTCGAGCCCCGGAGGTCATTTTGGTCTTTTCGCAGAGTCAAGCCTTCTTTTTTTGTTTTTTTTGTTTTTTTGGTCTAACGAGAATTAAGCGTTGAAATGGAATTGAAATTGCTCGAGTGGTTCTTTTTTTTTTTTTTTTTTTTGGCAATATTTAATAAATACGAATTGGAGCTCTTTTTTTGCTCGATTTTCGGAATAATTAATTGTTCTGGTGGAAGGAGTGAATTTCCAGTCTTATTTTTGCATGAGCTTTATAGTTCGGTTGAAATTATAATTAAATTGGCGTTAGTCGCATACCTGAATTTTGGCGCGTGTTAATTAGAAATAAAGCTGGAATTAAAATAGTATCGAAAAGCTTCGGAATTTGGAAACTTGTGGTGATGTAACAAAATGCGATGAGTATAGAAGATTGTCTAAATATAAGCCTCAAATTGGTGAAAAAAAAGGGGTTGGACGGATGCCAGTAGGGTATAAAAGGCAATTGCAGATCCTTCATTTTAAGCGGTTCATAAAGAGGACAATTATCAAAAAAATCTTAAATCTATTACGCTTATATCAATTGAGTTCAAATATATTTTACATTTTGTTAATTGAGTTTATTTAGTCAATCTTTATTTGAAATCGTTGACGCAGATACCAGCTGTTCCGCGTGACATAATGAGTACCGATGTATAAATTTTTTGAATAATATTTTAGTTTTTTTTTTAATAATTTTTTTTGGATTTTTTTGAGTAAGAATAGGTAGGGTTGGTGCGAGGGCCACCACATCCATGCCCAGATCTTGGCCAAAGAAGGGCATGTGGCCCTCACATCAATCTAATGAGGGCGTCTCAACCCTTGCTTGTGGCCAATGGTTAAAAAAGAAGAAGAAAAAACCATAAAAATATAAGAATATAAAAAATAAATTAGAATTTAATTGGTATAAGTGCAATAAGTTTATGAATTCTTTGGTAACGTCAAACTTCCAAACATTGATAGCACTAATAAGTAAATTTAAGATAAAAAATTTCTCTATTTTTATTTGAAATGAAAATGGAAAACAGAAGGAGTGAGAGAGAGATTACCTCAATAGCTGATTGAGAGGAATGCTTAGATTCTAGGCAAGACCAGATGGAGAACTTCCTGGGTGAGCTCTCCTCTGGAAATGGTAAAGAAAGATGCCACAGACCATTTGAAGGGGCTTTTCCTTGTTTTTTTAACCTCTTTTCCCTGCAATTAGCGTGCTGCATAATTTGGGAAACCGACCAGAAAAAGACAAAAAGAAAATCTCTGGAAATCCAGTATTTTCTTCAATTCATTAAATATGGTCAGTGGTCAATGGGCATTTTGTTGGTGAGGATTTGGAAGCAAATTCTGCATTTAAGACATACTCAAAAAAGACAAAAAGAAAATCTCTAGGAATGCAGTATTCTCTTCAATTGATTAAATATGGTCAATGGTCAATGGGCATATATTGTAGAAAAGGAGTTACTGAGGATTTGGAAGCAAATTCTGCATCTATGACCATTTATGATTGGCTATGGATAAATATCTTAAGTTGTACCTTCACTTACTTGCAATCGTTTTGCTTTTCCAGGTATGTTAGTTTAGTGTGTCTAATATGATGTCTCAATATCATAAATTCACGAAGGAACTTGTTTAGGAAATTCGTAACCGAACATATAAGCAATCAAGATCTTTTGTGACTTTAATAAATGATTGGATGCAATAAAGGATCTTGGTCACCTCTTTTACCCCACAAGATGGCCTTTTTTGATGAAAAAATTATCTAAAAAATCATATATTTATTATATTTTTGTCAATTTAATTCTAAATCTTTTAATCGTGTTAATTAAATCTACAATCTTTTCATATTTTATCAATCAATCAATCCTATTACAATTGAAGTAGACGCCGATCATTTTACTGATATTATCGACTTGATGTTGATATTTTAAAATAATATATTTTTTTTGAATTTATTATTATTTTCTATTTCTTTCTTTTTATTTTTTATTTTTTTTTTGGCTTTTTGTCTTTTTCCCTTTCCCCTTTTTCCATATTGTCTTCACTCCATGCTTTTATTTGATTTTTCTTTTCTGGTATAGATAATATATGCTCTATCATTTCATCTTTATAAAGAAGCCAAATCAGTATCAGAATCAGTATTGTTTTTTTTTTTTTCCTTCTCTCTTTTCTTTTTTTTTTTTTTTTTGTTTTTTGTCTTTTTCCCTTTCCCCTTTTTCCATATTGTCTTCACTTCATGCTTTTATTTGATTTTTCATTTATAGATAATATATTCTCTATCATTTCATCTTTATAAAGAAGCCAAATCAGTATCAGAATCCTCAGCCACCTTTAAAAACGCCTTTCACCTTCTGGTGTCTCTCTCTCCCTTGACTTCCCGGCTCGCCACGATCTTACAAAATGGCAGAAAATGCCGGTACCGCCGCCGGCGCCGGCGCCAAGGCGGCCTTGATACCGCCGGAGGAGGCTCTCCGAATAGTCCTCGGCGCCGCGCGGCGGCTGCCGCCGGTCGCCGTGCCTCTCCACGACGCTCTCGGGAAGGTCCTCGCCGAGGACATCCGAGCTCCGGATCCTCTGCCTCCGTATCCGGCTTCAGTCAAGGTCTGAGCTTGAGTTTTCGATTACTCGCTCTTTGCTTGAAACTGCTCTTGAAAAGCAAGCGCGCGCGCGCGCGGGTGTGCTCTGCGGTGCGAACGGAATGATGTCTTTCGCTGGTCATTGCACGAGTTGGATGATCGAGCGTTCGAGATGTGCGTCTTCGTTCGGGAGTTAGCGTGCTTATTGGATACGTTGTTAATAGTCAATGTAGCTATTGATGTTCGGATTGTTGTTTTTGCTAGGAATAGGTAATGCTGTTTTAGAACTTCAAAGCAATTGATGCTGATGTCGCATGTTGTTGGGCCGTCTGAGCTATTCCTTTCGTTAGGTCTTTGCAATTGGTTGCGTTGGGACTTGGATTTTAAGCGGACTACGTAGCATGAATGCTGTTGTGTGGAAATGTTTTTCCGTCTCGAGGATGAACAGCAGTACTCTTCGAGGCAGAAATCATTATTGAACTGTGATAGAAATATTGGAACCATTTTCTGGTTAAGACTTGATGATGCGTAAAGTCCTACTAAGATAGCAACTTGGGCTCCTTGCTTCTGGAGGTTCTCTTTCAACCAGTGTTCAGTAGGTCCCCTTTCAATCTTCAGTTTGGATGTTGTGATTAGCTCTTGCAATAATGATAAACAGAGTCTTTTCCCTTAAATGGATAGTTCTCTTTTGTTGCACCCCTTAAGTATGATGTCATATGTTGTTGGGTTTTCTCATAGACTCCATCATATATTGTGAAAATAGGATCCTGCCATCTGCTTGCCTTTGTTTTGTAAAGAATGTCAAAAAATGGCTATATGCTTTTCCTTGAGTGAATTCGATTGCCTGCAGGATGGTTATGCGGTAGTTGCTTCAGATGGGCCTGGTGACTATCCTGTAATTACTGAATCAAGAGCTGGAAATGATGGAGTTGGTGTTATCGTGACTCCAGGAACTGTTGCTTATGTAACAACTGGAGGTGAGTCATTCATCTTCAACTCACTACCATCTATCTAATTATAGGTGAGGATTGGAGAATTTTTCTTTGGAACTCTTTCATTTGAAGGTGTGAGGGATGTAAATTTTTGGCGTTTCACTGCAATAAGATTTAAATCACATGAATATTTTAGTTAATGAAATCCGATAAGTATCACCTTATTATAGGATCATAATCTCATAAAGCTTACCCTGATATAGTTTGTACAGCTTATTCAAGATTCTTTTTGCTGAATTTCCATTCAAGTCGATATCTTTCTTCCAGGACCTATACCAGATGGAGCTGATGCAGTAGTTCAAGTTGAGGACACTGAATTAGTGAAAGGTTCTCTGACTGACCAAAAGCGAGTGAAAATATTGGTACAAACTAGCAAAGGGGTTGATATTCGTCCAGTGGTATGACCTTTAATTTTGACATCAAGTGAAGGCATAATTTTGAATCTTTTGTTTCTTGGTTATCAAAATTCTTTACTAAACCATAAGCTTGACATGTCAAAGGTTTTTTTCTAAATGCCATGTCTAGGGATATGATATTGAGAGAGATTCCATGGTACTTACAGCTGGAGAAAGGATAGGTCCTTCAGAAGTTGGTCTACTCGCTACAGTTGGGGTCACCAATGTTAAAGTACATCATTCTCTCTCTCTCTTTCTCTCTCTCTCGCGCGCGCATGCATGTGCACGCGCATGCGCGTGCGCGTCCAATCACTGTGTGTACACATTTATCTACTTGTGTATATGCAAAAATTATGGGAAAATAATGGCTTTAAGCAGATTTGCTAGAGTTGGCTCACCAGTTTCCATGATTTCATGAGATAGGCGTGTAATCTCTGATAAGTACTCATGCTAATATTTAATGTCTCCATGTAGGTTTATCCTTACCCCACAGTTGCTGTCCTTTCTACTGGAGATGAACTTGTGGATTCGAGTACTAAGTGTCTGAATCGGGGCCAGGTATGACTTTCTGTGCTATGGCTGATAGCTTCACGGAATTAATAAGATGTTCTTCTTCCTATATTAGATGTTTAGATAAATTTGTGTGAAGGATTTTTAAGAGGTTACTCCCTCGTCCTTATACTGTTATGTGTTTTGCGCTGGATAGTCCTTTTCTCTACCATTTGATCATATTTTTCCTATCAGTTACGGGTGGTTTAGTTGTTCATGAGATGCAGCCTTAATGATTAAGATGGTTTTAGCTGAACAGATTCGCGATTCCAATCGAGCAATGTTATTAGCTGCTGCTATGCAACAACAGTGTAAAGTTCTTGATCTTGGCATTGCTCAAGATGATGAAGAAGAAATTGAAAGGATCATCCAAAGTGCCTTATCTTCTGGGATTGATATTTTGCTGACTTCTGGCGGCGTTTCCATGGGAGACAAAGACTTTATCAAGCCTTTGCTGGAAAAGCAGGGTAAAGTATATTTCAATAAGGTAACTATCGGCCATGCACAAGTTTCCAGCTAAATTCCTGGGAAATTTAACTCTCAACATTACTTGCATGCATTTTGGCATTTCTAGCAAACATCAGTTTAGACTAATTTGTTGAGTTTCTGCAATTCCTTTGATGGAAAGAGAATTTTTATTTCAGCTATGTCAGTTACTTTCTTAATTGATGAAAGATGAAAATAACCTTCTATCTGGTGTTGATTACATTTTCAGGTTTGCATGAAACCTGGGAAACCGCTAACATTTGCAGAAATTACTGCAAATACTGCTGAAAGTAGGACATCAAATAGAATTCTTGCATTTGGACTACCTGGAAATCCAGTTAGCTGTATAGTCTGCTTTAATCTCTTTGTAGTTCCAGCAATACGGTATCTTGCTGGATGGGCTAACCCGAATCTTCTGAGGTAGCTGTTTTTGTAGAATTACTTGCACTTAACAATTGTTGCACAAAAGGCCTAAATAAATCTTCCTTCATTGGTGTATTTTTCACAGAGTACAAGCGCGTCTTAAGCAGTCCATAAAGACAGATCCAGTCCGGATCGAGTATCATCGTGGCATCATCAGGTGGTTGGTGAATGATGGATCTGGCACTCCTGGGTTAGTCTTTTTGCAGTCTTTATTTCCCTTTGATGAGCTCTACTATTTTCAAACCAAACCAAGAGGGCCTCATTTCTATAAACTGGTCGATCAAAGCCTTTTCAATATGTGTGGAAATGATTGGTGGTCAACTTGACTTGTGGGTTTCAGTTTTGTTGCTGAGAGTACTGGCCATCAAGTGAGCAGCCGCCTTCTCAGCATGAAGTCTGCAAATGCATTGTTAGTGCTTCCTGCAACAGGCTCTGTAATACCTGCTGGAACCTCAGTCCCAGCTATTGCAATTTCTGATCTAAGTGTTAGTGCTCCTAGCAAGAGTCCCTTATTGCCAGATTCAGTTTCTGTGGTGCAAGTAACTCCATCTCAAGATACTGTTGCTGATGGACATCAAGAAGGTGCATACAGGGTTGCAATTTTGACCGTGAGTGACACTGTTGCATCCGGAGCTGGGCCTGATCGGAGGTAGCATTTCAATGATTTCTCTTGTTAGGGTAGAATGTTGCCTTACTGCAGTCTTTTTTGCTTACCCATTGCTAAACATGCTGGAAAATGTCCTTGTTATCCTGGTGGCAGTTGTTCCTCTTTTCACAGGTTTTTAACAAATATTTTGTTTTAATTGGTAATGATAATGATTAAAGTCCGTCAAAAAATTGAGTAACTTGTTAGCAAAGCCTCACCATATTTCAAAAATTAAAAGTTGGAATTCTGCTATTGTGGAGTCACTTTTCTCTATTCCCTATTGATTAATTGTGATGGATGGAGAATAGGTTTGTACATCTGTGTGTGGTGAATTAAGCTGGCTTGGTAGGTCTGAGACAATTTGTAACTGTTATGTGGCTTAAACATATGGCTGATGTCTCTGACATGCATCTTGATACACCTCTTTAAATCGTTATTTTAAAGAGGTCACTTTGCTGATGCCAGAGCAAAATGGCAGAATTGATAGTGCTTCCTACCAAAGTATGACTTGGAAGTACTATAGGCTTTGCTACAGTTTTCTGCACCTCATTAAGAGAACTTTTGTGCAGATTAAGGGCATAGAGTCCTATCATCAATTCTAGTGTAGCAAAGCCTCACCATATTTCAAAAATTAAAAGTTGGAATTCTGCTATTGTGGAGTCACTTTTCTCTATTCCCTATTGATTAATTGTGATGGATGGAGAATAGGTTTGTACATCTGCGTGTGGTGAATTAAGCTGGCTTGGTAGGTTTGAGACAATTCGTAACTGTTATGTGGCTTAAACATATGGCTGATGTCTCTGACATGCATCTTGATACACCTCTTTAAATCGTTATTTTAAAGAGGTCACTTTGCTGATGCCAGAGCAAAATGGCAGAATTGATATTGCTTCCTACCAAAGTATGACTTGGAAGTACTATAGGCTTTGCTACAGTTTTCTGCACCTCATTAAGAGAACTTTTGTGCAGATTAAGGGCATAGAGTCCTATCATCAATTCTAGTGTTTTTCTTGTCCTTTCTTACTATTTCAAACAGTAGTTGATGATTTCAACCTTTTTTGTGTATTTTGGATTTGATTCCAGTAGAGTTGTTGCTGCTTTCAAATTCTCTTTCTTTGTCTTTGGTATATGCATTTATATCTCCATTTCTATTTCTTAAGAGATGGAAAATATAATATTTATGTTTGTCTATTGAAAGTCAGCTCCTAGTTTTGCTATTGCTACTTTATCAACTTGGTATGTTGTTCTACATTGACTGGAACGCTGGAACTATAGATTGAGTCTTTCTCGGGATTCATTAGCTTAGTATTACTGCTAAAGAAGAGACTTTTGGTGCTGAAGCTTTGTTATCCAAAGATTCCACCTAGTTCTCTGACTTGGCTCCGGAAATTGAAACTATAGTTGGTTTTGACTAGCTGCTTTTTAATATAAAGCCTTTCCTCTTTCTATAAGTGAACAGAGTTGTATGCAAAAAATCAGGGATGAGAGAACAGGAGTTTTCTTGAGTTCAGGTTGAAGATGCTAACCTTTGAATGATGAATTATTGTTTTCAAGTTATCTTTCCTCATATTTCTATTGCACGTTTGGAGCTTGAAGACATTAATAAGTTGTAGAAAGAATAGAACACGATTTCCTGACACACATAATCTGGAACTAGTTCAAACTTGCAGTGGTCCAAGGGCTGTTACGGTCGTTAATTCTTCATCAGAAAGGTTAGGAGGGGCTAGAGTAGCTGCAACTGCCGTGGTCCCAGATGAAGTGGCGAAAATTAAGGATATTCTGCAGAGATGGGCTGATGTTGATAAGATGGATCTGATTCTCACTCTTGGTGAGTTCATCGTGTTTCTAATCTTGAAACCGCCTTCACGTTGTTCTCATGAATTTTGCCACTGTCATTTGTTCTTTAAGGTGGCACTGGCTTCACTCCTAGGGATGTGACTCCTGAAGCAACAAAAGAGTTGATTGAAAAAGAAACCCCGGGTTTACTCCATGTAATGATTCAGGAAAGTTTGAAGGTAACTCCTTAGTTCTGTCTACATGCCTTGATGAGTGCCAGCTTGTTGCAGGACGTCCAACATGAAGTTTTCTGTCTGGGATTTAAGGGATAGTTGCAGTTCTCATTTACTCCTTTTTGGCCAAGAGTTGATGTCCTCCTTAGATGAATACATTCTTTTTTGTTTATTTCACCATTTCTGTTTAGGAGATGCATTATTCTTATTGTGTAATCACTTTATTGATTTATTTCACAATATTAATATCATGAGTAAGAAAGTTGATGTACTCTTTGAAGTTCACTGTCAAATCTCTGTCTGGGTGAAAGGAAGTGGCTGACCAATAGGAAGGGACTCATGCTAGCCTTGAGCAACTGCTGTTTAATTTAGGAGATATCAGTAAAAAATTGCTTATGCTTATGTTATTATTGAACCTTTTTCTATACTGAGATTATGTCGATCCACTTACTTTAATTTACTGAACTTGGTCATCCTTAATTTGCTTAGGTGACACCTTTTGCGATGCTCTCCCGTGCTGCTGCTGGAATAAGAGGCTCTTCATTGGTAATGCCACAAATATTTTCCTTCATAACTGATGATAATGTGCAACAAAATAAAAAATCTTAGTGGCTTTACATTTATATCTGGGAAGTCATTTATTTGACTAAACAGTTAAAAGTCTAAACCTCTGTTAGGGACCCTTACACAAAGTAACCAACTGTAAATTGATTAGAATAGCAAATTGCTCCCACTTGTTGTTGAGCTTTAAATTGTGGAAAATTGGCAAACCAGCATTCGGATAGCTTTTGAAGTCTTAAACTGCTTCTGAACTCGGCGACTTTGGTTTTTGCACTTCTTTAAATAGCTGTGCTTCCAAAGACGAAAAGAGGAGTTTTCTGGATACAGGTTTTTCTTAAAGTGTTCTATTGTTTAATTTGTTGGAAAGTTACCCTTTTTAAATAAGTTGACCTGAAGTTATGTCAATTAATTAACTGTCTAAAATTGCTGCATCGGTCACTTCTCTTCCAAACAGTATGAATTTCCTTTAAATAGAGGTGGCAAATGGGTGGGTCGGGTCGAGTATGGGTCGGGTCGAAAATGGGTCGACCCATATTTGACTCATTTAACCCGTTTTGACTCATATTCTTGTAGTGTAAATCTTATGACTCATACCCGACCCGACCTATACCCGACCTATATTATCGAAACATATTTATATTTAACTCAATTTAGTTACTCAAATAAAAACTTCACACCAAATTTAAAAAGTAAATAAAATAAAAAATGTGAAAAACCTTTAATCTGAATTTAAAAAGTAAATAAAATAAAAAATGTGAAAAACCTTTATTAAAATACTTTTGAAGAACTCTTAAATAAGAAAAAGTTTGATGAGCTAATAATTGATATGAAAATAATATTTGTTTAAAACAAATCTTCTTGAATGCAAGAATGCATAGCCTCGTAATTGTAATTGCTTTTAATTTTGGTTGATTTATTGATTTTAGTTCATCAAGTTAAAAATTACATTATGATGTTTTGAATTTCTATTTATCAATCTAAACAGCATCGAGTCTAAAAGTACTTTTCCAGTATGTTTATGGATATCTATCTACCAAATATCATTAAAAAAAATTGACTTTTTTATTATTTTAAAACTTTTTGAAAATTATTATTATTATTTATTTTATTTTCTTATTTTCTATTTCTCTTTTCTTTCTTTTTCCTCCTCCTCCTTCTCCATTGTTACTTCGTCGACGGTGACCGGCCAAGCCGCGGTTTGGTGAGATCAAGGCTTTGTCGTCCGGGTGAGCCCGAGCTGCCGAGCTTCGTCGCGGTCGGTGAGCTTGGAGCTCGGCTGATCTAGGCGAGAGCCCGAGCTTCGTCGCGGTCGGTGAGCTTGGAGCTCGGCCGATCTAGGCGAGAGCCCGAGCTCCGTCGCGGCCGGTGAGCTTGCGGCTCGCTAGATCCAGGCGACCCTGAGCTCAGCCATGGCTGGCGAGCTCGCGGCTTGCTCGATCTAGGCGAGCGCGAGCTCCGTCGCGGCGGCGAGCTTGCGGCTCGCTAGATCCAAGCAACCTTGAGCTCGGCCATGGCCGGCGAGCTCGCGGCTCGCTCGATCTAGGCGAGCTTGAGCTTCGTTGCGGCCGGCAAGCTCGCAGCTCGCCAGATCCAGGCGAGCCCGAGCTCGCGGCTCGCTCGATCCAGGCGAGCCCGAGCTCCGTCGCGGCCGGCGAGCTCACGGCTCGCCAGATCCAGGCGAGCCCAAGCTCGCCCATGGCTAGCGAGCTCGCGGCTCGCTCGATCCAGGCTCGCCCGAGCTCCGTTGCAGCCGGCGAGCTAGTGGCTTGCCCGAGCTCTGTCGAGGAAAGCCGCGGCGGTGAGTGGCGGAGGCAAGCGCCGGAGCGCCGGAGGTGAGCGGCAGAGGTGGGTCGAGCGTCACTGAATCACCGATATGTTTTTACGTTTTAAGTTTTGAAAATGGGTCGAAAATGGATCAGAATGTGTGATCCATTTTTGACCCATATAAAACTAAACTTAAAATGGGTCAAAATGTGGGTTATGGCCCATTATAACTTCATAACCCACATTCGATCCATTTGTGAAAAATATGGATGCAAAATTTTGCCACCTCTACCTTTAAAACATAGCAACATATATTTCACCTGATTTTTAAGTCCTAAGGATGATCCACTAAAAATTTCCAATTCAATGATGTATTTTAATTATTTTAAATTAGAGATGCCCCGATTATATGTGAAATAGCTCATCTTGTATATCTCTGTTTCCATATGATATTTGTGGAAGCATTCTGATATTGTTGAACATGCGAGGGATTAGAAATATGAAGATGCTTCACTTCCTTGATTTCTGCTCATTGTGAATTGTGATGCCAAAAATACACAGATCATTAACATGCCCGGCAATCCAAATGCTGTTGCGGAATGCATGGATGCTTTGTTGCCTGCCCTTAAGCACGCCTTGAAGCAAATCAAGGGAGACAAGAGAGAGAAGCATCCTCGCCATGTCCCTCATGCTCAAGCGGTGCCTGCGGACACCTGGGAACGTAGTTATAAGTCGGCCTCTGGTGGCGAAACGGAACGCGGTTGTTCGTGTTCCCACTGATGATATTTGTGGTGAAGTTTCATTCTTGTAAATTATTACAACTATCTGTCTTGTGTCGACTGACTGGGAGGCAAAGTGTTAGTGAACAAGTTCCGTGATACGAGGATGGTCGGTGGACAGTTTCTTAGTAACAAGTCATCTAATGAACACTTGCTTATACACAGTTATTTATATACTTTGAATAAAAGGAACAAAATCATGCGGTTGACTTGACATTTGAATGGTGATTTGAAGTCTTCAAAATTTTCTTGAATTAGTAGAGTCCAGTCATCGCATGTGCTTTAGTTGCATCACAAAAATGCGAGACGTCGTGGTCATGGTTAGATGTGAAGGGCCAGTTTTAGCATGCTGTCTGTCCTACTAACCCGATAAGCAATTTTTCCTATGAAAAAGCAAGTTTCTATATATTACAGGAGAAAGGACTTTCACATTAGTTGGTAATCTATTCTTTCACAAAAAGAAGTTTTGTCATGTCGATTATTAGCGATTTTGTTACTTTTAAGAGGTAAAAGTAATTTCTTAACGGCAAAAAAAGAAAAAGTAAAGCTATTCTAAAACTGCCAGAAGTTGGTGGCACAGTTTAAACGTGGATGATTGGAAATCTGCCTTTCACATCGACCCCCGTTTGGTTCGGCTTTGGGAATGGGTTTTGGGACTCTAAAGTCGTTTGGCCAAATGCAAACGTGTTTGGTTCGTTTTTTTGGGCAACTTTGGCAATATGCAATTGCATCTCCAAAGGGGCATTTAGTCCAATGTAGCTCTGGAGGTGCTTTGGGAAGTTGCATCTTGGGAATGCAAGTCTTTGGTATTGTTCATCTTCTCCAAACCATTGCCGATTGGAGGCTGACGATCGCCGGTCAAGGGGTCGCGCGCCGGCGACGCCTTGGCAACCGCTGCCTGAGGGTCGCTCGACCCAGGTGACGGTCGCCTGGTCAAGCGACCCCAAACGGCCATCGCCTGGGCAACCCTGGCGACCGTCCGATGGCCGGACTTCAAAAAAAAAATACAAATATTTTTTTGTTTTTTTTTATTTAATAAAAGTCATTTACAAATGTAAATTTTATCAAACGGTATTTTGGCCAAAGTTGTTTTTCAATGCAAATTTTACCAAACGTTATTTGCATTTCGGAAAACTCCCTTCACCTAAATGTATTTGTATTTTTGCAAATACATTCCCCAAAAACTGAATCAACCGGGCCCATTTATTAGAAATTGAATTTTCTCCTATCAAAGATTAGTACTTCCGTCACGGTTTCTTGCAACTTTAAGTTAAAAATTACTTGAAAACCTATCAAAAGTTAGTAATATGGACGAGTGATTAGTGACTTTCTTAGCAACTTTTTAATGTTAAAAGTGACTTCAAAACTATCATAAGTTGATAAATTTAAACATAGTAATATTTAATGCGATGGACCCGTCATGCTTGAAGGTGTTGATTTGGATGGTGAGGGAGTTTGCTTGTGTTTTTTTGGGTTTCAGCCTTTACTCAATGAGAGATTCTGAATATATCATATTTGGAAAGTGCATCCTTAAGATTGTTTTGGGTGCACGAAAGTTGATCTGGACACTAGCAAACTGCTATAAAAGAAAATTGTCATGGGTTTTGATTTTAGGTAAGAGAGGCCTCATTTAAGATGATGCTGAATCATCTCTCGGTGGTAGGTCAATCAATGATGTAGATACTGGAGATGTAGACACTGGTAGCTCATCTACAATATCTACATCATTGACTGACTGGATCAGATTTTACTTGAATTCTCAGTGATCTTTGGAGTAATATTTGCATCATCATGTAAATTCTATCGTATTTGAATGATCGCACTATAAGAACTTAAGGCAATTCTCACTGATTAATGCATGCGTGATGTTTTGAGTGCGTTGTAATACACCTTTATCCGATAAGCGGCCTATCAGAATTCCACTACCATTGTCACAATCGATGATCTATATTTTTTTGTTATTACGACAATTGCAAATACCATCAACTTCACCTGCCACCAGGGCACCAACCGCTGCTGCGCCTACCCACCACCCCTGACCACCATCGGCATCGTCGTTGCCTTTCCGGTCACTTCTTGCCGCTCTCTCTCTCTCTCTCTCTCTCTCTCTCTGTGTCAACACTACTCAGCTCCACCAAGCACCACCACAAAGAGCACCACCCCCGTCTGCCACCTTAAGGCACCATTCATGCTACTACCCACCATGTCAAAATTCGTTTCATAGAAAGATAAGATTTTTTCTAATATCAACACTCAAGATCTACACGTTTTCAAAAGATGAATCTATCTGTGCCGGTAAGATAGCACTTTATCCTGATAGCATGCTCTGTAATCATCTCCATAAGAATGTTGTGCATAAGAAATTAAGGACAGAAGGCCTTATGTCTAAAATAAGAATTAAGCTGGATGTTAAAAGTTAATCTCAATAAGATAAGTCCTATTAGAGGTATATACTTTGCATTTGCTGAGTTGTACTCTGAGAATAGCCCCCTTACATATACAATTTTGGGTCATGATAAAAATATATATGACGATTAGGTCAACTTTCGAGTCGACTTGCATTGACCAAAATATATAGAAGCGCGTCGTACGTGTGTCGGGATTTGAGGATTTGCAAAGTGTTATTCTTTCGGATTGATATCTAGACATGAATTGGAATCTCATTCTTTAGAGTCGAAGTTTTGAGACATTTACTTTCCCCTCGAATAGTTTTGAAGTACATAAACTACTTTAAACAATTTTTATGAGGCCACAAAAAAAAAAAAAAAAAACAAGAAGAAGAAATCACCAAAAGCCAAAAATAAACAACTAAATTAATTAATATTTTAAAAAAGAGAATAAATAACATATATATATTTTAAATTTTGTCACTGAACTTAAACAAAACTTGTAATGTTATCGATGAACTTTTAATTTGTATAATATGATCCCTAAATTTTTGGTACATATTTTAATTTAGTGTCTCGATTGGGATGATATTAAGCATTTCATATGATTTATGCACGAAATTGAAAAGGTACAAAAAATTTAGGGATCGTATTAAATAAATTAAAAATTCAGTGACGACGTTACATATTGGGCTAAAATTTAGGGTTACATTTCAGATTTAAGTCTAAATTTATGGATATTTATGTCATTATATCGTAAAATATATTTAAAAAAAAAAAGGCGCCCGAAAGAAGATACCAACGTCCCCAGTCAGGTTCGGATCCGAGCGAGGGAGGAAGAAGACCCGTGTGCCGTCCGTCCAATCTCTCCGCTTCATTTCAGTTGACTCTCTCCACTTCCGCCACTCTCCCGCCGGCACCGGCACCAGCACCGGCACCCGCCACCGTCACCGCCTCTCCGTCCGCCTCCGGTCAGGTACGCGCGCGCCCTCGCCCTCGCCCGCCCCCTCGCCGTCCCGGTCCCCGCGTCGGCGATGGACGGAGCCGCTTGCGATTGCTCCCCGCAATGATAGATCCGACTGGCGCGGTCGAGTCGTTCCGATGACCGGAAAAAAAAAAAAAACGACTCCGATAGGATTTAACAGGATCCGAAGTCGCGGTGCTTGAGGTGCTCGATTGGCGGTTTTTTTTTTTTTCTCCTTTTTTGGGCTTTTAAGTATTTGACGATGAAGAGTAAGGTGAAGCCTGAAGTAGTTGATCGTTGCATTTGTGCTGGGGTCGAACGCTCTCGATGGATGAGTGCGCCCGGGGGAGTCTATGCTTGAGGTTTCGTTTCGGAGGGTATAGTTTCTTTTGGTCGTTTTTGGGGATGATTGTCGGCTCGTCGGTGTGTTCCCAATTACAACGATTGAAACGGAAGTCGGGTTGAAGTTCGGGTAATTTGTATTTGATCTCCCTCTCCCATGCAAGACGGCGGAGACAAGGTGTTTGCCGTCATTTTGCTGAGACATGGCTAGCGTTTTGAGTTTTGTAATTATGTAGATTAACCTTGAGTCTGGTCCGTCGTTCTGTGCTGGAGGGGTGTCGGGTTGATATGCAACTTGATGGGAGGATAGATAGATAAATTCAGACTTCATGATTATGTGTCTTTTCTTCATAGTGGAAGGATATTTAAGTGGTTGACTGTAGCATGGTGCATCCACGTTTTCAATTATGTTTCTTCATGGAAATGATATCTGCGGAATGTTATGAAACAGAGCTATGGCATCCCACATCGTTGGCTATCCTCGCATGGGGCCCAAGAGAGAGCTGAAGTTTGCGCTGGAATCTTTCTGGGATGGGAAGAGCAGTGCTGAGGAGTTGCAGAAGGTGGCAGCTGACCTGAGGGCATCGATCTGGAAGCAGATGGCTTCTGCTGGAATCAAATACATTCCCAGCAATACTTTCTCTTACTATGATCAGGTGTTAGATACCACAGCTATGCTGGGTGCTGTTCCTCCCAGATATGGTTGGAATGGGGGTGAGATTGAATTTGACACCTACTTCTCCATGGCGAGGGGTAATGCCGCTGTCCCAGC
This sequence comes from Eucalyptus marginata, assembly GCA_014182565.1. Lineage (NCBI taxonomy): Eukaryota > Viridiplantae > Streptophyta > Magnoliopsida > Myrtales > Myrtaceae > Eucalyptus > Eucalyptus marginata. The sequence continues at coordinate 5,782,624 of CM024594.1, read as the reverse complement.
TATGGAAATGACCAAGTGGTTTGACACCAACTAGTGAGTTCTCTGCTCACATTGTGACCATATTACCTGTATATCCTCATTCTCATGTTGCTGTGTCTGTGGAATGGTTATAATGTTTTTGTTTTGTTATTTGCAGCCACTATATTGTCCCTGAGCTAGGACCAGATGTTAAGTTCTCTTATGCATCTCATAAGGCAGTTGATGAGTTCAAGGAGGCCAGAGCTGTAAGTGTGCTAAATCAGTTTATCACTTTATCATTGCTCTCTCTCTCTCTCTCTCTCTGAGAATTTCTCCTTGGTTTCCTGAAGCTCTTAATTTTCTCTCTGATGCAGCTTGGAGTTGATACGGTTCCAGTTGTTGTTGGCCCTGTTTCCTACTTGTTGCTTTCCAAACCTGCCAAGGGTGTTGAGAAATCCTTTTCTCTTCTCTCCCTTATTGGAAAGATTCTTCCAATCTACAAGTAGGGGGCTGAGCCTCTCTGAAATAGTTTCCTGACCTGTGGTTCATTGATAGTGAATTTTCTGATGTCGCATCAACTAAATTTTTCTATGCAGGGAGGTTATTGCTGAACTGAAGGCAGCAGGTGCCACCTGGATACAGTTTGATGAGCCAACTCTTGTGATGGATCTTGATTCTCACCAATTGCAAGCATTTACTCATGCCTACTCAGAGCTAGAGTCATCCCTGTCTGGCCTGAGTATTCTTATCGAGACATACTTTGCTGACGTGCCTGTGGAGGCGTACAAGACACTCACCTCTTTCAAAGGCATTGCAGGCTATGGATTTGACCTAGTTCGTGGAACGAAGACCCTAGATTTGGTTAAAGGTGGATTTCCTTCTGGAAAATATCTTTTTGCTGGAGTAGTAGATGGAAGAAACATTTGGGCTAACGATCTGGATTCATCTCTCAAAACCCTGCAGGCCCTTGAGGGCGTCGTTGGAAAAGGTATGTATATATCATGGCACAATTATAGAATTTTGCGTGAACTTGAAATCTATTTGCAAATGACTAACGCTTTGTGTATAACCTGTCAGATAAGGTTGTTGTTTCAACATCCTGTTCTCTTCTTCACACTGCCGTGGACCTAGCAAATGAAACTAAATTGGATAAAGAGATCAAGTCATGGCTTGCATTTGCTGCCCAAAAAGTTGTTGAAGTAAATGCCTTGGCCCAGGCATTATTTGGACTGAAGGATGAGGTACTGGTGGATGCTGAGATTGTTTATGAACATTTTATTTTCTTTCCAAATTGATTAATTTCCAGAAAGGAAGGGCATATACAATGTTAAGTATTTATGTGTGACTGTTTGGATGTATTTGTCTGCAATATAGGACTCAAATGTATTTTAGTTTTTTTGTGATAAACTTTAATTATTCCTTCATTCCAAGCAACAACCCTGCTGTTTGTGCTCTGTCCTTTGTTTCAAGATATCTAATCTTTTGGTTTGGATAAGTTGGGGCACATTATTATAAGCTCACTTTATTTGTTGTTTTCTGAGCATCTTCAGAATGTTTTCTCTGCAAATGCTGCCACCCTAGCTTTGAGAAAGTCATCCCCGAGGGTGACAAATGAGGCTGTCCAAAAGGCTGTGAGTGATTTAACCCAACTATTTTACAGTCTGAGATTCTGAAAGCCCAGTGTGACAGTTCCCATTAATTCATGGAAATGTATTTCTTAGGCTGCTGCTCTAAAGGGCTCTGATCACTGCCGGGCCACAAATGTGAGTGCCAGGCTAGATGCTCAGCAGAAGAAACTGAACCTTCCAATTCTTCCCACCACCACCACTGGATCATTCCCTCAGACAATGGAGCTTAGAAAAGTACGCAGGGAATACAAGGCCAAAAAGTAAGCAATTTTCTTTGGCGCCAGCAATGGTTCTGTCAAGAGTGATTTTGACTTTCAGTCCTGAATTTGTGTGATTCATAAACTGTACTTCTCTTGGAATGTTAGGATTTCTGAGGATGATTATGTCAAGGCTATCAAGGAGGAGATCAGCAAAGTTGTCAAGCTTCAGGAAGAGCTTGACATTGATGTTTTGGTACATGGAGAGCCTGAGGTGAGGTTTTGTATAATCTGGATATTCAAATCCCATTTTTGTATAAAATAGCTTTTCTGAAAGAAGGCTTACGAGTTTCCTTGCTGTTCTTTCTTGGATCTTGCTGATGCAGAGGAATGATATGGTTGAGTACTTTGGTGAGCAATTGTCTGGTTTTGCCTTCACTGTCAATGGGTGGGTACAATCTTACGGGTCACGATGTGTTAAACCACCTATTATCTATGGTGATGTCAGCCGCCCCAAGGCTATGACAGTCTTTTGGTCTTCAATGGCTCAAAGCATGACAAAACGTCCCATGAAGGGAATGCTCACTGGTCCTGTTACCATTCTGAACTGGTCTTTTGTAAGAAATGACCAACCAAGGTAAACAAAAGGAAGAGGAGAGGAGAGAGAAAAGAAAGGAAGCAAAATCTTTTTCAACCTGCTAATTAATGGGCTTCCCTTCTTGTTTCCTTTGTTGCTCAAAGATACCTGGCTCTTGTAGATTTGAAACCTGCTATCAAATTGCTCTGGCTATTAAGGATGAGGTTGAGGATCTTGAGAAAGCCAGTGTCACTGTTATTCAAATTGACGAGGCTGCTTTAAGAGAGGGTTTGCCTCTTAGGAAGTCTGAGCAGGCTTTCTATCTTGACTGGGCTGTTCACTCATTCAGGATCACTAATTGTGGTGTTAAAGATACTACCCAGGTTAACTTTCCATTCCTTTCTTGATAATTGATGACAGATCCCAAAAGGTCAATTATAATAATCCCATTCATTCTTTCTTTCTTGTGATGAATGAGAGCTTAGGAATTAATTTCTAGTTCTATTAAATTGGTGACTGAATTTGTCCCCACTTGCAAAATGTTAGAAATGCATCTGTAGATTTAGGAATAACTGCTGCTGAATTGATTAGTAGATTTCTTTACAATTGAGAGCACATTTGTTGTCTGAGTAAAAAGTGTTATATATCTTGCTATCTTCTTGTTAGTTATTCACTGCATGAACTTATAGTAAGGAAATATGGAGGGAATCAAGCCTTTAGTTCCTGCCTTATGATTTAATGGAAAAGATAGCGCAGACGGCATCCCTTTAGCACAGAACAGCTAATCTGATTTGATTTGCAGATCCATACTCACATGTGCTATTCAAATTTCAATGACATCATCCACTCGATAATCAACATGGATTCTGATGTGATCACCATTGAGAACTCCAGATCAGATGAGAAGCTGCTCTCAGTTTTCCGTGAAGGAGTGAAATATGGCGCTGGCATCGGTCCAGGTGTCTACGACATTCATTCACCCAGAATTCCATCCACAGAAGAAATTGCTGATAGAATTAACAAGATGCTTGCGGTCCTTGAGAGCAACATTCTTTGGGTTAACCCTGATTGTGGCCTCAAAACCCGCAAATACTCTGAAGTTAAGCCTGCTTTGAGCAACATGATTGCCGCTGCCAAGCTCCTCCGTACCCAGCTTGCCAGTGCTAAGTGAGTTTACTAGGTAATTATGAGATGTTAGTGATCCTTGTGATGTGAAGGTTCCGTCGAAAGCTCAAATAAGTGGTCCCCCCCTCCCTTCCTTTTTTAGCGAGATGAACATTCCACATTTTTGTCTTTTTTTTTTTTCATGTTTCACAAGTTGGTCATGTATACAGAGTACTCATACTTGTACTGGAGTAGGTTTTCTCTCTATTTCTTTGTACTCCGGATTTATCGATCTCTCTGACGGCCGCAACCCCTTTAAGAAAAAAATAACAATAAAGGGAATTTATCATATGTCAAGAGCGAAGTTTGCCCGTGAATTGTGAACTGGTTCATTTGTACCAAAATCTAAAATAGAAAGAATATCAGTAAATAATTTATAATATGTAGAAGGCACATTATTCACTCGTCACACTTAGAATTACATTTAATGCTGTATGAACTGTGGAGCAACAAATCGTTTTTGCAAGCTTAAAGTTCTAGGTCGGATTTGGGTGTTCCAAGAGACCTGAGTACGTGCTTCACGTACAGGCCAAGCACCACAATTAGTAGAGCTGCCACCACGGTGTTCATCAAATTCCTTAGCTTCTTTAGATTCACGACGGAACTCCCAACGTTTTCCTTGTAAATCTTGGCTCAGGGCTTACCAATGTCGCCGGCGTCCGATGTTCCTGCTTTTTCCATCCTCTTGCCTATATCTGCAGTTTCGCCCCACTTCTGATCCTCTTCAGTTGCTTTCCTTTGAGCCAAATCTTCGCTCTTCTTCTTCTGTAAAGCCGTTTCCGGTCCATATTTCGCTTCATCTGCTTTCTTGCTCTCTTCTTTGACTTCCTTGGGTTTTTGCCCATCCTCTGTCGATTTCTTCGGTTTCTCCTCCTCTGTCATTTGTTCTTTAAGGTGGCACTGGCTTCACTCCTAGGGATGTGACTTCTGAAGCACCAAAAGAGTTGATTGAAAAAGAAACCGTGGGTTTACTCTATGTAATGATGCAGGAAAGTTTGAAGGTAATTCCCTAGTTCTGTCTACATGCCTTGACGAGTGCCAGCTTGGTGCAGGACGTCCAACATGAAGTTTTCTGTCAGGGATTTAAGGGATAGTTGCAGTTGATATTTACTCCTTTTTGGCCAAGAGTTGATGTCCTCCTTAGATGAATACATTCTTTTTTGTTTATTTCACCATTTCTGTTTAGGAGATGCATTATTCTTATTGTGTAATCACTTTATTGATTTATTTTACGATATTTATGTGAAATTTTAGATGAAGAGAAATTGTTATTCTCATTCATATCTTATGGTGCTTTACAATGTTATATTTATAGGCTAATACATAGATAAATCCTAGCAAACAAAAATAAAGGAAAGAAAGCCTTAAAAAGGAGAAAAGCTAAAATCCCACGATTTGTGGGTTAACAGCTATAATCTCATGATTTGTGGGATTTAATTAGAATCAAATTAGAATAAAAAACCTCCTAAAAAATCATATGTATTTATAGCCATATAATCTGTCTATTTACAGCTCAATACTCCCCCTCAAGCTAGTGAATCGATATCTTCCATTCCCAGCTTGGAAATTAGCTCATGAAAACTTCCACCATTAAGCCCTTTGGTCAAGACATCCGCCACTTGCTATCCTGAAGGAACATAAGACAAATAGATCAATCATTCTTCAAGTTTCTCCTTGATGAAGTGCCTATCAATCTCAATATGTTTCGTCCTGTTGTGCTGCACAGGATTATGAGCAATGTTAATTGCAGACTTATTGTCACAAAATAGCTTCATAGGACTCTGCCACTCAACCTTCAAGTTATCAAGAATGATCTTGATCCATAATAACTCACATATTCCTTGAGCCGCTGCCCTAAACTCAGATTCTGCACTTGATCTTGCCACCACATTCTGTTTTTTATTCCTCCAAGTTACCAAATTACCTCCAAGGAAGGTACAATAACCAGTTGTAGACCTCTTGTCAACCATTGAGCCTGCATAATCCGCATTTGTATAAGCCTCGAGCTTGAGATCCGTGCTCCTCTTGAAAAGTATTCCCTTTCCTAGACTACCTTTTAAGTAGTGTAGGACTCGATGAACAACCTATAGATGTGATTCCTTTGGATTATGCATGAATTGAATAATCAAGCTGACGGCATAGGAGATATCTGGTCGAGTATGAGTAAGGTAAATTAACTTTCCCACCAATCGCTGATACATTTCTCGATCCATTGTTGCCTCCTCTTTTGCTTTTGTTAGCCTCTAATTCAGCTCAATTGGAGTAGCTACTGGTTTGCAACCAAGCTTCCCAGTTTCTTTCAAAAAATCCGTCACATACTTTCGTTGTGAAATAAAGACCCATTGCTTGGAGTACGAAACCTCAATTCCTAGAAAATACCGTAGCTTCCCTAACTCCTTTATTTCAAATTCCTTAATCAAGCATTGTTTCTGCCGCTGTTTCTCCCTTTCATCATTGCTTGTGATTATTATGTCATCAACATACACCAACAATGCTGTAACCCCCCCATGTCTTGAGTGTTTTGTGAACATTGTATGATCTCCCTGGCTTTGTTTATACTCATATGCCTTCATGACTCTAGCAAACCGTCCAAACCAGGCTCTAGGTGATTGCTTGAGCCCGTATAATGCTTTCTTAAGTCTACAAACCTTTTCCGTTGTTTCATTTCCTTCAAAACTAGGTGGGATGCTCGTGTAGATTTCCTCTTCCAAATCTCCGTGTAAAAACGCATTCTTTACATCATACTGTTGAAGTTTCCAATCAAAATGATCAGCTAAAGACAATAAAATTCTTACAGTATTCATTTTAGCCATTGGTGCAAATTTCTCTTGGTAATCCACTCCTTTGAGTGTAACCTTTCGTAACCAATCTTGCCTTGTACCTCTCTAGAGAGCCATCTATCTTGTACTTTACAGTGAATATCCACTTGTAACCAACTAGATTTTTCCCCCTTGGCCTGTCAACAATTTCCATGTTTTATTTTTTTCAAGTGCTTCCATCTCTTCTTTCATGGCATTCCTCCATTCCTCTTTTGACAGTGCTTCAGACAAGGTGTTAGGGGCAACAATTGTGTTTAAACTCACAATAAAGTTTCTGCATGATGATGATAACCTATTAAGGGACACATAATTTGATAGTGGATATACCGGTTTCTTGGTGTACTCTCTAGTCCCTTTTCTAACAACAATAGGTAAATCAAGATCACTTTTAGGTGTATCACTAAGCTGTTCATCCAAAGGAGATTTAGAACTTACTGTGCTTTCATTGACAGTATTTGGAGTGGTATTTTTGACTTGCTCTTGTGTTGGAATGACTGTCCTCCTTGAATACACTTGAGAAAATCTCTTAGAATTATGAATATGAGTTGGACTAGTAGGAATAGGAACAAAGACAGGTTGGTGTGTGGGAGATTGTGGTGGACAAGAGACAGGATTCAAGATAGGTTCATGAGCAACGGTGGACGAGTTTTGGTTGTTAGGGACATTGGTCGATAAATCTAAGTTATCAATGACACCAAGGTCCTTATCTTCCATGACTGAAAAATCCCCCTAAAGATAAGATTGTGAAAAATAGGGTTTATTTTCAACAAAAGTGACATCTGCAGAGAGATAGAATTTTTTAGAAGGAGGATGGTAACACTTATAGCCTTTTTGTGTTTGTGAGTAACCAAGAAACACACATTTGATTGCATGAGGATCTAACTTTCCTCGTTGATGATGATGAATGTGGACATAGGAAGTGCAACCAAAGACTTGAGGTGTAAGACCATTAGATGTATGAAGGTGAGGATAGAACTGAGAAAGAACTTCCATAGGGGTCTTGTGGTCTAATGTACATGAGGGTAGTCTATTGATCATGTATGTAGCTGTAAGAACAACTTCCCCCCAATATACTTTAGGAACTTGTCCGTGAAACAACAAGGCACGAGTTGTGTTAAGGAGATGGCTCCTTTTAGCAACCCCGTTTTGTTGTGGTGTATTCACACAAGATGACTCATGGATAATGCATTCCTTTTGAAAATAAGGGGACAATACTTGATTGAAGTATTCTCTAGCATTATCCAACCGAAAGACCTTGATCTTGACCCCAAATTGAGTTTGAATCATGGAATGAAATGAAGGAATAATGCTACTCACATTAGATTTATATTTGAGTAAGAAAGTCCATGTGATTCTAGAGCAATCATCAATTAGAGTGACAAACCAACGAGCTCCAGAGATGTTTGGAATCGTGGAAGGTCCCCAAATGTCACTACGGATTAAGTCAAAAGGATTAGAACTACGGTGATTGCTAATAGGAAATGGTACACGATTATGCTTGGCTAATTCACAAATATCACAATGGAAGTCTTTAATATTTAGATCTTTAAACAAGGATGCAAACATAATACTCAAGACTTGAAAGGACGGATGACCAAAACAAAAATGATGAAGCCAAATGGCTTCTTTATTTGAAGCACTAAGAAATGATGAAGACATATTATTCATGATCCTTCTTGTAGTGAGAGGTGTCTCAAGGTAGTATAGCCCATTTTGTTCCTTAGCAAGTCCAATCCTCCTCTTTGAGTCCCGATCCTGAAAAACACAGTAAGATGGGTAAAAAATAGCTTGACAATGAAGATCTTTTGTGAGTTTCTGTATTGAGATAAGACTGGCAGATAGTTTAGGGACATGAAGAACATCTTTAAGGACAATATTAGGTATGATAGGAACATTTCCAACCCTTGCAACAGTAGCAAGAGACCCATTTGCCACAATAATCTTCTTATTGCTAGGACAAGGTGTATAAGTGTTGGAATGGGATGAGGTGTGAGTCATGTGGTCGGTAAACCCTGAATCAATAACCTAAGAATTACCTGAGAGTGCTAGTGAGCATGCACTAGAGGGTTTATTAAGAGACCCTAACAAATATCTTAATTTCTCAATTTCTTCACTGCTGAAGGTTGCTTTCTCCTGAACTTCTTCTTGACCAGCTTTCTCAGTTAGGTGGGACCTGAGGCCTTGGCTGTGTTGCCCGATTCACCCAATCTCAGCCTGAAGTAGTTGGTCTGCCATTCAATTTCCAGCATTGTTTTTTTGTATGTCTGGGCTTCTTGCAGTAGGCACACCATAAGTTGTCCCGATTGTCTTTCCTTGGCAGGTCACCATTTTCATCAACCTTTCTAGTTGTCAAGGCTGACCCTTCTTCAGCTTGCGGTTCTAGCATGACGGATTGACGGCTTTCTTCCGCCCGAATCAAGGAAATTGTTTCCTCCAATGATGGCACTTCCTCCTTGCCAAGTATTTGAATTCTGACTTGGTCAAATTCAGAATTAAGCCCGGCTAAGAAATCGTAGACCCAATCATTTTCAATAAAACTCTTTAGAATGGCTGCATCATCTGGACACCACATCTAAAATACTCGATAATGATCGAGTTCTTGCCATAAGTTTTGTAGAGAATTAGCGTACTTGGTAATAGTCTTACCTCCTTGCTTTGTCCCACTGGTTTTCACCTTAATTTCATACACCTGGACTGCATCACGAACGGAATCCCAGATCTCCTTTGCGGTTGGTAGAAACATACAAGTGTCGCTTATGGCCGGTTCCATGGAATTCCATAGCCATGACATGATCATGGAATCAGCTTCGTCCCACGCATCAAAATCAGAATCTCCTTTCTTGGGTCTCGTCCCAAGTAAATGGCTGAGTTTTCCTTTCCCCTTTAGATATGTCTTGACAAATTATGACCACTTGAGGTAGTTCTTCTTATTCAATCTATAGGTTGGCCTGTGTTGACACCTAATTTTGGAAAAATAAAATTGCATTTTGAACAAATAAAAGGAAAAAATGAAAGAAAATGGGGGCAATTGATTTGATTGATTATGCATGGAAATTTGAAATTCTGATGGGTATTCGGATTTTGTTAAATGTGGAAGCAATTGAATAAGGGGCAAGAATTTTTGTAAAATGGAAGGAATCGGTCTGAAAATCGGGCTGGTGCGAAATCACGTTCCGATTGCGGGGCTGATTCAACGCAAAGAATATAAACTCGAAATATACCATACAAAGTAGCATTCGGAATAAGTATAAAAGAGAGCTTTATTTTTTAGAATAGGGGGTGGGCTTTTTGGTTTTCTTTTGAATCAAAGAGAAAAAGGAAAAAGCAAAAGAAGGAAGAGAAAGAGGGAAGCCATCCGTGCGTAGGAGGAGGCAAAAAGCAAAGGCAAAAGTGAAAAGTAGGGGTTGATTTGACCCCTACTGTTCATCTTCTCCAAAGGGAAGGTTTTCTTTTGCTGTAATTTGGCTCCACCGAGCCCGATCCGCCCACCGCCGATCTCCCTCGCGACGAGCCACCCCTCTCCGGCGCATCTCCGCCCGAGCCGCGCCACCACGCCGATCACCCGAGCCCGCTCCGCCTCTCCGCTCCTCTCGCGCCCAGGAGCCCCGCGCCTCAGCTCCGCGCATCACCGCCCAGCTCCGCCCGTGAAGCCACCGTCACGCCCACGTCGCTCGCCCGCCGCGCGAGCCCTTCCGCCCAGCGCCGATCTGCTCAGCCCGGAGTCCAACGAAGCTCGCTCCGCCCGAGCGACGAGCCCCTCATCCGTGAGCCCGTGCCGCGCCGATCTCCTCCGCCCGAGCGACCAACCGCGCCGACTACCCCTGTTTCGTCCGAGCCCTTCAGCCGCCGAACCGCACCTGCTCCGCTCGCCAGCCAACGTCACGACCCGAGCCCGAAGCCCCTTGCTGCGCGTTGCTACCCCTCGCCGGAGTGCCCACGCCGAAGCCCGAACGCCGGCGACTCCCTTGGCCGGATCAACGAACGTGTTCCTCCTTCCATTTTTCCTTAGGTCGTTTTTCTTTATTCTTTATTTTACTTTTTTACTTTTTATTATTTTATGTTATCTTACTTTACTTTTAGTTAGTTTCATTATTTTTGTTTAAGTTGAATATTGTGAAGTTTTTTTTTTAGGTTATAGTTCTTCTAGGCATTACCTATAGGATTTGTCCCTAAGGTTTAATTTAATTATTAATTTGATCAGTAAGATTTCGGGTCATTTTTTTTTAATCAGATAACTCTTGGGATTTGTTTATGATATATTAACCTGTTGAATCAATATATTTATTAATTTGATCCGTAAGATTTGGATTAGATTTTTAATTATTTTGATTTTGTCGTGATGTTCGGGGTTAAAAATATTCGTTAATTTCCAGGTGAGATAAAGGTTATTTTTTCGTTTATTTTGATCCTTTATTTGTTTGAATATCTTGCTTGTTAGATTTAATATTTGTTTTAGAAAATCACTAAGAAAAATCAAAAGATATTTGAATTAGGATTTCAATTGATTCTAGAATATTTTTGTTATTTTGCATATCTAGAATAGGGATTTTATTTCGAATTTAGAAAATATAAAAACAAAAATGCATTCATTTAGGTTGTTTTTTTTTTTTTTTATTCGATTGCACGTTTAATTATGTGTTAGTTTTAATTTCGAATTTCATAAAGAAAAGAAAAAAATCATTGTGCATATTAGGTTAGAATTGCATGTTTCATCTTTAATTTAGATCATCTTTTTAGATAAATTGCATTTTAGATTAAGATAATGTCTTAATTTAAATTAGGATTTAATATGATCTAATCCTTATTTTAAATTAGATAGAATTTTAATCTAGCTAGGTCATTTTTGCATTCGAATTTCATAAAAGAAAATACAAAATTTGTCTTTGCATAAGTTAATTTAAATTTTTAGAATATATTGCATTTTTAAAAAATAGAAGTATCAAATGCACGTCATTTAGTTTTCATTAAGTTCATTTAATTAGAGATTTCTTGTCATTAGACTAAGTCATTTAATAAATGTCACGTGACATATAACTTGCATATTAAATGCATGAGGCATGTCATTTTAGTTTAAATAATTTGGTATGTCATTGCATCGCACCGCATGTCATTATAATTAGATCATTTAGATTGCATTTAATTATTGCATTTCTTCATGTTATATAGTTTAAGTCATGTCGTCATGTCATATTAGATTATTTGCATAAGTCATGATTTTCATTAAATAAAGTGAAAACAAAAAAATCGATTGCTTGTTAATTAGGAATCATATCTAGGATTGTTGATGTGAATTCTGATTGAACATTGCAGATGCTTTCGTTGCTTTAAGGTATGTTTTTGCATTATTTAATTGCTTTTCTTGATGTGTTAAATTGGTGGTATGCGCGCATGTATGATAACCTCACACGTTAGGTGAAACTCAATTAAAATCAAATCAAGTCTCGCCCGCAAAACATTTTTAAAATTAAAAAGAAATGGTACCGAGCAAGACTGTGATAGGATAGTCTAGTGTAACCAAGTCCCCGTATCCAAAATCTCTGGTTTGTAGGAGTAAGATAATCCTCCCGTTATTTTACTTAGGTGTCTAATCGACCTACCCTAAATTGATTAGTGGCGACTCCTAGATAGTAAGCTTCTGCATGTTAAAACCCTAAGTCGCGATTTGGTATGGGCTTGGGAGAGCCCGAGCTAAGCTTAAAGGCTTAGTAGTCCATCAACCTAGTTTTAGGTGGCAAACCCGAAAAAATTAGGTCGCGACAGCCTGATATTATGAAGATCACCTGTCATGTGTGTTGAGGCGACCTCCTTAGATTGGTTCATGGTAGGATCTATGGCTTTGGGTGTGATTTCAGATGTGGCCATTTTGGAGAGTGAATGTTAAGAAGAGAACAAGGGCAATAGTGCAGCTATGAAGGCTGTGTAAAGGAGAAAGAATTTTTGGAGAATAATAGACAGCAAAGAAAACAGAAAAACTGCAGCAATGAAGGCTGCAATTGAAATCCAGAAATCTATTTCTGGAGAATAATAGATAGCAACGAAGGTTGAAAAACGCAGCAATGAAGACTGCAATTTTAAATTTAGGAATTTAGCCTAGAGCTCTGATACGATGTGAAATTTTAGATGGAGAGAAATTGTTATTCTCCTTCATATCTTTTGGTGCTTTACAATGTTGTATTTATAGGCTAATACACAGATAAATCCTAGCAAACAAAAATAAAGGAAAGAAAGCCTAAAAAAGGAGAAAAGCTATAATCCCATAATTTGTGGGATTTAATCAGAATCAAACACCTCCTAAAAAATCCTATGTATTTTATAGCCATATAATCTGTCTATTTACAACTCAACAATTAATATCATGAGTAAGAAACTTGATGTACTCTTTGAAGTTCACTGTCAAATCTCTGTCTAGGTGAAAGGAAGTGGCTGACCAATAGGAAGGGACTCATACTAGCCTTGAGCAACTGCTGTTTAATTTAGGAGATATCAGTAAAAAATTGCTTATGCTTATGTTATTATTGAAAATATTCAGTGTCAAAGTTACCTTTTTCTGTACAGATAATGTCGATCTACTTACCTTAATTTACTGAACTTGGTTGTCCTTAATTTGCTTAGGTGACACCTTTTGCGATGCTATCCCGTGCTGCTGCTGGAATAAGAGGGTCTTCATTGGTAATGCTACAAATATTTTCCTCCATAACTGATGATAATGTGCAACGAAATAAAAAATCTTAGTGGCTTTACATTTATATCTGGGAAGTCATTTATTTGACTACACAGTTAAAAGTCAAAACCTCTGTTAGGGACCCTTACACAAAGTAACCAACTGTAAATTGATTAGAATAGCAAATTGCTCCCACTTGTTGTTGAGCTTTAAATTGTGGAAAATTGGCAAACCAGCATTCGGATAGCTTTTGAAGTCTTAAACTGCTTCTGAACTCGGCGACTTTGGTTTTTGCACTTCTTTAAATAGCTGTGCTTCCAAAGATGAAAAGAGCAGTTTTCTGGATACAGATTTTTCTTGAAGTGTTCTATTGTTTAATTTGTTGGAAAGTTACCCTTTTTAAATTAGTTGAACTGAAGTTGTGTTGATTAATTAACTGTCTGAAATTGCTGCATCGGTCAATTCTCCTTCCAAACGGTATGAATTTCCTTTAAAACATAGCAACATATATTTCACCTGATTTTTAAGTCCTAATGATGATCCACTAAAAATTTCCAATTCACTGACATATTTTTATTATTTTAATATAGAGATGCCCCGATCTTGTATATCCCTGTTTCCATATGATATTTGTGGAAGCATTCTGATATTGTCGAACACGCGAGGGATTAGAAATATGAAGATGCTTCACTATTAGAAATATGAAGACGCTTCACTTTCTTGATTTCTGCTCATTGTGAATTGTGATGCCAAAAATACACAGATCATTAACATGCCTGGCAATCCAAATGCTGTTGCGGAATGCATGGATGCTTTGTTGCCCGCCCTCAAGCACGCCTTGAAGCAAATTAAGGGAGACAAGAGAGAGAAGCATCCTCGCCATGTCCCTCGTGCTCAAGCGGTGCCCGCGGACACCTGGGAACGTAGTTATAGGTCGGCCACTGGCGGCGAAACGGAACGCGGTTGTTCGTGTTCCCACTGATGATATTTGAGGTGAAGTTTCATTCTTGTAAATTATTACAGGTATCTGTCTTGTGTCTACTGGGAGGCAAAGTGTTAGCTTACCTTGAGAATTATCATGCTTATGGCCTCTGTAGTGAGCAAGTTCCGTGATACGAGGATGGTCGGTGGACAGTTTCTTAGTAACAAGTCATCTAATGAACACAGTTATATATATACTTTGAATAAAAGGAACAAAGTCATGCGGTCGAGTTGACATTCGAATGGTGATTTGAAGTCTTCAAAATTTTCTTGAATTATGACTAGAGTCCAGTCATCGCATCTGCTTTAGTTGCATCACAAAAATGCGAGACGTCGTGGTCATGGTTAGATGTGAAGGGCCAGTTTTAGCATGCTGTCTGTCCTACTAACCCGCTAAGTAATTTTTCCTATGAAAAAGCAAGTTTCTATATATTACAGGAGAAAGGACTTTCACATTAGTTGGTAATCTATTCTTTCACAAAAAAGAAGTTTTCTCATGTCGATTATTAGCGATTTTGTTACACGTTTTGTTACTTTTAAGAGGTAAAAGTAATTTCTTAACGGCAAAAGAAGAAAAGTAAAGCTATTCTAAAACTGCTAAAAGTTGGTGGCACAGTTTAAACGTGGATGATTGGAAATCTGCCTTTCACATTGACCAGGAACTTTCTTTATTAGAAAGTGAGTTTTCTCCTATCAAAGATTAGTACTTCTGTCACGATTTCTTGCAACTTTAAGTTAAAAATTACTTGTTAGTAATATGGACAAGTGATTAGTGATTTTCTTAGCAACTTTTTAATGTTAAAAGTGACTTCAAAACCATCATAAGTTGATAAATTTAAACATAGTAATATTTAATGCGATGGACCTGTCATGCTTGAAGGTGTTGATTTGGATGGTGAGGGAGTTTGCTTGTGTTTTTTTGGGGTTCCAGCCTTTACTCAATGAGAGATTCTGAATATATCATATTTGGGAAGTGCATTCTTAAGATTGTTTTGGGTGCACGAAAGTTGATCTGAACACTAGTGGTCTGCTATAAAAGAAAATTGTCATAGGTTTTGATTTTAGGTAAGAGAGAGGCCTCATTTCAGATGATGCTGAATCATCTCTCGGTGGTAGGTCAGTCAATGATGTAGATACTGGAGATGTAGACATTGGTAGCTCCTCTACAATATCTACATCATTGATTGACCCGATCGGATTTTACTTGAATTCCCATGATCTTTGGAGTAATATTTGCATCATCGTGTAAATTCTATCGTATTTGAATGATTGCACTCTTAGAACTTAAGGCAATTCTCATTGATTAATGCACGCGTCATGTTTATAGTGCATTGTAATACACCTTTATCCGATAAGTGGCCTATCAGAATTCCACTAACATTGTCACAATCGATGATCTATATTTTTTTGTTATTATAATAATTGCAAATACCATCAACTTCACCTGCCACCAGGGCACCAACCGCTACTGCGCCTACCCACAGCCCCCGACCACCATCGGCATCGTCGTTTCCTCTCCGGTCACTTCTTGCCGCTCTCTCTCTCTCTCTCTCGTCTGCCACCTTAAGGCACCAGTCATGCTGCCACCCACCATGTCAAAATTCGTTTCATAGAAAGACATGATTTTTTCTAATATCAACACTCATGATTTACGCATTTTCAAAATATGAATCTATCCGTGCTGGTAAGATAGCACTTTATTCCGATAGCATGCTCTGTAATCATCTCCGTAAGGATCTTGTACATCAGAAATTAAGGACAAAAGGCCTCATGTCTAAAGTAAGAATTAAGCTGGATGTTAAAAGTTGGTCTCAATAAGGTAAGTCCTATTAGAGGTAAATACTTGCATTTGCCGAGTTCTGCTTTGAGCATAGCCCCTCACATATAAAATTTCGAGTCATGATAAAAATATATATGACGATCGGGTTAACTTTCAAGCTGACTTGCATCGACCCAAATATATACAAGTGTGTTGTACGTGTGTCGGGATTTGAGGATTTGCAAAGAGTTATTCTTTCGAATTGATATATGGGCATGAATTGGAATCTCATTCTCTAGAGTTATTCTTTCGGACTGATATCAAGAGGTTGAATTGAACATGAATTGGAATCTCATTCTCTAGAATGAAAGCTTCGAGACATTTACTTTCCCCTCGAATAGTTTTGAAGTACATAAACTACTTTAAACAATTTTTCAGAGGCCAAAAGAAAATGAAAAAATCACCAAAAGCCAAAAATAAACAACTAAATTAATTAATATTTTTAAAAAGAAAGTATATAACATAAATGGTTTTTAAATTTTGTCATTGAACTTAAACGAAACTTATAACGTCATCTGTGAACTTTTAATTTGTATAATATAATCCTTACATTTTTGGTACATATTTTAATTTAGTGCCTCGATTGTATAAAAATATTCAATATATTATATTATATTGAATATGTATAAAAAAATTCAAGGACCACATTGAATAAATTAAAAAGTCAATGGCGACATTGTATGTTAGGCTAAAATTCAAAAATCACATTTTACATTAAGTCAAAATTTAAACACATTTACGTTATTATTCATTAATAAAAAAACCGCACCCGAAAGAGCGTATCCGACCTCCACAGTCAGGTTCGGATCCGAGCAAGGGAGGAAGAAGACCCGTGCGGGCGACCGGATCTGCGGTTGTATAAATAGATGGGCCAAGTCGCTCTCCACTCCCGCGCGCCGTCCATCCAATCTCTCCGCCTCGTTTCAGTTGACTCTCTCCACTTCCGCCACTCTCCCGCCCGCATCGGCACCGGCACCGGCACCGGCACCCGCCACCGCCGCCGCCTCTCCGTCCTTCGCTTCGCTCTCCGTCCGCCTCCGGTCAGGTACGCGCGCGCCCCCTCGCCCGCCCCCTCGCCGTCCCGGTCCCCGCGTCGGCGGTGGACGGAGCCGCTTGCGATTGCTCCCCGCTATGATAGATCCGACTGGCGCGGTCGAGTCGTTCCGATGATGGAAAAGAGAAAAAAAGGGGACTCCGATAGGATTTAATAGGATCCGAAGTCGCGGTGCTTGAGGTGCTCGATTGGCGGTTTTTTTTTTTATTTTTTTTCCCTTTTTTGGGCTTTTGAGTTTTGAGGGATGAAGAGAAAGGTGAAGCCTGAAGTAGTTGATCGTTGCATTTGTGCTGGGGTCGAACGCTCTGGATGGATGAGTGTGCCCGGGGGAGTCTGTGCTCGAGGTTTCGTTTCGGAGGGTATAGTTTCTTTTGGTTGTTTTTGGGGATGTTGTCCGCTGGTAGGTGTGTTCCCAATTACAAGGATTGAAACGGAAGTCGGGTCGAAGTTCGGGTAATTTGTATTTGATCTCCCTCTCCCACGCAAGACGGCGGAGACAAGGTGTTCGCCGTAATTTTGCTGAGACATGGCTAGCGTTTTCAGTTTTGTAATTATGTAGATTAACCTTGAGTCTGGTCTGTCGTTCTGTGCTGGACGGGTGTCGGGTTGATACGCAACTTGATGGGAGGACAGATAGATGAATTCAGAGTTTATGATTATGTGACGTTTCTTTATAGTGGAAGGATATTTAAGTGGTTGACTGTAGCATGGTGCATCCACCTTTTCAATTATGTTTCTTCATGGAACTGATATCTGCGGAATGTTATGAAACAGAGCTATGGCGTCCCACATCGTTGGCTATCCTCGCATGGGGCCCAAGAGAGAGCTGAAGTTTGCGCTGGAATCTTTCTGGGATGGGAAGAGCAATGCTGAGGAGTTGCAGAAGGTGGCAGCTGACCTGAGGGCATCGATCTGGAAGCAGATGGCTTCTGCCGGAATCAAATACATTCCCAGCAATACTTTCTCTTACTATGATCAGGTGTTAGATACCACAGCTATGCTGGGTGCTGTTCCTCCCAGATATGGTTGGAATGGGGGTGAGATTGAATTTGACACCTACTTCTCCATGGCTAGGGGTAATGCCTCTGTCCCAGCTATGGAAATGACCAAGTGGTTTGACACCAACTAGTGAGTTCTCTGCTCACATTGCGACCGTATTACCTGTATATCCTCATTCTCATGTTGCCGTGTCTGTGGAATGGTTATAATGTTTTTGTTTTGTTATTTACAGCCACTATATTGTCCCTGAGCTAGGACCAGATGTTAAGTTCTCTTATGCATCTCACAAGGCAGTTGATGAGTTCAAGGAGGCCAGAGCTGTAAGTGTGCTAAATCATTTTATCACTTTATCGTTGCTCTCTCTCTCTCTCTGAGAATTTCTCCTTGGTTTCCTGAAGCTCTTAATTTTCTCTCTGATGCAGCTTGGAGTTGATACAGTTCCAGTTGTTGTTGGCCCTGTTTCCTACTTGTTGCTTTCCAAACCTGCCAAGGGTGTTGAGAAATCCTTTTCTCTTCTCTCCCTTATTGGAAAGATTCTTCCAATCTACAAGTAGGGGGCTGAGCCTCTCTGAAATAGTTTCCTGACCTGTGGTTCATTGATAGTGAATTTTCTGATATGGCGTCAACTAAATTTTGTCTATGCAGGGAGGTTATTGCCGAACTGAAGGCAGCAGGTGCCACCTGGATACAGTTTGATGAGCCAACTCTTGTGATGGATCTTGATTCTCACCAATTGCAAGCATTTACTCATGCCTACTCAGAGCTAGAGTCATCCCTGTCTGGCCTGAGTATTCTTATCGAGACATACTTTGCTGACATGCCTGCAGAGGCGTACAAGACACTCACCTCTTTGAAAGGCATTGCAGGCTTTGGATTTGACCTAGTTCGTGGAACGAAGACCCTAGATTTGGTTAAAGGTGGATTTCCTTCTGGAAAATATCTTTTTGCTGGAGTAGTAGATGGAAGAAACATTTGGGCTAACGATCTGGATTCATCTCTCAAAACCCTGCAGGCCCTTGAGGGCGTCGTTGGAAAAGGTATGTATATATCATAGCACAGTTATAGAATTCTGCGTGAACTTGAAATCTATTTGCAAAGTGACTAACGCTTTGCGTATGACCTGTCAGATAAGGTTGTTGTTTCAACATCCTGTTCTCTTCTTCACACTGCCGTGGACCTAGTAAATGAAACTAAATTGGATAAAGAGATCAAGTCATGGCTTGCATTTGCTGCTCAAAAAGTTGTTGAAGTAAATGCCTTGGCCCAGGCATTATTTGGACTGAAGGATGAGGTAGTGGCAGATGCTGAGATTGTTTATGAGCATTTTATTTTCTTTCCAAATTGATTAATTTCCAGAAAGGAGGGGCATATACAATGTTAAGTATTTATGTGTGACTGTTTGAATGTATTTCTCTGCAATATAGGACTCAAATATATTTTAGTTGTTTTGTTATAAACTTTAATTATTCCTTCATTCCAAGCAACAACCCTGCTGTATGTGCTCTGTCCTTTGTTTCGAGATATTAAATCTTTTGGTTTGGATAAGTTGGGGCACATTATTATAAGCTCACTTTATTTGTTGTTTTCTGAGCATCTTCAGACTGTTTTCTCTGCAAATGCTGCCACCCTAGCTTCGAGAAAGTCATCCCCGAGGGTGACAAATGAGGCTGTCCAAAAGGCTGTGAGTGATTTAATCCAACTATTTTACAGTCTGAGATTCTGAAAGCCCAGTGTGACAGTTCCCATTAATTCATGGAAATGTATTTCGTAGGCTGCTGCTCTAAAGGGCTCTGATCACCGCCGGGCCACAAATGTGAGTGCCAGGCTAGATGCTCAGCAGAAGAAACTGAACCTTCCAATTCTTCCCACCACCACCATCGGCTCATTCCCTCAGACAATGGAGCTTAGAAAAGTACGCAGGGAATACAAGGCCAAAAAGTAAGCAATTTTCTTTGGCACCACCTATGGTTCTGTCGAGAGTGATTTTCACTCAGTCCTGAATTTGTGTGATTCATAAGCTGTACTTCTCTTGGAATGTTAGGATTTCTGAGGATGATTATGTCAAGGCTATCAAGGAGGAGATCAGCAAAGTTGTCAAGCTTCAGGAAGAGCTTGACATTGATGTTTTGGTACATGGAGAGCCTGAGGTGAGGTTTTGTATAATCTGGATATTCAAATCCCATTTTTGTATCAAATAGCTTTTCTGAAAGAAGGCTTACAAGTTTCCTCGCTGTTCTTTCTTGGATCTTGCTGATGCAGAGGAATGATATGGTTGAGTACTTTGGTGAGCAATTGTCTGGTTTTGCCTTCACTGTCAATGGGTGGGTACAATCTTACGGGTCACGATGTGTTAAACCACCTATCATCTATGGTGATGTCAGCCGTCCCAAGGCTATGACAGTCTTTTGGTCTTCAATGGCTCAAAGCATGACAAAACGTCCCATGAAGGGAATGCTCACTGGTCCTGTTACCATTCTGAACTGGTCTTTTGTAAGAAATGACCAACCAAGGTAAACAAAAGGAAGAGGAGAGGAGAGAGAAAAGAAAGGAAGCAAGATTTTTTTCAACCTGCTGATTAGTGGGCTTCTCTTCTTGTTTCCTTTGTTGCTCAAAGATACCTGGCTCTTGCAGATTTGAAACCTGCTATCAAATTGCTCTGGCTATTAAGGACGAGGTTGAGGATCTTGAGAAAGCCGGTGTCACTGTTATTCAAATTGACGAGGCTGCATTAAGAGAGGGTTTGCCTCTTAGGAAGTCTGAGCAGGCTTTCTATCTTGACTGGGCTGTTCACTCATTCAGGATCACTAATTGTGGTGTTAAAGATACTACCCAGGTTAACTTTCCATTCCTTTCTTGATAATTGATGACAGATCCCAAAAGGTCAATTATAATAATCCCATTCATTCTTTCTTTCTTGTGATGAATGAGAGCTTAGGAATTAATTTCTAGTTCTATTAAATTGGTGACTGAATTTGTCCCCGCTTGCAAAATGTTAGAAATGCATCTGTAGATTTAGGAATAACTGCTGCTGAATGGATTAGTAGATTTCTTTACAATTGAGAGCACATTTTTTGTCTGAGTAAAGAGTGTTATTTATCTTGCTATCTTCTTGTTAGTTATACACTGCATGAACTTATAGTAAGGAAATTTGGAGGGAATCAAGCCTTTAGTTCCTGCCTTATGATTTAATGGAAAAGATTGTGAAGATGGCATCCCTTTAGTACTGAACGGCTAATCTGATTTGATTTGCAGATCCATACTCACATGTGCTATTCAAATTTCAATGACATCATCCACTCGATAATCAACATGGATGCTGATGTGATCACCATCGAGAATTCCAGATCAGATGAGAAGCTGCTCTCGGTTTTCCGTGAAGGAGTGAAATATGGTGCTGGCATTGGTCCGGGTGTCTATGACATTCATTCGCCCAGAATTCCATCCACAGAAGAAATTGCTGATAGAATTAACAAGATGCTTGCGGTCCTTGAGAGCAACGTTCTTTGGGTTAACCCTGATTGTGGCCTCAAAACGCGCAAATACTCTGAAGTTAAGCCTGCTTTGAGCAACATGGTTGCCGCCGCCAGGCTCCTCCGCACCCAGCTTGCCAGTGCTAAGTGAGTTTACTAGGTAATTATGAGATGTTAGTGATCCTTGTGATATGAAAGTTCCGTCGAAAGCTCAAATAAGTGGTCCCCCTCCCTCCCTTTTTTAGCGAGATGAACATTCCACATTTTTGTCTTTTTTTTTTTTTCATGTTTCACAAGTTGGTCATGTATACAGAGTACTCGTACTTGTACTGGAATAGGTTTTCTCTCTATTTCTCTGTACTCTGGATTTATCGTTCTCTCTGACGGCCCCAACCCCTTTTAAAAAATAAATAAATAACAATTAAGGGAATTTATCATATGTCAAGAGCGAAGTTTGCCCGTGAATTGTGAACTGGTTCATATGTACCAAAATCTAAAATAGAAAGAATATCAGTTAATAATTTATAATATGTAGAAGGCACATTATTCACTCGTCACACTTAGAATTACATTTAATGCTGTATGAACTGTGGAGCAACAGATCGTTTTTGCAAGCTTAAAGTTCTGGGTCGGATTTGGGTGTTCCAAGAGACCTGAGTACGTGCTTCACGTACAGGCCAAGCAACACAATTAGTAGAGCTGCCACCATGGTGTTCATCAAATTCCTTAGCTTCTTTGGATTCGGGACGTAACTCCCAACGTTTTCCTTGTAAATCTCGGCTCTGGGGTTACCAATGTCGCTGGCGTCCGATGTTCCAGCTTTTTCCATCCTCTTGCCTATATTTGCAGTTTCGCCCCACTTGTGATCCTCCCACTTGTGATCCTCTTCAGTTGCTCTCCTTGGAGCCAAATCTTCGCTCTTCTTCTTCTGTAAAGCCGTTTCCGGTCCATATTTCGCTTCATCTGCTTTCTTGCTCTCTTCTTTGACTTCCTTGGGTTTTTGCTCATCCACTGTCCGTTTTGCTGGAACTGGCGCTTTTTCTGCTTTCGGCGGCTCCTTGGTATCCTGTTTTTGACCGGTTTTTGGAGGTTCCACCATAGGCATGGGCTCAGGGGGCTTAATACGTTGGACAGCTGGTTTTTCCTCTCCAGGGGGTTCGGCTGAAGTGATGATCTTCGGAAATTTGACATGAAGGATGCTGTTGTCGAACTTTGCGCTGATGTGGTTAGAATCGTAATTGGATGAAATAGGCATTTCTATGCGGAACCCGCTCCATTTGTTGTCGCTAACTGGACGCTCTCCCGTGACCCTCAAATTGCCGCTCGATGCGATTTGAACCCTCAGTTGGTCCTTTCTAAATTCTGTTGAATAACCAATTCATTCCATTTAATCAGATTGTTAACTCTGAGACTATTTGCCAGAATAAAGCCAACTTCCGACAAAGGAAATAGACAACAGGGATTATCGTTGTTATCAAACATGCCGATCTCTTCTCTGTATGTTCTCTTCTTAACTAGCATGTGTATTTTCTTTTTGGTACATCATCTGTGATCTTATGTAGTGAAGGTGATGGCTAACCGCTTTCAAAGAAATGATGACTAAATGCCCCGACTCGAATCTCATATTACCTGGCAGATGGATGCGGAGTGTGTCGAATCCGTCTTCTCGTACCCAGTCTGTGGGCGGCTCGAATGCCTCGTACTCACGGGTCGGCGCTCTTGTGTCCATCCTCGGCCTTTCGTGTTCTGCTGTGCGTGCCCTCTTCTCTCTGAATTAGAGGAAGGTCTGATTGTGCTGTGAAGAAAGAAATTTGGATTCGGTGAGTTTTATAACCCAACAAGCCAAGATTGGGGGGATTGCTTCCTTTGGGATTGGTTATTCCTTGGGTTTTCCCCTTGAATGATCGTGTTCTGTGTATTAGGCCTTTTTGGTTGGCTGCTCGAGG
Organism: Eucalyptus marginata; assembly: GCA_014182565.1. NCBI lineage: Eukaryota > Viridiplantae > Streptophyta > Magnoliopsida > Myrtales > Myrtaceae > Eucalyptus > Eucalyptus marginata. Next base: position 5,759,351 of record CM024594.1, on the reverse strand, counting down.
GCTACACGTATGCTTTGTTCATCTCCATGCATGAAGAAAAGCTGATATTCTTTGCCTCTTGTGGACACTTCAGGAAGATAACTGAGAATGAGATTCCCCGTCTAGAATTCCCTTGTTTATTGGGGTACTGAGGTCGGTTATAGGGCACTTTCATCACGACTTCAATAATTATAATTTTAATTTCAGAGTATAACTTTTTCGTTTAGGACTATTAATTCTCTTGGTTTTCTTGTATTTTTGTCATATCTTTTGACAATGTGAATCGGATGCTCTCTCAATCTTGAGAAAAGCCCCGACTCCGACAATTTAAAGGCTTTGTAAATGCCCTTTTTTTCTTTTTTAACATCGAAGTATGTTTCGCACGATAGTCATAGGTTATGATTGAGATGAATAGCTTCATCATGAAGCAAGTGCTAAAACATTGTCTAATCCCGATTTTTATATGATATGAATAGATATAAGGCGAGCTTACTTATACTGCCCATGGATTTGGCTTTATTTTTCCAAATGTGTGATTAGTTGGTAAACTATAGGAAACGAAACATGGTAGGACTAAATGATGTGAGAAAAGAATTGTGTTTTGATCACCAATTCACCATCAACCTACTAATGATGGCTCAAACATTTGATTTTTGCCTCTTTATTTTGTCAATTGTAAAGGATTTCCAACAGACATAGAATAATTTACTAAACATTGTGCTAAAATCATAGTTAAAAAATTATGCTAAAGACAATATAAGTAATTAAAAAATTATAGTCGCATTTTTAAAAATATCTTATATTGATTAATATATTAACAATTACATGCTTGATTAAGAATTCATCATTAGTGATTAATTAAGTGATTAATTAATATCAATTGTAATAATTGATATTTTATTATTATAATTTAATAGTTAAAAATGAATATTTTTCCAATCGTTATGCATATTAATTAATAACAGATTTCCTTAATACTTTACTTAGAGGAAATATTATAATTGGAAAGGAATCATGGTTCCCCCCAAGGAGGGGAACGAGGATTCCCATTGGAATGCCATTGCATTAAAAAAAACCCAAGGAAACAAGGATTTGGCTATCTAGCTTGGCTTTATCTTAATGATTTGCAGTGCAAGAACGCATAATAAGCTTTATATAATCCCAATCATGAAAATTGAAAAAATCAAGTAGCGTATTGTATATTTGAGAAATGCTAAACAACCTAATTTCTTAATATTTATCAGTCGCGACCTCTTTAGGTGAACCACCAAAATGAGACCTAATGAACTGCTAAACTAAAAGCTAAGAGCGGACTCTTCTAAGTCCATACCAACAGTAACTTTCGAGTTTTAATCAATTTAAACATGTCAATCGTTTTATTTAGGTGTTGCCATTGATCTAATGGGCACCTAAGTAAGATGCGAGAGATTGGTTCACGGATATAGGGATTTGATTACGTTAAATAAGTTTAATGCCCTGTTTAATGCCCCATTGAGAAAATTACCAAAAAAGTCCTAAACCTATTACAATTATTCCTATTCAGTCTTAGACTTATTTTTTTTTTTGGCTAATTAAGTCCTAAACTTTTTGCAATTGTACCAATTTAATCCTTTTGGCCAAAATTGGTTGGTTGGCGTTGACATGGCCACCTTTTCAATTTATTTTCAAATGTTTTTGCAAGCAATTTGGTTGGTTTTAAGCCTAAGTTAATAACATGCAATGAGTGATTAGGTGTACAATCAATAATGTAACACTTAATAAATCAAAACAATAAATTGATTGCTAGAAATATGGCTAACCTTAATACAAAGCAAAGCATAACCTTATTATGATTAATTTCCCAAATATCTACAAAATGTTAATTAGAAAATATGCCTAGTCTAAATATGATTTCTAAATACTTATGCACTCATAAGCAAATTTTTTAAGGTTTTTCTTATTTATGGAAATTAAGCTATACAAAATTTTAATTTAAGTTTAACACGCATGAATTCTAATTATACTTATGCCATGTGACACGAATTTATATGCAATCTAATTTCAATGCCAGGCAATCTAGTTTATATAAGGTTAAACACGCTACAATTAAATGACATGGCAATAATGATGACTTGGTAGTGACAATGTGGCAATCGACTTGGCAACAATGAAGTTATGGCAACGATGACATGGCAACAATGACCTGGAAATATGAAACTAATCCTAAATGAGATATGCTTGTTATATCTTTGTGATTTTCTTCTAAGGCTCATAGGAAAAAATATCTAAAATATGTAATTACCAAATTTAAACTTAGTAAATAATTCAATTCTAAATTAGGAAACTAAAATGCATGCGGTCTATTCTAAATAGGAAAAATTCCAAATAAGGGTTTGAAATACATTTATTTTCTCAAATAATAGTATGAAGTGGACCTTATCTCAAATATGGGTTTGAAGTAGTCATGGCAGTTTCATATAAATGTATGAAATGACCATAGTTTTAAATAAGAAACTGACCTCGCCAATTGGCTAATATTCTAGTTGGTTAAAGGCATTTTGTTTTTTTATTTTTTTCTTATAATACAGAAAAAGAAAAAAAATAAAGAAAAAAATTCAAAAAAATTCAAAAAAGTAAATGGTGAAAATATCCTTATCAACCAGTGAGTTAAGCTCTTCTTTAAGGCTGATATGGCAACTTCAAGTCTTTATTTAAAATAATATCTACTTTAAGCCTTTATTTGAGAAAATGATGATACTTTAAACCCTTATTTGAAACTATGTCCACTCAAGATCTTATTTGAGAAAATGAAAGTACTTTAGGTTCTTATTTAGAATTTTCCTTTCTAAATATTATGCAATTTCTTTTTGTATATTTCATAGTAGGAAAATTTCCTAAATTAGCTAAATGCAATATGACAAGCACATGCAATCATATATTCTCCTCAATTCAAAATAGGAAACAAACGTCTAAATTCTTGAATATCAAAATCTTCTATATGCACAACGCAAACGGAAAACTTCCTAATTGGGATATGCCTAAAAATTCACTCCAAACCTTAGAATTATATAATCCAAAATAGGTAACTAAATATATTTGATATAGGAATAGCTCTATAAATTACCTAAAATAGAAGGTTTGTCCAACGGGGACTAGTGAACTCACTTGGAGGTAGCTCGCGGCGGGTGGTCCGGGATTGCTGTGTGGCGGTGAGAACTTGCCGAAAAACCAGCAAAATGCCAAGAGCTCGGAGAATTCGTAATGAGGATGGGCGTTGCTGCTAGGTGGTGCTGCAGAGATCACCGGAAAGAGCTGGCAGGAGCAGCGAAGGCCCCGGCGTGGTTGCTAGTCGCGACAGAAAGGTGTGATGCCCGGTAAGCGAATGAACTCCGGAGTAGATGACCTTCAAAGTGCGAAGCTAGCGGCGGATTCAATCTCAGTGGACAGCCTCACGAGTGTCTTAACATATATAGCCCTTTCTTCATGTATTCTCCAACTGCTCTCCCCTATCGTCCGTAGTGCGTCCGTCCTCATTGGCGTGCGTTTCCTGCATCGAACGTGTGAAAATCCGGAGGGTTGTCGAGCTTGGTGTGTGGGGGAATCTTCTATAGTTGCCGTCCTTTCGTCTTTTGCATGGTCAAAGTCAAATGCCAAGCCTAGAGAATCGTAAAATAATCCACGCCACCATCAATTCTCCTTAGTGCGTTCGGTGAAAAGCTTTTGGAAAATATAAAAAGAGTTTTAAGTATAAAGGAATTTCTCAAAATGCAAATAAAATTTGGTAAAGTGTCTTTACCTAAAAGGCTTTTATGGCTCCAAAGGACTTTGATAAAGTCGAATAAACACGCGCTTATTTCCCAATCAACCGCTAATTACGAAGGTTATGCCGATTGTGTTTCATGTGACCAAAAATCTTGTGATACAATCTCCAACTTTCAAACTTTCGTTACCCATAAAAAAATTGGCTATTCTTTAATAGTTCAGAGCTTGGCCGAATTTATATTGCTGCAAGAATATGCTCAAAACCCTCCTAGTGCTTTAGTCCATTAACTTCACTGTAACTATATGGGTTTAATTGAAATGCTCCTAATACTTATATGCAATTTAACTAATATTTTTGTTTAGAGGCAGATTATCAAGTAAATTGGCAAGAACATGTTGAAATAGAAGCGATTGATAGATGGATCCCACTTTTCAAATATCCCATATAAATTGTTGAAATGCTAATATTTAAAAAAGAAAAGAAAATTTAGGAACATATTATATATATTGAAAATTTAAGATCACATCACAAAGAGTTCTCGACATTTCTCATTGTCATTTTCTTTATAAGATTGCTCAATCTATACTCAAGAGTAGGGATTAGTTTGAATGGGTCGCGTGCTTAAAAAAAGAAGAAGAAGAAGAGTTAATACTATAAAATAGCCCAAACTGGTACTTTAGTAAAAAATTTACTTCAAACTAATATTTTAATCATAAAAAATCTTAAACTGGTACATGCGTAACATATTTATTCTCTATTAAATTCCTTCAAATTTTGCTGTTAAATTATTGAATTGGATGTTACGTGGATTTGACGTGGTTAGTTCACATGGATTAATTAACGGGTTAATACCACGAAAAACCTAAAACTGTTTCGCTTATAACAAATTTATCATAAATTAGTACGCATGTGACAAATTTACTCCAAACTAATTTTTGGGTCACCAAAAATCCTAAACTAGTAAATGCATGACACATTTACCCTCCGTTAGGTTTTGTTGTATTTTACCATCAAAATATAATCTTTGTTAGTTTCTGTTTGTCAAATTGTCACAAGTAAAATTATGGTCTCTGCCACATAATCAAGTGCCTTGAAGTAGGTATATGCTAGATTTTTGGGTAAAATTATGTTACCATGCATTATTTAAGGACCATTATTTTACCTCGTGACCATAATTTTATGCTTCAAGGCACTTGTATATTTCGGTAAAATTATGTCACTGCACATTATTTGAGGACTATAGTTTGGGTTTCGAGGCAGAGCATAGGTATTGTGCTTGACACATTTATGCTAACTAGAAAAATCTATACAAGGGAGAAACATTTAGGATTTGCTTTTGTAGAGCTGCGTATTTGAAAAATTGCCACTAACCATATGGACGAGACAAAGATGGCTAACCTTCCCTTACTCAACTAAGGGAAAACCAGGGGAAAGATAATGGAAGGAAAGCTCACGCACAAGAAGAGGGGCACATCTGCAGTTGCCCAGACACACAAGATTGTCCGCGAGGGACTCGAGCATTACACTCGCAGACTAGAATCATTAACTGATCATGAAAATAGACCAATATTTCACGAGACAGGGTGGGTGCCTTGATCTTTACATGTGAGACTTGCAGTGGTAGACTTTCTTGTGTTGTGGTGCACCTCCCTCTGAGCTTGTTCCGTTCCACCCATCATACCTAATACATAACAGACTCTCGAAGTTAGAGGTGTTAAAATGGGTCGTTAATGGGTCAAGCCTTATTTCCTAAAGCACCCATAATGGGTTTTAATGGATCAAGACTGAGATATATGGGTCTTAAATGGGTCAGCTCTGCACCCATTTAAGATCCATTTATCAACCCATTAAAAATGGGCCATTACATGATGATAGAGATGAAAGGGCCTTGCTTTTATTTTATTTTTTTAAAACTCACAATTTCTCTCTTCTCTCTTTAACTTTACAAAAATATTTTTTTAAAAAAACTGAAATTAGAATTATTATTTTTATTTTTATTTTCTTTCCTTTTTCTTTCTTTCTTCTCCTGCGGTTGCCGGCACGGCGATGGTGGCGGCGGCCGGGCGAGCCTCGAGCTTGCCGGATCTAGTGAGGCGGAGGCCTCGCCGACGCTCGGCGTGGCTCGAGCCTGGCCGATCTGGCGAGACTCGAACTCGCCGGTGTCGGCGAGGCTTGAGCCTCACCGGATCTGGCGAGGCGGGCGAGCTCGAGCTCGCCCGACGTCGGCGAGCCTCGAGCTCAAGCTCACCCGACGCCGGTGAGGCTCAAGCCTCGCCCGATCCGGCAAGATCGAGCTCGCCGGTGTCGGCGAGCCGGCGAGCTCGAGGCTTGCCTGGCCAAGCCGGCGTGACCAGCCAAAGAAGAAGAAGAACAAAAAAGAAAAAAAAAAAGAAAAAGAAAAAGAAAAAAAAGAAAATTAAAAATTGTATTTAAAAAAATAATTAAAAATTTAATTTTTTTAAAAATAATTAAAATTCGATTTTTAAAATAATTATTTTAAAAATTATAAAAATTGTCCATTAAATTTGTGTTGTATAAAATTATTTTAGCAATATCATTATATATATAAGAAATAATCTTTTTTAAGTTTAGTTAAGTGGGTTAGGTATAAGTCGGGTCGGGTATGGGTCGAAAAATTTACATTAGGCATAAATGGGTCATAAATGGGTTAATGGGTCAATTTGGGTCGGACCATTAATGACCCGACCCAAACCCGACCTGACCCACCCGTTTGACACCTCTACTTGGAGCTAAGCTGGACTGGATCTTTTTCTAAGTTGAAAAACATAAAACAGAAAAAGTGCTCTCCAATTTAAAAGCATGCATACATCTACTAGCATGAAATTCCATACCTGATTGAGAGGATAGGACCCTTCCATGTAAGAGTAAGAATGCTTCCTTGCTTTGATGTGTGGTGAGATACACGAGTGTGTGATCTACTACTGTCCGAATAGCATTTCCTGCTGCGGTTTGAGCAGCAAATGGTGTCCCCCTTCTTGTACCATTGAATCCACAAGTACCGGCGGAGGACCAAGAAATTACCCGACCCCGTACATCTGTAACAGTCACAATGGTATTGTTGAAACTTGCTTGTTCGAACCCCCTTTTTTTCTGGATCCATCTCACATCAATAACTCTACCCCTACCACCTATAGGTAGTTTTAGACAAGTTTCCTTCGCCGAAATAGGATTCGTTTTGGCTAGAGCGCCCAAATCCGCTATATATTTGACACGGGTTTGCCGTAATGCTGAAACTATGGCGAATGCATCTATTGCCATTAATGCATAAATAAATAGACCAATTAGTAGTGCTTAACGAAGTTGGAAAACCCACACTGCAAATGCAAGCTGGGGGGCTTTGCGAGCTATGGGCTTCACTAACATTAAGAACTTTTCATATTGGCGGAGTATTAACAGGTGGTACTGCCGAACATGTACAAGCCCCTCTAATGGAAAAATCAAATTCAGTGACGATTTGGTTCATCCCACACGTACGCGTCATGGGCTAAAAGAAAGAAGAACTCATCTTCTTTCTTTTTTGATTACCTTCCTCGCGTATGTATAAGACCGAATCCATTCGATTTCTAAAAAGGATTACTACGTGCTCCTAGCTCAATCGGAGGTCAAGAGTGTGGTCTGGTGGAAAAACAGAAGTCGTCCATATCAAGTGATATGAGGCTATTCTATCTTATATGAAATTCTTCTCGGCAAGAGCCTTTAGAATCGGTGCCCCTATCTTTGAAAGGGGTCCCTCATATGTTCAGCCGGTCCCATAGAAGCCTAAGCCTTCGGTAATAAATAGTATAGCACACTTCTTTATTTTACCCATAAGCTAAGGGATATAGGGATATAGGGATATAAAGGAACTCAGTTCCCTTAGCTTGGCAATATGCTTTGATAACAAGGCAGAAACCTCAATCCCAAGAGCTGCGAGCAGTACCTATGGAAAGGATCAAGACCATAGGGGAAGGGAGAAAGCAAGGAAAGTATTATTTATCACCAAGTAGAGATGAATACTATATGATAGCGGTGGGAAATTCTTTAGCGCTGAATTAGCGTATTCAAGAAGAACGTTATTATATGTTTGCTCTAGTTTTTGTTATTTTTAATTCAAAGTGCTTTTCTTGCGTATTCTTGATAAACCAGCGTTTATATATAGATGTGGGGGAATCTGTTTGGGAATAACCGGGATTTTAAGCATTCTTCGTCCCTTATCCACACGTAGATCTTTTGACAGCTGGGATGGACTTTTGGTTTTGGGATTCCAAAGGTCAAGTGAAGTCACAACAGGGCCTATGATTTTTATGCACAGAATCAAGACTCTCCGGCATTATGAAAATAAAAAGGGACTTCTATTATTCATATTAGGCAAGAAATGACCCTTTCTTAAGGAAGGGCCATTTCTATCAAGGAAAATGAATAAAAAGAAACAGGAAGCTCCAATGCGAGCAAAGGCTTGGTCTCTTCTGGGAACACATGCCGCCGATCGATCCAAATCTCATACGAGATTATATGCTCTCTCTAGAGAGAGAGATAAGCTCCTGCAAAAACAGGAAGAGGGCCCTCCTCGACGAAGAAATTGCTTTATTGTTGAGGAACGAAACTATTATACTAGGGGATTTCACTTGGAAAAGAAGATGTTCCATACTAATGGATTCGGGTCCATAACCATGGGTTTCGGTTGTTATGCCAATAGCAGCGCCGAGCAGCTAAGTTGGTATGGAAGAACTGCTACGCCACGGGAAATCCTTCTCTATACAAGTTCTCGGACGAGGTTTTTGAACAGAACTTCGATAGGTGAGAGTTGGAGAGCATAGTACAACGGAGAGTTATATGCTGCGTTCGGGAAGGATGAATCGCTCCCGAAAAGGAAGAAAAAACCTTTTTCGTTCTTTAATAGTGGTGTTTCCTTCTATTTGAATGTATAGGACCTATTTTACTGACGGGATTTATCACCACTTTAGCTACTTTAGCAGCTCGGCCAGTTACTCGAGATTCCCGATTATTCCATTTCTTGAAATAGAACACACATCAGTAAGTAGTGATTTTAACAGCATCAAATACGAAGAACAAAGAAGCATTCTTGTGCCCAACGTGTTGCTCAGACAGCTGATAGCGAACGGTTTATCACACGTTTAGAAGCTCCGAGGAACCCCTCACGTCTATCCCACGAGCCTCTTATCCATTCTCATTCGATTATGGCGGGGGAGTAAGTCAAAATAGTAGTTTATTTAGTATCTACTTGAAATAAGCTTATAACTAATAAATAGATGAGAAGTCCATTGAGTTTAATTCATTAGTTACATGAAAATAGTGGATAAGGAGATACGGTCTCAAGTTTTAAGTTATCCATTATAAAGATCGAATTAAAATCATCTCAAGAATTTGAAGTTAAATATGAAAACCCACCTACTCTTGAATTTGTAATAGGAAAAATTCCAAAAAAAGGGGCCCCAGTGGACTTTATTTTAAATAAGGGTCTAAAATAGCTTTGGTGGTTTCGAATAAGGGCATGTATGGCCATGGTTATTTCAAATAAGGGCCTTACCTCGCCGGTCACTGGCGGGCTAAATTTTCCAAATAGTAAAAGGAATTTTCATCCAAATTTTTATTCTTTTTTTCTCTTTTATTCTTTTTTCTTTCTTGGCGTCGGTCAGCGAGGCTCAACGAGGGCTCGGCAACCCTCATTGGCCATTGGGAAGGGCCGCTAAGGCCACCCTCGAAAGATCTAGAGAGGGTCAACCTTGCTTGCCAGAGGTGAAGGTTGTCAAGGTTGTTGGCGAGGGTGGTTGAGCCCTCGCCTAGGCCAGGCAAGGCCAACCCTCGCTTGTGTTGGCCCCAGGTGAGGGTTGGCCTCTCCTAGGGCTAGTGTGGGCCAACCTCATAGATGATCTCAAGAGGCGACCTCTCTTGGGGCAAGGGTTGCCTCGCCTCTGGCTGACATGGGTAGCCCTCGTTGAATCAAGTGAGGGCGACCTCGCTGAATGGGTTGAGGGAGGTCGCCCCTCACCTGTGGTTGGCATGGGTGGCCCTAGCCAAATCGGGCGAGGGCGACCTCACCTAGCCCTAGGCATCACTGGTGGTCGACCAGCCCTTGGCGAAAAGGAAGAAGAGGAACCAAAAATAAAATAAAATAATAAATAAAAGGAAAAAAAGAAAAAAAAGGGAAAACTATAAATGACGAAAATACATTTATCTGTCGAAAAGTTATACCCTTATTTGAAACAGAAATAATCACTTCATACCTTTATTTGAAACAAATATAATCATTTCAGGTTCTTATTTGAAATGAGATCCACTTCGAGCCATTATTTAAGAAAATGAGACCGCTTTGGGGCATTTTTTAATTTTTTTTCCTTTGTAATATGCTAAGAGCATTCAAACTCTTCTTCTTTTCTTTTTCTCTTAAACGACTATTTTAACTAAACAGAGAACTTCGACTCTCAAGGCCACATTTCGGATACCCAATTTGACAAGAGCTCCAAATAAAACGCATATGGAAAATTATTGCCTCAAAAATAAACATAGGTAGATAAATGCTTAGCAATCGTAGATCCACCTAAATCGGGGACCCATATTACTAATTTATAATAATCGATCACGAGATCGATCACGCGGCATATTTATAATATATCTTCTCCATGATTAAAGCTCACTACGTAATCCCCTCCATCATCAATAAACTTTTTTTTGAATTCTTACATTGACGTGTGAAATTGACTACTTGAGAATTGTTGCAGTGATCTATGATAAAAAAAAAAAAAAAAAAAAAGAGAGCGAGTCTTAAGGTATAAAAAAATCGAATATTCCATCACACCAACCCGCCCCCCCACCACGAAGATTTCAGGATGACATTGCGCGAATGAGCTCCATTGTTGACTTTGTCAACTAAGCCTCGAATTTTCAACCTTATCACTCCAGCATATTCAGATTAAGATATGATAACAATGAATTCCTCAGTTGCCCTCTTTTACTTTTTCAACGTGACAATTTTTTTTGTTTTTATTTCCAAGAGCCCGGACTTACTGCGCCAAATATTATAATGATCTAATACAATTAAAATCTCAAATCGATACTTTTTTATCATATTTACCCCATGTGCATAATAAAGAATTTTAAATCAGTCCATTTTAATGTCACCTATTGTTGAGTTGTGCTTGAAAAGTCATTAGCTTAAATTTTTTAAGTGAATATAGATTTATTTGGATATGTTGACAGCGGGTTGAGATTTTTTTTATTATAATAATCTCATTATAAAGGAATAAGGAAAAAGCCCACCAAAAACCCCAAACTTTCGCCGAGTGGCGATTTACCCTAAACTTTATTTTTGTGACGTGAAAATCCCGACTTTCTTGCAGATAGCATTTACCCCAAACTTTTATTTTGACACCAAAACCCCGAACTTTCATTTGTGTGGACACATTTACCCTAAATCATATGGGCATTTTGGTCTTTTTACTTTTAAAAACTTTTTTTTTTTTTTTTTTTTTTTTTCTTCTTCTTCTTCCCTCCGCCATGGCCGGCGGAGGGAAGCCTCGCCGGCGTCCGGCGGCCTCGCCAGATCTGGCGAGGGCACCCTCGCCCGACGCCGGCGAGGGCACCCCTCGCCCGACGCAGGCGAGGGCGGCCCTCGTCGGCGTCGGGCGAGGCCGCCCTCGCCAGATCTGGCGAGGGCACCCTTCGCCCGGCACAGGCGAGGGCGGTCCTCGTCGGCGTCGGGCGAGGGCCTCCCTCGCCAGATCTGGCGAGGGCACCCTCGCCCGACGCCGGCGAGGGCACCTCCCCCGACGCAGGCGAGGGCCGCCCTCGCCAGATCTGGCGAGGGCACCCTTCGCCCGGCACAGGCGAGGGCGGTCCTCGTCGGCGTCGGGCGAGGGCCTCCCTCGCCAGATCTGGCGAGGGCACCCTCGCCCGACGCCGGCGAGGGCACCCTCGCCCGACGCAGGCGAGGGCCGCCCTCGCCAGATCTGGCGAGGGCACCCTTCGCCCGGCACAGGCGAGGGCGGTCCTCGTCGGCGTCGGGCGAGGGCCTCCTCGCCAGATCTGGCGAGGGCACCCTCGCCCGACGCCGGCGAGGGCACCCCTCGCCCGACGCAGGCGAGGGCCGCCCTCGCCAGATCTGGCGAGGGCACCCTTCGCCCGGCACAGGCGAGGGCGGTCCTCGTCGGCGTCGGGCACCCTCGCCAGGCCCTCCCCCGACGCAGGCGAGGGCGGCCCTCGTCGGCGTCGGACGAGGGCCTCCCTCGCCAGATCTGGCGAGGGCACCCTCGCCGACGCCGGCGAGGGCACCCCTCGCCCGACGCAGGCGAGGGCTGCCCGACGCCGGCCCGGGCAGCCCGACGCCGGCGAGGGCAGCCCTCGCCGGACGCCGGCTTCCCTCCGCCGGCCGGCGGAGGGAAGAGAGAAGAAGAAGAAAAATAAAAATAAAAATAAAAAATAAAGAATAAGACGAAAATACCCTTAATGGGGTAAATGTGTCGCGGTTTGCAAAGTTCGGGGTTTTTCACGTCACAAAATAAAGTTTGGGGTAAATGGTCACTCGGCGAAGTTGGGGGTTTTTGGTGGTTTTCCGAGGAATAATGAATGTACCTGAACGATCTTAAAACTTGTCTGGCAAAACCATTGATCATCCAACGGTCGATGATCCGATCGTTATGGTCTGCCACTTCTCTTCGCTGTTCTTTCTTCAGTCACTGTCATGTCAACGTCTCTATTCAAGGGCATGTCCGCCGCAAGAAGTCCAAGGTGGAGGTACAACTTCGACTGCGATCGGCCCGAGAGGGATCTTGCAACTTTCCCATTTTTAATGTTGGGGTTTTGAGTTTAATATAGGAGAAATTCCGAGTCGCGACGTCACTCTTGGATCCCGGCCGTGCTTGAAGATAAAAAAAACCATCGTGTGAGCAAGAAACAGATGAGCACCGAAGCTGTGGCTGCAGAGTCGCGGTGGCACCTCGCGAGATGGAAGGGAGAGAGGCGGCGGCCGCGGCAGCCGGCGGGGCCCTCGTGTTCGCCGTCAACGGGGAGAGGTTCGAGGTCTCGGGCGTCGATCCCTCCACCACTCTGCTCGAGTTCCTCCGCACCCGGACTCGCTTCAGGAGCGTCAAGCTCGGCTGCGGCGAAGGTGGGTCGTCCCCGGTTCGAGGGTCTCTCTGCTTTCGCTTGTTCGTTGAGCTCCAGCTCGTTCGCGAGCTGGGTTCTTGGTTAGGTTTCGAGGAGTCGGTTGTTTGGCTGGTTTTTCGAGCCTGCGTTCTACTCTCTACTGTCGTTGCTTGTTGAAATCCACTGGACGGAATTTGGTTCCAGGGGCAAAATTAAATGTTGGAGCTCACAGCATCGCAGTGTGTTTGCATGTTCTTTTTCTTTATCTTGGTGTGTGGTGTTGTGAAGGAGTGTTGCATCATTAGTTATAATGCACGTGAGCTTTTGCAATTTTGGGTTTTGCAGGTGGGTGTGGTGCTTGTGTTGTCCTCTTGTCCAGATACGATCCCGTGCTCGACCGAGTCGAGGAGGTCACTGCAAGTTCATGTCTCACCCTGTTATGTAGTGTGAATAGATGCTCTGTTACGACTACCGAAGGGCTTGGGAACAGCAGGGACGGGTTCCACCCGATCCACCAAAGGTTCTCCGGGTTCCACGCCTCCCAGTGTGGCTTCTGCACCCCCGGGATGTGTATGTCGCTATACGGTGCGATTGTCAATGCCGAGAAGACCGACAGGCCCGAGCCTCCTCCAGGATTCTCCAAACTGTCCGTCTTTGAGTCCGAGAAGGCTATCGCGGGAAATCTTTGCCGCTGTACTGGGTATCGGCCTATAGCTGATGCCTGCAAAACTTTTGCAGCTGATGTCGATTTGGAAGATTTGGGGCTCAATTCTTTTTGGAGAAAGGGGGATAGCAAGGAGTTCAAGATGAGTAGGTTACCTCCTTATCGCCGCAAAGATGAGAAATGCATGTTTCCCGAGTTTCTGAAGAAAGAAATAAAGTCTTCTATGCTCTTGGATACTAAGAGGTATGGCTGGTATACTCCGACCACTGTTGAAGATCTTCGATGCCTCTTGGAAACTGATGGAAACAGTGATGCTTCCCTCATAAAACTAGTCTCTGGAAACACGGGGATGGGTTACTATAAGGAAATCAAGCGATGGGAGAAGTACATTGTTCTCAGGAATATTCCTGAGCTCGCCATTGTCAAAGCGGATGAAACAGGAGTTGAATTTGGGACAACTGTGACAATTTCTAAAGCTATTGAAGCATTGAGAGTACACAGCAAATGTATGTCATCCACGGAAGGAGGAATGATATTCAGAAAAACTGCTGATCACTTGGAGAAAATCGCTTCAGGCTTTATCAGGAACACAGCAAGTCTGGGAGGAAATTTAGTGATGGCGCAGAGATTTCATTTCCCTTCCGATATTGCTACTGTACTTCTCGCTGTAGATTCACAGGTGACTGTAATGTCGGGACCAAAGCAAGAAAGGCTTACAATGGAGGAATTTTTAGAAAGATCTCCACTGGATTCCAGAAGTGTACTTTTAAATATTAAAATTCCGACTTGGCACTTGAGAAGAAGTACAGCTTCTGAAGCCACCAAAAGACTACTTTTTGAAACATATCGAGCTGCACCACGACCTCTTGGAAATGCATTGCCCTATTTAAATGCAGCTTTCTTGGCTGAAGTCACTGTTAGTGAGGCTCTTCATGAAATTGTCATAAACAATTGTCAGTTAACTTTTGGTGCTTATGGGACTCAACATGCTATTCGAGCAAGAAATGTCGAGGAAACTTTAACTGGAAAAGTGCTGAGTCTGAGTGTCTTAAGAGAGGCAATTGAAGTAGTTAAAGCTACTATTGTGGCAGACTATGGAACGAGGGATCCTGCTTACAGGTCAAGCTTGGCTGTTGGCTTTCTTTTTAAGTTCCTTAGCCCCCTTATTGAGTCTAGGGCTAAAACAGTCAATGATAGTTTAAATGGTTACAATAGTGCGATTTCGGCTGGGGAACCCAATCTAACTCAGGAATGTAGCCAAATCTCTTCCTTGCTATCATCATCAAGTCAGGTTGTTGAACTGAATAAAGAGCACTATCCTGTTGGAGAACCAATTAAAAAATCCGAAGCAGCCATTCAGGCTTCTGGTTCGTCTCCCTCCCTTCCTCCCTCCTCCCTCTCTCTCTCTCTCTCTCTCACTATATTGGAAGTTTAAACAGCAAGGATTACTAATGAGACTTTGCACTGTTATTATCAGGTGGATTTGACGCATTTAACTATTACAGTCAGTTACCAATTGGTTAATTTGTTGCAGCTGTGTAGCACCAGATATGTTTTGGTTAATCATACCACTGATTATTTGATCAACTAGCACTGTCTGCAAAGATTTCTAATATTTCTTACAAATTGAAGAATTGTCTAATCTCTTCTTTGTCAGAATTATTGCTGCAATTGTACTGTTAAAAGATAAGCCCAATCTCTTATGTAGGTGAAGCTGTGTATGTTGATGATATTCCTTCACCAGCAAATTGCCTATATGGGGCATTCATATACAGCACCAAGCCTCTTGCGCGGGTAGAGGGTATCAGAATACCACCTAGTGTACCATCTAATTCCGACTTCTCGATCATTTCCTTTAAAGACATTCCAGATGGTGGACAGAATGTCGGAGCAAGTACCATATTTGGTGTCGAACCCCTGTTTGCTGATGAGCTTGCTCACTGTGCTGGTCAGCCTATTGCCTTAGTGGTAATCCAGTTACTTATCTTGTAATCATCTCGTTGCTTGCATCTGATATAATGGAATATGGAGTCAACTTAACTTAAATCTGTTGCCATTGCTCTGTAGGTGGCCGACACACAGAAACATGCTGATATGGCTGCAGACTCTGCAGTGGTTGACTATGATGTGGATAATTTAGAAACACCTATTTTATCTTTAGAAGAGGCTGTCGAGAGATCTAGTTTCTTAGAGGTGCCTTCTTTCCTTTACCCTGATGAAGTTGGGGATTTATCAAAGGGAATGGCTGAAGCAGATAACAAAATTCTTTCTGCAAAGGTACTTCAGTTCAGATATTTATTCATTGTCTTCTTCACCTTCTCCATCGTCGCTAATAGCAAGATTTTGCCTACGGTGGACTCATTTTCTAAACAAAGTCAATGAATTGCTATATATGCAGATTGAACTGGGATCACAGTACTACTTTTACATGGAAAACCAGACTGCACTAGCTGTACCGGATGAAGATAACTGCATGGTTGTCTATAGTTCGATTCAGTGCCCTGAATATGCACACAACACAATTGCGACATGTCTTGGCATTCTTGGACATAATGTTCGTGTTATTACAAGAAGGGTTGGAGGAGGGTTTGGTGGAAAAGCTATGAAGGCCATGCCGGTGAGTGTATAATATGATCGTCTCTAATGGTACTCCTGTGCAGTAAGAAGTAAGGTTTTCCTTTTATAATAAAAAAGGAACAAAATTATTAATATAATTATCAAAAGGGTTAATACTCTGAAAAATCCCAAACTGATATACCTGTGACAAATTTATCTCAAACTAATTTTTTGACTGCCAAAAACTCCAAACCGATACACCTTTGACAACCTCAAACTGGTACACTTGTGATAAATGTTAAATTTTACTGTCATGTGACGGTTGGCTGATGTATCAATTTGAGATTTTATTATCCGTTTGTCACAGTTATACAATTTTTGTGATTTTTTGTGATATTAATCCAATTTAATGGAGGGTATATTTTTCACAAATGTACCAGTTTGTGATTTTTGGTGGTCGTATAAATTAGTTTGGAGTAAATTTATCACAAGCGTATCAGTTTAAGGTTTTTTGTGGTCAGTTGGGGTAAATTTGTCAGGTATACCGGTTTGGGGTTTTTCATATTAAAAAAATAGTTTGGGGTAAATTTATCACACGTGAACCAATTTGAGGTTTTTCAGGATATTAACCCTTATAAAAAACATTGAAATAAAGGTAATTTTACATAATTGATGAGGGTCCTAGATTAAAAAGACTTCACATATTTTTCTACCATAAGTTGGAGGATGTTCTGTTTTTTCTTTTCCCAAGTCAAGTTTATCTTCTCTTGACAATACTTACCGGCTTTCACTGATGGGTGTAGCAAATTTCAAATTAAATAATCATTGCAGTCCTAAAACTTGCCTTTAGTGATCAAATCTCTTTGGTTGAATTCTATCAATAAATGAGGTTACATTACGAGTCCTTATCTGTACTTTATTTTATCTGAATTAAATAATTTTGTGGATTTATTTAATCATGGCAGTGGAAAACTTTAGTTTACCATCGAGGTTAGAGGACAAGAGAGATGTACATCTGCGGCATAGTTTGTGCTGCAAAATATTTTGCTGATATTGGCATTTCTGTTGGATTTTCTGGGGATCAACACACAATAAGGACTAATTTTAGTTCTGCCAAAACATCTTGCTTATTTTGGCATTGTTGTGATCTTTGGGTCTTCTGGTGATCAACGCACAATAAGGACTGATTTCAGTTCTGGATGTTGGACATTTGTGTAGCATAAGTACCATCATTCATTAGGTATTTCTTTCACTCTTCAGTACTGAAAAAGGAATCGGCATCCGAATTTATCATCGCAACCTGAAACTATGATTTGAGTTAGAAACATCTCTGTGGAGCTGATGATTTATTGTTTGCTTCTACGGTATCTGCTTACATATCTTTTCTATGTTGGGTTTAAAAAAGTCCTACTTTTAGCTTTCACTGATCGCTTTTGTAGTACCAATTCTTTTGTCAAAAAGAAGTTCGAGCAGGGATATGCATGCATGTGCAAATTTGCTAGTTAATTTCCTCCTCAATCTCTGCTGGAGCATATTTTACTACTATACATTATCTACATTGGGTTACATGTCATTAGCTCTAGGTATGGGGTCTTAGCACTGTAAGGCTTATATTGATTTATTGTTGATGGATTTATGATGTTGTTAGGTCGCTACGGCATGTGCACTTGCAGCTTATAAACTGCGGCGGCCGGTAAGGACTTATCTCAATCGCAAGACGGATATGATTATGGCAGGAGGACGGCATCCCATGAAAGTAACTTACAGTGTTGGATTCAAGTCCAATGGCAAGATTACAGCCTTACGACTTGATATATTAATAAACGGAGGAACTACTGCTGATGTAAGTCCAGTGATGCCAATGAATATTGTTGGTGCTATAAAAAAGTATGACTGGGGCGCTCTATCATTTGATATAAAGGTATGCAAAACAAACCATACAAGTAAGTCAGCAATGAGGGCTCCAGGAGACGTTCAAGGGACATTTATCGCCGAAGCCGTGATTGAGCATGTAGCATCTGCCCTTTCCATGAATGTAGATTCTGTGAGAGACATTAATCTCCACACTCATAGCAGCCTTAGCTTGTTTTATAAGCATGCTGCAGGAGAACCCCAAGAATACACGGTGCCTTCAATCTGGACTAAGCTGGCCTTGTCCTCTAAGCTGGACCAGAGGATTGAGATGGTAAAAGAGTTCAACAGATGTAGCTTATGGAAGAAAAGGGGCATTTCCCGAGTACCTATACTGTTTGAAGTGTCATTGAGAGCGACCCCCGGTAAGGTGAGCATTTTATGTGATGGATCTATTGTTGTTGAAGTTGGTGGAATTGAGATTGGCCAAGGGTTGTGGACAAAGGTAAAACAGATGGTAGCATTTGCTCTCAGTTCAGTCCAATGTGATGGAACTACAGAGTTCTTGGAGAAAATACGGGTCATTCAAGCTGATACGTTGAGCCTTATTCAAGGGGGTTTTACGGCTGGGAGCACCACATCTGAAGCGAGTTGTCAAGCTGTTAGAGTTTGTTGTGATATTTTGGTTCAAAGACTCTCGCCACTTAAGAATAGTTTACAGGAACAAATGGGATCTGTTACATGGGAGGTGCTGGTTGATCAGGTGACTCTATTTGCTAATAGTTGCTCTGTTGCCTTTAATCACTTGGCAGCCCAAAACCGTGTACTCCCTTTTACATTCAAGTATGGGTCAATCTACATGTCCATTTTATGATGCTGAGCCAACCTCTCTGTTCTGTGTGGTCACTTGCAGGCATACCAGCAATCTATTAACTTATCAGCTAGTACGTATTATGCTCCTGAGTTGGGCTCCATGCAATATCTGAACTATGGTGCTGCTGTGAGTGAGGCAAGTTTTCCTCTAACATGCAGCATTTGCTGTTCAATTTAATAGATCATCTCTTGATGTGAAACCACCTTACATGGGCAGTGTTTCCTGTAAAGCCGCTAGACATAATATGTATTGGTTTGGAATGAAACATACTTCCCTATTTGCTTGACTGTAGATATTTCAATGTCATCTAAATGTGACTGAAATTTTGGTGCCTCAGGTTGAGGTAGATCTTCTGACAGGAGAAACCAGAATCCTTCGGGTAGATATCATCTATGACTGTGGAAAGAGCCTCAATCCTGCTATTGATCTTGGACAGGTTATGCTGACAGCTTAAGCCTGACATATCTGGCTTTATGTTATCTTGGCTATTGGGAAATTCATTCCATCTGCTGAGATTATGAACTGCAAAATAGGAAAACATCATAAATGAGAGGAATTGAAAGGGAAGTCTTAGAGAAAAGGACAGACCTTTCCGTATTTGTCTTCATAACATGAATTGCAATATTGGCATAAAAGCACTTCATTAATATTTAAACCTATTGTTAATGATTACTGTCATCATGAAAAGGTGCTTGATGCCATTTACCTGTGATTGAAGCATCTTCCATCTGCTTCAGGTTTTAAGTCTATTTCAAATAGAATTAACATGAAATGTGTTCCTCTTTATCTTAATTAATGAGGTGCAATTTCTTGATATGTCATTTCGACTCAAATAAAGGACATCAGCTAGAATATATTGTGAAGAAAAGGTCACAGGGATCGTTTTAATTCGAATTAACTCTTTTTGCTGACATTTTTTGAATTCATTATTGCAGATAGAAGGTGCATTTGTTCAGGGACTTGGGTTTTTTATGCTTGAGGAGTACCTGACAAATTCAGAAGGTCTGGTGGTGGCAGAAGGCACTTGGACATACAAAATCCCAACTTTAGACACTATACCAAAAGAATTTAATGTTGAGATCCTTAACAGTGGACATCACCAGAAACGTGTTCTCTCTTCCAAAGGTATAATTGCTTTTCTTCATCTAGCAAGAAGTTTTGCAAAATAACGACGAGTGGTAGCCACTGTTTTTGAAAGTTTCTTAAATGGTGGCGATCTGATGCTGAGTACGGTACCATTAACTAGTTGGACTTAGGCATGAAAAGGTGCCGTGGGTCCTCAACAGAAACTTAGAAAATGAAGGCAGGGTAATCATCCTTCACCAGCTTAGTATTAGGACATGTACATCAATTTGGCTCTGCATTTTTCCCCACTTTTTTGCATGACACGGGATTGTGGCACTACTACGCTAACCCAGCAAACTCACATTCTCATGCAGCTTCTGGTGAGCCACCCTTACTTCTAGCCGTGTCGATTCACTGTGCGGCAAGAGCGGCTATAAAAGAAGCCAGAAAACAGTTCCATTCTTGGAGTGGTCATGACGAGTGCAACTCAATATTCCAGCTGGGTGTCCCTGCAACAATGCCGGTTGTGAAGGGGCTTTGTGGGCTAGATAGTGTGGAGAGTTACTTGGACTGGAGATTGGGGAAGGAGCAGAAGGCATGAGACCGGCCTGACCATCTCCTTCCCTACCACAGGTGCCAGAAGAAGATAAGTATACTCATTATACAGTATATATCTGAGATGGTAGACGGGTTTTTTGTGAAGGATGTAAAGTAACTTTCATCTCCTGAAGTGATTCTTGAGGAATCCTTATCAGGGAGGATGCTCAATAATACGTCACCACGTGATGTAACTCCTTTGGATATGTAACGGAGGAACTAAGTGTGCTTTCGATGTGCAGCTGCTGGAGTCGAGGAGTTATTGGTACATTGTACTTGTGCATGGAAAAGTGGCTGCTGTGCATGCAACTGCTCGATGACTTCGTTTCTAACGAGTGTGCTAGTGCTGTGCATGCATCTGCTCGACGACTTCGTTTCTAACGAGTGTGCTAGTGCTGTGCAAGCATCTGCTTGACGACTTTCGTTTTTAACGGGTGTGCTTGGGCACTCTTTTAAGTAAAGTAATCGAGAACGCTTTTCGATCTTCAAGGAATTGACTTTTCTTTTTGTATTATTCACTTCACCAATCTCCAATACGCAAGTGGAGTTCGAGGATAAGTTTTCAAATGATATTGCTACTTATCTTTTTGCTCAACAAAAACACACGTTACACGAACATTTTGCAGGGTTAATCGAATTGTAAGGCATCCGATACGCAAACAGTATACGAGGATAAGTTTTCAAATGATATTGCTATTGGGTGTATACTCTAAAGCTACTATGTAATAGTTACATATTAAGGATTTTCAGTTGTACTTTCATTATTATTATTTAATTAATGGTAACGACGTATTCATTCATTTGTCTAATTATTTTATATTTATGAATGATTCCATAAGATCAGTTGCAACTATATCTATTCTTGAAACGTCAAGAATATATGTGACGGGTTCATAGTTAGACTGAATCTTTAAATCGTTCCCGGTCGATGGATTATTGAGTGGATATTAATAATCCTATTGAGACCGGTGTGTTCATAACTTCACAATTAAGTATTGGATACTTAAGGGAATGATGAGTCACAAGTCATTGGGTATTGTAATACCTGAGTTAAGAACATAAGTGTTTGTATTAGACAAGTTCACTGAACATGACGCATATGGAACGATTAGCGACATGGAAGCTTTTAGCGTGGTCAATGTCTAATTGTTCATGCTTTTGTCTTGTGTAAATAATCCTTAGACTCGAGGCACAGTGTTAACTTGTGTGTCGAACAACTATGGTTCACAGGTGCACATAATGCCGGGTCGTTGATCCATCTTTATACCTAATGGTCGTAGTTTGTTCATATACAAAGTTGTACGTATGCGCAATATGAAATCCGTCTCCTTGTTAAATGCAAGGTATAATAATGATGTTCTATGCGATCTAATTATGACACTGCATTGAAATCTTCAGCCGGGGTTGTAACTGAGAATAAATCGTTTATGTCTCAAATAAAATGCATGTCAATTAGATTTGTGCATATGATCGAATTAGTGACTTGACAAATATTCCATGGTTTTTGTTTGATCTGGACATAGTAAGACAGAGGGATTGAATTACACTGTAGCCAAAGCTAACAGGTTCATTATGTTCTTAAAACATTCACACTATCTAGGTAGCCATGACATATTGCTAGATGTCAATCATGGCTTGCAGGACCTAAAGATTAACCAGGACAATTAATTCTTCTAAGAGTACTAATATGTTAGTACAAGTCTTACTACCAGCTTAGTGATAAACTTAGGGATGTCACACACCATAAACAATTAGGATAACGTGGAACAAGAGAGAAATGATGTAGCAATTACTGCAATCGAATTGTGTCGATTTGAAATTAAATTAAATGAGATTTAATTTAATTTGTATTATAGTCACGAGCTTACTTGTATATGATGCACTTACATACCCAAAGTGGATACATATTAATGTATTTCATTTGTACATATAAAGATTATGTTTATTTTTTTTAAAGGGAATTGATTAATTAATTATTTATTCGTTTAATTAATTAATTAATGTGCAAATGGTTTGCTGACCATTTGCAACGCACATAATATGTGTGTTGCCTTAAACTAATAATTAAAAAATAAAATAAAATTGAATGAAGCTTCGTGCACATGCACGAAGCATGAACTGAAGCATGGATGGTCCGCTGACCATCATGCACGTGCTTTTGGCGGACGATCAGCAACGGTTGCTGATCGTCCATCGATCAGCAACCGTTGCTGGTCGGTTTATATTTTTTATTTAAAAATCCTGTTTTGTGACATAACAAAGGTTGCTGAAAATAGAGAAGAGGGTGTGTGTTAGTGTTTTTTGAGACACGAGACAAGGAGGGATTCTTTCTCGTTCAGGTCATGACTAAAACATCAAGGATACGGCGGATTGTCTCCACGAGATTGCTAGCACGATCGTAGTGATGAATATCCGAAAGTTCTCTTTCCGTTCGACGTCCATTGTTGGTGTGTCTGAATTAGAAGTCCGACGTTTGTGGGACTCGAACTGAAAAACATCCGAACCAGTTTGTTTTAAACGCGCTTGAAGAGATAATTCGTTTAACTCTCTTTTACATTCAGATTTTTTATTAAAACGCACGAACAACACCTTCGGAGAATAATGTAAAAATATATTATTTTTGTTTCCGCTGCGTACTTTTGTTAAATTTTACCTATACATGATTCATGAAACCCCAACAGTTGCTACTTATCCTTTTGCTCAACAATATCACGTTGCACGAACATTTTGCAGGGTTGATCAAATTGATAAGGCAATTGAGCTTATTTGTTTCGAGAAACATGGAATTTCATGAGAGGACTTTGGGAGACGGTATCTCATTGTTCAGGAATCATTTTCCGCCTTTTTTTTTTTTTTGCATAACGTTTCAATAGAAATCTCTTACAAACATAAAATTGAGAAAAACTGGGTGGAATCTCTTATTCACTCTGCCGAGGCCGGCGAGCTTGCCACTCACCCGATCTAGACGAGCTCGAGCTTCGCCAAGTTCAACAAGCTTGAGCCTCGCCCTTGTTGGATCTGGCCTTGGGCGAGGCTGGAGTTGGCTTGTGGCTGGTCGTCAGCCGCCACTGTGGTTGGCGATTGGCCAAGGAAGAAGAAAGAGAAAAGGGAAGAAAAATAAAAAGAATTAAAAACTCAATTTTTTAAAAAATAAAAGAGAAAAAATATAAAATATAAAAGTAATAGGAAAATGTATTTAGTGAAAGAACGTGATATGAAGAAGTTATGGAAAATGTTTTTCATTTTTCAGAAAAAAAATATATTTTACCTATTTTTTAATGTGTTTTTTTAATAGTGGAAAGCGTTTTCCTTGACTAGTTCATTTTTCGTGAAACGAATGTCGAAAAATTTGTAAAATGTTTTCTTAGAAGTTATTTTCCATAAAACGAGCGAAGCCAAATTTGGCAATGAAAAATGAAAAATCAATCGACTAGCGCACGGTTTTAGAAGCCAAAAATTATTTCTCTAATAGCATAATTACTAGGACTAATATCATGACTAAGGGCTCTCTTTACGAGCGACATATACTTTCTGCCACTAAATTACTCTTAACGTAACTTTTGTAATACCCAAAAGAACAATGGATAACTAAAAATTATATATAATAAAGAGAAAGCATTTACTTCGCTATGTTTTTCTCTCAAAAGCGATCTAATAAAATCAAAGACGGCTTTTTATTGTTAACGTTCGGACAAAATTTTATATTGATTAGAGTTTATGAGTACGAACAATCTTCCCTATAGTTCTCCGAGTACATAAATACAGAGGAATAAAACGAAATTCTCATGCTGTTTAATCCAAAAAAAAGAAAATAAAATAGAGATAGAGAAAAGGATCTGATGGGAATTTTATGGAAGTTGCAGAGGTGGATATGATAGAAATCTAAATGTATGAGGAGTACATGAAGAGTGTTGGAAAGTGAAGGATTACGATGCCTTTTGAGAAAGGGGTGTAATAAGATAGAGAAATAATATTTTTCTTCTTGAATAAATTTATTAAGACAAATTAATAAAACAGAGATAAATTAACAAAAAAAAAAAGTCATTTCCCTAAAATATATTCAAACAATATGAAGATAGTATAAAAAGTGCTACCGTGTATAGTAGAGTTAAATTTATTAGTATATATTGAGAGTCGTAATGGATTTAGATATCTTAGAATATTTCTCTACTTTATAACTAAATATTTATTTAAAATAAAATAATTATTCAATCAGTGTTAAATCTAGTGATACAAATGTTAATTCATTCATAATTTTTTTTTTTAATTTTGTCAATGGAATTATAGACCTTTGCACGAAATTTCAAGATAATTATTCTAGTCAATGGCCGTCAAAAATTGCCGATGTCTCTTTTCTTAGTTAAGGAGTAGAAAATTAGCACTTTATAGGCACGTTCAGATTATAATGCATTGACATAATATTAAATCCTTACAGATCTAGTTTAGAAGATAACTAAAAACTTGATTATTAAATGTGTACGTACGGAACAAGTCCTTACAGATCTGATTCAAAAGATAAGGAATTGAAACTCGATTATGTTAGTAACACGATGCAAATTTCATACAAAAACCGAAACGATTTCCTTTCTTTATTTTGCCAGCTCAAACGATTAAGTCAATGGAGTCATAAGTAATCACAAGCCCGACTATAGAGTGCTGTAGCCCTTATCTTTTGGGCAAGAGTTGCGTAAAAATATTAGAAGCGTTAACTGTGGTCGAATAAAAAAATCACAAGTAGAAAGAGCAAGGTGAGGATCCACGTGACTCACGTGGCCCGTCTTTATGACAAGATATGGGTTCGATCTTGATCCGCGGAACTTCCGAAGCAGAGAATTGATTAGATATTACCAAAATAGGATAATGCTGGATCGTCGCCAGATCTGGCGTTTGCAGAATTTGACTCTGCCGCCAAAGCTGACTGAGAATCCATGCACAGCTCGGCCCAACAGCAGTGGAGGGAAAAAAATAACCAAAATGGGTTTCAAGTGAAGTGGGTCTCATAATAAGCTGCAGCAAGCTTTTTCTCGTCTAAGATTATTACAGAAGGA
The DNA here is from genome assembly GCA_014182565.1 of Eucalyptus marginata. Lineage (NCBI taxonomy): Eukaryota > Viridiplantae > Streptophyta > Magnoliopsida > Myrtales > Myrtaceae > Eucalyptus > Eucalyptus marginata. Next base: position 5,733,873 of record CM024594.1, on the reverse strand, counting down.
ACGACCAGAATGACAGATGCAGGAGATTGGCGCTTAATATCGCAGTTTGAAGCAATGCTCTTCTCGTGAAGTCTTAACAAGGGTAGTGACTCGCACATGGGGTAGATTGGATTAGAAAAATGGTGCCCCTTGACAATTAGCAAAAGTTTATTTTCATGTATCTTCCCAATGGTAAGATTAGTTAGGGGTGGTGTCACTATAGTCCTAGTGATTTTAGACATGTGGGAGTGAGTGAGAGAGAAGCAAAGAAGAAGCTCAGGACTTCTCTATAAAACCCTCGACCTTGTGGCTCCTAATTCACACTGTAGAGAAGTTCAACAAGCTAGTAAGTTCAACGCACATTCACTTGCTTCACATTTCATGCCTCTTTATTTTTATCGACATATTTTCGCCACTTCACATACTTGACGCTCTTCTCTCACTTTGAACAAGATTATTTCCACGCGGCATGCATTGGATCATTTGCATCGGTTGTAATGATGCCCGTTTGCTCTCTCATCTTTGATGGTTCTGATAGCGAATTATCATGCTTCATATAGCTTTCGTGCATTCTCTTTCTGAAGTGTTTACTAGTGTTGTCCCGAATTATCAGGCTCAAAGGTGATATGGCGTGCGAGATTTTGAGACGTCGTGTAGCCTTTGAAGCATTGCTGCTTTTGCTATGCTTCTGGGCTGCATCTGTCACCGGATCGGAGTACATGAAGTACAAAGACCCGAAACAGCCAATCAATGTGAGGATCGAGGATTTGATGAAGAGAATGACGCTTGCCGAAAAGATTGGCCAGATGACTCAAATTGAGAGGTCTAAGGCATCAGCTGATGTGATGAAGAACTACTTCATAGGTAAAAGTATCAGTTTTTTTATCGACAGACATTACGAAAAATTGGGGGATGTGGTCAAAACCTCATTCTCGAGGCCAGTTTTCTGGCCAATGAGGCGAGGCCACATAGTGAAATCTAGTCTTCTGTTTTTTATGCTTGTTTCAAGTCTATTGGAGGAAGTTATAGCTATACTTTTCGGCACTGAATGTTATTAGTTTGACCAGGCAGTGTCTTGAGCGGTGGTGGAAGCGTACCGGCCACAAACGCCACGGTCGAGGCTTGGGTGAATATGGTCAACGAGTTCCAGAGGGGAGCTCTATCAACCCGTCTCGGCATTCCGATGATCTATGGGATCGATGCTGTTCACGGCCATGGCAATGTTTATAAGGCAACTATATTCCCTCACAATGTCGGCCTCGGTGTAACCAGGTATGCACACATATTCCTAGTCGTGTTGTCCTAATTCTTTATGCACTCTACAACATTTTCCACAGTCCTAACAGGATGAAAAGAGGTATAACTTTGTATTTACTCCGAAAAATTCACTAAGGTAGTCTTATACCTCAGGGACCCTCAACTTATGAAGAAGATAGGAGCCGCGACGGCTCTAGAGGTCAGAGCAACTGGAATTCCCTATGTTTTCGCGCCCTGCATAGCGGTAAGAGAAATTATGAACACTCATTTGTAATCTCTTTTCTTGGAAGTAGCTTGCCATATGATCAGTTAATATTCCTTAAAGCGTGCGAGTGCCAATTTTTCCTTTATTGTAATCTTTTACAGGTATGCCGAGATCCTAGATGGGGTCGGTGCTATGAAAGCTATAGTGAGGATCCAGCGATTGTCAAGACGATGACTGAGATAATACCTGGTCTACAAGGAGATATTCCTCCCGGCTCTCGGAAGGGTGTCCCTTTCGTGGCTGGAAAGTAAGTGACTTGACCGTATGCATATTGAAATAATATCTCCAATGCTCAGGACATGGTCGTACGACTGCATAGAATTCCTCTTTCTTTGCTGTTTCAAATCGACATGATGTTTGTTAAAAAAAAAAAAAATCGACATGATGTACGGTTCAAGCATAAGCTCTTCGCAATAGTTATGTGGCATAAGTGACGCTTTTTCTGTGAGAATACGAGGTATCTTAACACCGAAGCCATAAACAACAACAATAACCTCGTGCAGCAAACCACATTCGAAGTTAGCTAATTAGTAATTTTTTCTTTGAAAGGAAAAATGTCGCAGCATGTGCCAAGCACTATGTTGGAGACGGTGGCACGACCAAGGGAATTAATGAGAACAACACGGTGATTGACTTCCACGGGCTCCTTAGCATCCATATGCAGGGGTATTTTAGCTCCGTGATCAAGGGCGTCTCCACAATAATGATCTCCTACAGCAGCTGGAATGGGGTAAAGATGCACGCTAACCATGATCTAATCACGGGTCTCCTCAAGAACAAGCTCAGATTCAGGGTAAGCATCATACACGAGTATACAGCCCGAAGAGATCTCTTTTTTGCTGCGAAAACTTTGTCATTCTCATAGCTGAGGAGCTTCTTATGTCCTAGGAAAATGCTTAAGAAGCCAGTAACATATTTTTTTTTGTGTGGCTCCAGGGGTTCGTCATCTCCGATTGGCAGGGTCTCGATAGGATAACGCCCGTAGCGGGCAGCAACTATACATACTCAGTGCAAACCGGAGTTCTAGCTGGAATTGACATGGTAATGATCCATTTGCTTCAGGATGACAGTAAATTCTTTCAAAAGTTAGCGAGCATATGTTCTTCCAAAGAAACCATAAGTATTACCTCTGAATAGTTTCTCCAACGGTGACATAGATCATGGTTCCCTACGACTACAACGATTTCATTGGCAACCTCACAATGCTTGTGAACAAAAACTTCATCCCCATGAGCCGTATCGACGATGCTGTGAAGAGGATCTTGCGGGTGAAATTCACCATGGGCCTTTTCGAGAACCCAATTGCCGATCTAAGCCTGTCCCATCAACTCGGTAGCCAGGTTTGTGACCCTGAGTGCACAATTCGAAATTCCACCAATAAACTAACAACAGATCAACCCAGCTAACCATTTAATTTGTTTACAGGAGCATCGGGAGTTGGCGCGCGAGGCCGTGAGGAAGTCACTCGTGCTATTAAAGAACGGGAAGCCTGGTCAAGAACCGGTGCTTCCACTTCCAAAGAAGGCGCCAAAGATACTAGTGGCCGGGACTCATGCTCATAATTTGGGCTATCAATGTGGAGGTTGGACCATCACATGGCAAGGCACTAGTGGCAATAACGATACAGTAGGTAATGTGTTGAACAACTTTGACTCAACTATTTTTCACTTGGTTGAAGTTATTATTGGGGCTGATTAAAGAGGTAAAAAGGGTAGCTGGTGTTAGAAAGGAACTTAATGCTTAGCATAATTTTGCACTTAATAATTACTCGCAGGAACTACAATCCTGGATGCTGTGAGAAAGACGGTCGATCCAAGCACCGAAGTTGTGTACAATGAGGAACCGGATGCGGGATTTGTTGAGTCGAGCAAATTCTCCTATGCTATTGTCGTTGTCGGTGAGCATTCTTATGCTGAACAGTATGGCGACAGCATGAACATGTCGATACCCGACCCAGGCCCAAGCATTATCAAAAACGTGTGCGGATCTGTTAAGTGCGTCGTCATAATCATATCAGGCCGGCCAGTTGTGATGGAGCCGTATGTGCCCCAAATGGATGCGCTTGTCGCAGCTTGGCTTCCGGGGACCGAAGGGCTGGGCATAACCGACGTGCTTTTTGGTGATTACGGATTCACCGGCAAGCTTGCGCGCACCTGGTTCAGGACAGTTGACCAGCTGCCAATGAACGTGGGCGATCCGCATTATGACCCATTATATCCATTCGGGTTCGGTCTGACGACAAACCCAGTGAAAGATAACTGAATTCCGGTTTCCCTCTCAGGGTGACAACCCATGTTCCTGTACTCTTCGAATAAAAATAAAGGAAACAGATGCAAATGTTGCAGCAAAAATTACTATCATCGTAGCAGCAATTTCGCTTCTTCAACACGAATACCTGTGGGAGAATTGATGAAATGCGCCTACACTATAAGACTTTAGTCATGAATTTTCGGTCTAACTGTTTCTGTGCAAAGTCTTGTTATTAATGTTCAAGGCGGCTTGATCAGCGACGGAATCAAAGAAGAGGTCAGAAGCGGACATGTTTGCACAAAACGAATATGACAGGAGATAAAATACAAATTACAAAAAGAAAATCTGAATATGATATGACACAGTATGCCTCTCATAATATGTTAACATGAACTAACATGTTTTCATGATAATTAATTATGTTCTCACTCCTTGAGCAATGTCATGATGAACTAATAAGATGATTAATAACTTCAATTAAATGGAGAAATGAAATATTTAACGTGGTTTAACACTATATAGAGTATTTTCTAGGAAGCAAACATGGAACGAACATTTTATAATACTTTTCAATAATTGAAAACAAACGTTTGTCCAAAATATGGAGATATGAAGAGAGAAAAGAATGAAGCTGATTGCTGCATATGAACTTTTCCTTTTGCAACGATGGTTTTCTTTTTTCTTTTTTTCTTTTTTTTTTGAGGTCGGAACAAGGGTTTTTGTTATTCTTAAGAAGGATTTGGTTCTTCTCCTGGAGTAAACATGTTTTAATGTTTCTCAAGCACATTTTTGCACAACGAACGTTTCTATTATTGTAATTTTTGAAGTCCTTTATGGAGATATTCTGTTTCTGCATGCCCTAACGTTATACCTTTTACTATAGAGATTGCTTTAAAGTTTATCGTTCTGATTGTGTGAGAACGCTTGTGCTCCATTCCTTCAAACACAGTGTCTTTTTCTTTCGGCAATTGTTCCTTACCAGCTGAATGTGTTATCTTCCTCGGGAGTGCGGATATCCCAGGATCACTGCTCATCTGAGTTCGCACGCTGATCCCAATCAAAAACCCAAAATTCAAAAATGAAGAGTAGAATGAAATTCATAATGAACTTCAAGATCCCGTCCTAAGTAGTAGAGGCAGTTAAGGACCGGAAAATTTGTGCTTTCTTCATGGTCGAAAATTTATTATTGCATGTCGGATGGGAATGCATCGAATATGAAATGTGTTCAAAAATCTCGTGACATGGGGCTTGGTGGTAAATGTGCACATGCGTATCGTCTACCAAGATGGAAGATATGCGCATGTTAACCAGTCCGTACAAATCTAGCTCACACGATAAAGAATTGACACTTGATTAATTTCAAATAAAAAATTATATAATTTCCGTTATTTATTTTGTTAACTTAAATGATTAAGTGGACGGAGTTTTATCTACTCATGAGCCCAATTATAAATTGCATATGTTATAAACAAAGAGGCATAATTAAGCAATTTTAGCCCTCATTTTTGGGCCAAGAATTGTGTAAAATAGAAGCATTACTTGTAGTTAAGGAAAATAAATCGGCAGTTAAAAGAACATGTGAGGATAAAATGACTCACGTGACATATATATAGAATAATGCTAGATCATCACTAGATTTAGCATTTGTAGACTTAGAATCCGTTGGCTCAGTTGACTCTGATCCATGTATGACTCGGCTCATCGGTAGGTGAGAAAAAGAATAACCAAAATCGGTTTCAAGTTGGTCTTAGAATAAGTCGCAGTAAGCTTTTCTTGTCTCGTAGTACAAAAGGAACGACCGGAAGGGAAGATGCTGGTGATTCGTGCGAGTACTGCAGATTTGAAGCAAGCTCGAGTCGCGAATTCTCAATGTGTGCAGAGGTTTACACATGAGGCGGAGTGCTTAGAAAACGATGTCCCTCGACAAATAGCTAAAGTCAATTTTCCATGTCTGTTCCCAACATTGGGATTCATGAGGGATGCTGTTATTATATTCCTAGTGGTTTGGGACATGTGAGAGAGAGTGAGAGAGAAGCAAACGAGAAGCCCAGGACTTCTCCTGTAAGATATGGGCTAAAAAAAAAAGGAAAGGAAGGGTTTGAAAATCAACAAAAGAAGCTGAAGAAGAATAGTGGAAGCTTCGGCTGTTTTAAAGAGAGGAGAGAGGGAGGCCTTCAGCAGAAATCAAAACAGGGGAAACAGAGAAATAGGGGAGAGGAGAGAAAGAAGAGAAGAAAAAAAAAAAAGGGAAAAGAGAAAAAATGTTGGTGCGCTCGCAATCCAGTCGCCTCATCAAGCTGACTCAAGTTTGTTTTGCAACGTCGGTAAGTGATCGAAGCCTTTAATCGTCTATTCAAACGAATCGTCGCAATTAGAGCTCGAAATTCGGATTTCTTGGAGATTTGTGGGGCGAAGTCCGATTTTTAAGTCATTGAGCTGCATATTTTTGTAGAAATGATACTTTAGGATGTTGTAAGCTATAGCATCTTATGGATCGTGATTTGAGCTTGCGGTTTGTCCGGAACGGAATTTTAAAGTTCGGGGTACGTTCTGGAAATGTAGCGAATAGTAACTTTGAGCCTGATTTTTTTGTCGTTTTTGGTGTTGTTTTGGGGCGGTTAAGTGGGGCTCTTGTAGTACATCAAGAGAGCTTTCTAAGGATTATAAGATGGCTTGAAATGGAATTATGTGGAGGAAGTTATAGCGCGACGAAGTTAGGGCATGGGTTGTGCCTAGCGGAAAACGCTAAATGCGAGCTTTCGTTGGTGCATAGGTGTCATTTCATCGACAAATAGATGCATTATAGTCCAGTCGTTGTTGGAATATCATTTTACATTATTTTTCGATTATTTGTTAGGAATTCGAATACGTTGACTTGAGTTATCATCGTAATTGATTTTTGGCTTTTCCCAGGTGAGTGACACTATTTCTTTTTTGTATTTTAAACTCATGTTTTGAGAAACATAGTGGATTATAGATTCTATGAGTTGATAAAAAGGCATCTCTTGTTACATAAAACGGAATTGAGCTATTACGCCTGTTGACACCTAATTTTGGAAAAATGACATTGCATTTTGAACAAATAAAAGAAAAAAATGAAAATGGGGGAAATCGATTTGATTGAATTATGCATGGAAGGTGGGAATTCGACTAATTATTCTTGCTTCAATTAGATCTTCAAGAAATCAAGAGAATAAAAGTCAAAATGGAAACCAAACCCAAAATTGGTGAGGATAATGGCCAGATTGATAAATCAAAGGGAAAGTATCAAAGGATTATATTCATCAGGTGAATTGCTTGCAAAAATCAAAACGAACTTGGATGCGTTTCGGTAACATGAGTGAAAAACCGAAATGTTAATTTGCGATGGCAAATCGGGCTGAAATTCTGTAATTCCCGCAATCAAGGAAGCATAACTTTCTAAAAGACAATAGAGGTTTTCACTATAAAAGGCAACGATTCGTGAGAAATAGGGGGGGAGGCACACACCCTTAGGGATCTCGGATGATGGTGTAGTCTTCTTGACAACGTTCCACGTTCATCATGCTTCATGGATATTGACGACAAGCATAAAGCTAAGTCAAGCTTCCTTTTTTTTTTAAGTTTGATTGTGTACGATTCCAATTTGCTATTCAAACTAAGGTGATTTTATTTTTGTTTCTTGCCTAGATTAAACTCCTACATCTCCGACGATAATTCCAGCAGCGAGACATCGAAGTGGCCAACGTACCTAAGCGCTGATTGCCATCCAGTGATTTCACTGTGATAAAACCGGGTTGTTTCTCTCCCTATTAAAGTTGTCCACTCCATATTTTTGGTATTTACTTTGTTTTGTTCTGATGTTGTGGTCAAAGGCAATTCAATGCCGAACAAAAGACCACACAATTCCATATTCCACCATAATTGACAAGAGAGAGACGACAAGAGAAGGGGGACGTCCACTCAAAAGTTCTCGGAGGAGACTAGCAAATGATCAAATCAAGAACTAGCCATATGCCCACCAATGCTGCTGCAATTCCCCTCCTTTAGTTTTATTTTTATTTCTTTCTTTTGCTTATTTTATGTTATTTTATTGTGTTTTAAATTTTGTTATTATTGTTTAAGTTAGAATATGGTTTGTCAATGTTAATATTTGTGCATTTTGTATGCATTATCCGTAGGGATTTTGTCTGAAATTAATGTAATTATTAATTTGATCCGAGAGACATCGGATCATTTTTTTTAATTATATTAATTTTTGGGCTTTTTGGTGAAATTTCAATTGTTAAATCACAATAATTATTTAATTTGGTCCGTAAGACTTCGGATCAGATTTGTAATTGTTTTGATCTCCTTGTTGTGACAATTAGGGTTAGAATAACCGTTAATTTGACCTGTGAGACAATAGGTTATTTTTTCGATTATTTTAATCCTTTCTTGCTTTATTTTGTTGATAGTTTAGATTTAATATTTATTTAATAATTAATTATTTAAAAAAATCAAAATTCTGCATGAGCATATAGGTTTAGTAAATCAGACATGTAGGATTAGGTTTTTGAAATTTTCGTCATCTAGTGATTGTTGCTAAGTTCATTGCTCGTCATTAGAACTAGGTCATTTGATTAAATTGCATATTTAATTGTTGCATTTCTTTAATTTCGAATTTCATGAAAAATACAAAAAATTTAGAATAAATTCATTTCATGCTTTAGGATGAATTGCATGCTTATTCATGTTATATAGTTTAGGTCATATTGCCACGTCATATCATTTCATGTTAAATTAGTAGCATGCATTGCACGACTTTCATTAAATAAAGTGAAAACAAAAATTGAGTGATTGATTATTAATTAGAAATCATATCTAGGATTATTGATATGAATTCTCGACCTAACAATGCAGTTGCTTTCGTTGCTTTGAGGTAAGTCCTGCATTATTTTATTCGCTTTCTCGGGTGTTAAATTGGCGGTTTGTGCACTCACATGATCGCTCACATGTTAGGAAAAGGAATTAAAATCAATCCAAGCCGCTTGCAAAAAACATTTTTAAAAAAATGAAATAGAAAGGTACCGAAAGGGCACTAGGATAGTCTAGTGTAATCAAGTCCCGTACCCTTAGTCTCGGTTCGTAGGAGTAAGATAATGCTCCCGTTATTTTACTTAGGTGTCTAATCGACCTACCCTAAACCGATTAGTGGCGACTCTAGATAATATTTTGCATGTTTAAAAATTTTAGACTTAAGTCACGATTTGGTATGGGCTTGGGAGAGCCCGAGCTAAGTTTAAAAACTTAGCAGTCCATTAACCTAGTTTTAGGTGATGAACCCGAAAAATTAGGTCGCGACACTGCCATTTTGTTGTTTTAAAGAATGAGTTATATTTCGAATTCGATTTGAATGGTTTTTTGAAAATGGTTTATGTAATTCTTTATGAAAGAATCTTGGAATGTTTTGAAGAACGCTTTGATATTTATATATAAAATGTTTGAGTTGTGATATGACTTTCATTATGATGTTGGATTACCGGATATTGTGAGTAATGGTTGATGCTCAATGTCTTTGTGAACCCTGAGGGGTGTGTGGGTATGCGCATACTAATCTATGAGACATCGGCTAATAGGTGGAGACTTTGCCAAGGGGAATCTTGGTCGTCTTGTCACAGGTGTTATGCGTGACCATGGCTAGACATTTGAAGCATGAATTAGTCAATGGAATGGACCATTGACATGTGATTTAAGTTTGGTCGATGGAATGGACCATCGATGTATGGTTTGATGAGATTAATCAATGGAATAGACTGTTAATATATGTTTTATGAGATTGACCAATGGACTAGACCATCGATATCTTCGGTTTTTAAGTTATGATTATATATTATGTTAAAGTGAATTATAATTGTGTTTTAAATGTGCATAGTGGTTTTTGATTCACTTAGAAGAAATGTGTTACTCACTAAGCCGTGGTAACTTACTCCTCTCATCTACTTGTTTTTTAGGTTCTTCAACGAGCCGCAAGTAGAGGTGAGCATCCGTTTAGGGAGGACTTTTGTGGTGGGGACTTTTCATATGACTTGTATAAGTTAGTCTTTGCAGAAGGTATATGTTTTGGTTTGGTAGATTATAGAAATACTTTGACATTATAACCAAATGCTTTTTTGTCAAATGTATATGTGGATGTATATATGTTGATATTAGGGTGAATTTTGGTTATGCTGAGGTTGCGTCTTTTGGTGAAAGGATGGCCATGTCATGCCCTTTTTCTTGTGAATCGGGGTGTGACATCTCCATTAAATCCTCAACCTTGTGGCTTCTGGTTCACAGTGCAGAGAAGTTCAAGCAGCTAGTAAGTTCAACACGCAATCGCTTGTTTCACATTTCATGCCTCAGTCTCGTACCTCTTATTTTGATCAACATACCTTCACCACTTCACATGTTTGACACACTCTCTCTCTCTCTCTCACTTTTAACAAGCTTATTTTCCACGCAGCATGTATCGGTTCATTTGCATCAGTTCTGATGATGCCTAAATGCCTTCTCATCTTTAATAGGTCTTATAGGGAATTTTCATTCTTTATATAGCTTTTTTGCATTCTTTTTCCGAACAGTTTACTATTATTGTCCTGAAATATCAGGCTAGAAGGCAATATGGCGAGCGAGATTTCAAGACGTCGCTGACCCTTGGAAGCATTGATGCTTTTGCTATGTTTTTGGGCTGCCTCGGTCACCAAATCGGAGTACCTGAAGTACAAAGACCCAAAACAGCCCGTCAATGTGAGAATCAAGGATTTAATGAAAAGGATGATGCCAGCCGAAAAGATCGGCCAGATGACTCAGATTGAGCTGACTGTTGCATCAGTTATGAAAAACTACTTCATAGGTAAAAGTATTAGTTTTTCTTGACCAACATTATGAAAAATTGGGGAATGTGATCAAAACCTCAATCTAATCTTTTATATTTCGTGCTCATCTCAAGTCTATTAGTGGAAGTTATAGCTATACCTTATCAGCATTGAATGTTATTGGTTTGTGGAGGTAGTGTCTTGAGCAGCAGCGGAAGCGTACCAGCCACAAACGCGTCGGTCGAGGCTCGAGTGAATATGGTGAACGAGTTCCAGAGGGGAGCTCTCTCAACTCGTCTTGGCATTCCGATGAATTACGGGATAGATGCTGTTCACGGCCACAACAATGTCTATAAGGCGACTGTATTCCCTCACAATGTTGGCCTCAGTGTGACTCGGTATGCATACATATTCGGTATTCCTAGCCATGTGGTCCTATTTCTTTACGTATTCTGTAACATTTCCATAGTCTTCAACAAGAGCAAAAAAGGTACGACTTTGTATTTACTCCGAAGAATTCACTAAGGTAGTCTCATACCTCAGGGACCCTCAACTTGTGAAGAAGATAGGAGCGGCGACGGCTCTAGAGGTCAGAGGCACTGGAATTGTTTTCGCTCCCTGTATTGCGGCAAGAGAAATGATGAATACTCATTTGTAATCTCTCTTCCTGGAAGTACTTTGCCGTATGATCACTTAATATTCCTAAAACTGTGCTAGTGCCAATTTCTCTTCCTCTGTATCAATGACAATCTCTCGAGTTGATTTCCAACTATCGTACTTTTACAGGTGTGCCGAGATCCTAGATAAGGTCGTTGCCATGAAAGCTACAGCGAGGATCCTGCAATTGTAAAGGCGATGACCGAGAAAATACCCGGTCTACAGGGAGATATTCTTCCCGGCTCTCAAAAGGGTGTCCCCTTCGTAGCTGGAAAGTACGTGCGACTTAACCGAGTATACGCATATAGAAAACCGAGTCTCACTTTTGATGCATTTGGTTTTACTAGAGCCGTTAAACGGGTGAGTCAGGTCGGGTCATTAATGGTTCGACCCAAATTGACCCATTAATCCATTTATGACCCATTTATACCTAATGTAAATTTTTCGACTCATACCCGACCCGACCCAACTCATATTAATAAAATATTTTCATATTTAACCAAATTTAGAAAAACTTATTTCTATGTTTTTTTTAAAGATTATATTATTAAAATACTTTCAAGCTTATTTCTTATATATATATTATTTTTAAAATTGTATTGCTAAAATAATTGTATACAACATAAATTTAATGGACAATTTTTATAATTTTTAAAATAATTTTTTTTTTAATCGAATTTTAATTTTTAATTTTTTTAAAATTAAATTTTTAATTATTTTTATTTTAATTTTTAAATATAATTTCCTTTTTCTTTTTTTCTTCTTCTTTGGCCGGCCGCCGGCCACGACGACGGCCGGTGACCCGCCACAGGCAAGCTCGAGCTCGCCGACGCCGGCGAGCTTGAGGCTCGCTAGATTGGCGAGGCTCGAGGCTCGCCCGACGCCGGCGAGCTCGAGTCTCGCTAGATCGGCGAGGCTCGAGCCTTGCTGGACGTCGGTGAGGCCTTTGCCTCGCTAGATCCGGAAGCTCGCGGCTCGCCGGCGTCGGGCGAGCTCGAGCTTGCCCCTCGCCGGAACCGGCGAGGCTCGAGCCTCGCCGGGCGTCGGCAAGGCCTCCGCCTCGCCGATTCGGTGAGCTCGAGGCTCGCGGCCGATCGCCAGCCGGGCGTGCCGGCGACCGGAAGGAGGAAGGAAAAAGGAAAAAAAAAAAAAAAAAGAAGAGAAAATTAAAAAAAAAAAAAATTATAATTTCGATTTTTATAAAAAAAATATTTTTATAAAATTAAAGAGGGAAGGGAGAGATTATAAGGTTTTTGTTGAAAATGGGTTCTCAATCCAACCCATTTAAAAACCCACTTAAGACCCACTTATCTTAAACCTTTAGTTGTAAAACTCATTTAATTATTTTTTGTAAAAAATAAGTGACCCATTTATGACTCATTTATGATTTAAATGGGTCATATATGGGTTTATGACCCATTTTAACACCTCTAGGTTTAACACCAATGTTCAGGATACGGTCATATGACTGCATAGAACAGCTGTTTCTTTGCTGTTTTAAATTAACATATTGTGTGGTTCAAGCATAAGCTCTTCTCAATAGTTTTGTTGCATAATCGACGCTTTTCTGTAAGTATACGAGGTATCTTCGCATTGAAATCATAAACAGCAAGAATTAAAAGAACGTTGGGCAGCAAACCACATTCCGAGTTAGCCGATTAGTAAATTTTCAAGTGAGGTGAATTTTTTTCCTTAATTTTTTTTTTTTTGGCAATGATCAGCTGACCGTGAGCTTATAATCAAGGTGGACAATGCAGGACATGAGTTGTTTGCACGAAACAAATATAACATTCAATAAAACACAAAATATAAAGAGAGAATCGAATATGATATGACATGACATGCCCAATATCATTACTAGCAGGCAACTTTGTTAATGTATGCCACACAACAAGAATCATTCTCTATTCTGGAGGTAGAACGTAAGGTCCCCAAAGTAATAATAAGCAACAAATTCATATGACAAATAGGAAAATTATTAATAAGTTCAATTACGCAAGATGGAAAACAACCAGAATTAACTACTTGAAGTTAACCCTAGTGATGATTATTCAAATCGAATCATGTCCTAAATCCCGAACCAACTTCTAAGACTAAGGGTTGGAAAAAGAAATCTCCACCCAAAAAGAATGTCCTACTCAATGTTCATAAAAATAAGATAAAAACCTAGAATTTAGAATGACTAAGTTACAATCTCATTGTCTCCCTCACTGTCCCCCAGTGGGCTCCGTGGTAAGACCGAAGCCCAGTGGGAAGAGCGGATCGTAGTGAGGGTCGCCCACGTTCATTGGAAGCTGATCCACGGTCTTGAACCATGTCATCGGCGACTTCCCGGTGAATCCATAGTCCCCGAACAAGACGTCTGCCACCCCTTCCCCCTCACTCCCCGGCAGCCACGCGGCCACCAGCGCGTCCATGTTGGCCACGAGCGGCTAGATCGTGACCGGCCTCCCCGAAACCACGACCACCACGCACTTCACCGACGAGCACACCTTGGAGATAATGTCCTCACCCCGTTCAGCCAGCGTCAGGTTCGTACTGTCCCCAGCTGTCTCCGCGTAGGGCAGCTCCCCGACCATAACGATGGCGTATGAGAAGTTGTGGGACTTGACGAAGTCAGCATCGAGGTTCTCGCTGAAGACAACCTCTGTGTCGAGGTCCACAGCCTTACTTATCGCGCCTAGGATGGTGGTCCCTATTGTCAAATGCACAAAATCATGAATCAACTTCATCAGAAACTCCATACTTTGATCAAACATGTAAATGTGAAAATGTCATATCTTTACCATGACATTGTACATTCGATGTAACTCACGGTGGCAATATTACCGTTAATGCGGACATTGCCTTGGCTACATCTCAGTCCTCAACTTGACATCAATTTTTGCGTACTAAAGAAGAAAGGAAAGAGAATGTACCACTGGTTAAGTTGTTGCCACTTCCACCATGCCAAGTGATGGTCCAACCACCACATTGATAGCCCAGATTGTTGGCATGACTCCCAGTGACGAGTATCTTAGAGGCGTTCTTGGCGAGCGGCAACATCGGGGGATCTGCATTTTGCCCGTTCTTCAGTAGAACCAGTGACTTCCTGACTGCTTCCCTTGCTAAATCCATATGATCCTACAATGACACGGAATTGGAATAAAACAATGCTTGTGTACACTTCATATACAATCCATTCATATAAGTAATGTGCTCTTGCATCGTCTAACCTAACTTCCAAGTTGGGAAAGATAGGTCTAATCACCCAAAGGATTCTCAAATAGGCCCATCATGAACTTCACCCTCAAGATCTTCTTGATGGCGTCATCAATACGGCTCATGAGGATCACATTGTCATTGACCAGTTGGGTCAGGGCATCAATGAACACCATATGATTGAAGGGAACAATGACCTTAGAGCAGAAAGGGGGAAAAAAAGTGCTTGCCCATTAAGATTAATTTGGTGATCCAATACTTTTGCATGAAACAAAAAGGAGATAACCATAGCCACTGACCATGTCAATCCCTGCATCAATCCCCATCTGAACAGAGCATGTGTAATTTGCTCCAGGCGGGGTGGTGATCTTATCGATTCCTTTCCAATCGGATATTACAAAGCCCTGCAAGAATTTAGAGTAAGTTGATTCAATTCAATCCATAGTCGGTATCAATTACAAATGGCAAGGCTGAGGAGAGAATAATAAATATACCCTAAACTTCCAGGTGTTCTTGAGGAAGTCCGTGACAAGAAAGCGGTTAGCGTCCATCTTCATTTCGTTCCAGCTCGAATATGAGACTATGATCGTTAAGACGCCCTCGATTATGGCTTTGTAATAACCGGGCATGTGAATGCTCAGCAGTCCATGCCAATCAGTCACTGTGTTGTTCTCATTGATGACCCACGTGGTGCTGCCGTCTCCCACATAGTGCTTTGCACATGCCAAAACCTTGTCCCTGTCCAAAGTATAAGATAACAACATCATTTAACCTAGTCAAATAGTATGAGAGTTGCTCAAGACTCTACCCAGCATTTCAAAAGGGACTCTCGAGCCTTTTACATCGTCAGAGACTTTAAGGTCTTCGCTAATACGACACCTTCGACAAAATATGATACCAAGAGGGCGATTGACAAACTTTTTCTTGGTGGGACAAAGCTAAATAGGAACTAATCACCAGCTCAAACTAGTCTAATCAAAACAAAAGCTTACTTTCCGCCGAGATAAGGCACTCCCTTTCGCCCGCCGGCAGGAATTTCTCCTTGCAATCCAGGGATGATTGACGTCATGGCTTTAACAATGGATGGATCCTCGCTATAGCTCTCATGGCACCTGCCCCATCTCGGGTCTCTGCATGCCTAATTCAATGTTTCGAGATTGAAAATGAGAATGGTAAATAAATGCGTTGAGAATACTCGAAACTGGATACTTGTCAAAATTATCATAATTAAATTAATACTTACGGCAATGCATGGCGCAAACGCATAATTAATCCTTGTCGCCCTGACTTCAAGCGCGGTCGCAGCCCCGATTCTTTTCACGAGATCCGGATCCCTAAAAAGATAAACAACGACTTTTCCTTAGATTATCAACTTAAACACTGGAAATTGTTGTGATATCATACAGAATCTGCTCAAGATAAGTAATTAAACAAAGATAATTGCGTTGACGACATTGCAGTCAACACCCTAATCACGTGCTAGCATAATGTGATATTTTGTAATTTTGATAGTAATACTTGATCCTGCTATACCAGCTTCTCAAGGAACTGTCTCTTCTCATTATAGTGGGCTGTCACGTAGAGCAGAAAACACATAGATCAACAAATAGAATTCTAAAATATGCTTACCTCGTAGCCCCGAGACCAACATTATGCGAGAATATGGTGGCTTGATAAACGTTGTTGTGCCTGTGGACCGCGTCGATGCCATAGATAATCGGGATCCCAAGGCGACTAGAGAGAGAACTGTTTTGGAACCTATTCACCATGTCCATCCAGTCTCGAGCCTTGGCTCTGGGGAATGGAAAGACCCCTCTGCCGCTGAGCATGCTGCCGATGGAGTAGTTTTTCAGGATTTCGGGGGTGACCACGGAGGAGTCGACCTGCGTCATCTGGCCAACCTTTTCTTGAAGGGTCATTCTTCGCATGAGGTCTCTGATCTGCGCATGGACGGGTTGACTGGGTTCCTTGTACTTCGAGTAGCCTTGATCGGCTGGCGCCGTTCCAGCGATCGCCGAGCAACAGCACAGGAAGAGGATCAGTCCCATTGAAAGGAATGAAAGCTTTGCCATCTTTGTTTCGCTAATGTCAATGATCCTGCGGGATGAAGATGATCATCGACATGAAGAAGTGAATGCCCACAAGTTTGCTTGGTCTAAGAAAGAAATTATCAGTGTTGATTCGTGAAGTAACCAAGTTTACTAATGCAATCGAAAATTTCCCAATTCCGCTGATCTAAGTGTGACATCCTGATTTTCGAGTCTGATTATGATGAGATGAAATGGGCTTTTCATTTACGCGCTTATGGCCTTATTCTCTGAGAGGGCCCCTCATAAGATAATTAGCCTATCAAGTGAAGCCAGTAAGGTATTTTAATGCAATGGACTTGAGAATTCGATTAGGAATCGACTGCTCGACCATGTTGATCTGCAAGGGTCATTACGGCACGGTCAAAATCGATCAGAGACCGGAGATAGGTCGATTCGATTGAGATATGTGATTAGTGTGTGGGTGATTCTACCTAATTGCAAAATTCTCATCAAACGACACTAAACCGATTTTTCTGTCATTTCTGTACCTGGTGTCCGTATTTGAAACCTCAAGATTTTCACAATAACTGAGAGTCGCCAATGTGTCGAAGATGTACGTTGTGACTCGAGATAAATCGATCACGGGTCAATTGCACTAAAAATTCCTAAAAGCTACTCGGTAGACTAGATTATGCTTAAATCGCATCTGATTGAAATTAACCGCGAATTTGAACCCGATTTCAGAAATCAAAAATCCTGTCATGTCACAAATAATTTTAGGAACGTCGACTCATCCTCAGAAGATTTTTCTGCAAACAGAGATTTTCGGCAAAAAAATCAAAGTTAGGCCGTTTTGGATCGGGAAATTCGTAGGCCTACTTTTGGTTGCATTTTTGGGATGCAAGTTGGTTCTATGGGCAAGGAAAAATATGGATTTAAGTGTGGACACATTGGATGAATTTATGGGCTTCAATTTGGATTGAATTGAAAGAATATTGAATGGAATTGAATGAATTGAAGAGGGAAATGCACAAAATTCGTAGGCCTTGAGGGGTGCAACATTTCAGCCATGGTGGGAGGCTTCTTGGGGAAGTTTTGTGGGGGAAAAGAGGTTAGAGGATAGGGTTGAGTGGTGGGGGCAAGTTTGATGAGTGTTTGGGGATGAGATTGAAGACTTTGAAGGCAAATGGTGGACCCCTTCAGCTGAAGCTTCTTCTTCTTTATGTGGCTTCACTTTAACCATTGTTGAAGTGTTGAGGAAGCTTAGAGAACCAGAGAAAACCGCAGCTCATCCCCCTTGGCCGTCGCACGCCCGCAAGGCCACCTTCGACCGCTGTTTCCCCCTCTGTTTTCTCTTCTGCCGGTTTTTGCTCCAGCTGACCTTTCTCCAAAGATTTGAGTTGAAAGTGGTCTTCTTGTGCTAATCACCCTTCGTGCCACCCACTGTTGTCTTCAACACATCTAAACCGTTCAAAGGAGCCCGACCTCGCACCGAATGGAGTCGTCAGCCGACCTATACGCCGGCGAGAAGGAACCATCGCCTGTCCGTCAGTCAGCTCGGCAGCCTGCACTACTTCGCCTTTTTCACCCGTTTCAGCCGTTTTTCTTCCATTCCGACCCTACCTCCACCCATACCAACCACCAGAAAGTCCCCCTCAACCCCCAGGTGCCGCCAGTTGCTGGCCAACCCCTCGCCGGAGCTCTGGCCAAGCCCGTTCAGCCTCTCTCCTCCTCCGGCAGTCCAGTTTTTAGAATTTCAATGGGAGTCCGAGTTTGTGGTTGATGTTCCAGCCCTGGGACCGCCTTGGATCGTCGTGGTAGAGGTCCTTGAGTGTCGCCTCCGTCGTACGCCGCTAAATCTCCGCCGTAGCCACCTGCCTTGCCGCTCCTAGCCGCCGAAGCCAAGCCGAGCAACCTCTCGGTTCAACAAACAAAAGCTGAAGACCAACAAGCCGTGAGGTCTTCATGGCCCGTTTCCGAGCCCTTCCCGGCCTTGTTTGGTGTCGCCGCTTGGAGGTTTGTTGCCCGCCTCGTAGTCACCGTCGCTGTGGACTTACCGAAACGCTAAACCGGTGAGTTTACTCACTAAACCTTGCGTAGGAGGTTAATTATGCTTAAAGGTTGTTTAGATTAGACTAAGCATGTTTATGTGATTAGATTAGTTTAGTTAAATGTTAATTAGATTATGTGGATGGATTAGTTTAGTTGTTAATTAAGGCTAATTATGTGATTAAATTAGTTTAATCTTGATTAGACCCTAAATTAATTATTTCGAATTTATCAATATTAATTTATTAAATTATATTATATTAATATAATAAATTATTTATTTAATTTCTGAATATATTTAATTATTTATTATTTTCCGGAAATTAGACCGGGATAACCTAGGTGATTGGAATTTCGTGCTAATTGCATTGGTGTGTTCAGATTATGCAATTGATGGTTGGATTGTGCAAATTGAGTGATGATTGTGAAAATATGGAATTTATTCAGAAAATCTCGGGTGTCGGGTTTTGACACCGAAAATAGATTTTAAGTACTATATCAAATAGTGGGGTTTGAAAAGGGGAGATATTACTTTTAAAGTTCGAATTAACCATGTACCCACACACGACTATTTTCCGGGATGTTTTTAATACGAAGAAAATAGGCAAGGATCACTATTTTAATTGAGGCATTTGAGTGCAATGCATAGTGTCCTAGGCCAAGATTGAATGGTCGTGTGTTGGTTAAAGAGAAACCGTCCTAGCATTTACGCCGGATGTTACTAAATCCCACTTTCGGGTTACCCATGCATTATGGTAGCAGGTCGCAGTAGATTCTGGACCTATGCTCCTCCGGAAAAGCCGTCAATGAAACGCAACCATGCTCAATAGGGAAGAGATGATGCCTAGCTACACCAATAGACAACCGAACATGGGAGTTGGTTGTGCCTTGAGTGGCTTAATTAACAATTGGAACGCATGATTGGTTGAGTTTGATGCGCCTGATTATGAGATAAAATTGTGTAGCATGGTATCGGACGTGTCATAACGGTTTGGCCTTATAATTGGGACTCATGTGATTGATTGGATTGAGACCCCTATAGTTGATTGAGAAAAATAAGGCGTTTCAATTGTCGTGCGCATTTGTGATATGCATTGTGATATGAACTGTGCTGACATGCAGGAGGAAACTGAGGCGAGGTAAGTCCTCTGTTCATAAAATTCTAAACGCAAGTGAACGTGTCGAACAAGTAATATAATGATGAGAAAAAGTATCGTCCCACGGAGATCGATGATTAATAAACTAATTAACTACTAAAATAGATTAATTCTAAAATTTATCTAACATATCAAAATATAATTGAGAATAAATTAAAAACAAAATTTGTAGACTAAATGCAGTAAATCGATCAGAAAAATATGTTAGAGCATCCGATTTCACCATAACCACTAGATATGAATTTCAGATTGTTGTAAATACAAGAACGATATCAAACATGTGATAGCAGAATTTCCTAACCTATTTACTATCCTATCTCTAGGTATAGCAAACCTACTCAGTTTATTAATCCACTATATCTCTATGTGAATTAAAATAAACATGAGTGCATTAAGAACTATGAATATTCCCGGCTTACAATGAGTCTTTTGGATCACCTTATCACCGAAAGCTACACAAATAACGCGGTATATCTCTATCCACGTTTAATTCATGGTTATATATTATAATGAGCAATTGCATATTATCACTTCTCAGTCTCAAACATGCACATCAGATCATTCAAGTGGTGGCGGTCACTCAAAAGCATTAAGCACAATAATATATAACTCACATGAATGAAATCAATTATAAAACATAAAAATCATGAAATTCACATCATCATAGTTAGGCTACATCGTAGCCCTAACAAAAGAAAATTAGAACATAGTAAATGAAGAAATAAAAATATAAATTAAACTCAGCATCTTGAATTAAAGAACAAGAATTCTGTCACCACTTTTGTCTTCTCTTCAAAATACTTGAAAAACTCTCAGAACAATGAAAAATAATCTAACAGAAAAAACTAGCTACTCTCTCTCTCTCTCTCTCTCTCTCTCTCTCTCTTTATTCTCCTCTTCATAGGATATATCCAAGATCCTTATCTCCAAGTAATTGCGCACAAAATCGGGGAGTAAATCGAGGATTTTGATTTGATATTTATCTCCCACTTTCTTGATTTAAATTCCTCGGTTTTGCCATCTTTTTCCTTATCTTCTCCATATATCATTATTCTGCATAAATAAGGAAAATTGAAATAATCAGAAGGAAATCCAAATATTTTCTCATAGATATTGCATTAATTGTTGCCTAAAATAGGTAAAATAACTCTATTTTTATAGAGTTATCATCCTCTGTTCTAATTGAGTGATTGTGTGACTAGGAGGCCCTCGAGCATATTTTCTTCCTAATACGGGTTTAGGAGGTGGACTTGTTGAGACATTATCTCACTAGTTATTGAATAACCATTTTCAGGTCCTTAGAGGTGGTTGTGGAGGACCGAAGCCCGGAGTTTGTGGAGGTGAAGGAGGATCGGCATATGTGTCCTACCAAGATGTTTTGGGATGGCTTCTTTTGAGGGTCGATCATTTTGTAGGCTTTTACCTAGACTCCTTTTGTATATAAACCCAGTTGTTTATAAAAGTGTGCTTCTGTGAAATTGTTGTCTTACTATTCTATCTCGAGATGGTTACTGTTAGGGGATTTATTATTAGCTTCCGCATGTGCAATAAAATGAAAGGGTCGGCGACTCATCCTAGGAAGCCGCAAGTTAAATTGACCAAAGAGGGATGAGTACGCGCTCGGGGTTCTGGGCGTGACACTAAGGGCGTGCATGATAAAAATTTTGTTTCTCGATTTCTCTATTTCTCTGTTCCCCGAAACAGGTTTGGAATAGAAATCCGTTTGGTAACGTAATTTGATTTCTCTATTTCTGAAACAGATTTCTATTTCAGAAATAGATAAATCGAAGAAATCATAAGCTAAAATTTTTAACTTCTCAATTTCTGAAATAGAAATAGAAAATTTTTTTTCTCAACTTTTCAATTTAGTTAATTTAGTCCAAAATATTTTAATGATTTTTAATATAATCATTTCAATCAATATTGATTGAAAATCTTAACCATTGGGCCGAGATGGTGGGAATTGAATGAACAAGGCTTCATTTGTTGCACGCAAGAGATTTCACGCGTAATAGTCAACTTGCCATATTCATATCTAACAAGTCTTTCTTCACCTACTCTTTCGTAGTACGCCAGACAACAGCTTTATCTGACTAACTATTTTTTTAATCATAAATTTCATATTAAGGCGGTAAAAATGGGTCAAATCATTAGGGTTTCATCCGATTTTTCTTTTATATAGTGTCCTCACTTATCAAGACGCGGGTAAAAAGAGATCTAATAAGGAATCTGTTGTTCTTGCAAGAGTGTTGATGAAAATAAAAATTTTGATAATAAATTTTTAAATAATCCTAGTGTTGATAATTTTGAAAAAAACTGGTGACGATTTTTTTTTTAACAAAATTTGGAAAGAAATTGGAATTAGACTTGAAGTTAGGATTTTTTTTAGGAGATTAGACTATTATAATCATGGCTATCCTTAGGCTTATTTGATTAATGTGAAATCAATTTCGGCAAAAACATAACGACATATTCACTACAATTGAATTTCAATTGATTTTTTTTTTTTTTTGCCACGTTGTTTATTTTTCGAAAGAAAATATTACGTAATAGGAAACGTAAGCACATGTAATAGGAAATTCCATGAAATTGTATTTTCAACTTTTGTAATGTATTAGTATTATTTCGACTATTATTTTGTATTTGAAGATTTCCTATGTTGTTATCTAATCAATTTATATTCTTAGAAATAGAAATTTTATTCTATTATCAAACGAATTTCTGTTCCAGAAATAGAAATTTTGAGTCGTTATCAAACGGATTTCTTTGCTCAGAAACTTGTCCGGGGAATAGAAATTGAGAAATTAATTTCTAGAACAGAAATTTTGTCATGCGCGCCCTAAGTATTTCAAAAAAGTCGAGGTTGAATCCAGCACAAAGAATAACTCATTAATCTACTTTACCACTAAAACTTCGAACAACTAATAAATCTGCCTCGCAGAAACAAATCATCAAACATAAGCAAACGCGGTACGATGAACAAAAGCAGATCTTTTTGTAATCACCTTCAATGCTTCTTCAACTTCAAGCTCTCACCCCTAAAAGAAGTGAGAACAGGCGAAAGACTTTTTAAAGACAGTCAGCGAAATTCCTCACCAAAAGTCTGAACTGCTTTGACTGTGGTTTAATCTCCCTCTCTCTACTCTATATATATAAGACAACTCCTACCCGGATTAGATTTTCTGCCGGAAGACATTATCACGTAATCAACCATCAGACAACTCCTACTCGAATTAGGATTGTTGCAGGAAGGCATTATCATGTAATCAACCATCAGACAACTCCTACACGGATTAGGATTGCTGTCAGGAAGACATTATCATGTAATCAACCATTAGACAACTACTACCCGGATTAGGATTACTGCCAACTTCTCTACTTTGGATGGATAAAGATGAGCACGTAGTTTCAAGACAATATCTGCAATTAAGATTTAAATTTTCTATTCCTAGTGTCAGGCAACAAATTAAGGATCTGTTGAATTTGGGTTTATCAAGTAGCTTGGAGAGTGGTCCACAGACCTTAGCGAAAAGTGAAGAGATTAAGATCGCACAACTCGATTATTAGTTTCCGTAAAACAGATTTTTCTTCTTTTTTAATTTTTTTCGTGTTGATAGATTTATGAAAGAATCAGTAACCGTCAGAAAACTGTTGATAAAGAAAATTACCAGGCACCTGATTAGATGGCTCCACCATCCAAGTGATCGGCAATTGAATGAAATCGTAAAGGTTGCATTCAATTTAATTAACAGAGCATATAGGATTTCATGTGAGCGCATCAATGCATGCTCTATAGAATTCATTTGGTCATAGCATTTAAATGAAATCATGTTAAACAAAGAAAATAGAAAAAGAATCATTGACATTGCATCTTAGTTATTTCATATAACTTAGGTCATGCATCATTCCCATAAAATAGAAAGCCATGTGTTATTGCATGTCATCGCTTCCCAAGTTTAAGCTTGCAGATCCTATTGCAATTAAGTGATGAATAGAAACCGATGTCTGCTCGTGCGCTTCAGGTTCTTTAATGTTTTCGGTAATTTATTTACGTTTTGATTATTGAATGTTATATTATCGTTTATTCACCCGCATGGTTATCATTTCACATATTAGTGACATAGGATAAAAGCTGACCCAGACAGCATGCAAAACACTTTTGGAATAAAGTGAAATAGTGGCAAGAGAAACTTAGTTAATTTTAGCGTAATCAAGTCTCCAAATTTGATGGATCTCTAATTCGTGGAAGTAAAATATAATCCTACATTTTACTTAGGTGCTTGATCGATTCTAACTAATTAGTGGCGACTCCAAAAGGTTACATGATTGAATCTAATATTGAGTTGTGGTTGGTAGGGCTTGTGCTAAACGCCGTGGTTATGGGGTGCGATGACAAAATTTCTGTTCCGAAATAGTTTCGGAACGTAAATAGATTTTTCTATTTCATTTTAGAAGAGTTTAGCAAAAATAAGTTTGATAACGACGCAAAATTTTCTACTCAAAAATAGAAATTGTTTGATAACGACACAAAATTTCTTCCTTTCGGACGGCGGGCGGAAATGACCAGGCGACCTTTAATATAAAAAATAAAAATAAAAATGATTTATTAACAAAAATAAATAAATAAATCATAAAAAATAAAATAAGAATATCATTTTATTTTAAAATAAAAATATCCTTAGAAATAAATTTATTTTATTTATTCTATTTTATTTTATTTTACGAATAAATTTATTTTAAAATGAATAAAAAATAAAAAAAATATTTGGCAAAATACTCAAGACAAATAAAAATAATTTTATTTTAATAAAAATAATTTATTTTTATTTATCATAAATAAATTATTTTTAATAAATTTATTTTTAATAAACTAAAAATAAAATGATAAATAAAAATAATTTATTTATTTTTAATCTATTTTAATAAATTTATTTTTATTTTTAAATGAATAAAATGAATATATTTATTTTTAATAAAATGATATTTAATTAAATTTATTTATTAAAAATAAAAATAATATTTATAATAAAAATAAAAAATAAAAATGAATAAATTATATTTTTATAATAATTTTTATTTTTATTTATTCATTTTTAAGGATTTTTTAAATTTATTTGTAAAAATAAAAATAAATATCATTTTATTTATTCGAATAAATTTCATTTTAAAATTAGGGTTGGGAGAAATAGAAATTGATTTCTCCTCCATTTCTATTTACGGAATGAAAACCTATTTAAAATAGAAAAGAACTGATAAGCGTTATCAAACAGTTTACGTCTTAAACGAGCCAGTGCGGAATAGAAAAATCATTTAAAAGAAATTTTGGTTATCATGCACCCCCTAATTCATTGGCCATCCTTCAGTGGTTTATCTTAGGGAAGGTCACAACAATCAATTGGAATGTAAAATCAAAATCAAGAAGTTTTAGGCCAATACAAATCAACACAATTTAAGAACAACTATGATATGTCGATACAGATTATCCTTCTTGAGGGTGCATAATAAAGCAAAGAAGTAGGCAAAAGAAACCGTATAGAATTTTTAGGGAAAAAACAAAATAGGCCATTGAAGTTGGGAATTTTTTCGACCAAAAAAAAAAGATGGGAATTTTAAAAAGAAGCAATTAATTACGAAAAATAAAAGTGAGGGTGAACTCTTGAATTCGGCCCAAAGAATTAATTATTTTCATATTGACAATTGAAATGTGCTGGGGCATTAATATCGCAACACCCCATGAAACGAAAATACTCCAAATACTATTAACAATCGACAACACTTCGTGGTCTATCGTCGATCGATCTGGAGAGTGGGTCTCGGCATATTGCGCAAAATCCGACTCAAAATACCACTAACCGATGTACCAAAAAGAAAAGTATCACATATCTACCTAAAATAACTTGACATGATAGAGTAAAGTACATTATAAAATCTGTAAAGGCAAAATTACAGAGATTTTGGACCATTTATACAATAAGTTTAACATAGATTTGGACAATTACTTCTCGCTGCATTACCTACTCAAATCATCATATTTTACATCTTTTTTTCAAATCATTAAGTTTGCATGGTGTTCGAGACGCTTTTGAATGTTACCGATTGAAGAGTTTAACGGGCGGTTATTCCACAACGAGGTTACTAGCATGTGGCTTAGGTGCATAATTCATGTTTTATTTTCCTCATGTAAGACGATGTACCTTAATCGAGGAAATTACTAATGTAGTTCATTCGATCAATTTTTGTAAGAAATCAATTACATAAACACTTACTGTTCTATATAATATAGCCAATATTGACATGGATAATTCTATAATTTTTTGAATTTTTTTGAATTTTTACCCTTCTTCCTCAACCAGTCATCAAGTTTCCTTTACAGGAGCCAACAATACTCACTCTTACTGGCTTCTGATGAGCTTGCCCTCCTCAGAATTTGGCAAAAGCCGACCTCGCTCGTTGAGCAAGGCTCACCCTCGCAGGGGCGAGGTCACCCATATCTAGCAAGGTTCAACCTCACTAGGCAATGATGTAAGGTCAACCCTCACAAGGGTGAGGTTGCCCAAAGCTAGCACCTTTTGCCTACGGCCGATCGTCAACCATCATGGAAGATGATAATTGGTGGAGGAGAAGGAAAAAAGGGAAAAAGAGAAGAGAAGAACAAAAAATTTAAAATTTTGCAAAAATTATCCACCTCAACGTTAATTGTGCCACGTAAAACGATTGGTGCCAACGTCTTCTATTCCAGCTAAAATTGATCAAATGAACTATATTAGAAAAGTGTCAAAAGGTTCGAGATGAATGGCCAAATTAAAAGTTTATGATTGAATTTGCATAGAATGACCTCATTTAAAACGTTTTCTTCATAAGAATCGTCATTTACACATTCTTCTTATATGACCTAAGGAGAATTAGGAATCTATATATCAGGATTTTGCTAACTTAAAATTTTTTATAATATGAGCCAAAAAATATTTATGACTCTTTTATATAATCATACCTTCCTTAATCCTTATCATTACAAAATAAAATTCCGACTCTCAAACGGTTTTATTCAATCTTCTACGGAATAAGTCTTGGGCAATATTTTATATTTTATTTCTTCAATGAAGTCAAACGTCCTTGTCTCTCGGACAATATAATTCGTAAGAAATATGATTGACAGGAGAAGGCGCGTCTCCAGCTTTTCAATTCGGCGGACTTTTTCCATTCCACATACGATTTCTTCGATCCGAGAAATCCGAAGCTTGCAGTTCTTTTTTGGTCGAAACAGCGTGAAAATATATTAACTTGGAGGAGAACATCCGCTGTACAAAGCTTCAGAATACAAAAGATCCAAGAGGTGGGTTGGGGGAGAAGCGGCCCAATTCGGGGGAAGCAAAGAAAGCCCATGGGACTTCGCAACCCAGTCAGCGATGAAGTTTGCAGCCCGTCTACAATGTTGGATACGAAGACAGGGGAAACAGGGCAGGATCGCCATCACTTCTGCAAATAACGCACGATGCTGCCATGGGATCAAATTAGGGTTTCGCACAGCTTCGACCATCGCCAAACAATCGGACTCCAGCAGCAAACGATCGCGATCCATCCCTCTCTGCAGCAGAAACTTTAGGGTGATGAGCAAAGCTTGTGTCTCTGTCTCTAATGCCGAAGAAGCGGTAATGGTATCAACGAAACCATCAAGCAGGTGGCCACCAGAGTCGCGGCATACACAGGCTACAGCTCCTTTGTTTGGCGAGATCAGGTACGCGCCATCCATATTTATTTTAATGACTCCCGATTCCGGTGGGTACCACTTCTGATCGAGATCTGGGTGTTGCTGGCTCAAATTTGCAAGCGCCCTGTTGCAGAGGCGGGCTGATTTGGCATTTGCAAGAGCCGAGAGCATCACTTGATTAATAGTGGAGCTTCGTTGACGAAAAACAAAGTCATTTCTTCTTTTCCAAAGGAGCCACAGGATAGAAGTCATTTTCTCCATTACAAGTGAGTCAGTTCTGATCTCGATTAAGTCTGCAATGCCTTTGTCGATCCTAGTAGCACTAGTAAAATTGGATGGTAAAGTTAGTTGGGGATGAGACCAGATAGCTTTTGTCTGGGGACATTGGAGGAAAATGTGTTCAGTTGTTTCCGAGACCTGCTCTGTACACATTGGGCAAATGGGGTCAGTAATAACATGTCGGTGAAATAGGTTTTCCTTTGTAGGCAAGGCATTTTGGCAAAGTAACCACATGAAGATGCATAGCTTTGGGGGACCCTGTAAGTGCCAGATAAAATGCCATAGCTTTCTGGGAGGTTGGTAGGATGAAGAAGCAGTAGTGGAATTATCATTGTGTTTATGAGCTTGAATAGAGTTATAGGCACTCTTAACAGTGTACTTTCCATTTAGTTGATCTGTCCAAATAAGCATATCAGTAGTATGAAGAGGTCTAATCTGAACAGAAAGTATTTCACTTACAGTCCGATCATCGAAGCTTTGTCGAAGTAGGGGTTCGTTCCAGATATTCTGATTTGGATTTATAAAGTCAGCCACTCTTTGTGCTTCTCCTCTCGGGGCTGGTCCTCCTATAACACCACTAGAAAGCCACTTATCCTCACGAATGCTGATCTGCTGGCCATTTCCTACCGACCATTGGAGGTTGTCTGAAATAGAGTCCCGACCAATTAATAAACTTTGCCACCCCCATGAGGGTCTAGATCCTTTTGCTGCCTTTAAGAAATCTGTAGAGTGGAAATATAAACCTTTGAAAAGTCTGCCCCATAAAGTAAGGGGTTCTTGAATTAAGCGCCACGCTTGTTTCCCCAGTAAAGCCTTATTGAACGAGATAAGATCCCGGAAACCCATTCCACCATGATCCTTCCTATCCTTAAGAGTATCCCATTTCTTCCAGTGGATCCCAGATTTACTACAATTCTACTGCCACCAGAACCTAGCTATTTTCTGTTCAATGGACTTGCATAGAGATAGAGGAATTTTAAATATAGACATGGCATATTGCGATAATGCTTGGACGACTGTTTTGAGTAGAATTTCCTTACCGCCCTTTGAGAGTAGCTGTTCCTTCCAACCTTCTAGTTTAGAGTTCACTCTACCCAGGATCCATGCAAACATCTCCCTTTTGGATTTCCCCCAATCCGACGGAAGACCAAGATATTTACCAGTTTTCTCTAGCACTGGGACACGTAGTTCGTTAACCAAGTTTACCTGAAGGCTATAGGGGCAGGCTTTGCTAAAGAAGATCCCCGATTTGTTGCGGTTCACCTCTTGACCTGTAGCTTGACAATATTGGTGTAGGATATTGGCTAAGTTTTGGCATTCCAGTAGTGTACCATTTAAGAAAAAGATAGCATCATCAGCGAAAAAGAGATGGGATAGGGTAGGACACCACCTGTTTAAAGTTATGCCTCTAAGATTGCCCATGTCTACTGCATTAAGAATTAGTGTAGATAGGACGTTTCCCACCAGGATAAATAGATATGGCAAGAGGGGATCGCCTTGTCTCAAGCCCCTAGTTGGATGAAAAGAAGGTAAAGGTTCGCCATTAAACTTCACACTGAGCGAAACTGTTGTAACACACTGCATTACCCAACATACCCATTTTTCATGAAAACCAAGCTGAGTGAGATAGTCCTTTAGGAAATCCCATTCGACCCTATCATATGCTTTGAGCATGTCCAGTTTCAAGATAGCCTGGAAGTTCTTCTTCCTCTTTCGAATCTTTAGCTGGTGTAGAACCTCTTGTACAACAAGAATATTATCCTGGATTTGACGGCCACTAATAAAAGCACATTGTTCTTTTTCAATCAGATTCGGTAGACAAGGTTTTAATCTGTTCGCCAAAACCTTTGAAATAATTTTGTATATGAAATTACAAAGGCTAATAGGTCTGTATTGGTCTAACCTTTCTGGATGAGGAGTTTTGGGGATCAAGGATAGTAATGTGTGATTGAAATCTGGCCTCAATACTCCTGTATGGAAGAAATCTTTGACAGAAAGGAAGATATCATCCTTTAAAATATCCCAGTGTGATTGGTAAAATTGAGCATGATTCTACGATCATAGTTGTTGCTGATTCATACATTCAACCGTCCCAGCAATTTTTAAATTTCAATATCCAATCTAGAAAATCTGGAAGGAATAACAGGAAAAGAAAATGTCGGAATTCTTTTCATTTGGTACTCTTGACTTGTGTGACCTCGACTCGCACATCGTCGAAGCCTGTGAATATCAAGTATGGCTCACTTAATAAATGGCTCATTTGAATTGGATTCCGAGCTTGATGTACTTAACAATTCTCCAATAACGAGACCATTTTATTAGGAATTACGTATGCTTGAAACATGCTCGAGTGTCACATACATAGGAGAAGCTATCGTTCCACCCATAAGAGAGAAGAGACTTCGAAACGAGACTCGATAGTTTGTGTTTTCTGTCCATTCATAAAGAAGTCATTTTTCATTCTACGATGTAAAGTTCAAATTATAAAATCCTAACTCTAACATCATATAGCGATAAATCGATTATGGATATACACTTTAATAAACCTAGTACTAATTCGGTATAACTTTTATTAATGAGTGCTTTTAAAAATACACGTTAAACAAATGAACTAAAAAAATCTACGATTCTAGTTGTGTACGTACTTTGGATAAAACCATTGAGAGAGAGAGAGATCACTTTGTGGTCTTTCCCACTAGTTTTAAATTTGATCACATTTAATGTATAACCAGTTAAAAAATTCAAAAATAAAAATCTCCACCGACCTTTTTAAATTTATCTACGTGTCGAATTATTTTTCCTAAAAACCGTGTCAGATTGTCCCATGACTTGAAAAAGGACAATGTTAAGTCTTACCAAACATGCTTTCTTTTCCCCTATTTGCAGTAGTGAGCTTTATTAAAAAGTGTTATCTTTCAAATTTTTAATTTGTCTTGTCGGAATGGAACCATGCCGATTTCAGCTGCACAAAACGGCTCCACTGCTTTCGAGGGTTTGAACAGAGCGAATCCGATTGGGCCGGAGATCGCCGACGGTGTCGCCGTCTGCTCTGCTCTGCTCGACCCCGGCCAATCCGCGTCGTCGAAAATCTCAACCTCGACGCACGCACAGTCCCAGAGACAGCGACAGCGACGGAGAGGATACGACGTTTTTTCGGCAACGGTAACATTCGAGGGCTGGCTCACGTGGGCGGCGGGGAGACGCGCGTGCTCGGCCTTCCTTTTGCCGGGCATC
The DNA here is from genome assembly GCA_014182565.1 of Eucalyptus marginata. Taxonomy (NCBI): domain Eukaryota; kingdom Viridiplantae; phylum Streptophyta; class Magnoliopsida; order Myrtales; family Myrtaceae; genus Eucalyptus; species Eucalyptus marginata. The sequence continues at coordinate 5,702,992 of CM024594.1, read as the reverse complement.
GCTATGCGTGCCACTGCCTCGGCCAGTAGGGATAACGTGTCTCGCTGCTTCCTCCAATCCCCTTTTTCTTTTTCATTTTTTATGTTTTGCTTTTTATGGTCACATTCTTTTCTCACCATGCGTTTGATTCAGGGGTTATGAAAAAAAACAGCTGAAGAAATTATTGGATGAAGAGTTGCGATATTTAACGGGAAAATGGGGAATTGCAAGAAATTCATTGCCCCGAGAATGATAATATTTAAAGATGAAATGTGTCTTGGGATGCGCAGTTCAAACGCTAATTGTATTTTTTTTTTTTTGGAAATAATTGTGATATAGACTATTCAGGATTCTTTGTCCATAAAGAAATCTTTTTAATAGAGAGGAGCTTTTTTTTTTTGTAAGACGATTCGACACATTATACAAAAGCAATTTACAACACTGACACATGATAATGAATGTAAATAAATGGAGTTGAGCTGGACTTCAAAATCATAGGGTTATAGTTGGATTTCAAATGGTACCTGACAAATTCAGAAGGTCTGGTGGTGGCAGAAGGCACTTGGACATACAAAATCCCAACTTTAGACACTATACCAAAAGAATTTAATATTGAGATCCTTAACAGTGGACATCACCAGAAGCGTGTTCTCTCTTCCAAAGGTATAATTGCTTTTCTTCATCTAGCGAGAAGTTCTGCAAAATATCGACGAGTGGTAGCCACTGTTTTTGAAAGTTTCTTAAACAGTGGCGATCTGATGCTGAGTACAGTACCATTAACTAGTTGGACTTAGGCATGAAAAGGTGCCGTGGGTCCTCAACAGAAACTTAGAAAATGAAGGCAGGGTAATCATCCTTCACCAGCTTAGTATTAGGACATGTACATCAGTTTGGCTCTGCATTTCTTCCCCCATTTTTTTGCATGATATGGGATTGTTGCAATACTACGCTAACCCAGCAAACTCACATTCTCATGCGGCTTCTGGTGAGCCACCCTTACTTCTAGCAGTGTCGATTCACTGTGCGGCAAGAGCGGCTATAAAAGAAGCCAGAAAACAGCTCCATTCTTGGAGTGGTCATGACGAGTGCAACTCGATATTCCAGCTGGGTGTCCCCGCAACAATGCCGGTTGTGAAGAAGCTTTGTGGGCTTAGATAGTGTGGAGAGTTACTTGGACTGGAGATTGGGGAAGGAGCAGAAGGCATGAGACCAGCCTGACCATCTCCTTCCCTACCACAGGTGCCAGAAGAAGATAAGTATACTCATTATACAGTATATATCTGAGATAGTAGATGGGTTTTTTGTGAAGGATGTAAAGTAACTTTCATCTCCTGAAGTGATTCTTGAGGAATCCTTATCGAGGAGGATGCTCAATAATACGTCGCCATGTGATGTAACTCCTTTGAATATGCAACGGAGGAAGAAAGTGTGGTTTCGATGCGCAGCTGCCGGAGTCGAGGAGTTGTTGATTCATTGCACTTGTGCATGGAAAAGTCGCTGCTGTGCATGCATCTGCTCGACGACTTTCGTTTCTAACGAGGCTCGACGACTGTCGTTTCTAACGAGTGTGCTAGTGCTGTGCATGCATCTGCTCGACGACTTCGTTTCTAACGAGTGTGCTAGTGCTGTGCATGCATCTGCTCGACGACTTCGTTTCTAACGAGTGTGCTAGTGCTGTGCATGCATCTGCTTGACGACCTTCGTTTTTAACGAGTGTGCTTGGGCACTCTTTTAAGTAAAGTAATCGAGAACGCGTTTCGGTCTTCAAGGAATTGACTTTTCTTTTTGTATTATTCACTTCACCAATCTCCAATACGCAAGTGGAGTTCGAGGATAAGTTTTCAAATGATATTGCTACTTATCTTTTTGCTCAACAAAAACACACGTTGCACGAACATTTTGCAGGGTTAATCGAATTGTAAGGCATCCAATACGCAAACAGAATACGAGGATAAGTTTTCAAATGATGTTGCTACTTATCCTTTTGCTCAACAATATCACGTTGCACGAACATTTTGCAGGGCTAATCGAATTGATAAGGCAATTGAGCTTATTTGTTTCGAGAAGCATGGAATTTCATGAGAGGACTTTGGGAGACGGTATCTCATTGTTCAGGAATCATTTTCGGGCAATTTTTCTTTATTTTATTCTGCATAACGTTTCAATAGGAATCTCTTAGCAAACATAAAATTGATAAAAACTGGGTGGAATCTCTTATTCACTCCGCCGAGGCCGGCAATCTCGCCACTCACCCAATCTAGATGAGCTCAAGCTTTGCCAAGTTCGGCAAGCTTGAGCCTCGCCCTCATCGAATCTAGCCTTGGGCGAGGCTGGAGTTGGCTTGTGGCTAGTCGTCGGCCGCCGCCGTGGTTGGCGATTGACCAAGGAAGAAGAAAGAGAAAAGGGAAGAAAAAGAAAAAGAACTAAAAACTCAATTTTTTAAAAAATAAAAGAGAAAAAGTATAAAATAAAAATAAAAGGAAAATGTATTTAGTGAAAGAAAGTGATATGGAAGAAGTTATGGAAAATGTTTTCATTTTTCAGAAATAAATTTTCCCTATTTATGAATGTGTTTTTTTAATAGCCGAAAACGTTTTCCCTGACTAGTTTATTTTCCATGAAACGAATGCCGAAAAATTTGTAAAACGTTTTCTCATAAGTTATTTTTATAAAACGAGCAGAGTCAAATTTGGCGATGAAAAATGAAAAATCAATCGACTAGTGCACGGTTTCAAAAGCCAAAAAATATTTCTCTAATAGCATAATTACTAGGACTAATATCATGACTAAAGGCTCTCTTTACGAGCGACATATATTTTCTGCCACTAAATTACTCTTAACGTAACTTTTGTAATACCCAAAAGAACAATGGATAATTAAAAATTATATATAATAAAGAGAAAACGTTCACTTCGCTATGTTTTTCTCTTAAAAGCGATCTAATAAAATCAAAGACTGCTTTTTATTGTTAACGTTCGGACAAAATTTTATATTGATTAGAGTTTATGAGTACGAACAATCTTCCCTATAGTTCTCCGAGTACATAAATACAGAGGAATAAAACGAAATTCTCATGCTGTTTTATCCACACAAAAAAAAGAGATAGAGCAAAGGATCTGATGGGAATTTTATGGGAGTTGCAGAGGTAGATATGATAGAAATCTAAATGTATGAGGAGTACATGAAGAGTGTTGGAATGTGAAGGATTACGATGGCTTTTGAGAAAGGGGTGTAATAAGATAGAGAAATAATATTTTTCTTCTTGAATAAATTTATTAAGACAAATTAATATAACAGAGATGAATTAACAAAAAAAAAAAAAAAAAAGGCCATTTCCCTAAAATATATTCAAACTATATGAAGATAGTATAAAAAGTGCTACCGTGTATGGTAGAGTTAAATTTATTAGTATATATTGAGAATCGTAATGGATTTAGATATCTTAGAATAATTGTCTACTTTATAACTAAATATTTGTTTAAAATAAAATAATTATTCAATGTCTTAAATCTAGTGATACAAATGTTAATTCACTCATAAATTTTTTAAATTTTGTCAATGGAATTATAGACCTTTGCATGAAATTTCAAGATAATTCTTCTAGCCAATGGCCGTCGAAAATTGCCGATGTCTCTTTTCTTAGTTTTTTTTTTTTTTTTTGGTCGGTTCTCTTTTCTTAGTTAAGGAGTAGCAAATTAGCACTTTATTGGCACGTCACAAAATAATTATTGCATAGTGGATTATAATGCATTGAATGTGTATATACATAATATTAAATCCTTACAAATCTAGTTCAAAAGATAAATAAAAACTTGATCATTAAATGTGTACGTATGTAACAACAAGTCCTTACAGATCTTATTAAAAAGATAAATAATCAAAACTCGATTATGCTAGTGACACGATGTGAATTTCACACAAAAACCGAAACGATTTCCTTTCTTTATTTTGCCAGCTTAAACGATTAAGTGAATGGAGTCATATATGTACGTACATAACAACAAGTCCTTATAGATATGTCGCCAGTGAGGCTCTTAATGAGTCTCTTAGTTAGCACGAGCAAATCCGTCAAAGAATACTCCACCACGAGCTACCAAAGCACGCTCAATCAATCGTCAATGATTCAAAAGATAAGGAATCGAAACTCGATTATACTAGTGACATGATGCAAATTTCACACAAAAATTGAAACGATTTCCTTTCTTTATTTTACCAGCTTAAATGATTAAGTGAATGGAGTCATAAGTAATCACAAGCCCGACTATAAAGTGCATGACTTAACGTGCTGTAGCCCTCGTCTTTTGGGCAAGAGTTGTGTAAAAATATTAGAAGCGTTAACTGCGGTCGAATGAAAAAAATCAAAAGTAGAAAGAGCAGGTGAGGATCCACGTGACTGACGTGACCAGTCTTTATGACAAGAGATGGGTTCAACCTTGATCCGCGGAACTTCGCAGCAGAGAATTGATTAGCTATTACCAAAATAGAATAATGCTGGATCGTCGCCGGATCTGGCGTTTGCAGAATTAGGGCCGTTTGTTTGTGTTCCTCGTTTTTGTTTATGAATAGATTTTTTAGTTTTTTATTTTCAGAAACAAAAAATGAACAGAAATGCATTTATTTGTATTTTTGTTCTAAATTTATTTTTTTGTTCCTGAGAACAAAAAAACAATAAAAACAAGAAACAAAAAAAAAAAAGAATAATTTTTCTCTCTCCTCTCATTTTTTTCTTTTTTTTTCTACTTTTCTTCTTCTTTTGCTTTGGCCAATCACCGGCCTTGGCCATGGCCGGCGACCGGCCACAAGGAAAAAAAAAATAAAAAAAAAAAAAAAAATTAAAAATTAAAAGAAATAAAAAAAGAACACAAATTTATCAAACGTGTTTACTGTTCTTTTTTATTCTAGAACAGTTTACCAAACGCGTTCTTTTGTTCAAAAATGTTTCCCGGAACAGAAATAGTTTTTTATTTCTGTTTCCCGAAATAAAAAAACAACATAAACACAAACAAACGCACCCTTAGACTCTGCCGCCAAAGCTAACTGAGAATCCGTGCACAGCTCGGCCCAACAGCAGTGGAGGGAAAAAAATAACCAAAATGGCTTTCAAGTGAGCTTTTTCTCGTCTAAGATTATTACAGAAGGAACGACCAGAATGACAGATGCAGGGGATTGGCGCGAATATTGCAGTTTGAAGCAATGTCTTGTCGTGAAGACTTAACGCGTGTAGCGAGGAGAAAATAACGACAACGGGGCAGATTCAATTAGAAAAATGATGTCCCTTGACAATTAGCAAAAGTTTACTATATTCCTAGTGATGTGGGACATGTGAGAGAGAGTGAGAGAGAAGCAAAGAAGAAGCTCAGGACTTCTCTATAAAACCCTCAACCTTGTCGCTTGTACTTCACAGTGTAGAGAAGTTCAACAAGCTAGTAAGTTCAACACACATTCACTTGCTTCACATTTCATGCCTCTTTATTTTTATCGATATATTTTCGCCACTTCACATACTTAACACTCTTCTCTCACTTTGAACAAGATTATTTCTACGCGGCATGCGTTGGTATCATGCTTTACATCGCTTCCGTGCATTCTCTCTCTGAAGTGTTTACTAGTATTGTCCCGAATTATCAGGCTCAAAGGTGATATGGCGTGCGAGATTTTGAGACGTCGCGTACCCTTTGAAGCATTGCTGCTTTTGCTATGCTTCTGGGCTGCATCTGTCACCGGATCGGAGTACATGAAGTACAAAGACCCGAAACAGCCAATCAATGTGAGGATCAAGGATTTGATGAAGAGAATGACGCTTGCCGAAAAGATCGGCCAGATGACCCAAATTGAGAGGTCTAATGCATCAGCTGATGTTATGAAGAACTACTTCATAGGTAAAAAGTACCAGTTTTTTATCGACAGACATTACGAAAAATTGGGGGATGTGGTCAAAACCTCAGTCTCGAGGCCAGTTTGTGGCCAATGAGGCGAGGCCACATAGTGAAATCTAGTCTTCTGTTTTTTATGCTTATTTCAAGTCTATTGGAGGAAGTTATAGCTATATTTATCGGCACTGAATGTTATTAGTTTGACCAGGGAGTATCTTGAGCGGTGGTGGAAGCGTACCGGCCACAAACGCCACGGTCGAGGCTTGGGTGAATATGGTCAACGAGTTCCAGAGGGGAGCTCTATCATCCCGTCTCGGCATTCCGATGATCTACGGGATCGATGCTGTTCACGGCCAGAACAATGTTTATAAGGCAACTGCATTCCCTCACAATGTCGGCCTCGGTGTAACCAGGTATGCACACATATTCCTAGTCGTGTTGTCCTAATTCTTTATGCACTCCACAACATTTTCCATAGTCCTAATAGGATGAAAAGAGGTATAACTTTGTATTTACTCCGAAAAATTCACTAATGTAGTTTTATACCTCAGGGACCCTCAACTTGTGAAGAAGATAGGAGCCGCGACGGCTCTGGAGGTCAGAGCCACTGGAATTCCCTATGTTTTCGCACCCAGTTTAGCGGTAAGAGAAATGATGAACACTCATTTGTAATATCTTTTCTTGGAAGTACCTTGCCGTATGATCAGTTAATATTCCTTAATGCGTGCGAGGGCCAATTTTTCTTTCTCTGTATCACCAACAATCTCTCAAGTTGATTTCCCTTTATTGTATTTTTACAGGTATGCCGAGATCCTAGATGGGGTCGATGCTATGAAAGCTATAGTGAGGATCCAGCGATTGTCAAGACGATGACTGAGATAATACCTGGTCTACAAGGAGATATTCCTCCTGGCTCTCCGAAGGGTGTCCCTTTCGTGGCTGGAAAGTAAGTGACTTGACCGTATGCATATTGAAATAATATCTCCAATGCTCAGGACATGGTCGTACGACTGCATAGAACTCCTCTTTCTTTGCTGTTTCAAATCGACATGATGTACGGTTCAAGCATAAGCTCTTCGCAATAGTTGCGTGGCATAAGTGACACGCTTTTTCTGTGAGAATACGAGGTATCTTAACACCGAAGTCATAAACAACAAGAAGAACCTCGTGCAGCAAACCACATTCGAAGTTAGCTAATTAGTAATTTTTTCTTTGAAAGGAAAAATGTCGCAGCATGTGCCAAGCACTATGTTGGAGACGGCGGCACGACCAAGGGAATTAATGAGAACAACACGGTGATTGACTTCCACGGGCTCGTTAGCATCCATATGCAGGGGTATTTTAGCGCCATAATCAAGGGCGTCTCCACAATAATGATCTCCTACAGCAGCTGGAATGGGGTAAAGATGCACGCCAACCATGATTTAATCACGGGTCTCCTCAAGAACAAGCTCAGATTCAGGGTAAGCATCATACACAAGTATACAGCCCGAAGAGATCTCTTTTTAGCTGTGAAAACTTTGGTCATCTCATAGCTGAGGAACTTCTTATGTCCTAGGAAAATGCTTAAGAAGCCAGTAACATTTTTTTTTGTGTGGCTTCAGGGGTTCGTCATCTCCGATTGGCAGGGTCTCGATAGGATGACGCCCATACCGGGCAGCAACTATACATACTCAGTGCAAACCGGAGTTCTAGCTGGAATTGACATGGTAATGATCCATTTGCTTCAGGATGACAATAAATTCTTTCAAAAGTTAGCGAGTATATGTTCTTCCAAAGAAACCATAAGTATTACCCCTGAATAGTTTCTCCAACGGTGACATAGATCATGGTTCCCTACGAATACACCGATTTCATTGGCAACCTCACAATGCTTGTGAACAAAAACTTCATCCCCATGAGCCGTATCGACGATGCTGTGAAGAGGATCTTGCGGGTGAAATTCACCATGGGCCTTTTCGAGAACCCAATTGCCGATCTAAGCCTGTCCCATCAACTCGGTAGCCAGGTTTGTGACCCTGAGTGCACAATTCGAAATTCCACCGATAAACTAACAACAGATTAACCCAGTTAACCATTAAATTTGTTTACAGGAGCATCGAGAGTTGGCGCGCGAGGCCGTGAGGAAGTCACTCGTGCTGTTAAAGAACGGCAAGCCTGGTCAAGAACCGGTGCTTCCACTTCCAAAGAAGGCGCCAAAGATACTAGTGGCCGGGACTCATGCTCATAACTTGGGCTATCAATGTGGAGGCTGGACCATCACATGGCAGGGCACTAGTGGCAATAACAATTCAGTAGGTAATGTGTCGAACAACTTTGACTCAACTATTTTCACTTGGTTGAAGTTATTATTGGGGCTGATTAGAGAGGTAAGGAGAGTAGCTGGTGTTAGAAAGGAACTTAATGCTTAGCATAATTTTGTACTTAACAATTACTCACAGGAACTACAATCCTGGATGCTGTGAGAAAGACGGTCGATCCAAGCACCGAAGTTGTGTACTATGAGGAACCGGATGCGGGATATGTTGAGTCGAGCAAATTCTCCTATGCTATTGTCGTTGTGGGTGAGCATTCTTATGCTGAATCGTATGGCGACAGCTTAAACATGTCGATACCCGACCCAGGCCCGAGCATTATCAAAAACGTGTGCGGATCTGTTAAGTGCGTCGTGGTAATCATATCAGGCCGGCCAGTTGTGATCGAGCCGTATGTGCCCCAAATGGATGCGCTTGTCGCAGCTTGGCTTCCGGGGACCGAAGGCCTGGGCATAACCGACGTGCTTTTCGGTGATTACGGATTCACCGGCAAGCTTGCGCGCACCTGGTTCAGGACAGTTGACCAGCTGCCAATGAACGTGGGCGATCCGCATTATGACCCATTATATCCATTCGGGTTCGGTCTGACGACAAACCCAGTGAAAGATAACTGAATTCCGGTTTCCCTCTCAGGGTGACAACCCATGTTCCTGTACTCTTCGAATAAAAATTAAGGAAACAGATGCAAATGTTGCAGCAAAGGTTACTATCATCGTAGCAGCAATTATGCTTCTTCAACACGATTTTTCGCCAGCTAAACTTCACTAATTACCTGTGGGAGAATTGATGAAATGCGCCTACACTATAAGACTTTAGTCATGAATTTTCGGTCTAACTGTTTCTGTGCAAAGTCTTGTTATTAATGTTCAGGGTGGCTTGATCAGTGACGGAATCAAAGAAAAGGTCAGAAGCGGACATGTTTGCACAAAACGAATATGACAGGAGATAAAATACAAATTACAAAAAGAAAATCTGAATATGATATGACACAGTATGCCTCTCATAATATGTTAACATGAACTAACATGTTTTCATGATAATTAATTATGTTCTCACTCCTTGAGCAATGTCATGATGAACTAATAAGATAATTAATAACTTCAATTAAATGGAGAAATGAAATATTTAACGTGGTTTAACACTATATAGAGTATTTTCTAGGAAGCAAACATGGAACGAACATTTTATAATACTTTTCAATAATTGAAAACAAACGTTTGTCCAAAATATGGAGATATGAAGTAAGAAAAGAATGAAGCTGATTGCTGCATATGAAGGTTTCCTTTTGCAACGATGGTTTTCTTTTTTTTTCTTTTTTTTGAGGTCGGAACGAGGGTTTTTGTTATTCATAAGAAGGATTTGGTTCTTCTCCTGGAGTAAACATGTTTTAATGTTTCTCAAGCACATTTTTGCGCAACGAACGTTTCTGTTATTGTAATTTCTGAAGTCCTTTATGGAGATATTCTATTTCTACGTGCCCTAACGTTATACCTTTTACTGTAGAGATTGCTTTAAAGTTTATCGTTCTGATTGTGTGAGAGATCTTGTGCTCCATTAATTCAAACACAGTGTCTTTTGCTTCCGGTGATTGTTCCTTACCAGCTGAATGTGTTATCTTCCTCGGGAGTGCGAATATCCCAGGATCACCGCTCATCTGAGTTCGCACGCCGATCCCAACCAAAAACCCAAAATTCATAAACGAAGAGTGGAATGAAATTCATAATGAACTTCAAGATCCCGTCCTAAGTAGTAGAGATAGTTAAGGACCGGAAATTTTGTGCTTTCTTCATGGTCGAAAATTTAATATTGCATGTCGGATGGGAATGCATTGAATATGGACTATGTGTTCAAAAATCTCGTGACATGGGGCTTGGTGGTAAATGTGCACATGCGTATCGTCTACCAAGATGGAAGATATGCGTATGTTAACCAGTCCGTACAAATCTAGCTCACAAGATAAAGAATTGACACTTGATTAATTTCAAATAAAAAATTATATAATTCCCTTTTTTTTATTTTGTTAACTTAAATGATTAAGTGCACGGAGTTTTATCTACTCATGAGCCCAATTATAAATTGCATATGTTATAAACAAAGAGGCCTAATTAAGCAATTTTAGCCCTCATTTTTGGGCCAAGAATTGTGTAAAATAGAAGCATTACTTGTAGTTAAGGAAAATAAATCGGAAGTTAAAAGAACATGTGAGGATAAAATGACTCACGTTATAGAATAATGCTAGATCGTCACTAGATTTAGCATTTGTAGACTTAGAATCTGTTGGCTCAGTTGACTCTGATCCATGTACGACTCGGCTCATCGGTAGTGAAGAAAAGAATAACCAAAATCCGTTTTAAGTTGGTCTTAGAATAAGTTGCAGTAAGCTTTACTTGTCTCGTAAAAGTACAAAAGGAACGGCCGGAAGGGAAGATGCTAGTGATTCATGCGAGTACTGCAGATTTGAAGCAAGCTCTAGTCGCGAATTCTCAATGTGTGTAGAGGTTTACACATGAGGCGGAGTGCTTAGAAAAATGATGTCCCTCGACAAGTAGCTAAAGTCAATTTTCCATGTCTGTTCCCAACGTTGTGATTCATGAGGGGTGGTGTTATTATATTCCTAGTGGTTTGGGACATGTGAGAGAGAGTGAGAGAGAAGCAAACGAGAAGCCCAGGACTTCTCCATTAAATCCTCTGTTGTGGGATAGGAGGATCAGCTACAATGTTAGTTGAAAACTCTTTACCCTCAGTAGAATAGTATGGTGTGCCCTCAAAAAAGATAACATCAGCATTAACATATTGGGTATAAGTTGTAGAATCATAACACCGATATCCCTTCTGTGTATGTGAATAGTCGAGAAAAATACATTTAGTAGCACGGGGAGATAGTTTATCAGAACCGGAATGTAGGTTATGAACAAAACAAACACACCCAAAGATGCGCGAGGTAAGAGAGAATAACGGCTTGTCAGAAATACAACACTAATTGGTGACTAATGATTGAGGACAGTGGAAGGCATACAATTTATAAGGTAACATGCGGTAAGGACATCATCACTCCAAAATGATTTTGGCACATTCATATGAAATAAGAGTGAACGAGCAACTTCTAGAAGGTGACGGTACTTTCTCTCGACCACACCATTCTACTGAGGGGTATAAGTACAACTTGTTTGATGTATAGTGCCAAGATTAGAACAAAACAAAGAAATTGATTTCTGTGTATATTCTAAAGCATTATCTATTCGCAGAATTTTAAGGGATGTATTGAACTGATTAGTAACCTCACGATGAAATAATTGGAAAACATATAAAAATTCAGAACAGTCATGAAGCATATAGAGCCACGTTAAACGAGAATAATCATCCACAAAAGTAACAAAATACTTAAAACCATTTCTACTAGCAATACAGGAAGGTCCCCAGATGTCCGAATGAACAAGTTCAAGTAAAGTAGATGCACGAGAATCATTATGACTAGAAAAAGAACTACGATGATGTTTCCCAAGTTCACAAGCCTCACACTCGAGAGTAGAAATTGATTTACACTCGGGAATTATTTGTTGTAACTTAAATAAAGATAAATGCCCTAAACGAGAATGCCATAATAGGGGGTAATAGAACTAGCAGCTAGACCATTGGAATGCCATAATAGGGGGGTAATAGAACTAGCAGCTAGACCATTGGCGTCAGCAGTGGAGACACCATTTAGATAGTAGAGTCCATCACGTTTATGCCCTCCACCAATCATCTTCTTTGTCTGAAGGTCCTGAAAAACACAAAGAGATGGGTAAAATGTAACTAAACAACTAAGAGCTTTAGTTAATTGACTAACAGATAACAAATTTAAAGGAAGTTGGGGAACATGTAAAACAAAGGACAAAGATAAGGAAGATGTAAGTGAAACAGTCCCTGATCCAACCACTTGAGTTAAGGAACCATTAGCTAAAATAACTTCAAATGAAGGACTAGAGTTATGGTGGGAAGAAAATAGTTCTTGCTTACCCGTCATATGACTAGAAGCTCCCAAGTCAATGACCCAAGAGGTGTTAGGAGACAAAGTAGAGAAGGAGGCCATGTTACCTGTACGTGCAAGAGTGACAGTGGATGAGAAATTGGAAGCCTCTAGTTGTTGGACACGCTTGATGAGTTGTGCAACCATATCATCTCGAGCCGTAGACTCAGAAGAACTACCCCCAGGTGGGATAGATGGGTTCATGTCACTATAAGACACATTTCAAGCACTCCCTTCAGACACAGCAATATTTGCAGTAACTAATTGTTGAGCCCACTCAGGCTTGCCATGCTTGGCCCAACAAGTGTCAACAATATGATCGGATTTGCCGCAGTATATACACTGACGGCTATCTCGATCAGAACTTTGTCCACTACGTCCACCACCATGACTATGACCACAACCACCATTACTAGCCACAAATGCTTAATTGTCTTTAGATGACTTAGAAGACAGAGGGACAATGGGCTGAATTCGACAAAATGCTTCATTCATAGAAGGAACTCTCTCGCTAGCAAGAAGCTGACTCTTCACAAGCTGTAAGTTGGCATTCAAGCCAGATAAAAACTTGGTCACTTGAAATTCAGCTCGTTGTGTCTTAAGTCTCTCAAGATCAGTAGTGATGGGCTAATAAAGATTGAGTTCTTCCCACATACCTTTCAAAGCACTATAATACTCTCCAAGAGACTTGTCTCCCTATTTAAAATTAAAGATCTTCTCATATAGTTCATAAACTCTAGACATATTTTTGTCTTGTGAGTAACTCTCCAAAAGATCATCCCATACTCCCTTAGTAGTTGTGTGGAACATGACATTAGCAGCAATGGATGGTTCCATGCTATTCCATAACCACACCAGAAGTGTATCATTCTCTCTCATCCAATCACTATAGTCTCTAGAATTTTCAACAAAAGGGTCTGTGGTAAGATAATGAAATTTCCTTTTGGCATTAGTATAGACCTTCACAGCTTGGGCCCATAACAAGTAATTGGAGGATCCATTTAATTTAATAGTGGTAATTTGAACATTGACACTATCTGTAGGAGCCTTAGTATCACTCATGACAATAATCTCAATATAAATATATCTACCACTAATCAAGTAGGCTGAAACTTTAATGCAAGAAACAAAATAGCAACACTGATGTATAATCAAATGTAATTGGCTCCATCAATTAACCAAAGGGATGCTAAAAACTCATAAATATAGACTGTCGTATAGAAGAAGATATCTGACCAAAAATCTCAATTCAAATAATTATATGCTTGACGGAAACCCAACAAGACCAATCAACCATAATTAATAAAGTACTCTGATTCTTGAATCCGCTGATCAGTAAATGTTGTAATCCATGTTCACAAACCGAACCTGATGAATCTGATATCTTCCTATCTCATATGTATCAAGACTTGAAGAGAAAACAAATAAAAATTACAACTTTAGGTGGCGGTGCACTAGAGAAGAAGTAGGGTTACTAGGGGACTCTCAAACCAACAATAGGATCAAGTAATCATGTAGTTAGACCTGCTCCGATACCATGTCACAAAGCTGATTAGAGAACCCACAGCAAATAGTAAGAGAGAAAGAAGAAGGGAGAAGGAATAGAGAAGAGGAGAAGGAGAATGTAAAAGAAAGAAACAAAGAAGGGGTTGTAGATTTCTGTAGTAACAGAAACCCTACACCCATTGTATTTATATTGAATATAAATTGTATATGACAATAATACCCTTATGTAAGTAAAAAAGGAAATAAAACTCTGATAATAAAGGAAACTTAATTAAAGTAACTTAACATCCTCAACCTTGTGACTTCTGGTTCACAGTGCAGAGAAGTTCAAGCAGCTAGTAAGTTCAACACGCATTCGCTTGTTTCACATTTCATGCCTCAGTCTCGTACCTCTTATTTTGATCAACATACTTTCACCACTTCACATATTTGACACACTCTCTCTCTCTCTCACTTTTAACGAGCTTATTTTCCACGCAGCATGTATCGGTTCATTTGCATCAGTTCTATGATGCCTAATTGCCTTCGCGTCTTTAATAGGTCTTAAAGCAAATTTTCATTCATTATATAGCTTTTTTGCATTCTTTTTCCGAACAGTTTACTATTATTGTCTCAAAATATCAGGCTAGAAGGCAACGTGGCGAGCGAGATTTCAAGACATCGCTGACCCTCGGTCACCAAATCGGAGTACGTGAAGTGCAAAGACCGAAAACAGCCCGTCAATGTGAGAATCCAGGATTTGATGAAAAGGATTATGCCAGCCAAAAAGATCGGCCAGATGACTAAGATTGAGCTGATTGTTGCATCAGTTATGAAAAACTACTTGATAGGTAAAAGTACTAGTTTTTCTTGACCAACATTGAAAAATTGGGGAATGTGATCAAAACCTCAATCTAATCTTTTATATTTCGTGCTCATCTCAAGTCTATTAGTGGAAGTTATAGCTATACCTTATCAGCATTGAATGTTATTGGTTTGTGCAGGGAGTGTCTTGAGCAGCAGCGAAGCGGACCGACCACAAACGTCTTGGTCGAGGCTTGGGTGAATATGGTGAACGAGTTCCAGAGGGGAGCTCTCTCAACTCGTCTTGGCATTCCGATGATTTACGGGATAGATGCTGTTCACGGCCACAACAATGTCTATAAGGCGACTGTATTCCCTCACGATGTTGGCCTCAGTGTGACTCGGTATGCATACATATTCGGTATTCCTAGCCATGTGGTCCTATTTCTTTACGTATTCTGTTCATTTCCATAGTCTTTAACAGGAGAAAAAAGGTACGACTTTGTATTTACTCCGAAGAATTCACTAAGGTAGTTTCATACCTCAGGGACCCTCAACTTGTGAAGAAGATAGGAGCGGCGACGGCTCTAGAGGTCAGAGGCACTGGAATTGTTTTCGCTCCCTGTATTGCGGTAAGAGAAATGATGAATACTCATTTGTAATCTCTCTTCCTGAAAGTACTTTGCCATATGATCACTTAATATTCCTATAACCGCGCTAGTGCCAATTTTCTTTCTCTGTATCAATGACAATCTCTCGAGTTGATTTCCAACTATTGTACTTTTACAGGTGTGCCGAGATCCTAGATAAGGTCGTTGCTATGAAAGCTACAGCGAGGATCCTGCAATTGTAAAGGCGATGACCGAGATATTCTTCCCGGCTCTCGAAAGGGTGTCCCCTTTGTAGCTGGAAAGTACGTGTGACTTAACCGAGTATACGCGTATAGAAAACCGAGTCTCACTTCTGATGCATTTGATTATAACACCAATGTTCAGGATACGGTCATATGACTGCATAGAACAACTCTTTGTTTGCTGTTCTAAATTGACATGTTGTATGGTTCAAGCATAAGCTCTTCTCAATAGTTTTGTTGCATAATGGACGCTTTTCTGTAAGTATACGAGGTATCTTCACATTGAAATCATAAACAGCGAGAATTAAAAGAACCTTGTTTAGCAGCCACATTCCGAGTTAGCTGATTAGTAAATTTTCAAGTGAGGTGAATCTTTTTCCTTTTTTTTTTTTTTGGCAACGATCAGCTGACCGTGAGCTTATAATCAAGGTAGACAATGCAGGACATGAGTTGTTTGCACTAAACAAATATAACATGGGGTAAAACACAAAATATAAAGAGAGAATCGAATATGATATGAAACGACATGCCCAACATTATTACGGAAGGCAACTTTGTTAATGTATGCCACACAACAAGAATCATGCTCTATTCTGGAGGTGGAACGTAAGGTCCCAAAGTAATAATAAGCAACAAATCCATAAGACAAATAGGAAAATTATTAATAAGTTCAATTACGCAAGATGGAAAACAACCAGAATTAACTACTTGAAGTTAACCCTAGTGACGATTATTCAAATCGAATCATGTCCTAAATCCCGAACCAACTTCTACCCAAAAGAATAAGGGTTGGAAAAAGAAATCTCCACCCAAAAAGAATCTCCTACTCAATGTTCATAAAAATAAGATAAAAACCTAGAATTTAGAATGACTAAGTTACGGTCTCATTGTCTCCCTCACTGTCCCCCAGTGGGCTCGCTGGTAAGACCGAAGCCCAGTGGGAAGAGCGGATCGTAGTGAGGGTCGCCCACGTTCATTGGAAGCTGATCCACGGTCTTGAACCATGTCATCGGCGACTTCCCGGTGAACCCATAGTCCCCGAACAAGACGTCTGCCACCCCTTCCCCCTCACTTCCCGGCAACCACGCGGCCACCAGCGCATCCATGCTCGCCACGAGCGGCTCGATCGTGACCGGCCTCCCCGAAACCACGACCACCACGCACTTCACCGATGAGCACACTTTGGAGATGATGTCCTCGCCCCGCTCAGCCAGCGTCAGGTTCGTGCTGTCCCCAGCTGTCTCCGCGTAGGGCAGCTCCCCGACCACAACGATGGCGTATGAGAAGTTGTGTGACTTGACGAAGTCAGCATCGGGGTTCTCGCTGAAGACAACCTCTGTGTCGAGGTCCACAGCCTTACTTATCGCACCTAGGATGGTGGTCCCTATTGTAAAAAGCACAAAATCATGAATCAACTTCATCAGAAACTCCATACTTTGATCAAACATGTAAATGTGAAAACGTCATGTCTTTACCGTGACATTGTACATTCGATATAACTCACAGTGGCAATAATATCGTTAATGCGGACATTGCCTTGGCTACATCTTACTCCTCAACATGACATCAATTATTGCGTACTAAAGAAGAAAGGAAAGAGAATGTACCACTGGTTAAGTTGTTGCCACTTCCACCTTGCCAAGTGATGGTCCAACCACCACATTGATAGCCCAGATTGTTGGCATGACTCCCGGCGACGAGTATCTTAGAGGCATTCTTGGCGAGCGGCAACGCCGGGGGATCCGCATTTTGCCCGTTCTTCAACAGAACCAGTGACTTCCTGACTGCTTCCCTTGCTAAATCCCTATGATCCTACAATGACACAGAATTGGAATAAAACAATGCTTGTGTACACTTCATATACAATCCATTCATATAAGTAATGTGCTCTTGCATCGTCTAACCTGGCTTCCAAGTTGGGAAAGATAGGTCTGATCCCCCAGAGGATTCTCAAATAGGCCCATCGTGAACTTCACCCTCAAGATCCTCTCGACGGCATCGTCAATACGGCTCATGGGGATCACATTATCATTGACCAGTTGGGTCAGGGCATCAATGAACACTGTATGATTGAAGGGAACCATGACCTAAGAGCAAAAAGGGGGAAAAAAAGCACTTGCCCATTAAGATTAATTTGGTGATCCAATACTTTTGCATGTAAAAAAAAAGGAGATAGCCATAATCACTGACCATGTCAATCCCTGCACCAATCCCCATCTGAACAGAGTATGTGTAATTTGCTCCAGGCGGGGTGGTGATCTTATCGATTCCTTCCCAATCGGATATTACGAAGCCCTACAAGAATTTAGAGTAAGTTGATTCAATTCAATCCATAGTCTGTATCAATCACAAATGGCAAGGCTGAGGCGAGACTAATAAATATACCCTAAACTTCAAGGTGTTTTTGAGGAAGTCCGTGACGAGAAAGCGGTTAGCGTGCATCTTCATTCCGTTCCAGCTCGAATATGAGACCATGATCGTTGAGACGCCCTCAATTATGGCTTTGTAATAACCAGGCATGTGAATGCTCAGCAGTCCATGCCAATCAGTCACTGTGTTGTTCTCATTGATGCCCCTCGTGGTGCCGCCGTCTCCCACATAGTGCTTTGCACAGGCCAAAACCTTGTCCCTATCCAAAGTAGAAGATAACAACATCATTTAACCTAGTCAAATAGTATGAGAGTTGCTCAAGACTCTACCCAGCATTTCAAAAGGGACTCTCGAGCCTTTTACATCGTCAGAAGACTTTAAAGTATTCGCTAATACGACACCTTCGACAAAATATGATACCAAGAGGGCGATTGACAAACCTTTTCTTGGTGGGACAAAGCTAAATAGGAACTAATCACCAGCTCAAACTAATCTAATCAAAACGAAAGCTTACTTTCCGCCGAGATAAGGGACTCCCTTTCGCCTGCCGGCTGGAATTTCTCCTTGCAATCCGGGGATGATTGACGTCATGGCTTTAACAATGGATGGATCCTCGCTATAACTCTCATAGCACCTGCCCCATCTTGGGTCTCTGCATGCCTAAATCAATGTTTCGAGGAACACTCAAAATTGGATACTTGTCAAAATTATCATAATTAAATTAATACTTACGGCAATGCATGGCGCAAACGCATAATTAATCCCTGTCGCCCTGACTTCAAGTGCAGTCGCAGCCCCGATTCTTTTCACGAGATCCGGATCCCTGAAAAGATAGACAGCGACTTTTCCTTAGATTATCAACTTAAACACTGGAAATTGTTGTCATATCATACAGAATCTGCTCAAGATAAGTAATTAAACAAAGATAATTGCATTGATGACATTGCAATCAACACCCTAATCACGTGCTAGCATAATGTGATATTTTGTAATTTTGATAGCAATGCTTGATCCTGCTATACCAGCTTCTCAAGGAACTGTCTCTTCTCATTATAGTGGGCTGTCACGTAGAGCAGAAAACACATATGTCAACAAATAGAATTCTAAAATATGCTTACCTCGTAGCCCCGAGACCAACATTATGTGGGAATATGGTGGCTTGATACACGTTATTGTGCCCGTGGACTGCGTCGATGCCATAGATAATCGGGATCCCAAGGCGACTAGAGAGAGAACTGTTTTGGAACCCATTCACCATGTCCATCCAGTCTCGAGCCTTGGCTCTGGGGAATGGAGAGACCCCTCCGCCGCTGAGCACGCTGCCGATGGAGTAGTTTTTCAGGATTTCGGGGGTGACCACGGAAGAGTCGACCTGCGTCATCTGGCCAATCTTTTCTTGAAGGGTCATTCTTCGCATGAGGTCTCTGATCCGCGCATGGACGGGTTGACTGGGGTCCATGTACTTCGAGTAGCCTTGATCGGCTGGCGCCGTTCCAGCGATCGCCGAGCAACAGCACAGGAAGAGGATCACTCCCATTGAAAGGAATGAAAGCTTTGCCATCTTTGTTTCGCTAATGTGAATGATCCTGCAGGATGAAGATGATCATCGACATGAAGAAGTGAATGCCCACAAGTTTGCTTGGTCTAAGAAAGAAATTATCAGGTTTGATTCGTGAAGTAACCAAGTTCACTAATGCAATCGAAAATTTCCCAATTCCGCCGATCTAAGTATTTCAAAAAAGTCAAGGTTGAATCCAGCACAAAGAATAACTCGTTAATCTACTTTACCACTAAAACTTTGAACAACTAATAAATTTGACTCGCAGAAACAAATCATCAAACATAAGCAAACGCAGTACGATGAGCAAAAGCAGATCTTTTTGTAATCACCTTCAATGCTTCTTCAACTTCAAGCTCTCACGCCTAAAAGAAGTGAGAACAGGCGACAGACTTTTTAAAGACGGTCAGCGAAATTCGTCACCAAAAGTCTGAATTGCTTTGACTGTGGTTTAATCTCCCTCTCTCTCTACTCTATATATATAAGACAACTCTACCCGAATTAGATTTGCTGCCGGAAGACATTATCACGTAATCAACCATCAGACAACTCTTACGCGGATTAGGATTATATATAAATCGGACAACTCCTACTCGGATTAGGATTGTTGCCGGAAGACATTATTACGTAATCAAGCATCATATATATATATATATATATATATATATAATCAGACAATTTCTACCTGGATTAGGATTGTTGCCGGAAGACATTATCATGTAATCAACCATTAGACAACTGCTATCCGGATTAGGATTACTGCCAACTTCTCTACTTTGGATGGATAAAGATGAGCACGTAGTTTCAAGACAATATCTGCAATTAAGATTTAAATTTTCTATTCCTAGTGTTAGGCAACAAATTAAGGATATGTTGAATTTGGGTTTATCAAGTAGCTTGGAGAGTGGTCTACAGACCTTAGCAAAAAGTGAAGAGATTAAGATTTCACAACTCGATTATCCGTTTCGTGTTTGGTAAACTTATTTCGGAAATAAAAATGAAAAAAACAGGTTTATTTATTTTATTTTATTTTTATAGATTTATGAAAGAATCAGTAAATGTCAGAAAACTGTTGATAAAGAAAATTACGAGGCACCGGATCGGACGACTCCACCATCCAAGTGATCGGCAATTGAATGAAACATAAAGGTTGCATTCAATTTAATTAACAGAGCATATAGGATTCATGCGAGCGCATCAATACATGCTCTATATAATTCATTTAGTCATAGCATTTGAATGAAATCATGTTAAACAAAGAAAATAGAAAAAGAATCATTGACATTGCATCTTAGTTATTTCATATAACTTAGGTCATGCATCATTCCCATAAAATAGAAAGTCCACGTGTTATTGCATGTCATCGCTTCCCAAGTTTAAGCTTGCAGATCCTATTGCAATTAAGTGATTTATAGAAACCGATGTCTGCTCTTGCGCTCCAGGTTCTTTATTGTTTTCGGTAATTTACTTACGTTTTGATTATTGAGTGTTATATTATCTTCACCCGCATGGTCATCATTTCACACATTAGTGACATAGGATAAAAGCTGACCAAGACAGCATGCAAAACACTTTTGGAATAAAGTGAAAAAGTGCCAAGAAAACCTTAGTTAATTTTAGCGTAATCAAATCCCCGAATTCAGTGAATCTCTAATTCGTGGAACTAAAATATAATCATACATTTTATTTAGGTGCATGATTGATCTTGCCTGATTAGTGGGGACTCCTAAAGGTTACATGATTGAATCTAGTATCGAGTTGTGGTTGTTAGGGCTTGTGCTAAATGTCGTGGTTAGTAATTCATTGGCCATCCTTCGGTGATTTATCTTAGGGAAGGTCACGACAATCAATTGGAAAGTAGAATAAAAACAAGAAGTTTTAGGCCAATACAAATCAACAAAATTTAAGAACAACTATGATATGTCGATACAAATTATCAGTCTTGAGGGTGCATAATAAAGCAAAGAAGTAGGCAAAAGAAATCGTATAGAATTTTTAGGGGAAAAAAATAGGCCTTTGAAGAAGGGAATTTTTTCGACCAAAAAAGAAAAGATGAGAATTTTAAAAAGAATCAATTAATTACGAAAGGTAAAAGTGAGGGTGAACTCGTGAATTCGGCCCAAAGAATTAGATTATTTTCATATTGACAATTGAAATGTGCTGGGGCATTAATAATCGCAACACCCCATGAAACGACAATACTCCAAAATACTATTAATAATCGACAACACCTCGTCGTCTATCGTCGATCGATCTGGAGAGTGGGTCTCGGCATATTGCGCAAAATCCGGCTCAAAATACCACTAACTGCTGTACCAAAAAGAAAAGCATCATATATCTACCTAAAATAACTTGACATGATAGAGTAAAGTACATTATAAAATCTGTGCAAAATTACAGAGATTTTGGACCATCTATACAATAAGTTTAAGATAGGTTGGACAATTACTCCGATTTCAAAATGACCCTTATATAACTTCTCACTGCATTACCTACTCAAATCATCATATTTTACATTTTTTTTTTCAAATCATTAAGTTTGCATGGTGTTCGAGACACTTTTCAATGTTATCGATTGAAGAGTTTAACGAGTGGTTATTCCGCAACGAGGTTACTAGCATGTGGCTTAGGTGCGTAATTCATGTTTTATTTTCCTCATGTAAGATGATGTGCCTTAATCGAGGAAATTACTAATGTAGTTCATTTGATCAATATTTGTAAGAAATCGATTACATAAACATTGACTATTCTACATAATATAGCCGGTATTGACATAAATAATTTCTGCAATTTTTTGAATGTTTCTTTTTTTACCCTTCTTCCACTACCAATCATCAAGTTTCCTTTACAAGAACCGACAATACTCACTCTTACTGGCCTCTGATGAGCTTGCCCTCCTCAAAATCTGGCAAAAGCCGACCTCGCTCGCCGAGCAAGGTTCACTCTCGGAGGGGTGAGGTCACCTATATCTAGCAAGGGTCAACCTCACTAGGCAATGCTGCAAGATCAACCCTCACAAGGATGAGGTTGCCCAAGGCTAGCACCCTTGCCTATGGCCGATCGTCAACCATCATGGAAGATGGTAACTGGTGGAGGAGAAGGAAAAAGGGGGGAAAAAGAGAAGAGAAGAACAAAAAAATTAAAATTTTATAAAAAATTATCCACATCAACGTTGATTATGCCATGTAAAACGATTAGTGTCAACATCTTTAATTCCGGCTAAAATTGATCAAATGAATTATATTAGAAAATTATCAAAAGGTTCGAGATTAATGGCCAAATTGAAAGTTTATGATTGAATTTGCATAGAAGAACCTCATTTAGAGTGTCTACTTCATAAAAATCGCCATTTACGCCTTCTTCTTATATGACCTAAGGAGAATTGGGAACTTGTATATTAGGATTTTGCTATCTTAAAATTTTTATAATATGAGCCAAAAAATATTTATGACTCTTTTTGATAATCATAACTTCCTTAATCCTTATCATTACAAAATAAAATTCTGACTCTCAAACGGTTTTATTCAATTTCTACGGAATAAGTCTCGGGCAATATTTTATATTTTATTTCTTCAATGAAGTCAAAGGTCCTCAGCTCTCGGACAATATAATTCGTAAGAAATATGGTTGACAGGTGAAGGCGCGTCTCCAGCTTTTCAATTCGGTGGACTTTTTCCATTCCACATATGATTTCTTCGATCCGAGAAATCCGAAGCCTGCAGTTCATTATTTCAAATTCTACAATCATAGTTGTCGGTGATTCATACATTCAACCGTCCCAGCAATTTTTAAATTTCAATATCCGATCTAGAAAATCTGGAAGGAATAACAGGAAAAGAAAATGTCGGAATTTTTTTCATTCAATACTTTGGACTTGTGTGACACCGACTCGCACGTTGTCGAAGCACGTGAATCTCATGTATGGCTCACTTAATAAATGGCTCATTTGAGTTGGATTCCAGGATTGATGTACTTAACAATTTTCAGGTAACGAAAGCATTTCGTTAGAATTACGTATGTTTGAAACATACTCGAGTATCACATAAATGGGAAAAGTTCTCATTCCATCCCGAAGAGACTTAAAAAAGGGACTTGATAATTCATGCTTTTCGTCCATTCACAAAGTCGTCGTTTTTCATTCTACAATGTAAAGTTCAAATTATAAAATCCTAACTCTAACATCATATTGCAATAAATCGATTATGGATATAAACTTTAATAAACCTAGTACTAATTCGGCATAACTTTTATTAACTAATGCTTTTCAAAATACATATTAAATAGCTGAATTGAAAAAATCTTCGATTCTAGTTATGTACATTTTTCCGATAAAACCATTGAGAGGGAGTTATTCCTACTTTTGTTTTTCCGATACCCAAACCCCCTTAAAAAGGTGGAGATTTGAACCTCCCACCTCCCCTTCCAAGCTGAAGTTTGAGACAAATCTCAATAGTTAAGAGAGAAATCACTTTGTGTCTCTCCCACTAGTTTTAAATTTAATCACATTTAATGTATAACCAGCTAAAAAATTCAAAAAAATAAAAATAAAAATCTCCACCTATCCTTTTAAATTTATCTACGTTGTCGAATTATTGTTCCTAAAAATTATGTCAGATTCTATCATGACTTGAAAAAGGACAATGTTAAGCCTTACCAAACACGCTTTCTTTTCCCCTATTTGCATTAGTGAGCTTTATTAAAATGTGTTATCTTTCAAATTTTTAATTTGTTTTGTCGCTGCACCAAACGGCTCCACTTGCTTCCGAGGGTTTGAACAGAGCGAATCCGATTGGGCCGGAGTCCACCGCCGGAGATCGCCGACGGTGTCGCCGTCTGCTCTGCTCGACCCCGGCCAATCCGCGTCGTCGAAAATCTCAACCTCGACGCGCGCGCAGTGCCAGAGACGGCGACAGCGACGGAGAGGATACGGCGCGTTTTGTCGGCAACGGTAACATTCGAGGGCTGGCTCACGTGGGCGGCGGGGAGGCGCACGTGCTCGGCCGTCCTTTTGCCAGGCATCGCTTTGCGTGCCACTGCCTCGGCCAGTAGGGATAAGTTATAACGTCTCTCGCTGCTTCCTCCAATCCCCTTTTTCTTTTTCATGTTTTGCTTTTTATAGTCACATTCTTTTCTCACCATGCGTTTGATTCTGAAGAAATTATTGGATGAAGAGTTGCGATATTTAACGGGAAAATGGGGAATTGCAAGAAATTCGTTGCCTCGAGAATGATAATATTTAAAGATGAAATGCGTCTTGGGATGCGCAGTTCAAACGTTAATGGGTTATTTTTAGGGAATAATTGTGGTATAGACTATTCAAGTTTCTTTGTTCATAAGGGAATTTGTTTAATAGTGAGGAGCTTGTTTTCTGGTAAGGCGATTCAACACATTGTACGAAAGCAATTTGCAACACTGAGACATGACAATGAATGTAAATAAATGGAGTTGAGCTGGATTTCAAAACTACAAGGTTACGGTTGGATTTCAAATGATAAGACGTGCTCAAGGTCTCGCGTATGATTGGTTAAGAATTTGATTTGTCGGTTTCCTAAAATTCTAACTAGAATGATCTTTTACTAAAATGACCTATTATACTCAATCGGTCGTATTTTCTTCATGTTGATGAATACGCTTATTCAACATATTAATAAGTAAATATTTAATGAGTTTGGTCTTAAGTTCTCGACACAAATTTGAGACTTCAATTTGAGAACCTATCTGGAATTATACTATCCACGTCAAATCAAGATCACACGTATTCGAAATTCAAAACACCAAAATCACATTATTTAGCTATTCTTGTATGTATTCCTTTCGCGATAAGATTAATCAACTCCATCCACTCCGTTTCTCTTGAAAAAGCAGAGGCCTCGAATTATCAAATCCCAATCATGATTGATCCTTCCGACACAAGCGGCAATTAAAGCTAATCGCGCTTAACGTTGGCCGCGTACTTTTACTCTCTCTCTCTCTCTCTCTCTCTCTCTCCTCTCTGTCTCCAACGGATAGGATAGAGATTCAGACATGCCCCCCAATTCCAGCATGCTGCAGGCTGAGGATGAAGTCTCACACGTCCAAAAAAAGTTAGAAAAAGAGAAAAGAAAGCACCGTCGATATCGAAACCAGCACGCCAGAAATGGATTGAATAATAGTGCAGAGACAGCTCCCCTATAAAGAAGTGGCGCTTTTCATTTCCCTTTCTCCACATCCCCAAGCCATCGCCCTCCATCTCCCCTCCCTACCCATCATCGTCGAACGACGCCTCTGTCGCTCCACCACGCACAGCTCGCGACAGAGAGAAACAGAGAGAAGAAGGGGAGAAGAATTCCCGAACCCAAGTGGGGAAAAAAACGATCTTTTTTCTGGCTCTCTCTCGCACTGCCTTAGAGTACGTTCATCTTCTTCTACCTCTGCTTCGTTTTCCCCGCGTCTGCATTCCGTCTTGTTGTTGTGTTACTGATGCGTTGCGTTCTTTTTTCGGTTTCCAGCTACGGACCCAGAAGGACGGTTTGGGGTGATGAGCGTGATGGGGAGATACTCGGTACCCATTAAGGCGTTCCTGCTGATATGCTGCTTGGCGGCTGTCACGACGGAGGCCGAGTACGTGAAGTACAGAGACGCGAAGCAGCCGGTGGGTGCTCGGGTCAGGGACTTGATGCGCAGGATGACGCTGGCCGAGAAGATTGGCCAGATGACCCAGATCGAGCGCAGCGTTGCCACGCCCGACGTCATGAAGAATTACTTCATTGGTAATGTGAATCGATCAGCTTGCTTCGAATTTTATTAGCTCTATGTGCTTTTTGGGAAAAATTTTGCAACTTTTTAGCTCATTGAGCTTGAGATGTTGATGTTCTTTGATGTTGGTCGAGCTACTAGACTGAAACAATCCGGCAATCACTGTTTGAAAAGAAAAAAGAAAAGATTAGGACTTGATGTTTTTGTACTGTGATTGATTGAATCTGTCTTGCCCTGATGTGAGAGGATCATGGGTATGTAACATTTCGTGATTTTGATGTATTTTGCAGGGAGCGTGTTGAGTGGTGGAGGGAGTGTGCCGGCGCCGAAGGCCTCGCCGGAGACCTGGGTGAATGCGGTGAACGAGATCCAAAAGGCTGCTCTTTCCACCCGACTCGGGATCCCGATGATTTACGGGATCGACGCGGTTCACGGTCACAACAATGTCTACAATGCCACCATTTTCCCGCACAATGTCGGCCTCGGTGTCACCAGGCACGATTCTCTTGACTAGTCTTAATTCGGGTGAAAAGAGTTGTCGGTGTAATTTTTCATTCGGATTCAAGCTTACTCGTGCACTGTTTTACAGAGATCCTGTGCTACTCAAGAAGATCGGCGACGCCACGGCACTTGAAGTTAGAGCAACCGGTATTCCTTACGCTTTCGCGCCGTGCATTGCGGTAAATTCGACGACCTTTTGAATACGAGAGAGATTTTTCTAAAGAAAAGTCTTGATTGAGCTCGAGCCGAAAGTTTTGTTGGATGTGTGACCGCTCAATCTTGTTCACAGGTGTGCCGAGATCCGAGATGGGGTCGGTGCTACGAAAGCTACAGCGAGGATCACCGGATCGTCCGGATGTTGACCGAGATCATACCCGGTCTACAAGGAGACCTTCCTGCCAATTCCCCAAAGGGTTTTCCGTTTGTCGCCGGAAAGTAAGAGCCTTTCGCGGTTAACTAATGACACCTACTTTTCCCATTCTGTTTTCATGTGCTTCTTGCTAGGTTGTCATGAGCTTTATCCATGATATGAATTCCAATCATTTCGGTCGGTGCTGTTCACGTTTGTCTTATGCATACATGATTGGCTCGTTGATTGATGTTGACCAGATGCGTGTAATATTTCAAGCCTTCGTGGGATGATGATGCTTGTTTGTCTCATGCGCGGACTTGCTTAATCTTGTGAGCTAATCACGCGATTGTAGTCAGTGCTGTTCACGTTTGTCTTTTAGTACTGATGCTGAGGTCTTGGATAACTTCTTTATTGGTCATACGTGGGAAGCACCTGGGGGTGGACCATGTTGTTCTCTAGATACAGAGCATAGCACGTCGAGTACATGAAAGTTGAACAGCTATGAATTCCACCCTTGTCCTGGTCAAGAGTGCTGTGATTTCACGGGTTGACTTGTCGATCTCCAATCTTGAATGTCCTGAAAGTTTCTCGTCGTCATTCTCGGGGTCCTATGCTTACTATTATGTTTGTTTTCGCTTAGGAACAAGGTCGCGGCCTGTGCCAAGCACTTTGTAGGAGACGGGGGCACGACAAAGGGCATAAACGAGAACAACACCGTCATTGATTACAATGGGCTGCTCAGCATTCACATGCCGGCGTACTTGGATGCCATTAGGAAGGGCGTCGCCACGGTCATGGTGTCGTATTCGAGCTGGAACGGCAAGAAGATGCACGCGAACCGTGATCTTGTTACTGGGTTCCTGAAAAACAAGCTAAAATTCAAGGTAAGGAAACAAAAAGGAGCCAGAGAATCGGATGTAATAAATTCACGATGTTTTGTGTTATTATTAATGACCAAACAGAGCTGAGAATATGAATTTTGCAGGGTTTCGTCATATCAGATTGGGAGGGTATCGACAGGATAACGTCTCCTCCTCATGCTAACTACTCCTACTCTGTTCAAGCCGGAGTCGGTGCCGGAATCGACATGGTGAGTTCAACAAGGATTGTCTCTCAGACTATGGATTTTGCTTATTTTCTTGATTGGTTGGCTCGAGAAGATGAATATGTATCTGATCTTCATTGCCTTTTTTCTCGCAGGTCATGGTGCCTTACAAGGTCAATGAGTTCCTTGATGACCTGACTAATCAGGTGCAGAACAACATAATCCCGATGAGTCGGATCGACGATGCCGTGAGGAGGATCTTGAGAGTTAAATTTGTCATGGGACTTTTCGATAACCCACTGGCCGATAACAGCCTGGCCAACCAAGTAGGAAGCCCGGTATGTCGCGCATCAATCGGCTTAAATGAGCAACGCGATCGATCTTTCCAAAGTCTTTCTGGCTAAAATTAAAATACCAATGTTGAACAGGAACATAGAGAATTGGCAAGGGAAGCTGTGAGGAAATCACTGGTGCTTCTAAAGAACGGTAAATCTTCGGGAAAGCCATTGATTCCGCTTCCTAAGAAAGCGCAGAAGATACTTGTGGCGGGAAGTCATGCCGACAACTTGGGCAATCAATGTGGAGGTTGGACAATTGCATGGCAAGGCCTTAACGGCAACGATCTGACGACCGGTATGGTCTGAGCATTTCTTGTTGGATCAAGTTGAATGAAAAATATTTCGATATAACTGATGGTTTAATTTTGACATGCTGCCAGGTACCACGATCCTCAATGCGGTCAAGGGCACGGTCCATCCTGCTACTCAGGTGGTCTACAACGAGAACCCTGATGCGAACTTCGTGAAGTCCAACAACTTTGCATATGCCATTGTCGTCTAGGCGAGCCGCCTTATGCAGAGACATTTGGCGACAGCTTGAACTTGACCATCCCCGAGCCCGGGCCAAGCACCATCCGCAATGTGTGCGGGTCAGTCAAGTGTGTGGTGGTTGTCATCTCAGGCCGCCCCGTTGTCATTGAGCCCTATGTCTCGAACATGGATGCACTGGTGGCCGCTTGGCTTCCCGGGACCGAAGGCCAGGGAGTTGCAGATCTCCTGTTTGGTGACTATGGTTTCACTGGCAAGCTTGCACGGACATGGTTCAGGAGCGTCGACCAGCTGCCGATGAATGTCGGGGACCCACATTACGACCCGCTCTACCCATTTGGGTTTGGCCTGACGACCAAGGGCACCAAGAAGAGCGATCCTACATATTCTTGAAAAGAATGACGTATTTGTATAATTTATGTTCCCTTCATCGGTGAGAAGAGTGAAATAGTATCTTAATTTTTTTCCGATTGTTATAAGATCACACTCAGTTCTGCAATCATGGGTGTAATTAATTAGTCAGTGGAGAGATCAAAATGGGTGTTCAACATCAATCTTTCTTCAATTCTGTTCTTAAATGGCGAGAGTATTCTTGTATCCTTGCAATACATTTACAGTTTATTTCAGTCAATCCTTTGCAATATATGGAATTGGCCTCGTTTGGGCCAATTCCATATAAAAGCACCAACTTTAAGTTTTGTCCCAAATCTGGCCTGAACTTTATTTTGTCTCAAAAAAAGCACGAACTTTAGGTGTTATCCCAAATCTGGCTCGAACTTTATTTTATCTCAAAAAAAAAAAACACGAACTTTAGGTGTTGTCCCAAATCTAGCCCAAACTTTATTTTGTCTAAAAAAAAAAGCACAAACTTTCACTTGTGTCCCAAATTTGACCCTCCCGTTAATCCTCATTCCACAGTCATCCGATTTGGCATTTCCACGTCAGCAATAATATCCAACACAGCACAACGATGCTGCATTCTAGTGTTTGGAAGAAGTGTTAAATGTAAGTCTGCTCTCCAATAAGGTGAACTTTACAAATGATTCTCATGGGAAAAATAATTCAGCAGCTTTAGTTCAAGGGACGAGGCACATAGCTAGGGCCATTAGAAGATCAATTAACAATTAGCAAGCTGATTGCAATGTCAGAAACTAGGTTGGAAGTAGAAGATTACATTGTCTTAAAGCGAGATATTAAAAGCGTGTGCATCTTGTAGTTAAATAGAGATGTGAAGCATATTTGTAATAGACTTACTTTATTTTGTCTCAAATAAAGTTCGGGTCAGATTTGGAACAACACCTAAGGTTCGTGCTTTTTTTTTAAACAAAATATAGTTCGGGTCAGATTTGAGACAACACCTAAAAGTTCGTACTTTTTTTTGAGACAAAATAAAATTTAGGCCAAATTTGGGACAACACCTAAAGTTCGTGTTTTTTTATGAAATTGCCCCAACTTCGTCAGGCTTCCTAATTCTATTGGGTCATGTGACGAGATTCACCAAAGTGCACAACGTATTCGTATAATCTCGAGCTTGAACCTCTCCCGTTATTGCATGTGGAACGCTTCTTTATCAATAGTTTTCCAACATTTACCGATTCTCTCGTAAATCTATTAACATGAACAAAAAAAAAAAAAAAAAAATCTGTTCTTTTGGAACCGGACGATCAAATCGTCCGATCTTAATCTCTTCACTTTTCGCTTGGTTTGTCGACTCTCTAAGCTATTTAAGCTATCTGATAAACCCAATTTGTTGCCTTATCCTAGAAGGTAGGAAATCAGGACAGCTAGGGAAAACAAGATTTAGATCTTAATTGCAGATGTTCGAGTCATAACTCCGTGCTTGTCCTTATCCATCCAAGGTAGAGAAGGTGACATTGTAATCCAGACCAAGAGCTTAGATGGAAATCAAATCAGCAGTTTCCTTCTCGAGATAATGATCTCGAATCACGGCCCTCGAAATCATCAGACAACTCCACCCAGATTGGGATTCCTGCCCCAAGACATTACTGCGTAATTAACTATATATATATCTATGTGTGTTTAGGAGAGGGAGCGTCAAAGCAATTCAGACTTTCGGTGACGAGTTTCGTTGACCTTCCCCAAAAAAGTCCGTCGCCTGTTCTCACTCCTCCTGGAGGTGAGAGCTTGAATTTGAAGAAGCATTGAAGGTAATTCACAAAAAGATCTGCCATTGTTCGTTGTACTGCGTTTGCTTATGTTTGATGATTTGTTTTCGCGAGGCAGATTTATTACGAGGGTTTAGTGGTATAGTAGATTAATGAGTTATTCATTCTTTGTGCTGGATTCGACCCTCAAGACATTTTTGAGATACTCAGATCGGCAGAACCAGGAAATTGTCGATCGCATTAGTAAACTTGGTTACTTCACTAATCCTCTCTCTCCCTCTCTCTCTCTCTCAGACCAAGCACTTCATCCCGCAGAATCTTTGACATTAGCGAAACAAAGATGGCAAAGCTTTCATTCCTTTCAATGGGGATGATCCTCTTCCTCTGTTGTTTCTCCGCCATTGCCGGAACGGCGACAGCCCATCAAGGCCACGCGAGGTACAAGGACCCCAGTCAACCCATCCCCACGCGGATAAGAGATCTCCTGCGAAGAATGACCCTTCAAGAAAAGATTGGCCAGATGACGCAGGTCGACTCCTCCGTGGCCACCCCTGAAGTCCTGAGGGACTACTCCATCGGCAGCGTGCTCAGCGGCGGAGGGAGCGTGCATTTCCCCAAAGCCAAGGCTGCGTACTGGTTGGACATGGTGAACAAGTTCCAAAACGGTTCTCTTTCCAGTCGCCTCGGGATCCCGATTATCTACGGCATTGACGCGGTCCATGGGCACAACAACGTGTATCAAGCCACTATATTCCCGCATAATGTCGGTCTCGGGGCTACAAGGTAAGCAAATTTTAGCATTCTATGCATATATCAATCAACATTTGTTGACATATGTGCATTCCGCTCTACGTAACAGCCCAATATAATGAAGAAATACTTACTTGAGAAGTTAGTATAGCTGGCGAAATTACAACAAATCACATTATGTTAATGGATAATTAGGGTGTCCGATTGCAATATTATGAACAAATTTTTTTTTTTTTTTTGGTCATCTAACTCAAGTAGACTCTATATGGTATCATACTAATTTTCAGTGTCTAAGTTATATAACTTAAGGAAAAGTCATTGTTTATCTTTTCAGGGATCCGGATCTATTGAAGAGAATCGGGGCAGCGACCGCACTCGAAGTTAGGGCGACTGGGATTAATTATGTGTTTGCGCCAACCATTGCCGTAAGTATAAATTTAAATCTGATCATTTCGACACACAACCAGTTTTGAGTGTTGTCAGTACGATTATTTACGCTTTTCTTTTTCAATCTCGAAACCTTGAATTAGGTATGCAGAGATCCAAGATGGGGCAGGTGCTATGAAAGCTACAGCGAGGACACGTCCGTTGTTCAAGCCCTGACGTCAATCATCCCAGGATTGCAAGGCGAAATTCCGGCGGGGGGACGTAAGGGAGTGCCTTATCTCGGGGGAAAGTAAGCTTTTGTTTTGATAAGACTAGTTTGAGCTGGTACTTTAGTCCCTATTTGGCTTGGTCCTACCAAGAAAAAGTTTGTCAATCGCCCTCGCAGTATAACATCTTGTCGACAATGTCATATTAGCGAATATTCGAAGGTCTTCCGACATGTCAAGACCAATGTAAAATGCTCCGGTGTCTATTTTGAGATGCTGTGTAGCGTCATACGCAACTCTCATACTTGTCTCCATTTCTATGATGTTATTGTCTCTCAACTTTGGACAGGGACAAGGTTTTGGCCTGTGCAAAGCACTATGTGGGAGATGGGGGCACCACAGGGGGCATCAATGAGAACAACACAGTGATCGATTGGCATGGACTGTTGAGCATTCACATGCCCGGTTATTACAAAGCCATAATCGAGGGTGTCTCCACGATCATGGTCTCGTATTCAAGCTGGAATGGAGTGAAAATGCACGCTGATCGCTTTCTCGTCACGAACTTCCTCAAGAATACCTTGCAGTTCAAGGTACACTTACTAGTCTCTCCTCAGTCTTGCCATTTGTGATTGATATGGACAAGATCGAATTTAATCAACCGGTTCTGAATTCTTGCAGGGCTTTGTAATATCTGATTGGCGAGGTATCGATAAGATCACCACCCCACCCAACGTAAATTACACATACTCCGTTCAGAAGAGCATCGAAGCTGGGATCGACATGGTCAGTGGCTATGGCTATCTCTTTGCACTTTATGCAAAAAGATCAGATCGCCAAATTAATCTTAATGCGCAAGCACTTTGCTTTTTTTTTCCCCTTTTTGCTCCTAGGTCATGGTTCCCTTCAATTATACGACATTCATCGATGCCCTGACCCATTTGGTCAATGCCAATGTGATCCCTGTGAGCCGGATTGACGACGCCGTCCATAGGATTTTAAGGGTGAAATTCACGATGGGCCTATTTGAGAACCCTCTAGGCGATCGGACCTATCTTTCCCAGCTTGGAAACCAGGTTAGATAATGCAGGAGCACATTACTTATCATAATGGACTGTATATGAAATGCACACAAGCAACGTTTTATCCCAATTTTGTGTCATTGTAGGAGCATAGGAATTTAGCAAGGGAAGCAGTCAGGAAATCACTGGTTCTGTTGAAAAATGGGCAAAATGCAGATCCCCCGGTGTTGCCGCTTGCCAAGAACGCCTCTAAGATACTCGTCGCCGGGACTCATGCCAACAATCTGGGCTACCAATGCGGTGGTTGGACCATCACTTGGCAGGGTCAAAGTGGCAACAATATAACCAGTGGTACATTCTCTTTCCTTTCTTCTTTAGTACACTCCGTACGCAACAATTGATGTCGCGTGGAGGATGAGGACGTAGCCGAGGCATGTCCGCATTAATGATAATGTGCCACCATGAGTTTTATACATGTTTTATCAAGGTGGAGAGTTTCTAATGAAGTTGATTTGTGATTTTGTGCACTTGGAAATAGGGACCACTATCCTAGGTGCGATAAGTAAGGCCGTGGACATCGACACAGAAGTTGTCTTCAGCAAGAACCCCGATGCCGACTTCGTCAAGTCGCAAAACTTCTCGTACGCCATCGTCGCGGTCGGGGAGCTGCCCTACGCAGAGACAGCGGGAGACAGCATGAACCTGACGCTGGCGGTGCCTGGTGAGAACATCATCTCCAACGTGTGCTCGTCAGTGAAGTGCGTGGTGATTGTGGTCTCGGGGAGGCCACTCTCGATCCAGCCACTCGTGGCGCGTATTGACGCTCTGGTGGCGGCGTGGCTGCCGGGGAGCGAGGGAGACGGGGTGGCCGACGTCTTGTTCGGGGACTACGGATTCACCGGGAAGTTGCCGAGGACGTGGTTCAAGACCGTGGATCAGCTTCCCATGAACGTAGGCGACCCTCACTACGATCCGCTCTTCCCATTTGGTTTCGGACTTACTACCCAACCCACTGGGGGACAATGAGGGAGACAGTGGGAGAGTGTAACTTGTTCTTCTGGATTTTAGGTTTTGTCTCAATTTATCAAGATTCAATAGGGAAATACCTTTTTAGGGTATCTCGTTTCCTAAACCTTCGTAGTCATTTGGATTGAAGATGGCTCAAAGATTTAGGAATTGGAACAATTTGAATAATCAAACTTATTGATTATTTTCAAAAAGTATTCTGGTCGTTTTCCATTTTGCTTAATTGAACTTACTAGGGTATTTCAAATAAAATTTTGGTAGAAGAACGACAGGAATTAAGGTAGTGTATAAACGTATCACAAATATGACTCGCCCAAAGTGTAGCGGCACGTAAACATGTTTCGGATGTCGAAAAGTTGGATGCGTTTGGAGTCAATTGCAGAAAACCCTAAGGATTTGGGACGGGTTCGGGATATTATACTTGGAAACCCCAAATACTAAACCCGATATGTATAATTACTCCAATGCTTTTATTTCACATATTATTCTTGGGTGATTTAAGTCGCATTGGGATAGGCTTGTAATTTTCACTTTTTGCTTAATCTAATTTTTTTTAATCTGAAACTTTCACTAAATATATATATGTCCATACATAGATTCACATATAACTTTCCTTTCATTTTTTAGAATTCGGATAATGTTTTTATCTTGGGGGCTTCTTGCTTTTCACATAATCCTAAACAGACCCTTTTTGAACCTTGCTAGGTTTGGAACAGTCATTGGAACTTCCGCGACAGTTTACTTTTATAAAAATTTACGAATCCCAAAAAGTTTTATTATGATCTTTCTTCTTTTTTTTCTTCCAGCACCAATCACCATTTCAAACCTAGCTTCTCGTTATTGGTAGGTTTTAGATTTTTATGACCATTGGTCAAAAATACTGTCAACCTTATATTTTGCCACTCTGCAGGTTGTATCTACAAATTTAACTAAACGATAGTGTTGGCAAATTCCAGACGGCTTATTGTATAGTTCATGCGAGATAATTTATCAATAAAATTAAATAAAAATACTATCGTTATTCATAAATACACGACTACTTCGCTGAGCGGGGTATAAGATATTACATCAAGTCTCACTACCGCGTTTGGAAAGTAATAAAGTTAACTGGACAAGTTTGAGACAAGCCAAGTCATTCCAAACCTGTCCCACTTCCATCCCTATCTTCTTAGTAAATTTCAAAAGCACAAAGCAAATTGGCCTCAAGTTCATATAAGATAAACCAATGGGAAAGAATTAAAAATATATATATGCATAAGCTTTCGAACCTCAGCCAGGAAACTTTGTATGATATTTCATCATACTATGGCGAGTTTATAGTCCTAAGTACTATAGCTGAATAACTGATAAATAAAAGAAATATAAGCAGATGCAATTTTTATTGGTCAAAGCACCACCTTGCTAACTTTTGTCTAGCATCTTGAAATTCTTTAGCTGTTGATATTTTCTTAATTCCTCTTTCTCCAAATGTGCAATCGAGTACTAATTGTCACAAAAATGCAATCGAATTCTAAAATTTTCAAAATGTACAATCAAATAAAGGACTCGACTAGACCAATTCAACAAGTTTTAGAATTCAATTATACTTTTTAAAAGCTTAAGGACTTAATTATTACTCGATTCATTTTGCCTCCTTGGCCATTCTAGAAAAACCTATCAAGAGCCACTTCTTATCCGAGCCCTCTAACAATGGCAACCACTCCCCGCCCTCATCGAACCGAGTTGTTACAACTCTCGACAGTTTCCTCACAATCCTAATTCTATTAGGTCATGTGATAACATTTACCCAAGTGTATATCGAAACAGCAATGTATTCAGTGCGTATAATCTCAAGCCGGAACCTCCCATTATTGCCCTGCTTAGATTTACTCTCATATATTGTAGTAGGAAATCAGTTATCGAGTGATTTTCTTTATCAACAATTTTCTGACTTTTACTAATTCTTTCATCAATCTATTTACATGGACAAAAAAAAATCGTTTATATTTTAAACAGAATTGTCGAATTATCAAATCTTAATCTCTTCTCATCTCGCTAAGTCCCTAAACCACTCTTCACTACTCGGTAAACCCAATCCCACCGATCTCTAATTTGCGTTGCCCTTATACAAGAAAGGTATTGAGTCAGAACAACTAGGCTCGGAAAAGGGGGAAAGAAAAGTTATCTTAAATGCTTGGCTATTGAGGATGTTTTAATTGCAGATAATCAAGTTTTAACTGCGTGCTTATCTAAGTAGGCATCTCTATCCAGTCCAGATGGAAAATCGGCTGTTCCCTTTCCCAAGATAATAATCTCATTCAATGTGTGTCAATCACAGCCCTCGAAATCATCAGACAAAGTCCATATCAGATTAGGATTGCTGCCGGAACACATCATCATCAAGTAATCAACCATGCATATCTGTGTGTCACTGTGAACGTGTGTGTGGCTATATATAGATATAATAGAGGGAGAGAGCAACCATAGTCAAATCAATTCAGACTCTAGTGACGAGTTTCGCTGACCGTTCCTAAAAGGTCAGTCGCCTGTTCTCACTTCTCTTTGGTGCTGAGAGCTTGAAGTTGAAGAAGCATTGAAGGTAATTACAAAAGACCTGCTCTTATTCATCGCATCGCCTTTGCTTATGTTGTTAATTTTGTTTCTGTGAGGCATATTTATTAGTTGTTTAAGGGTTTGCGCTGGTTTCGACCCTCGACCTTTTTGAATTACTTAGATCGGCATAACTCGAAAATTTTCGATCGCATAGGTAAACTTGGTTACCTCAATAATCCATGCAAATTGTGTTGAGTTTCTTTGGCCAATCCATCAAATTTGTCGTCGAATGCAGATGATTTTACATCTTTGTGTAGGATTAGACGCACAAATTATTTTGAAGTACTTAGATCAGTCGAATTGGCAAACTTGCCTTTCGACACGGACCATTCGATACAAAATTAAGAGTTCACGGGACAATAATGGGATTCCTTTGTTTAAACTCAGAGATTATCGCAATAGGGAAAAGAGATTCGAAGTTATCTTCAAAGCAAAAAATCATAAACAGATCAACAAACTAACCCTCCCGTAAGTCTAGGAAACAAAAAACGGATAATATCTCTTACAATGATATACTCTCTCTCTCTCTTTCTCTCGTCTTTCTTTCATAGACCAAGCAAAAGTTGTGAGTTTTCACTCCTGCATGTTGATGATCATCTTCATCCTGCAGGATCATTGACATTAGCTAAACAAAGATGGCAAAGCTTTCATTCCTTTCAATGGGGATGATCTTCTTCCTGTGTTGTTTTGCGGCTGTGGCGACGGCGGCGCCGGTCAATCAAGGCTACTTGAAGTACAAAGACCCCAGTCGACCCGTCCACGCGCGGGTAAGAGACCTCATGCGAAGAATGACCCTTCAGGAAAAGGTTGGCCAGATGACGCAGATCGACCGCTCCGCGGTGACCCCCGAAATCCTGAGGGACTACTCCATTGGCAGCGTGCTCAGCGGCGGAGGGAGCGTGCCGTTCCCCAAAGCCAAGGGGCAGGACTGGATGGACATGGTGAATAGCTACCAAAACGGTTCTCTCTCTAGTCGCCTCGGCATCCCGATGATATACGGCATCGACGCGCTCCACGGGCAGAACAACGTGTATCAAGCCACAATATTCCCGCATAACGTCGGTCTCGGAGCTACGAGGTAAGCATGTTTCAGCATTCTATGCATATATCAATCGACATATGCTGACATATGTGCTTTCTGCTCTAATAACAGCCAATTATAATGAGGAGAGATGGTTAGTTACTTGAGAAATTAGTATAGCCGGATCATGTTACGAAGTGATTAGGGCGTCGGTTGCAATGTTATCAAGACAACCTTCTTTGTATGGTCATCTAAAGGGAATTTAGTTTAAGGAAAAGCTGTTGTTTATCTTTTTAGGGATCCGGATCTCATGAAGAGGATAGGAGCTGCGACCGCCCTTGAAGTTAGGGCAACTGGGATTAATTATGCGTTTGCTCCATGCATTGCCGTATGTATCAACTAAATTCTGATGATTTCGACAAGCTTCCCATTTCGAGTGTTATTAACACATTTACGACTCTCTTTTTCAATCTCGAAACGGTGAATTAGGTTTGCAGAGATCCGAGATGGGGCAGGTGCTACGAGAGCTTCAGCGAGGATCCGTCCGTTGTTCAGGCCATGACATCGATCATCCTCGGGTTGCAAGGCGAAATTCCTGCAGGCGGGCGAAAGGGAGAGCCTTATCTCGGCGGAAAGTAAGCTTTTGTTTTCATTAGACTAGTTTGAGCTGGTACTTAGTTTCTATTTGGCTTTGTCCTACCAAGAAAAAGTTTGTCAATCGCCCTCTCAGTGTCACATCTTGTCGAAGGTATCATATTAGCAAATACCCGAAAGTGTTCCGACATGTCAAGACCAATGTAAAATGGTCCAGTGTCTATTTTGAGATGCTGGGTAGTGCCATAAGCAACTCTCGTATTTATCTAAGTTCTAGATGTTATTATCTCTCAACTTTGGATAGGGACAAGATTTTGGCTTGTGCAAAGCATTATGTGGGAGATGGTGGCACCACGAGGGGCATCAATGAGAACAACACAGTGATAGATTGGCATGGACTGCTGAGCATTCACATGCCCGGTTATTACAAAGCCATAGTCGAGGGGGTATCAACGATCATGGTCTCATATTCGAGCTGGAACGGAGTGAAAATGCACGCTAACCGTTTTCTCATCACGGACTTCCTCAAGAACACCTTGAAGTTTAAGGTACATTTATTAGTCTCTCCTCAATCTCGCATTTGTGATTGATACCAATTGTGGATTGAATTGAATCAACTAGCTTTAAATTCTTGCAGGGTTTTGTAATATCCGATTGGGCAGGAATCGATAAGATCACCACCCCACCCGGCGCAAATTATACATACTCTGTTCAAATGGGGATTGGAGCAGGGATTGACATGGTCAGTAGTTATGGCTAACCTTTTCATTTCATGAAAAAATATCCAACCTCCATATTAATCTTAATTGGCAAGTGCTTTTATGTTGTTTCGTTTCTACTCCTAGGTCATGGTTGCCCTCAATCACACGTTGTTCATCGATACCCTAACCCAATTGGTCAATGACAATGTGATCCCTATGAGCCGCATTGACGATGCTGTTGAGAGGATCTTGAGAGTGAAGTTCACAATGGGCCTATTTGAAAATCCTATGGGTGATCAAACTTATCTTTCCCAGCTTGGAAGCCAGGTTAGACGATGCAAGAGCACATTTCTTATCAGAATGGATTATATGTAAAGCGTACACAAGCATTGTTTTATTATAATTCTCTACCATTGTAGGAGCATAGGGATTTAGCAAGGGAAGCAGTTAGAAAATCCCTGGTTCTGTTGAAGAATGGGCAGAATGCGGATCCCCCAGTGTTGCCGCTCTCCAAGAACGCCTCCAAGATACTCGTTGCTGGGACTCATGCCAACAATCTGGGCTATCAATGTGGTGGTTGGACCATCACTTGGCAGGGTGGAAGTGGCAACAACCTAACCAGTGGTACATTCTCTTTCCTTTCTTCTTTAGTACACTTCGTACGCAATGATTGATGTCACGTGGAGGACTAGGACGTTGCCTCGGAAGTGTCCGCGTTAACAATTGGTGGTAAAAACATTATGTTTTCACGTTTACATATTTAATCAAAGTAAGGGGTTTTCATGAAGTTGATTCATAATCTCGCGCACCATGACTATAGGGACCACCATCCTAGGCGCGATAGGTAAGGCCGTCGACCTCAACACAGAGGTTGTCTTCAGCGAGAACCCCAATGCCGACTTCGTCCAATCTCACAACTTCTCGTATGCCATCGTTGTGGTCGGGGAGCTGCCCTACGCGGAGACGCAAGGAGACAGCACGAACCTGACGCTGGCGGAGCCAGGCGAGGACATCATCTACAACGTGTGCTCGTCGGTGAAGTGCGTGGTGGTCGTGGTTTCGGGAAGGCCGGTCACGATTGAGCCGCTCGTGGCGCAGATGGACGCGCTGGTGGCCGCATGGCTGCCGGGTAGCCAGGGGGGAGGGGTGGCCGACGTCTTGTTCGGGGACTACGGATTCACGGGGAAGCTGCCGAGGACGTGGTTCAAGACGGTGGATCAGCTTCCCATGAACGTGGGCGACCCTCACTACGATCCACTCTTCCCATTTGGTTTCGGCCTTACCACCGAGCCCACTGGGGAACAGTGAGAGAGAATAACCTGTTCTTCTGGATTTTAGGTTTTATCTTGGTTTATGAACATTTCGTAGGAGATTCTTTTTCTGCGTATTCCTTTTCCTAGCCCCTTCCTAGCCATTTGGATCGAAGATGGTTCAAAAAAATTTGGATTTGGAACAACTTGAATAATCGCCACTAGGGCACTTTCAAGTAGTATTCTGGATGTTTTTCCTTTTTTGCATAATTGAACTTGCTAAGTTAATTTCCTCTTTGTCATATGAATTTGTCGTTTAGAATTTCTATCGGGGCCCCACCTTTCTTCAACTACAGAATCACAAAATGCCGAGTAGAGCATAATTTTTGCCATGTGGCATTCATTTAACAGAGTTTGCCTACCAGTAATGCTACATGTTACAGATATCAAAGGATCTGATACAACTATCGGCGAGAACCGGTGATCGGGTTGTGTATAAACGCATGTCACAACCATGACGAGCCTCATAAATGACAGAAATTTGATTAGTCAAATGATGACATACTTATTCTATGAGAAAATGACTTATTAATCAACTACCGATGAACAATAGACTACGAAGCCATAAGGTGTGAAAGCTTGAAGTTCATATAATAACAAATCGAGCAAATAAGTTTCCTTTTTGAAGCAGTTCCAGTTAATGTAGTCATACATTAGGTTATCTGTCTGTCATATGTACAAAAACGCTAGCTCTCGACCTCAGCATCGATCCAAGTGTAGCATAAGATATGAGCATCCTACGTATCTAAAATACCAAGTTACGGATACTTTACAATGTCGACTTTGGCATCAAATTTTTTGTACAGCATCTACCATCTCTGCACTTCCTGCACATGTCGAGGTCCAAATGTCACTCTTTAAAAGCTAAGAAAAATGCGGGGCTATGGCGACATGGTGCTCCAGTCCCCTTAAACTATGCAGATGCTGAAAAATTAAATGTTAACGGATGCCTTCTCACAGATCCACCGAACATGTATATAACAACGATGACAGGTTCAAGACTGAGCAGAGCTCTAACCTTAGCCTCACTCTGCATTGTGCGACTGATCATGCTCGATAAAATCCAATGCGTCATCCTTAGAAACAAGATTGACACGGCTTACTCGATTTTTGTGGGTCACACCATATATCTGGTCTGCAACCTTCACAAGTTCAGGCCGGAAAGTGGTGGTTATGAACTGGGTGCTTGATGTGTCTGCCAGACGACGAATCATATCTAAATGTTGATTTAAGGATATCCTGAAAGCAGCATGTCTTGACACATATTACTAGTTCAAAAAGCTGAGCATCAATAAACAGACACAGGAACATTTTTAATTTGCCCTAGAGGTATGACAATCTGGCAGCATTCACCTGGAAAAGAATTGCATGACAGAAAGGCCTGAATGACAACAACCAGGCATTAGATTAAGATTTGCATATGAACGAGGGGACTAAGGTATTCACGAATGCAAATGACCAAGTCGAGATAAAGGGGGGGAAAAGGATACTCCCAACCGCTGTTCTGTACTGAGGATCCAGTGCTGCGTCTATCTCATCGAAGAGATAAAAGGGAGCAGGATCGCATCTTTGTATAGCAAAGATTAAGGCAAGGGCAACAACAGTTTTTTGACCTCCAGACAATTGCTTCATCGATTGTGTCTCCCCTTGCCCAGTAAAAGAAACCTGCAATGCCACGAATCAGTCTCAGAAAGAAGATACTTCTATTCTCGCAATCTGGAAGATATCATTAATTGGTCCTGAGGCTGGAGGCAGTGACCATATCCAAAAGCCCATATTCCAAGGGAATGACACACCCTTTTACCTCCCACTGGACGACTCTCTTCTACTCATAAACCCCCTTATCTCCAAAAAAGAAAAGGTAGCAGACGACAGAAAACAAACTTGCATCCCATGTCCTGAAAGATTTTCAGAATAGAAACAGAATATAGCACAATACTCCATGTGGCCAACAACACTTACATAAAGGACTAGGGCTTTTTTTTTTTTTTTTAAAACTCGAAAGGACTTGGGATGTGTTTTGCTGTTAGAAAACAGCATATGTTAAAAGTGCATGCTTCACATATTAAACCAACTGATCAGAATGGAAAATCAAATGCACAGCAAGAGATTACATGCCTTGACTTTAACACCAATGTATTTCTCTACCCTTCCCTCCAAATCTGCTTCACGAGGTCCATCCTCATCTTGATCATCATCAGCATGATCACCATCCTGCAAGTTAAAGTGTAGCAGGATATATGTATTAGCTTGCAGTGAAAATTGAGTATTCCAGAGATCGACATCCAACCTTCTCTCCAGAGAGGTTAAGCATAAACAAAAATGACGGGCAAAGCCATAATTCCAGCTAGAGAATCTGTTCCCAGCTCCCACCAAAAGGGAAAA
The DNA here is from genome assembly GCA_014182565.1 of Eucalyptus marginata. Lineage (NCBI taxonomy): Eukaryota > Viridiplantae > Streptophyta > Magnoliopsida > Myrtales > Myrtaceae > Eucalyptus > Eucalyptus marginata. The sequence continues at coordinate 5,660,166 of CM024594.1, read as the reverse complement.
AGTACCCTCTCAAATTTATAATCAACAAAGAGACAGGTGGAAAATAACTTGTTTGCCAATAAACTATGGAGGCATGATCATCAGAAATATGAATTGCAATATAAAATGTCATGACAACTTTTAGAATTTTCAGAAAACAAAAACAGAGACCTTTTTCTTCATCATAACCAGGTGTCCATGACCGCCTTGTACCAGTTCAGAGAATACTTCTCGAAAATGCCTTGCAACACCTTTGAATGTACGTTCAATTGACTCATCCTTCCTCTGATCTAAAACTGATATTAGTTCAGCAATTTTCTGCAATTAGAGAAGCAATGTAATCAGGAAATAATCCGACTTTAGTTCACATAAAAGCTCGTTACAAATGAATATTTGTCAAAATGATACCTCGTCACCGGCATCTAGTTCTCTTTGCCTTTTCTCAAGTTCCTCCCTTTGCTCTGTGAAGTTCACGTACTGATCAAGTGCTTTCTTGTTTACATGACTGAACTGTTGGAGCTGCTCATTACATCTGTGAAGCATCTTCTGCAATTCTTTGACGCTCCTCCGTTTATACCTATAATCTCAAACATAATATAATTGAGGTCTGATGAGCTTCAATGGCAGAAACCAAATTATAATTCAGTACAATTACCTCTTTTTAAGTCCTAAAATTAGAAAGAGGCATTAAGTAACAAGAAATCGCACTGGCAGCTCCCTCCCTCCCTCTTGAAAAGAGATAGGAAATATGCTCAATATCATTTGATTAAATAGTTGACATAGCTCCTTGTTGTTTAAAGAAACCCTCCACTTCGATTGGTATTTTTTCACAAAAGCCTCCCTTCCTCCCTCCCTCCCTCTGGCTTCACACTTTTCTAATGGTCCCTTCTTTCCTACTTGTGCCCTTTTTAAAGCAAAGTTTTGATGGATGGCTGAAGTAAAAAACAATTGCTATTGAATACCAAAATAATAGTGAAAATTTACACTTTGGAAAGATGAAATCCTTTCGAAACTTTATCTGATCTCAAAGGGACCACTGAAGTGTGACAGAGAGAACAAAAGTCTAGCCAAAACCACGTACACTTTTCAAATGACAATGAAATTCATTTCTCCTTATAAAACAAGAGTAAAGTAATCATCCTTGAAAGTGACAAAGGATATCTTCTAATAGAAATCAAAGCCTTATTTGGTTGACACGTATCAATTAAGAAAATTTCACCTACAGACAACCGCAATTCGAACAATCACAGAAATTATGAATAAGATGCCCACAGTATGAAAGTCATAACATTTTTAATGTTAGACAAGGAACTTACATCTCAAAAGCATCAGAAGATAATGGGCCCAAGTTCCTTATTTTTTTTGAGTACTCATCCTGTTTAGCTATAAGGGTATTCCTCCGGCTAAAAAGTTGTTCAAGTTCTTTAGTTTCATCCTGAAGTGTTTTCTCATAGTTGTCCTCCAAAGCCTGCATTCGAGCAATCATTTGAGAAGAAACCAAAGAGTAGAATACCAACATTTTGTCCACACTGAAAAAATTAAACAGTACCTTCAACTTCGCCATCTCGTCTTTAATCTTCTTGATTTGTTTATTTGTTTCCTCTATGCTTCTAATAATTCCTGACAATTTTAGTTTCAGTCAAAAACATGAACAATTCTAAAGCTCCAAACAACAATAATCCCATCAATCCAAAATTTCCACCTTCTAATCGCTGGGTTGCATCAATGACCAATGATTCTGCATCTTTGAGCTCCTGCCACTTTGATTCAGCTTCATTTTCATGCAAATCAGTCTCTGATGAGGATATAATAGCCTCAAACTCTTGCTTCCGCCTCTTGAGATTAGTTGCAAGGTTAGTCTCAAGCTCTGCTTTTCTAGTTTCGGTCTGCAAATATATATAAGTGATGACCAATATGCACAAAAACAGAATAACAGTACTCAGCCAAGGTTCTCATTGCCGACCTCAATGCGATCTGTTTTGCAGTCGAGAAGCTCCTCTTTTAGAACTTTTATTTCTTGATTCAGCGTTGACAGATCTTTTTTTTCGCCAGGTGTTAGATGATCAATTAACTCTGTGCCCATTTCAGCTCGCTTCATTGCCATGCTGGTTTTGAGCTGATCAATCTGAGTTCTGACATCCACAAGTGATTTCATCTGCAAACAAATTGTATCGCTCAAGCAAGAAGGCAGGAGAATGAGGGAGGGGTAATGTAAAAGCTCCCACTAAAAAAAGCATTTGAATAGGCCAATAAAGCATGATAAGTGATGTGACATAGTCAAGAACATTTATACCTTGTTTTCAGTAGCTTTCATATTTAACAGTTTCTGCTTTTTCGCATTGGAGATATCTAGTTTAAGCTGTTCCAACTCTGATTTAACATGCGCCAGCTCAGCATCAACTTTTTGCTGCTCAGAGACAAGTTCTGTTATTTCCTGGTCTTTCTGTGAGAAAAGTCAAGTGAAAAAAAGCCACAAATTTGGCCAAGATTAAATGAGACAAAAGTACAAAGCAGCTCGGTGTCCTCAGATATTTTCTCATAGAGAAGTATAGGCCCACCCCCAAACAGCCAAGAAACTTAAAAAAGATAAAAAATGAATGACCAAAAAATTTGTGACCATTGTTTAAGAAAGTTGGAACAAAATTTGCATTGTAGTAAGTTAATGGATCCCTCTGTCACTTCTAGGCCCAATAATCCCTTAAAAAAACTAATTAATGAGTCTACTTGGCATTAAAAAATTGTACATGTGCCTACCCTGCTTGGTCAAAGGCATATTAAACCCACTCTCAGGAACCATGTATCCCTAGTGTGAGCTCCACCTGAAACCTGGGTTTTATATTATTGCTGCAACTCCACATAACAACTATACCTATGGACTTTATATTTTGATATTACTAATCAAATTTTTGAGATTGACAATGACCCTTCTTTACTGAGTGAACGAGACAATGGATCCCTTAGTGGTAGGTTTAAAGCATGTGATTTTCTAGAAACCAGGTTGAAACTATTTCTGACCCAGCTGACCAGGTCCAATTTCACTGATTCAAGCAGGGCATCACCATTTGAATCCAATTTTTGACCAGTCACACTTCAATAATTATAAAAGAGACCAGTTCTTGGTGCATCCAGGTGAACCGGCAAGTCCAGTGCACTTTGAAAAACTGTCAAATATATATTTGGCAAGATAATAATTGAGTAGCCGAACCACCTCTGGAATAAAGAACCAAAGGGACAACTGTTTTATAAGCAAAAAGGATATTTTGCAATTCCTCCTTAATATTCTTCAGTTCCTCTTCCTTCATGTTGATTGATTTTGTATTTTGCCTGATTATATTCATAAACTTCAACCTTGAGCGCCTATAGTCATAGAATCCCCCTGTCATACCACCTTTCTTGCTAACTTGATCACCTGCCACAAAATAAAAGTGAGTTCCATGTACAGGTGTCAAAAGAAAAGGATGCCATAAACCAGTCAATTACATATTAACTGACCTTCCAAAGTTATACAATCCAGACCATCATTGCGAGCTACCCTTGTAGCCACATCCAAATCTCGGCAAATCACTGTTCTAGCAAAAACCTAAGCAAATAGAAGATGGCCTTAACATAAATTTGATTTCCATCCAATTTCATGCAGTAAGCTGAACAATAGGTACAAGGTGTGAAGTGTACCTACCAACCGATACCTATGAAGTGTACCTAAGACATGTACCCACTACCCACCACTCCCCTCATGAAAGTCTGCTCTTTGTTAGCCAATACTTACTATTATAATCAATTTTAATAAGAAATTGCGATGTGCTCACGCACAAGGTGTTTTAACTACAAGGACTTGATATATCACATCCTTTAATATCTAAGATGAATAAAAACAAGACTTATGCCCATTTTTCAATCAAGTGCCTCTCGCCTCACATCCTACAAAACTAGTATTCTTTGGACCCTGCCACTACAATCTCTCAAAAGTTTCACCATCAAACATATCTAACTTCATTTGAGAAGGGCGGAACAGCAGCGCTTTAGATTCTAGCACATAAATACAGTGAGAAAGGCTAACCTGGGCAAAGGCAGGATTGTAATTTGGTAAGAATTTCAGTTTCTTTAATAGAGGTATCACATCTGAACTCTGTGGATAATGTACATTTGGGGGCTTAACCCTGTTCAGAGGTATGAAAGTGACTCGTCCGCCTTTCAGTGAGTTAAGGTGTCTAATAATCCGGGTTGAAATCTCATCGTTCTCAACCACCACATGAAATAAACTGTTTCAAATGAACTGAATCAGTCATCTCAGGAAAATCAAGAAATACAATAACCAAAATCTAGTGAAAACACAAGAGTTACAAAACAATTTCCACTTACCTGTTTCCTGCAGTAACTTCCACTGCAGTATAGAACTTCTCATCACAATCAAGCAACTCAATGATGGGACCATAAACCCCAGACATCTGGTACTCTCGGCAGATTTTTCTGACAGAATTAAGCCCTCTCCTCACATCCTGAAAATATGAAGACAATATATCATATGATACATTTTATGAACTGCTTTTACAGCCAAATGCACGCTTTTCACCCTTTATATGGTTTGGACATCCCCAATTTTGCGATAAAATGATAAGTACACTCATGTCTATGGCCTCTAAAATAAATTTAAATGCGACGCAATCAACTTAGATATTGCTAAGGTGAATTTTCCTTTAGCGCAACTTGCTAGGATTTTTCCCTAAAGCATTTAGTTCAAATCCCTAGGTTAGCAAATCAAAAGAGTTTAAATGTGACGCAATCAACTTAGATATTGCTAAGGTGAATTTTCCTTTAGCGCAACTTGCTAGGATTTTTCCCTAAAGCATTTAGTTCAAATCCCTAGGTTAGCAAATCAAAAGAGTCCTATACCTGCACAACTACCACCTTCCAAGCAACAATGAATTACGACCTACTCAACTCTCTTCTTATTAAGGCCTCATGAAAGGATCACTCTGGCATTGATTAAAGACTAGCTACTTATAGATATATTGTGCCCGCCCTCACCCCCTTGCCCACCAAATGGTTGTAAAGGGCCTAAGAGAAGAAAAGGTAGAAAGGACATACAACAAACTGTTTCATTCCGAGTGGACAAACTTATTTCTGTTTTCAAGGAGTATGCAGCAACTTCAAGACACTTGGTTCTTTTACCTCAAAATTTTATTTTAGGCATTGCACTTAACAAACTCAAGTGAAAAGGCAGTACTTTAAAGCATTTACAAATCATCTAATAATTTGTCTACCGAGCTCTTTGTTTTTGAGCTCTTTTTGCATAGGGATGATTACACAAATGTTCCTTCATCTTTGTCCGAATAAGCAATGTCGTCCTTGAACTTTTAATTTGTTCAATTCGGTCCCTAAACTTTAGCCCAATATGCAATGTTCCTAAACTTTTAATTTGTTCAATGCGGTCCTTGAACTTTTAGTAAATGTTCAATCTAGTCCTTCAACTATATAAACATATCCAAGATTATCCTTCCATTAATTCAAGTTAACAAAATATGTTGATTTGGCTTACAATCCGGTAAGTTTGAACAATTTACATGTGGATTATCCACATAAGATATTTAACTCAAATCAGGATATAATAATCTACATCATCAAATAACATGGATAATCATTTTTTTCAAACGATACAAATTAAACAAATTTAAAAGATGATTATATTTTAATTTGAGTTAAATATCTTATGTGGATAACCAACGTGTAACGTGTTTTTTGTCCACAATTCAAACGTACAAAATTGAAAACCAAATCAACAAATTCCATTTACTTGAATGTATAGAAGGATAATATTGAACATTTTCATATAGTCGAGAGGCTAAATTGAACATATACTAAAAGTTCAAGGACCACATTGAATAAATTAAAAATTTGGGGACGCAATAGCATATAAGGCTAAAGTTCACGGACCACATTGAACAAATTTAGGGATGACATTGCACATTAGGCCAAATTTCATGAACCATTTGTGTCATTTTAACTTATATATATGGGTTTGCACCCCTCGGTGCCCTATGGTAATATTTTCTCTCACCTATCCAAAAAAAGGAAAAAAAAAAAGAGGGCAGTACTTTATTAATAAAGATGCAAGTACTTGATAAGTAATTCAAACATAGCCCATGGTAGTTTGCAGTTGATATTTTTGTGAAAAAATTATGCAATCAACAATAATTGCACAATTACTAGACTTTTAAGCCTTTGAGTCAATAGGTCAATTTAATCAGTTTAAATCCATTTTTGGTCAATCAAGCTAAGAAAACCAGTCAATTCATGTGGTTTATCACCTGGAATTACATGGACAAAAAGCCGAGCCTATGAAATGGCCCATTAAGAATATACACGTTTCACATAATAGTTCTGCACCAAATCAACCCCAAAAAGAGTAGTTAAAAAAAGTAAGTTCCATCATACTGATCCAGGCTAAATTTGACATGTATAATATATATATATATATATGTACAAGCATTCTTTATAGAATATTTACACATTCGATTAGAATTGAGACAAAAAGGATTACTCACACCAGGTGTTGCATGATCAAGGTTCTTCTCTGCCTTATCAACCTCTACTTTCCACTTATCGATCTGAGTTGAAAGTTCGCTTTCCTTGTCCCACAATGATCTGTCAACAAAGATTATTTGAAAGAAAACCAAGACATGTCCAGCAATTTCAAAATAAGTTATAGAAACCTACTTCCGCTCATCCTGTAGCTTATTCCTCTGTGTCTTATAATCCCTTAGCCTTCCGCTTGTCCCAGAAATGAGGGATTCCAACTTCACAATCTCAGTTTTACGGTTCTCAATGTACACATCTTGCTCGCTTGACTCGGCCTTAAGCTGATCAATTTCCTTTTGAAGCTTTTGCTCCTATAACCATACACAAAGAAAACCAACAATGATTTAAAAAAAAGGCAGCAGCAATATAGTCTTTTTGGACAGACAAGCCACATGAAAGTGAATCACCACTGAAATCGTAAGGCAATGTATGGTAACAGATGAAAGAAGCCAACTCGTAGCATAATGGATCTGCCTCTGGTTTTATTTTTATGTAGAATAGATACTATTATCTAAAACGAAGCTACTCCTCAAGATTGTAAAAGTACCAAAAACAAGGTAAGAGGAAGAATTTCAATGTTCCACCGGGAACAAACATTAAGAACTTTAAACAGCATTTCGATCATCTCAATTGATATAAAGTCCAACAAAGAACTTTTTTGGCCAGCACTGAAGCCAATGAGTGCATCAAATCCTCTCATGCTACTCTCTTTTTTAGTCAAAGAAAAATGAAAAAATAGTGTACTGACTTGTAAACTAATTAGTTAAACTACAAATAAAGAGAACATCCAATAAGGAAGGCATGGAAAGGCTTCTTGGACAGCTATTGAAATTCAGTCCCCACTCATAGCGTATTTCTAAAGCATTCTTCAGTTTGTTTTTGAGTTGAAATTGCTACTGGTTAAACAGGACATTTGGGCATCAAAAGGACTGTATTCCAGTGAAAACAAGAAACAAAGAAAGTTGTCAGCTTCCATCAGTCCTGCAATGTCCCTAATAATTTTGAGGAAGATAAAACTAAGAGCACCGAAAATTAGGGGTCTGGCATCGTCAATTGAAAAGTACAAATTAGATGGGTGAACTTGCATTATTTTACTTGCAGAGAAACCACTTTCTCATTCTTTTTTCTTTGATGGATCAGTCAGATGTCCTTTTTTTTTCTGGTAAATGATTGCTAGGGTTTACCACATACTACACACATGCTCAAAGCTTAAAAGTCATGTATAAAGAAAAGTCATTGGATTGGGAGTTACTTCGAACAGGTAGTTAATTTGGAAGTAGATGAAGTGGTAAACTTCCCTCTTTGAAAAGGCTCTTTGAAAGGGATAAAACATACAGCAATTTATATTGATAGACTCGTTTGTTAAGCTTTTTTATATTATGCATAGGGAAACTTCTAAGGAACGAGAAGTGAGACAACACAGTATTTTCCAGTTAATATCAAGTACATTGGGAACTGGCACTCCTTCATACATTTATCCAAAATAATTTCGATCAGGCATGGCACAAGAGATGCATCTATCAAAGAGAAAATTGTAAGCATAACATAACACAAGTTTTCTGACCTGAGTTAAATTAATAGAAAGAACTCGTTCAAGATCATCAATTTCCTTTTGGAGCCATCTATCCCGAGCAGCTTTACTCGAAAATTGGGTGGCCCGACCTTGCTTCTGATATATAATGCTAAGCCGTTTCTCCAGCTCCATAATTCTACATCATGAGGAACTTCATTAGTACAAGAGAGTTCTTACAAGAAGACAGCCGAAAGGCAAATCTAACAAAATCACGATTACGAATATAGCAGAATTTTAAGTACAGAACTATATGAATACATGCACAGTTGATCCCATAAGCTTTATTAAAAAGGAGAAGGCAAAACTTAGCAGGAGGAAACAAAAGGCTGAATGCAAGGGAGACAGATGGAATCACAAGCACCAGTACAGTAACTTGAAATTAGCCAAGAGAAATGACAAACTACTAGATGGTTCTACATAGTTTAGAAAGTCAACAAACTCGCATCGTGTAAAGGGTTCTCATGACAGAAATCCATCCCTATGACAACAAGAAAACTCAATAAAGGAATTCAGTCTAGTAGAGGTCAAGTCACAATTGTATGGACCATAAAAACAATTTAGCAAGAGAAAAGACTAGAACAACAATAATGGAAGCAATTTACCACTGAATGCGACAAAAGCATAAGGGTTGCAAATCTGATGATTTATACACAAAACACGCACTTCTTGAAGATGCGCTGTATTACCTTTTAGTTTTCTCCTGTTCAAGACCAACTTGTTTGTCATACAGAGGAGTAATTTTACTGAGCTCATCAGTTGAGTCCTGAATTTCTTTCTGTAAAATCTCAAGCTGTTTCGCTGCTCCCTCCTGAAAGAAATAGAATTCAGAGCATGTCCTTTCCATAATATCCAAAATTGAGTAGGACATCTTGTAAATAATCACAGTTATACCTTGGCTCTCATTATCCCCGAAATTTTTTCTTGCAAGTCATTGACATCAAGCTCAAGCTCTGTCTGCTTTTTCACGGCTTCTGTTTTTCGCTGTTCTGCTGCTTCCCTTTCCTTACTTAAGCCATGAACTGCTTTAGTTAATTCTTTCAATTTTTCATCCAACTCTTTGGACTTCTCGCGAGCATCGAGAGAACTGTTGTAGCTCTTAATTGACGTGTCAGAGACCTTCGACCGAGCATCCTCTATCTAAGTGAGGCCAAAAAACCACTCAGACATCAATTGCCTTCCGATCAATTGTTTGAGTCCTAATATAACTATATTGTATTTACACAATCATTCTGTATGAACAATAAATCAGCTGAATTTGAGGAAATGTAGTCACCCCGATCACCCTTATAATCTTGACATAGGGTCGCACAATTAAGATCCTTGGCACAATAGTTACTAGCATCATGCAATTATCAGAGCACTTGATCACGTAACAAATTGAGGAGGGAGAAAATAGACAAACTAACTAGATTTATGCCTGACAAATAACATGGACAAATAACAACGCGTGTATGATTGATGACCACTTTCTAGATAAACTAAAGCATTGAATAACGCAAAATCAAACCATCCAAATCAAGCCAAATACATTTTTGCATAGACATACAATTGCAGGCACATTCTAAAGGGGGTGATTCACATTGTTTTAAGTAAAACATTCAATCTCTAGATAGTTTAGTGGCTTTGATATGGCAATTGACAAGCACTAATGTCAAAAAAAGACTTGACTGAAGCATTCATCACTAGCTTTGCCACAAATCCACATCCTATCCAAGTTAGTCCTGAAAGTAGCAGCACCAACCAAGCAATGTCGCATCCTATTCTGCATCTCCTAAAATCAATATTATCACCCACATATTTACTGCCAAGAGCCCCTTCAATCACTCGTATTATTGGTTTCAGTGGTCAATCCTCACAATCCTAAATAATTGTATTTGAGTACACTAAACAATCGACGTTGAAATTGCTCTTATCCCAAGAATTTCTATTTCACCATATCAAAACCAGGAAGAAAAATTCACACCTGCTACTATTGTAAATCTAGTTTCTCCATTTCTATATCACGCATGTCTATTTTTGAGAAAAGGGAAAAGCTTTGATACTAAAATAAGCCCCTGTCTAATTTCTCCTTGTGACTTCATTAATGGATTTGAAGTTTTTTAAGCATACATCATATGAAACAGTGTTGATAACCTTCCCAAGCTCCTAATATCCACAGAAGCATGGCAGGAGTTAGAATCTGTTGATTTTTTATATTTTCAACCCCAATTGTTACCTCACCCTCAATTTTACATGCCAGTATCAATGAAGATGATGCCCTTCTCCAAATGAAAAGGATATTATCATGCCAAAAATGTAATCTTAAGAGATGGAGGCGGGGTATCTGACCCACCCAAACCACAATGGCATGTGAATGGGTTTGGCATGTTGAAAGGTTGGATGGATTTGGGATTAACTGCAGAAAACCCTAAGGATTTGGGACAGGTTTGGGATATAATAGTTGGCAACTTCAGTACTGAACCCAATATGTATAATTACTATGACGCATTTATTTCCTATATAATCCTTGGTTATTTAAGTGATGTCTGGAAAGACTTATAGTTTTTAATTTTGGGAAAAGCCACCAAAAAAAACCCATACCATGCCACTGTGACACATTTAACTTGAATTTTTTTTTTTTTTTTTTTTGCAACACAACAAACTCCAAACTTATACACGTCTGACACATTTACCCTTAACTTTTTTTTGTGACACAAAAAACCCCAAACTTATATCCGTGCAACACATTTACCCTAAATTATTTTTTTTATGACACCAAAAACTCCAAACTCGTACTAACGAGACACATATACCGCACAATTTGTGATAAATGTGTCGCACAAATACAAGTTTGAGTTTTTTGTGTCACAAAAAATATATATATATATATATTAGGGACACAAACTAGTACAAGTTTGAGATAAATGTATCACATGGGTACAAGTTTGGGTTTTTGTGTCGAAAAGAAAAAGTTCAAGGTAAATGTGTTACTGTGAAGTGTAGTTTAGGGTTTTTGGTGACTTTTTCCCTTCACTTTTTGCTGAATCTAAATTTTGTGATGGACGCATGATGAATTTTTTTAACCTAATCTTTAACAACTTATAAATGTTGACACATAAATTCACATATAATTTTTCACTGATTTTTTAAAATTCGGATAATGTTTTAACATTGGCAGCTTTTTGCTTTTCACTTAACCCTAAACAATCAGGCCCTTAACAAATATGCATAGATATTTAACCCTGCTAGGGCTTGGAACAGTTTTTGGGACTTTCATAACAGCTTACTCTTGTAAAAATTTACGAATCACAGAAAGTTTTATTATGATCTGATTTGTTGCGGCATCAAACACCGTTTCAAGCCTAGCTTCTCCTTATTGTTAGATCTTAGATTTTTATGATCATTGGTAGTAAATACTGTCAAATTTATATTTTGCCACTCCGTAGGTTGTATTTAAAAGTTTGACTAAATGGTAGTGTCTGCAAATTTGAGGTGGCTTTTTGTATAGTTCATGTGAGATAATTTATCAGTTATAAAAATACCATCGTTGGTCGTAAATAGCTGACTACTTCAATGAGCAGGGTATGGGATGTTACATCAAATCTCACTACCATGTCTGGAAAGTAATAGAAAGTCAACAAGTTTGGGACAAGGCCAGTCGTTCCAAAACCGTCCCACTTCCATCCCTATCATCTTAGTAAATTTTGAAAGCACAAACCATATTGGCCTCAAGCTCACATAAGATGGACCAATAAGAAAGAATTTTTAAAAAAATATGGAATAGCTACCGATCCTCAGCCAGAAAACTCTATCTAATATTTAATCATGTTATGATGAGTTTATTGTCCTAAGTATTATAGCCGCTTAACTGATAAAATAATGGAATATAAGCAGATGCAATTCTTTTTGGTAAAAGCACTACCTCGGCTAACTTCTGTCTAGCATCTTGAAGCTCCTTATCATAAATTGTGTATTCCAAGGATTTACGCTGCTTGTCAAGCTGTTGATATTTTCTCAATTCCTCTTTCTCCTCATCCAGTTCCTTTAGTCTCTCATCCAAATACTGAACAACTTGGATAATCTGCTTCCTCTTATTACCTACTCAGAAGAAAGCAATAAGATTGATGAATAATAAATACTCATGCATGAAGGATACACTTGGATGACTTACCAGTTTCCTGCATGATTTTCTTACTCTCACGACGTCTCTCCTCATACACTCTAGTACCACCGATCTCTTTCAATAAGTCCAGCCGCTCAGAGTCTTTCATCAAAGTCAATGACGCGATCTATAACCACACAGAAGGAAGAAAGAAGATAGCAAACAATACAGAAAAAGAATTAGAGAAAATTTGGGACAAGCAAAGAGAATAATGAGGGCATACCTTTCCTTGTTGCACCACATAGTAAGGATTAGAGCGAGAAAACCCAGCACTTTCCAGTAAATTCATAACTTCGGTTTTCCTGCAATCAACAAAGCTTGAAAATTCAGTCACACAAATCTGAATATAAAGCTTAAGACATGAATTCACTTGGTTTACACATTCCCCGACAATGGGCAACACTCACGTGATGTGCTTTCCATCCAAATAATACTCATCCTTCTTCAAACCAACGGTTCTACGCAAGCGCACTTCCTCCTTATCAACCTGTCATGGAGGGTACACCAAAACTAAGACTGATTGGTAGAGATAATAAACACTTTTTTTTTCTCAAATAGCATATCAAAATGTAAGGCCCGGAAGAAGATCGCAACAGATGTTTTAAAGAGATTGTGATGACGAATAGTCTATCTCTACAGTAGTAATACCAACAATTGGCACAAATATCTTCTCTTCAGCTGGTAAAACACTAAATTTAAGCACTTCAGAACCCATCAAGGCAGAAACCACACGGTATATTCTGAATAAAGTTCGCTGTGGCAACATCGTAAAAAGGAAACAAAGACCATTCCATTTTTGTCACATGGGAATTTGTGGGACCACTGCCAACTGTTTTAAAAGCTTAAGCTATTAGATGAAGGCGTGATTTATTATTTAAATATTCTAACACACCCAAATCAAGAAAGCTTAATGCAAATAGGAGTATTACCGGAATGCGGTTGTCAGAATTATCAAAGACAATCTCCACAAAAGCCGATAAAACTTGGTGTCCTGCACCTTCCTGTTAATTCCAGCCAGCATCATCTCAACACGTATATAGTAACACCCCAGAGGATAAAAAGCATGCTGACTACATGGTGAAACATACATGGAGAAGGGCATGTCTATCTTCACTGCGCAGGTTCTGAAAAATATCGCTCAACACAAATCTTATTGCTGCATCACATCCAAAGAGTGCAGGTTTCTTATCATTTTCACAGCTAACCAGTAAATATAAAAGAAAACATAACAACAGTCAACCCCTCTTCACTTACCATGAAAAAAGTTTGATTTGCCAGATCCATTAGCACCAACTGCAGATCAATTCAGCAGGAAAATTTAAAAAAAAAAAAAAAAAGAAGGCAACTCTATTCTTTAAGTAAATAAGATAACTGATATATTAACAACATTTAACAGGGGATGACAGGAACTAGATATGCCAATAGAAGATAGTAAGCTGTGATTATGGTGCATATGGATCGATAATAGTAGCACAGCTCGTCCTGAATATAGACACTGTCAAGGTACAATATGAGTAGAAAATCAAGGCTCCTTTTCCAATATTCTGAAACACGAATCCAAATTTAGTCAATTAAGATGTGCTTCTCTAGTTTGAGAAAACCATAAAGGGCGTGGATTGATTTTATAAATGCGGACAACTGTCGATAGATATTATCTAAACCTAAGGGAAAACCCTAAACTTAAAGTGTAGTGATCATGTGACATATAGACCGCCAGACATGATCTGACATAGGGGCATGCCTAACACGTGAAAGCATTACGAGAATTCAGCATAAGAGAAAATGACAAGAAAGGAAGATCACCCATACCAACACAGTTAACTTTCGGACTGAAAGTCGATGTAGCAACTTGTTCTCTGTAGCTCTTGAACCCTTCTATTATAACCTAAACCAATATTCAAAGGATAAATGCATAACACAACTTGAAGGTGGCAAATCATCGCAGTAAGCACCAAACAAGTCGAGTTCCGAAAGTAATAGCTCATCCCAACCAAAAAGTACCTGCTTGATGTACATCTTGCAATTACCGAATCAGCAGGCCTCTGCGAAATAAATGCAGAATCATCTCTCAGCTGCGAACCTCATTAGAAACCAAACCTCGAAATACGCTCGCAACACTAAACAAACCCATAACAACCTAAAGGAGGAGCTATGACAATCCTATAACGGTCTAGGTCCTAACACAGATTGAGCCGATAACAAGACGAACTATCTCGGAGCTCAAACCGCTGCATAGATACAGCAACCGGAAGCAATTCGCACTCCGCCGGAGCGCAGAGCGCGCGCGCGCGCGCGCGCCTAGAGACGACGGAACGAAACACCACGCAGCAGAGTCAGCGGAACACACTCGACCGAGCTCGAAACCCTAGAAACCTAAACGCGCGAGGGAAGACGGCTCCAAACCCGGTCACGACGGAGCTCCGACGAAACCGAGCGAACGGAAGGCGAGCGAGAAGCCGGCGCCGGAGAATTCTAGGGTTCCGGCGGCGGCGCGGGAGGCGAGGTCCGCCGCCGCAGGTCCAGGGATTCCGGAGCAAGTCGGCACGACCAGAGAGCGAGAGCAGCAGCAGCAGCAGCAGCAGCAGCGACTGGGAGGGAGGAGATGGAGGACTTACGGTCGAAACGGCGGGGCGAGGGGGGAGTGAAGCTGACGTCACCGATCCGCCATGGGAGGAGGGAGCTCGAGGTTGGGGAGAGGGAAATGGGCGCGAAGGGAAGAAAGGGGGAATCTCTTTTCACTTTTTCCAAGGAGAGAAGAAGGGGATCTCTTCTACTGGATTTCGCTGCCATTAACTGCTTTCGAGCTTCGAGCTGGTGCTTGTGCTCGCGCTTGTGGCCGGGCGGGTCGGGTTTTACTTCTATAGTTACCAACTTCTCCCGAGTCGCGCGGCCTATGTCGTGTAAGAACTCAAGCAGACCCATTTCTCCATCCATATATTTATATATTTATTTACTCATTCATTTATTTAAGGAACAAGTGTATTAAAAATCTTAAAACTTATTTCTTAAATTTTTTTAAAAATATAATAAAATTTAAAAACTTATCATGAAAATATAATGAATCCTAAAACTTTCAAAATATACTATCAACGGAAGGATTTGATTTGATCAATTTCACAAATTTTAGGACATGATTGCACTTTTTGAAAGTTTTAGGACTCGATTGTACTTTCGTGATAAGTTTTTGAATTTAATTACACTTTTTAAAAATTTTAAGACTAAATTACACTTTACTGATAAGTTTTAGGACTTCAAGTATACTTATCTCTTATTATTAATAAGGTGGTACTATTTCTATCTATGTTTTGCCTAAGAGACTCTTTTTTTCTAGTTAACTTACCAAAATACCCTCGTCTCTCTCTTAGCGCCGCCCTTTATCTTAAATCTAAATTTTATTTATGTTGACTTGTTGAACATTGGCGTTATTCCCATTTCTTATTGTGTCCATGAAAAAGAGGAAATACGGTGAATACGTCGTGGAGAGTAATCCGGGAAAGAGGATATACCGATTCTAGGTTTAATAAAGATTGTGGATAGATTTGACTAGTGCGTGAATCATAAAAGGTGAACGCAGACGGCTAAATTGAGATTGTCGTTAAGGAAAAGAGAGGATAGATGCGGTGCGAGCTAATCCTAACTGGAGGACTCGATTCCTGTGCCACTTCACCTTTTGTCATTATTATTTTTTTCGAACTGTTAGATACATTCCCCATAGCGATGCCATTCCCGATGGCGCGAATGGCAATTTGGCCACGAACTTCTGCATATATGATGGATTTTGGATGAAGCCGCATGTTTGGGGAAGCCATTAGGCACGCGGATGATCCGGCAAATCTGGGTTGACACCTGCGGACTTTCGACAAAGTTTTCCTATTAAAATTATGGGACTTTTAGTTTTATGTGACCGATTCCAACGTATATATCGATAGTTGCCGAGGTCATTTTGGGCTTGTTTGGGAATATTTCATTCCTTTGTTTTTTTCTTCTTTTGTTTTAAAACAAAAAAAAACATGTTCCGTTTGGTAACGTTAACTTATTTTTCTATTTTTCGAAATATAAAAGTAGATGGGTAATAGATTTAGAATAAAACAAAAAAAAAAAAAAAAAAAAAAAAACTGCTTGTTTATAAACAATTTCTAAAAATAAGCATAATTTTCTTTTTTTTTTTCTTATGTTCTTCTCTCTTGCCGTGACCACCGCAAGCCATCTCCGCCACCTCGAGACCACCGCCGACGCTAGGCACCTCGCCGCCGCCGACTAGTGCTGCCGTCACCGACAACTTCCGCCGCCACCACCAACCGCCACCACCACTTGCTAACCGCCGACTATCGACGCCAACCACCGCCATCCTCCGACTGCTTGCTGCCCGCCGCTGCCTCCACCACCGACCATTGCCACCCGTCGCCCGACCACCGCCCATAGCCCACCGACCACCGCCCAAAGGTTAGGGGCGACGGCCGATGGGCTGTGGGTGGTGGTCGGCAGTGAGCAGTAGCGACAAGAGGCGGCGATGGACGATCAGTGTTAGGCCGTCTGTGAGTAAAAAAAAAAAAAAAAAAAATATAAAAATTTGTGAATCAGCATTCCTATTATTTTTCTATTTCAAAAATAGAAATTTTTGTAGTTACCAAACGTCTTATTTTAGAAATTATTCTCAAGAAATAAAAAAGAAATTGTTCCCCAAAACATAAGAGTTACCAAACAGACCCTTAGCTAATCTGCAATTGTTTCCTTCGTTTCACCTAAAGAAAAGGAATTCACTAGATCACAATGCTCAAATATACTCTCTTTTGTGCCAGTTCAAGTCGTGGAGCATCTACACCAAAAAGGAAAAAAAAATGTAAAGAAATAGAAAATCGTATTTTCAAACCACGATAAAAATAAAATATCTAATTTTATCATATTTATAAACTTATAGAAAAAAGTAAAATTGGGCATGTGTGGATACGAAATAGAACATGGAAATTTCCCCAGATCAAGCACAAGTATGAATATGTTTCGAGTCGTGACACACGTGAAACATTGTAAATTGCAATTAAATCTTTGCTCGACCAGATGGGTTCATCCGATGTAACGTGAATCCTCAAGTTACCCAAACGACAATTGATTATTTCTTTTGAGCAAGCAACACTGAAGTCTCCTGCGCATCAACTCGAGAAACCTGGGATCAGAACTAGGTTTGCTCGAAGATCAGTACACCGATCCAACCTTTTTTCCAAGAGAGGCTCCCCACAAATCGCATCGAACTATACCGAAAATCCCCACGAATATAC
Organism: Eucalyptus marginata; assembly: GCA_014182565.1. NCBI lineage: Eukaryota > Viridiplantae > Streptophyta > Magnoliopsida > Myrtales > Myrtaceae > Eucalyptus > Eucalyptus marginata. Next base: position 5,642,624 of record CM024594.1, on the reverse strand, counting down.
ATGAACTTTGGGCTGCACCGCGCATCAGTACATCCCGATTCGAATCAATCGTCGAGCTTCAACGGCTCGAAGTACTTGCCGTCGATGAGGTAAGTCCCGATCGCGAGACGGACCGCCCATACGTCCTTCGGCTTCCTCGACACGATTCTGCATTCGCCAATCAAATTCGTTTGCGAGCAGTTTACGAATTTAGGACGGTCTGAACAAACCGAACGTACCTGCCTACATCCCCGGGCTTGACCAAGCCGGAATTAATCCGTAGGCACGGGACGGACGCCGCGGTCTTGATCATCGTAGGAGCCTCGGTCATGATAACTGGAGAACCTACCTCTAGCTTCGATCTCGCCGCCGCCGCCGACGAACCGTCGGCCTCACATCTTACAACGAGGCTCGAGCAATTTAGCCGCCCGGGATTGGCACGGGGCGTTGAGCACGGAAACGAAGGAGCCGAGGAGAGAGAGAACGCCATGGACGAATTGAGACAGGGCATATCGAAGTTGGGAATTGAAAGTTTTGTGATAAAAGAGAAGAGGATAGAGCTTTTGTGGAGCGGAAGAAGTCACATGGGACTCGGGCTTTTTGGCATGTTTTGTTCCCTTTGTCCTAGCCTGGTGAACAACTAACGCAAATGAAATCGAAATTTCTCGTACATACTCACGAAGGAATAGAGTAATTTCATGAAAAATCTAAGGAAAATTCTAAATAAGGATTTGAAATGCCCTTATTTAATTAAATAAGGGGTTAAAGTGAATCTTGTTTCGAATAAAGACCTGAAGTACATATATCAGTTGCAAAGAATGGCCTCAACTCATCAAATGTGAAAGGTAATTTCGTCTTTTAAAATTTTCTTTTTTTTTTCTTTTTTCTTTAAAAACCAAAAAAAAGAAAAAAGAAAAAAAGAAAACACATCTGCAACCCCATTGCCGGTGAGGAGGTGGTGAAGGCTGGTGAAGTCATCGGCACTTGTGGGAGAGCCAACGACCTAGCTGACTGGAGGCCAAAGCCAACGAGCCCTCGCGAGAGAGATGGGAGAGGATGGCGACCCTCTCCCAAATCTGGACGAGGCGCCCACCCTCCCCCAATCTGGGCGAGGGTCACCAGCCCTCAAGCAAGCCTGATCGCCCTCTCCCCGTGTCCATAGAGAGAGAATGTAGCAAGGAAGAGAGGAGATAGAGATGACGGTGGCAGTGGGAATCAAGTACACACTAGTAGCGCTAGGGCTATCCCTCTCCTTCTTTGTCTCCATCATCTCCATGAAGCCCTTCTTGATCCTCACCATTCTCTTTAGGTCCCTCGCACTATTTCCTCGACCCTTGCCCTCTCTCGCCTCAAGCGATGGCTCAAACCGGCGAGCCCTCACCTCTGGTCGGCTAGGGTCGCTAGCCCTCCCCCAAGCGCTAGTGACCCTATTGACCTTCACTACCGACCAACCGATGATAGGGCGGCAGCCATAGACAGGAGGGAGCACTCCCTCGCCTATGTTTTCTTTTTTTTCTTTTTTTTGGGTAGTTTTCTTGGTTTTTTAAAAGAAAAATATTTAAAATTTAAAAAGAAAAAATTGCCCTTCACATTTAGTAAGTTCACGTCCTTCTTTAAAATTGATATCGACATTTTGAATTTCTTATTTGAAATAAAATTCATTTTAGACTCTTATTTGAGAAAACATTTCTAACCTTATTTGAAATTTTCCTAAAAATCTATGAAATTTGGCACAAAACCTTACTCATATCTTTAACAATAGACTAGCTCTTAGTAACTTGTAAGGAAAACGTTGTCAATGAATTGCGCATGTGTTAATCAATACGACACTCGCCGTCGGCTCGCACGCCACTTTCTTACGGCTCTTTGTGTCGACTTCTAATTCGCGAATTACAAGAATAGGAAGCTCGAACGACCCAAGATATGTTTCATTTTGAAAATTCTTGTAACTGGCAATACACATTCGCTTTCCTTAATTTGAATGCACATTCACTTATTCTTCACTTACAATTATTTCTCAAGCTTCAGTTGGGCATTTGCAATCTCGAGCACGCGGAATTCACTTGAAAGCGACAATCCGAGGAATTACATGGGCAAAATTTCCATTGACAAACTAAGAACCTTCAATGTACGGATGTATGAAGATGAATTATAAGGTACCCTTTCTGGCAATGTTAGCGTTACACGACGAATGCGCTAATCCTGCAACAAGTTATGTTGGGTAGATTGCAATGGAGGAACTATTCTTTAGGGGTGCTGATGAAATACAGAGCTGGAATGAAAAGACTTAAGCTGGAAACATCATGATGAAATTAACTTACCATGCCACCCAATCATGGACAACCAATTACATGAGGATGGCAAGTCCAAAATTGGTCTTGGGGGAGAGAATTATAAAATATGAACATGTTGTGACAAAATAGAAGGGGGAAATTGCAAAAAAGGAAGTAACTCGGGTTTTTGGGTAAATAAGCAATAACAGCAAAAAGGGAATTAACAGACCTTTACAACCTATACAAAATTCCATTGGGGTATAGAAACTCATTTCTCACTGTTTTCAGCCAAAAAAATTTGCTTTTTGCCCTCTACACTACAGGCGTCTTTACCTGTCTGTATTAACACTATTTCTTTGTGTATGTGAGATACGGATCTTGAGCAATCGTCAGGACGTCCGGTCTATCTGCCTGATCATACGTTAGACAGCGACGAATCAATTCCTGCAAAGAATCAAAGTCACGTAGAGAATCATCATCGAGCTTCTGCACATCCTCCCTACATTTTTAAGTAAGAAGTCCATCCTATACGTTTGTTTTCAGCAGTGTATTACTACAAGGACTATACACCGAAAGTCGTAGCAGCTGAATAGTTACAGGAAGTTGCCTACATGAGATTCGTAATAATTGACAATAAATCTAAATGAAACATGCGATATACAAAAATAAAACTTTAAGTAGCTTTGACCCAAAACCACTGTCTCTGTCGCTCTTATCTAAAACATAAATCTCCAATATAAGTTCCATTCTTCTCTTTATACCGAGCAAACCAAAATATACTGGTAGCAGATGGTAAGTAACTTGACCCGCGTATGTTAATCAAAAAGAGCTAGTCGATAGCCTCGCAAGCCACAGGAAGTAACGGAATGATCACTAATTGATATATTTATGGAAATGAAATTTGTCGCTACTATGCAAATGTTGAAAAAGAGGAGAAAAAATTAGAGCCAGCAGGTCTTGAAGGGAATACCAACACACAAAAGACAGAATAATATACCTTCGCCTCATTTGAGACGGCAGGTCTTGAAGGGAATTCAACCTTTCGAGCTTTAATGATCGTATCTTCACGCAGTATTCTTTCCTGCGTCTGGTCATGCCCAAAAGGACGTCTCCCAAAGAGCATCTGGTAAAATAGAACGCCGGCTGACCATACATCAACCTGTTTAGAAAATAAACCAATTCTCAGGAGGAGGTAAACCACTGAAACATAGCACGAATTTGTTTTTGATTGATAATAAGTCGATTCACATATTGCACCGTATCAGATCTTGGATAGATATTGTGTGCTAGCAAAGAGGATCAGCTTAATTACAAAGCCAAAGTTATCAGCTGACAATGTATACATCCCAGACAAAGCAACCCTGGTTAAGAACGGATCAATAAGGAACATGATACAGAAAACCACTAACCTTCGATGATATTAGGGGTATCTTGCTCAGCTCGAAGCATTCCGGAGGCAAGTACCTGAAATCTCGGAAGAAATTAATTATTGTGTCAGCCTCAACACCTACGGAATAAGTTATAGAACGGAACTGTTACATAAATAGCAAAATACATCAGCCAAAGAGCAAAGGACATGAACATCAGAGTTCTGCGCAACCAAAATATAAGAGACGAGGACATTGGAAGCACAAGAAATTGCACTAGTATAAAAATTCTTCAATGAGAAAAAAACTCTGCGGCATAGTCATTGAACATCAGTACATATCACAGAGTAAGAAAGTATGACACATCCTTTAAAGATAAGAACTGTTTGCACAAGATAACAAAATCAGATATTTCAGTTTCCATGCGTCAAAAGTGACTTACTTTCTTCCCCTATCGCATATGGTCAGTTTTATGAGAGTTTCTTTTATTTCAAGCCCAGTTAAAGTAACAGATATATAAAAACCTCATCTTCATCTCTTAAGTCCTCAATGATGATAAACACATGCTAGGGACACAGAAAAAGAGAATGCAACTTAAATTGAATAACTCACCAGTAAGTCCCAGCTCCCTGGGATGTTAGTTCCATCCCCTGAGATCCCACATTATCTTCAACTATCTTACTGAGACCAAAATCAGTCACTTTTGCAACACCAAATTCATCAAAGAGAACATTTCCAGGCTTCAGATCATAATGGATGATCTTCTGCGCTCTCCTATTCAGATACACAAGACCTTGAAATATTTGCACTATAATGATTCTAGCTTCTTTCTCAGGCAATAGCGGCGTTGCTTTCAGGACAGCATCAAGATCTTTACCTGGACAAAAAAAAGAAAAGTTTTAGGGAATTGCAGATAGACAATTCAGATGCCTTTTGTATGTCAAATACAGAACATCTCAGTTGCCAAACTGCACAACAAACGACCAATTGATAGATGTACATACCGCTACAATATTCCAACACAGTGCAAAATGTATTGTGGTCAATCTCGAAAATATCCCAGAGCCGAACAATATGGTGATGCACCAGGGTTTTGTGAATATTATATTCGCGGATTGCATGACGTATATAACTTTGTTTCTTTTCTTCACTCCACTGAGCATTCAGCCCGTGCAGCTTGCATGCAACATACTTATGGTCTACCAAATCATATGCCTGCTGGAAATTTCTTCAGAGTTCAGATCACTGAAAAGGGTATTTTCTTACACAGGCCAAAATAGACAAAAACCAAATTGTCATCAGCTCTCTTTCTGAGAAAAAGGAAGCCCATGACCAGAACAAGTACAACAGAGAGTTTAACATTAAATTTGTTCAACACAAAGCTCTGACCTTGTAAACCTCACTGAATCCACCTTTGCCAAGAAGGTTCAAAAGGGCATATCGATGATTGAGGATCTGAAAACTGTTAAAACGAGAACCATCCTCATCTCTAATGCGTTTCATTTCTCTTATGAGCCTTCCCTTCTCAAATTCATACCGATCTCTCTCACGTAGGATAGTTTCTTCCTCCTGGAACCAACTCACCAATCAGTTGAGAAAAACGCTTGTGAATGTCAAGTTTAATAAGCTTGCAGAACAAAAAAAACTGGTAAAAATGTATTGAAAACAGAATAATTGGAATAACTCACTCGTTTAATGCTGGCTAAACGAGATTTATATATCTCATCCTGGAGAACAAAATCCTCTTCCGGAACTCCATTTTCACCATCGGGTGCATCACCTTTGTCTTGGAGGTTACAAATCATCAGTGCCTTATTTATCTCTTGATGCATGGTTAATAATCAAAATGCCAGATACAGGCACACTCCCAAGCATGGCATAAGCTAAAATTCGGTGGTAGAGTAAAAGTAACCATAACAACAGTAAAGGGTACTTCAAACAATTTGTGTATAACAAATGGCCCCAGAGCAACAAAAGTCAGAAGGTTTCAGAGCTGCAGATAGGCCACTAATTATAAGAATTTATCTTCACAAAGAAATCTGAGAGGTAAACTTACTTTTGCAGACATGCAACAGCTTTTAGAGCAACAGAAGTTAGAACTTGTTAGAACTTTATACAGTCCAGAAGCTTAGAGCATTAACCTGGCTAAGCAGCTTAAGAATTAACCCTATTTTTGCCGACCATTATAAAATATAAAAATAAAATATTAATAGCTATGAGTAAGGTCATGAGGAATGCCTTGTATTAAGACTCGCCCCATATACAAAGACCAAATACATGCAACATTTCCGTATCACACTGCACAAATATGCCAAAGCCACACAAATGCCGCAAAGGATGATTATCATGTTTAGCAACAGAAGCTCACCAGCTTGTTTTTTCTTTAAGGATTTCCGCTGCCGCTCGATAGCTTCCCTAGTTTCCAATAGTTGTTTCTAAAGAACCAAATAAACACGCTAACAGATCAGAAAGAAGAACCAAGGGAAAATCAACGAATTCCAGGGGAAATTTTCTATCATAATTGATGAAAATCATTGAAAGATTAGGACACAACTTCCACTTACAAGGTGACAGAAGCTTCTATAGAGAAATGCAATCGTGTCTAAGATGATTATATAGGAAATGAGCTCCACAGAATTTAAACTCCAAACTTCTTCTAGGTTAATTTTCTAAATCTGTAGGCTCTGACACAAGTGCTAACTGGCTTCCCAAAATTCTCTTTGCCATTCAAATGGGTCACATGAGTGTAATAAGTTATATAAAGCCAAAAAGGGTGTTAAATGTTTCACCAGAAGCAGGAAGAAAATGCTCTTTTACTGGCACATAGTATTTCAACTCATATAACTATTTCAGAGCTTCATAGTTTTTTAGCTAAGTTGGTGAATTAAGATAGAGATGGAAGGACGAAGATGGCTGAATTTGGCACAAGCTTCTATCCTAACTTCTTTCTACTCTTGAATAACATGTGTATTATGGTGCACCATCGTGCAGCATTCACTACTGGATCATTTATGTGAACTCATGGTGATGATTACAAAAGTTTCAATCTAAAAATGCTTGTTCACCAAGCATTCGAGAGTTACAAGAAAACCATTTTTTTTTCCTTTTTTAGTTCATGTGCAATGGAGACAACTAATTGAGATAGAGTGAGAAATAAGGAAAAGAGAAGGAAACAGTCACCAAAATGAGTGCAAATATGCAAGAGGCTTCCACAAGACAGGATAAGAAGATCCACAAGAAAGAAATTCTACGTACAAGATGAGCATTCAAATCTTTTAATGCTTGTCCATCCTCCCACGTTTCAGATATAAGAGTTCCAGCTCTGCAACAAATAAATGAAAATGGAATTCCAAAACAAACAATAACCAAATTATATGGCAAAAAGCTGAGTATTCTCAAATTCTGAATCTGGAAAACCACGGCAAATAACAATTAAGGCAATTGACCAGCAGCGTAGTTCTTATTATGTTATCAAAAGAGGTTACTCAACCCATCAAACAGCAATTTAGACTTGCTTTCTCGTATTGAACTTCATTATCGGAAGAACTGTGATATGAATATTTTATTGTTCACTTACAATTTTTTTTAAGCTACAATTAATGAAATTGAAATGTGAAAAGATAAGTTTCACATGTTTCAATAACTGGTGCTGTGTTAATACTGCACTTGACTCATTCTCAATATCTTGAAATCACATAGTTGGGTAGATCAATGCCCTCAGAATACTTTATAGTAAGACCTCGCTTCGAATCTGCTTTCCTCAGCAACCAGGCAAGCGGAATTAGAGAGAATGCGAATTCGGCTTAAGATCCAAAGTCAGGTGCAAAACAAGTCCTCTTTCTGAACTTAAACAGTCTGGTGTGTCGCTAGCCCTCGTGCTATACAATTGGATTCCAAGCAAAAAGAGAAAGGAATGAAAAGAAAAGGAAGATTGTGTTCCACCATCACTTTTTTTCATCTTAAATGGTCAGGCATTTGATGATTTATGTGTGAATTCAAACGTCTTGACTTTTCCATAAGCTTTTTCATCCTCTGCTAACATCTTTCAGGCTCTAAAAACAAGTTCAATAGGAAATATCATTTATATGCACCTAAAGAAAAAGATATACCTTGTTACACCAACATTGCCAAGTCTCAAAGAATCCTGCCGTACTTTGAGCCTTGCTTCTTGTCGTTCAGCTTTTGAAACAGATATCAACAGGTCAGCTATTATTTTAGTTCTCTGCAAAGAAAGTCAAATAGTAGTCCAACGTGTTATGATTTATACGAGAAGAATCCAGTAACAAAGCAGTCGTCCCAAGGAAAAAGAACAATGGAAAAATGCATCCCTGGAACCATTTAGGTAATAATTTAAGTACTACGGGCAATTGGCAAAGTACCTCAAAGCTGAAATACTCTGTACAACCATTTCTTATCAATTTAGGGATTCCAAACACAACTCAAGCCTATTGCCTAAATCTTGTTTTTGCATAGAACTCCAAACCTGATTCCTAAAACACAGACTCAGCAAGTCCTTGATCAAATTCAGGCCAAACACATACCTTTGGCTTCATTTGTTGCTCATAGTCTTTGAGGTCCTTAAGTTCCTGTCCAAATTGAAATCAACAACAATTAGAAAGGAGTAAAAATTATTCAAAAAATGATGGTGGGTTCAGAGATGGTGAGAAATTGGATGAGGACTTTCAATTGCTTTTAGCCTTCCACCTAGTGGTTAGGTCTTTCAACTGCTTTTATGCTTCCACCTAGTGGTTATCCTCTTTCCTGCAGTCCCTTAAAGATCTAAATGCCACACCTTTTCTAATTGCCGGCAGAGGTTCTGATAATCAGATGACTCTTTCCGTGATTTACGTAAATCCTCCTCCAATGCTGCCACTTTTGCTCGTAAAGATAAAACCTCCTCCTGCTAAAAAGTTGCATATAGAGATTCAAACAACATGATCTATCAAATTGAAGTATCACATAATGTTCCAGAACAGTGACACTTGCAGAGTAGTCAATATCTCAATATAACTCACACATCACATTAAAAGAAAAGAGCATACCTCTGAAGAGTAGTGACTGTCATTTTGTAATTGCTCTTTAGGCCTAGTATCCTGCAAATGAGGATAAATGACTAGTTACTATTTCCGTTTCTGAATGTAACAAAACAATCAACTAGTTAAACAGGACAAAGCACAAGTTTGCTTGCAGATAAGTTCAGTCAAAAGCCTACAAAAGATAGAATATTTAGCATTGCAAGTGGCATCAGCTCGTTTATATCCTCATATACAATACTATCAGCCTACTGACAATGGAATATCATAGAGTCCACCATGAAACAAAAATAAATCTCCGTTTATAAATCTCCAGAAAGCGCAACACTTAGTGGGAGATGAGCCCTGATATTCATAATGTTGATCTCTTCAAGAATTCTTCTAACAAAAGTAATTAAATACTAGCAACCATCAGATTTTTCCCTTAATTTCAAATGTAAAGATTGAGTGAAGAGGAGATTGCAGCAGGTTCTTCAGACAATCTACTCACCTTCATGTTATGATGCATATTTACTCAGATAGATAGTAATTTCTAATGCTCACTGTCCACTTATCTCAACGTTCTCCCTTAAAATTCACACAAGATTTCTCTTACACCTCGATAGACTCAATTTGACCATAACGGAAAAGGCCACAACTCATATTCAAGGGATATGTAATTAAAGCAGATGAGTGAATATGCAATTAATACCATTTAGAAAATGGGCAATTTTTTGCATTACTGACCTGTCATGCTACTTTAACGAGCTCTTACCAGAAAAAGGTATTTATTTGCTATGACATCGTTTAAAATGTGTGAAAGGAAAAATTGCCAGTCTCTAAAAAATCATCACGGTCCTTTTAAAGCTTACATCAATCAGAGAAATGAAGAAAGAGGGCAGTATGGACTAAAAGTCTTTTTTTGAAAAGAATCATTAGTTAAAACATATCCAAACGAAGCCTTCTCACAATTAATACATGCAACACTATGTCCTATTCACCATCCAAATGATATCAACATTGACTTTTCTTTGCTAATAGGTGTAATCAACACCCTTTTATCTGATATTCAATGACATCACTGAAGTTTTGTTTTTGTTCATCTGAGTTCCTGAATTTTTTGTTCAAAATTATTCAACCCAACCTTCATGCCGTTAACATCAACAGAAGTAGCTAACATGGATAAACCATGCTCTATTTAAAGCTAAGTGCGATCCACATCATGACATTGGTCTAATAACGGTGGAGTTGACACTCTACATTTGTCTCCTTTCTCTTAGCAGGTTGAACTGGAATGTAAATAATCATAAGTTGTTCAATTGTTTATTCTTACAGAGGCAGTTTGCATGCACCTAAATTTAGCAAGTGTGCAACAATCATGTGATATGTGCCCATGAGAAAGTACCCACTTCAATGAACACCAGTTCATGCTTCATGCATTCCATAGAAATGCTAGAGAGTGCTAATTCCAAAATACGTGATAATGAGAGGTTGAAATAGTACCTTATGATACGAGTTCTCAAGCTGTCCATTAAGTGATGAAATTGTCGATGCAGAAATTTGTGATCTCGTTTGATCGTTAGATTTGGACCCACGACCCCTTCCAGACTGTGACCTACCGCGACTATGTTTTTTCCTACCGACATCAAAATTAACCTTGGTTTCCAGGGCTTCTGCCATCTTTGCCAAACTATCAACTGCCTGAGTCATAATTACCAGACCATTAGCTTTCTTTGTCCACAAATATGTCCCATAAAAGCGATTTGCTTTTTGGCGAGTGGAACCAACGTAAAAACATAAAAGAAAATAAGGTAAGAAAACCAAACTTTTACATGAAGGAAAGGGAGTAAAAGCAGAACAATATGATTCAATAGAAATTAATATTCAAGATTCAATAGTCATTCAATGGACAAGGTCTTACCTCCACAGGTTCTGAAAGAGTTAAACTATCATCCGCTTGAACCTTTTGCCGCTTCTGAGTGTTGGCTTGTATAAGAAACTCCCCTGCAATCTGGCATAAGAAGGAAATTGAAAGATGTTATTACGTAAAACCAAATGGCAATTCTATATTCAGGCTGACAAATCAGTTAAAAATTGGATTGCAGGCTCAACCCACTAAAAAAGATGAGATAGCAGTAGCACTCCCGTGGATGTCATTTCATAGAAAACTATCAACATGCTTTGAAAGTCCATGTAAAATTTCTAAAAATGCAAAACAAGCACATGAGACACCCTAACAGAATGAATCTGGCAGAAAAGCATGCACTAGTCATACAAGCAGAGACATCAACATTAGCCCGTGCCAAGATAATATCATCTTCAACAGAACAAATAGTTAATTATAACTCAAAAAACCAAACTAACCTTTCCACAGGGCATACCCTGGTACCATTATAGAGGAGCACAGTATTGCACGCTTCTCCTCAGAACTCCATAGTAACCCAACTTATAGTTAATTACTATGAACCAAATGAATGTTACTATTTACAGAGCAATGATGTACAAAATCCAGAGTCTTAAATTAGTTCATCTATTAGATTGAGTTTCATATTCACTCAAACAATAGAACATGAGAATAAATTACCAAAAAGAATTCCTACAGAATACCACTGGAAAATCGCAAAACCGCCTATCAAAGAGCCTCATGAATAGTTGCAAGTGATCATACGTTTCACAGTGTTTCCGTAAATTAGGCCTTTGCTAAGGCCAAGAATATAGCCAATAACCAAGCGAGAGACCATCCCCATTTAATTTCACCATATGCTTATAAACACGTGTGCGAATCAACAATAGCAGAGAATCGGGAAACCGTATCAAATTTTAACCTTATTACGTGTTCATTGTACAAGCGTAACGCATCGATCAATCATTATTGACGAGAAACTCAACTAAAACGAGTATGATATCCAACTGATTGTCCACAAAATGAGAACTGAGTAACTACCACCTAAAAGCTCAGCGATAATCACAGCTAGCAACCTTCGCAAGGAAAGAAGGATCTCATTTCAACCAAATAATCAGCAATGCCGAGCAAAGAACCTAATCTATCCAGCACAAAAGGCAAGATCATCAAAGCCATTGCCAGCGTCGGCCTCCTAAACAACAGGGGAAATGAAGTAAAGGAGGAGCTCTCACATCATCGTCGGAGTCGCTGGAACTCGACTGCGCGACCAAATCATCCGCGAACTTCGAAGCGGAGGACACCGAGGGCCGAGCCTGCGGCTGCGGCTGCTGCTGCTGCTGCTGCTGCTGCGACGGCGGCGGCAAGCTCGAAGTGACGGCCGAGGAGGCCTTTCCGACCAAGCGGGCCTCGAGCTTCGCGAACTTGGTGGACTGGTCCGATTGGTTGGACGAGTTGGAGGAGAGATGCAACAGCATGTCGTCCGACATTGCCGCCGGAGAAAGCAAGGAAAATTCTTCTTCTTCACGGGAGGGAACTCGTCCGATCACGGGGCATTCCGCGTCGGAAGAGAAAGGGCCGAGCTCGGGGCTCACGATCGGATCCGAAACCCTAAAATGGCGGTGCTTCCGGCGGCCGGGGCCTCTCTCGTCTGGCCTACTCGCGGGCGGTGTCTAAGGTTAACAGATGATTGCATGGCCCATAAAAAAATGGGGGTTTGGTAAGAAAGTCAAGAAATTCACAGGGAGAGAGAGTGAAGATTAGGGTTTTGGATTGTATCTGGAGATTTTGGTTTGCTGAAGGAGGAGACTTTCTGAAGGAGGAGAGTTCAAATCAAATCAAATCAATTCAGAGAGAGAGAGAGAGAAGGGGTTCTTGCAGTAGTTCTAGATGGTGGAAAAGTTTGTACTTTCAGGCAAAAGGAGACATAGATTCAAAATCTGTCCTGGGAGTTTTGGTCATGTATGAGCTAGGGAACAGGGAGAGGGACTTGAGGGGTATTGTGTCCTTTTGAGCATAAAAAATGATGCGGTGGGAGTGCTTATGTACACATATAGCCATGGGAGCTTGGTACATGTGACCAGGTGAATTCGACGGGTCTCGCGAGGTTAGGTCGGCCCTTTACTCCAAAATCGGCACCTGCCATGTCGGGACGCACCTGCCATGTCGGGCTAGCGTCCCGCAGGTGAATATTATGAATGACATTCCTATTTTTTGGTGCTGTATCTGAAATCTGGTTTGACCCAAAAACAGTAACTGAAGCTCTTTACTGCCTTGCCCAGTTTGTGTTTGTAGATTTGTGCTGTTTGGATTGCTGAAATGCCCATTGAAACACACCCATTAGCCATTTTGCATTGGAGTCCTTGTCTAAACTGAGAATTGGAGAACCCCAGAATGAATGCTCTTACAAATTGAAAATGGTCATTGAAGATAACAAACAACCAGAGAATCAGTTTTCCTTAACAAATAAAAATTGGCGTCGAGATTCGGAGTTACTGATGAGACTAAACTCATCGTCGATTGAATTAAAATCTATTATTGCAAAGTGAAGAGGAATTGCCTATATTTCCAGAGAATTTAAGGATAGGGCAAATTCTGGGGAACAAGCCATCAGAACCACCGCCCTGTAGGAGTACACACTCCCCTCGCAAGACCATGCTTCAGAAAAGATAGAGCCCCAGTAGAAAATACCAGGAGTTTTTCACAAAACGAGAGACACATTCTCGATTCCAATCTTTCCAGAAACCATCCTGACACTGCGAAATTTTTTGAACACATCCTCGCAGTCCTGCGATGCTCAAATGGGAGATCCACCTTCCCGATTTATATCTTCGAAACCATATCATTTGTCCAATATCAATGACTATGCAGAGATTGCAAATAAGGGAAAAACTTCCGTGAGCGCAGAACAATTGTTCCTCGCTAGGATGAAATTGCCACATTGCCAATTTTCCTGCGCATGTACTAGACCATTGTTTCATATCCTTTTCGCCTTTTCCATTCAAAACAAAACATTTTGAAGATTTATCTACACATATGCCAATCATTTCAGAAACCCGGGGATTGCTATAGATAAAAATTACTGGAGAAAGAGATCGGATACAAAACTGGTAGCCTGAATAAATGGCGTTTTCTTAATTCCAGCAGATTGGAGATAATTGAATTATAATTATTTGAAGGAGTGAACTTGAGGAAACTAGCTCTAAACTTTAAAAGAGTCGAAGAAAATTCTTTGCTTGTGATGTACAACATTGAGGACGACTAGAGGAAAGGTTGCTTCCACGACATTCTCCTGCACAAAAAGGTCAAAACGAAAGATATCTTCAATTTAATCCCGTAGACAGTTCACACGAATTGCACAACATATCTTAAAAAATGAGCACTGACCTCGTAATTTATACTTGCGAGATACAAGAATGTAGAAGATGGCCCCAATAAAAAAACTAGTTTTCTGTAAGTTTCTCCTATCATCTGCTTCAAATGCTTACTCGTGTACAAGAAGCTTCCTACCACCAATCATAGTTTCTCCTATTCCCATCATATCTGGAGTTCCCAAACCTCGAAGCAGAAAATCTGTGCCCTGGTCCTTGCGATCTGGAGTTTCCATAGGAGCCATAGTGCACAGAAGATCTCTGCCCTGATCCTTGTGATCTGGAGCTGCCGTAGGAGCCATACTGCACCACATGTGACTTATTTGAAGATTTGGAGCCAGATATGTGACCCTTATGCGATGGCGTTGCAGGAGACCTCGGGCTTTTTGTGAACTTGCTTGGCGGAATGTCTTCTGGATCCTCTGTGATCCAGCCACCCCTATGTTTCGATTGGGGAGGTGTTCTAAGGCCCCTATCTTCATGCTTGAATTTTTTCTTTTTACCAGAATTTTGGTTAATGTTAGGTGCAGAGTCAAAGCCCATGTAGTCATCATCTTCTCTCTGAAATCTCATAGTTGGTGTTCCCAAATCGCGGTTCCTCTTGCGTTCCTGCAGGTCAACTTAATTAGAATTGACATTCACAAGTAATAAAGCACTCCTCAAAGGGCTTCACTTAAATGGTGAAATAGATATTCACCCATTTAACATAACCCCATACCTTGGTTGAATTGTTACACTCCCGTGCAAAGTGTCCATCTCTGCCACATTTGTAGCATGAACTAGGTGCTGCTTCATTTGTGGTTGAATTCCTACATTCCCGGGCAAAGTGACCTTCTTCGCCACATTTGTAGCAGAGACTAGGTGTAACTTCACCCCAGGTTGAATTTCTACACTCCCGGGCAAAGTGGCCTTCCTGACCACATTTATAGCATGAGCTAGGCGTAGAATCACCCATGCTATCACCGCGAACTTTTGAGCAGGACTGTTCCAATGAAATAAGAAAAACCTGCTCAGCAAGGAGACTGCAACCCCGTAATACTATCAAAGGGACGTTTCTAAATGAACGATTTCTGTTTCATGTGAAATTTTTGAAGTGTACTTCCTATAAGTAAGGACATTTGCATAATGCCGTACCCCAATTAGTACAAGGACTTGCATATGCTTGATAAGGAAATTCTCCATTTTAAAATATTGATTACCCATAAGCCAGCACATTGAAAATTATATATAGTTACTTCTTTTTTTTTAATGAAAGAGAATAACTGTGGAAGGGGCAAGTAGCAACAGCAACCCTCTGGCTGTTCCTAAAGAGTTCCACACACACACAATCGCAATACACAATTTGAGCTATAACTACTACTCATTTTCAGCTAGCCCCTCACCGCCACGCCACCAATGCAAGTAGAAGCAAAGCCAGAGTGAACACTACACCTATAAGTAAGGACATTTGAAGTGCACTTCCTATAAGTAAGGACATTTGCATAATGCCGTACCCCAATTAGTACAAGGACTTGCATATGCTTGATAAGGAAATTCTCCATCTTAAAATATTGATTACCCATAAGCCAGCACATTGAAAATTATATATAGTTACTTCTTCTTTTTTAATGAAAGAGAATAACTGTGGAAGGGGCAAGTAGCAACAGCAACCCTCTGGCTGTTCCTAAAGAGTTCCACACACACAATCGCAATACATGATTTGAGCTATAACTACTACTCATTTTCAGCTAGCCTCTCACCGCCACGCCACCAATGCAAGTAGAAGCAAAGCCAGAGTGAACACTACACCTACCACCCAAGCCAAACCTTTGCTTCAGACAATTTAAGATATGTTGAAATAGAGGGGCGACCAATGCATTTGAACTTCTGAGGAAGGGGAATTTTAAGCCACGTGAGAGAAAGCCTGGTCCACATGTGAGGAAGCCTCACCAACTTGGTCAACCACCTCAGTGGTTATTGGTCATTTATGGGGCAATCTTTAGTAACCTCATTATAAAAGCGATAACATAAATGATGTCAGCAGATGCATAAGTTAATCTTCGACACTCCAAAAGTATTTCTACCAGATCCAAACTTATTATCAAGGTAACATCGCGTTCATTATTTCTTAGATAAATATGATGCTCCACTGATTGATGGAGTTATATGAGACACCATACTAACTCTTGACCTTGCATCATAAAGTCTCAGTTGCATCACAACAAGAATTTTCTAAATGACAGTCCTTTTGACAGCAATTCTTGCAAAGATGCTATACAATTTCACTGGCACTCCTAGCTCAACAAAATATCAAGTTCCGCTAAATCTGCATTTGAAATTTTTGGGCCAAATGGCATTATACAGGGCTATCAAATCAAGATAATTTCAGTAAGAACATGGAAGTCATCATTAGATTTTGGCTAACCAAAAAAATGCTTTCAACATCTCAAAAGTTCGCAAATCATACAGCACAACGAAAGTTTGATCATGATGGTTTAAAGAAGTGGGATATTATGAGAACATCACAAACATGTCAGCCTGGACAGCGAAAACACAAGCAAAGAATCACAAGGATGGTAAGACTTACTAAACCAGTATGACCGAGACGACCACATTTGTAACAGGAAACTTCACAAGGATCAGTATCAACAGAATCCACACAGCATAAATGGCCAAACTCCTTGCAGATGTAACATTGAATCTCCTGCATAAGTAAATTAAACATGAAAAAACAATTTAAAGAACCAATTAAAACTCTCAAAACCCATGATATGTGCAAAAGATCCTCTGCAATATAAAACAAAGACTCTGGCATCATTTCGAGAGAGACCTTAAGATCAGCAGCAGAATAGCTATTCCTACAAGAGAACATATCATGCCCAGAATGTCCACATCTTAAGCATATTTTAGTAGTTTGAGAGCCAGCCCTCTGCTTCTCTGGACAATCCTTTGCGCGATGACCACTTTTTTTGCAAATAAAGCAATCTTGTGCCTACACAGAAAGAAAATTGCCAAATGATTCATAAACAAGACAAAAATAAATGCGGGATATTAAGGTTGAGACAGGGTGGCGACGCATGATATATTACGAGTCATGTATAAATAGAACAACTTAATTGAAAATATCTATCACAGCAAATCTAGTTTAGAATACTAACATACTTCCAAATACATAAAACGGCACAATGTTGTGAAAAAGAAATAATATAAAAGACTAAAGTTTGTCATAAGATTTACTTGATATTATAATCTGAAAAAACCAATCAGAAAACAAAACGTATAAACCTACAAAGAAATTGATAATCATTACAAACCTTTGTGCATTGTTTAGCATTGTGCTCTAAACTCCCACACACGAAGCATGGTCTCCTCCGCTTTTGGGACGTACAATTAACTGCCGTATGGCCTTCAGCGCCGCAGTTATAGCAAGTTCCCCAGCTACTATCCAGGAGGATCAAAGTACCTTGGCCCGCGCTGATAGAAAACATATAAGACAGATACTAAAAACCACCATATTGGAAACTTGTGCAGCATTATATAACATCGGCCCAAGAGCAAATATTGTGGAACTCACAAGAAGCTTTCGCAGGACGACATTATCCGCTATCTCAACCTTCTTCGGATCCACTGATTCCAGCACCTCTGTCACATTAACAACCTCCTCCTTCTCTTCCTCATCTACATCAATAATCTGGAAAAGAAAATAAAAAGTCCATCACTACGCTTTTGCAAAATATTTCCTTACTGCATTCATGGCATATAATCTCAAAAACCCAGCACAGTATCAGATATTCCATACAAAAGTACATAATCCAGCTCAAAGAGAAGGCGCACACAAAATCCTTTCTTTTCGCTTGATTGACGAGACATTCTCAATGCCCCCAACAACTTCGGAAGCACCAAACAGGAAATCAATTGAATAGCTAAAAATACGAAAAGAACAGAAGAACTCACAGTTAGCTCCCGATTTTCCAGCCCCTTGCTCTTCTTCTTCCTCCGCTCCTTCTTCTGCACCTTTTCCACCTTCTCCTTCTTAATCACGTCGTTCTCCCGCAAGACGACGACCGCATTGCCGGCAGCTCTATCGTCGTCCTCGTCCGACACGTCGACGCCCGGCGGCGCGGAGCCGAGCTTCGCGGCGCGCGCCGATAGCGCCTTCTCGACGATTTTCAGGCTCAGATCTTCGTTCGCTTCCTCGTCGTCGTCGTCGTCGCTGCCGCGGACGAGCGGCGCCGCGGACTTCGGCTCGTGCTCCGCGTCTTCTCCTTCGTCGAGCCTCGCCGCCGTCGGCTTCGCTCTTTTCCCCATGCTTCTCGCGCAGGATCAGGAAGCCCCAATGTCCACTGAAGAGAGAGAGAGAGAGCTGATGATGGCGACCGTAAAAGAGCAAGAACAGAATATTTTTGCTGAATTAGGGTTTCGGTCGGTGGCGCTCGGTGGCAGGAGGGGGATGGTTTTCGTTTGATTTTAGCACAACGCGGCATGAATTGTAAATTATAGTTTTCTCCCCCCAAAACTTTTGAGTTATTCGACTTGACCCCTATTATATGGTTCATATTTATTAACCAGAGGATATGTTTGGTAGTTAGGAAAGAATAAAATTTACGTCCAGGATAAGATAAAATCGGATGCAAGAGGCATACAACTCAGATTAAATAATTATAGGGCAAAGGCGGATAGGATTTTTGATATGCATATTATAAAAATTATTTGTCTCAAATAACAAACCTTTTAAATTAATAATATTTAAATAATATTTAAATTATAATATAAAAATAACAATATTTTCATTTTTATTTATTCATGTTTTTTCCCTTTCTATTTTATAATATAAATTCAATATGTATAGATATATATTTATTGCATATTTTAGGTATTTGAGTATTTTGGATATATTAATATAGTTTACTATTTAATAAAATTTTATTAGAGAATAATGGAGGAGGGAAAGATATAAAAAAAAAAAAAAGAGAGAGGGAAAAAATAATAAAAATAAACAAATAAAATGAAGTATGCAAGAGTGTCGTGAGAGATCCTTACTCTATTCATTTATGCAATTTTTAGGTTTATTTGCACTAATACGTCATTTATACAAAACAATAGATAGGATAAGAATACAAAAATATCAAGTTTTATTACTAAGATTCACAAAATAATGGATGGGATAAAGCAAAATGCATAGACTTTATTTCCTATCATATTAAGTTCAGTTTTGACTAGAAATCCAAATCATCAAACGCGCTCTATGATTTTAACAAAGGGGTTTTTGTGCCTTGCATCCATTGACATGTTCAAGTTACTAGAAAAATCGAATTGCATGTTCTTATTTACCGTCATTTTCACTTAAACAAAAAGAGATGAGTTGTGTATGAATAATGACAGAAAGTTCTCTTTAAAATTGTTTAAGGATGTGGATTAGTTGAAGTGCATGAAAGCCAATCCGAACATCACTTGAAAAAAAAAAAAATCTTCTCCTTCTTCACCCCGTTTGGTTAAAATATATCCGTGGCTAAATTGCAATTAAATTATTGTGTGAAGTATAGTAATTCATATATTTGATAATACAGCTCGTGAAATCGCAGCACCTTAAAGTTGGAAATGGCTACTTTCAAAAAACTGATATAAGCCGATGTATAAGTGTTGCAGCAATCGAATTGTTTACCAAACACTTTTACACTGCGTTTGGTTATGCTCCTGGGATTAGGTATTTCTAATCTTTTGTTTATGGGAGCAAAAATAGAATAAAAACACATTTAGTAAATTTTTTGTTTCGATGAACAGATTTAAAACAAAAATAAGAAGAAGAAAAAAGCTGCTTCTTGCTCGAGAATAACTCCAGAACAAGAATTAAAAAAAAAAAATAAAGCTTTTTTTCCTCTTCTTTTTTTTGCTTTCTCTTCCTCTCTTCTTCCCCTAGCCACCAGCTGGCCCTAGTGACCGGCCAAACGAGGTCACCCCGAGCTCGACAACCATTGGCGAGGCCCCCCCAAGCCTCACCACGCTAGATTTGGGCGAGGCTGGTGAGGCTGAGACTCGCTGGGCCACTGGCGAGCCCCCTTGCGCCTCGCCGTGGCTCGACCTCACCCAGTCATGGCGAGGCTCTGTTGCTGGGCCCTTGTCTGGCCGACTGTCGAGCGGCAACCAATTAGAGGAAGGAAAAGAAAAAGAAAAAAAGAAAAAAAATTATAAAAAAATTATTTTTAAATTAAAAGAAATTCTAAGTAAAAAATATAACATTTCAAACATTTCTCTAGGGAACAAAAATTGTGTATAGTTATTAAATTGTGTTCAAATACTTAGAAACTATTATCGGGAATAGAAACAGAAAAAAATATTTTTGAAAAAAATTATTTCTCGGAACAGAATTGTTACCAAACATACCCTTAAAAGCCGCATCGCCTGTTTCAATGGTAGAAGCTGCGGCGGGATAATTGGAACCAAAAACCTCTAGTGGTTATTATAAAGAACAAGTTGATAAAGCCGACAAATTTCACCTACCCCAAGGAACGCGCCAAGAGAAAGCATTGAGATATTTTAATTAAAAAATAAATTCATGGCACGTAGCCCTCTTTTAAGAGAATGGACTCCCTTTTTCTTCTTACATGAATACTCCGGCATTCAATTCATCTTCCTCGCTGTTATCACGGCCTAATTTCCTAAAAAATTCCTTAATTTTAGGTCTAATCTTAAATCTGCCCTGGGGGGTTTCTTTAAGAATTAGCCATCTTATCACCACGGAACCTCCGCCCTTACAGCGCCTCCACCGTCTCCATCGAAGCCACACCCTATCTATGACCTTTGCCCAGACCGCATAAGAGGTTTGTCTCCCTCAAGCGGCCTCGTATTGATGGAAGCATCCTCCTAGGCTCTGAGAGAGAGAGAGAGAGATCAGAAACTCGTGATTTGGACTTTCTAATGGGACAGAATTAGGGGAATCTCAACCATTAACGTTCGCATAAACCGACGTGTCATCCTATCGAAAGAGACGTGTTAAATGTGCCAATCTATTCCTTAAGTTGGACAGATCCTGTCCTTAGGACACGGATTAAGCTATCCTTAATGTGCTTGGAAGATGAAAAGACGACTTTTAGCACGCGTCCATGTCTTTCTACATTAAAATTAACGTGCTACTCTAACTTTAAACGTTTCAAAACATAAACATCCTATGCAGTCGCCCCAACTACTGCCTTACTATGGCTGTGTTTGAAAACAGCATTCTCAAATTCCCTGCCAACACCCTTTTATCTCAATGCAAGTCCTACTCAATTTTGAGTTTTGAGCATTTTCACAATGCTAATATATATATTTTCATGCTCTTACCAAATTTTCGAAATTTCACATTAACCCTCATCAACAAGCAACGACGGTGAAGTTAGACCTAACCGCCAACGGCCCTTGCCCAAGGCCACCAGTGTCCGGCTTCCATCCGAGCCCTTCGCAAGCATCCAGCTTCCATCTGAGCTTCAGTTCTTTCCTTTTCTTTTCTAATAACTAAAATCCTTTACAAGCACAGTTTTTTCCAGATAGCATTTAATCAGCATTGCTTCCTAATACACTTTTCAATTATATTTTACCAAACATTATCTACGTTTAATTAAATTCTTTTGCATATCTTCAAAGACTTTCCACAAAAACTCTCCTAAATGCAGCCTATGAAACAGTAATTCACAACCACCTCACTCAAAAGAGCAAAGAGCATCATCTCCATAAATCCGATTGCAGAATTAATGCAAGCATGGATAGACATAAATACTTTGCAGCTTGCGAGTGCTTTCACATCCTTCACAACTCAACCATTAATAACGTACTACAAAAGTTTCACTCTCGGCAGTTCTTTATGACCTTATAAGAAAAGAAAAATCCATAAGAAATTATCATAGTTAGATCCAGATCAGCATCTGGGGGCCGTGGCAACTAGACCTCAGACCACAGTAACAAGCCTACAAGGAAATAGACAACACAAACACGGATGGTATATGGTATGCCTGATGATGGAAATGGGCTTGTTTGATAGGTATATAACGATGGAGAAAGAAATTCGACATTACCACCTGCATATTGACCGACCAAGAACCAAATATGTGCACCCATGCTCTTTAAATTTCTCTGGCTTGAACCAACTGATGTTTGTAAAGCAGAGCTGATAGCAGAAGTATATGTCTGAAAGAGCAGATGCATGGAGCATGAAGGAGTGTACTGTCAACGCATATCATCAAAAAGATTTTGCGACAAATGCACTGTAACTTCATACAAAGAATGAGTTCCAAAAATTGACTAAAGGTCATCTCATATGAAGATATTTTGTTCAGTTCTAATATGGACGAGCTGTCCAGAGAAACTGAGAGGCTTGTTTGGCAGTAAAGTTTCTGCTGCCAGCAAAATCTTCAATCTAAAATTCTTGAGCTGGTTGCTTCAGAAACATAAAACAGACTCCAGAATTGAGCAGCACAAATACATCAAGAAAATTTTACAACAATAAGGGAAATATAAATGCCAAGCCTAATGCAATCAAATGCAACATTGAACAATATGGCCCTTAGATAAACAACAAAATGTAAGAACTATGTGGGTGCACTACAGCATTTAATTAGTGCTATATATGCTTCCAAGCTGTCATATTAACAAAATCATATCCAAAAAATAAGAAATCATTGACTGCTCTTGTTCGCAATGCTCGTCATCAATGACCACAGATCTGAAAAGCCAGAGGAAAGACATGTGGAAGATAGATATAGTCCTCCAGGTGCTCTAATGGGGGCACCAGATGCAAGGATCAAAAAATAATAAAAATAGTAATCAGGAGTCCATGTATCTTCTTTCAAGCATAGAGTATAGAAGTGCCCAAAAAAAGAACGCACATGCATTTACTTGCTTCAACCATATCATAGAAACATTTCCAGCTGGGGGAAAAAGCCATACGGGAGATGCGTGCTTCTTAGCACATTAAGTGAAACTCAGACTTCCACTTTAGAGCAGGAGAGCGAGAGATTAAGCTCTTCACTAGTTTGATGCATGAAAATAGACAGTTTTGAGGCACTTTATCAGGAATTAACAGTAGAAAACAAATGCGACTTTCCATCTGAACAATCATCGTGTTTAAGCTATGAAGGGGTGGTGTTAAAAAAAAATGAATTGCATTTAGGAGGCAAAATGGCATTAAACTTTACAAACTACATTCATTTACCAGCTCCCCCTCACTGCAGATTCTCATGGGCCAAAAGTAGAGTGACAGAGAAGAATGTCCTGGTAAATAATTTTTGATAAATAAGGGAACTGAAACAAGAGAAAGATAAAATGTCTAATTAGACCTCATAGACGTCTAGAATATCCAGAACCCCCACACTTCTTGCAGAAAATCAATCCTACAAAGCACAATACACAAGACATTAGAAGGAAAATACAGACATAAGAGTAATGGCAATATGGTTAAAATAAGACCTTTCTCAGGCTACAGCCTACCTAAAAGTTCTACTGGTAGGTTTGGCCTATGGTATCTGCAAAAGCATAATTTTTTTTTTTTTTTTTTAACTTCGAATTAACACTCATTTGTTGAGATCTTTCAAAGAAGCATGTGTTTATGCAGAACCAAGAAGGCATAGACACAATTTGACTTAATTTCTTTTCTTCAGTCACATGCATCGCCCTTTTTTGCCTTTGGTGGTAGGAAAGGACTTGGATAATCATCAAAGTCGAACAAGACTGATGAAATCTTTCATCCTATCACCGTTTAGAGATAAACAGGCATATAAGATGTGAATCAGTTTGAACAACATGCTCAGTCACGCGTATGATCTCGACTAAGAATGCTTTAGTTATAACGATACCTGCTCCCTTGCATACTTTGCAGTCCACCAAGCCTGTTTCCTGCTTCATCTTTCCATTCTCACAGAAAACGCATTTTGTGCCACCTGCACACGTCAGTGAACACAAATCATTTCAACCCTTTCCCCTCCCCTACCATTTACTATAGGTATAACCAAGCGTCAAATAGCAGAAAGAAGATCATTGCCTTCCCAGCCATTTACTATAGGTATGCGGAGGCGCCGTTTTGGTACCTCTCAACTATATGACAGATACACGTCCATGAGGCAAGCGCAAAGCAATGCAATCGAAAATGTCGACCATTTCCTATCTGTAGATACCAGTGCTTTCAACATCAGGCATTACAGAAGGAAAAAGTCATGGAAGGTTTGATCAACTTAGGAAATAAATGAACCGACTATTCCAATCACTCAAAGCAATTCACGTCCAATTCGATCCCGTCAAAATGAATCTCCAGACGGAACGAGGCACAAATAGAGAGAGAGAGAGAGAGAGGGTACCATTGCCAGCGCATCGGTCACAAGGCACAGGTTCGCCCTGCATCATCATCACCACCATCGTCATCATCATCATCAAACCGGTTCGAACGCAATCCACCAAAAACCCCAACGCGTTCCCAAAAACTCAACCGCCGCGCCACCTTACCTTGAGACCGAGGAACAGAGAGAGGGCAATGGCGGCGAGGACGCTCACGGTGGCGAGCACGGTCTGCGTGTCCAGCGTCCTGTCGAGCCCGCCGAACAGCAGGATGGGGCGGGCGAGCAGGTCGCCGCCAGCCGGCCAGAGCGGCCCGAGCTCGGGGCGGCAGGAGCAGACGAGCGCGGGGACCGGCGGCGGGTGCTGGAGGCCGCCGCCGCCGCAGCAGCAGGTGCAGAGGAACGGCGGCGCGTGGCCCGGCGGGGAGGGGGACGACGTGGGAAGAGAGAAAGAGGAGAGGGAGTGGAGCGCGGTTGCAGCGGCCATGGATAGAGAAGGAAGGAGAGGGAACTTGTGGAGGAGCTCGCGGAAGTTCGTTTTTCTCTCTCTCTCACATCCTTTTTTTCGGATTTTTTTTCTCTCTTTTTTTTTTTCAGAATTTTCTTTCGTTTTTCCCGGAATATAATGGATTTTTCCTTGCCCTCGATATTTTCATCGGAAAATTGGAAGAAAAGTGGAAGGAATTAGGAGAAATGTCCAAAAAGTCATAGACTATTGAACGGCAACCAATTCGGCCATAAACCCATCACTTGTGATTATCATAAACCTTTTGACAATTTATCAATTCAATCGTAAATATTGCAATTATGTCATCTAGTTTTAAACATTTTGATAATTTTTCAATTAAAACCTAATCTTTTGATGAATTGCTATTATAATCCTTAAAGCCAATTATCCAAATAATAAGTTTATGACTAAAGTATCAAACTTTTTAAAAGATTTATGATTGAATTGACACTAATAAAATGTATATAACTAAATTGACAAATCATTGAGATGTTTATGACTATTGGTGTGATTAGTAATCATTATGTTTGTGGGAACAATTTATACTCGGAAATTGTTTTTTCAAATTATGTTTCCTAAACGAGTTTCTAAATATTTAAAAGCGTTTTGTAACTATTCAAAATTTATATTTTCGAATAATTTCTTTTGATTACGTTTTTTGTTTGGTGCCTCGTCGGCTCTTCAAATTCTACTGTAACTTATAATTTCTTTTGATTACATTTTTCTCGTGGATAATTTTTAATAATATTTTAAATTTTTAATTTTTTTTTTTTTTTTTTTTTTTCCTCTTATTCTTCTTCTTTCTTTAGTCGGTTGTCAGCCCTAGCAAGGCTTGACCTTGTCAGCTCTCGTTTAGCCGATTGTTGGCCATGGCCAAGGCTAACAATTGGCTAAAAGAAGAATAAGAAAAGGAAAAAAGAAAACAAAGGAAAAGAAGAAAGAAGAAGAAGAAAAGGCTTCACTCTATAATTATTTCCGAAAAAAAAATTACTTATTAATTCCATTCCAAATTTATTCCTAGAAACAAAAGAATTATGAAATGGATTATGTTCTTTCTCTATCCAGGAACAAAGGAATAACATTGGGTACTATATTATACGTTACCAAATAGACCATAAATTGAAATAATTAAAAAGTTTATTAATGAAATGATTGTTGTATAATAATTTTAAGATTTTTTGGATGAGTATCCAGATGAATTAAAAGTTGATTAGCTCCTCTTGGAAATTTACAGCACTTGGTCAAGATTCCACAATGAGAGAGGCTCGACATTCTATTCGAAAAGCTAAGTCTTTCGGAGCATATGATTGGGTGCTACATTTCGAGCTCGATTTCAAAATGCCATTTTATCACGTTTGTCTAATGACTTCCCATGATTATTTTTTAGGAATGCATCGTATCGTGTGCTCGAGACTTTACCGTCAAATTGGCCATTTTTATTAACGGATCGTGCACAATAAAACATGCTTCATTTTCTAATACGATAGTTTCAACTTTCAAAATAAACGAGTTAGACATGAAATGAAAAGTAACGTTACATTATTAACATGCGTTTGTGATTGGGGAATTCGCGTAATATGCTGTCTTAAGATATAAATGATTTCATACCATTGAGAGTGGTAATCTGAGGGTAAAAGAGATCATGTATTCAAGCCAACTAGCGAGTAAGCATTCTGTCAAATTGTGCTTTTGACATTTGCTATTTCATGTGCTAAGACTTCTTACCTTTTGAAATGTCATGGGAGCTACTTTAACTAGATGTAGTTTTCCGACGCACAATGTATAGTAGGTAAGCACATTTATTTTAGCCTAGACAGGTCCATATCGTAGAAAGATTAACATATCTATACATGAATTTTAACGTTTTACGATCCAATTACCCTTTTAAATCGTATAAAATGCACTTAGGCATGCTCGAATCAAGTCCGCAAGCTACCATGCTATTCATGTCAATACCACAAGTTTAGTTAAATTTACACGCGTTTTTACACATCCAAGCACCTCTATTGTCTATTTATATATAGGAGTTCATATCATAAATGCGTCCTATCCTGTCGCCCGCTTGAGTCCGCGGCTTCAATTTTTCTCGGTAGACTATTACTTATAATAGCTCAATTTGAGCATCTCATTAATGGATACGAGACCCATTTAAGGACACACCAAGAGGGAATAACTTCACTGATCATCTATCTAAATAAAAGAAAAAAGTACAGATGATTCTCCTTTTATGTCGTCCCTTCAAATTAGACCGTCAGAGAATCTACAATACATCATTTGTAATCCACCGTTCATATGAATAAATAGTTTCTAAAAAAATTCCTAACTTTGTCCATCACATTCCATCTCTTACATTTTCTAGTCAATTTCTATATAAGTAACTAGATGTGTATGGATGATCAGCATAGAGAGACATGTTTTCCTTTTGACCGGTCAAAATGGATCGTAAATTAATTTATTAATCCCTACATGATAGGTTGAATTGTAATACATATTAATTATATTCAGTAAATAGATAATTTAAATATAACATGGATCTAACACATCTCCATTCTCTTTTATCCTCACTTCATTTTGTGCTTGCTCACTATGCACAATCATCTTAATTTGGATACAAGTTTTTCCAATAAGCACGGAGGTGTTATAACAACGTGATAAAATTTATATTTCTATTTTTGCTTAACCGGGTTTGAAATAAACCGTTTGGTAACGCTTGATTTAATTTTTCATTTCGTAATGATTTTTATTTCAGAAATAGATTTAAAGAAGAAATCAGAAACTAAAATTCTTAACTTCTCAATTTTTGAAATTTTATCAATTTCTAATCAGAAATCAATTTTTGTTTCAAAATTTTGTAATTTGCATCTTAAATTTGTATCGCATGAACACCGGTGGAGACTCAAAATGGATTACACGAGGCCATTCGGGCCGGACCCACCCGTTTTTGGATGGGGTCTACCTTTTACCAAACCCCCAAACGAACTCCTTTTACCGAGAGAGGAAGGAAACTGCATTTTACCGAGGGTAATCTGGTAAATTGGGGAAGCCAAGCAAGGCATATTCGGTCATTCCTTACCTATTCCTCTTTCCGGGTCCTGACCAATGACCACGTTCAGGCCCGGTAGGCGACCTCCCAAAGCTGACCCCAATTTTGTATCCTAATAAATTAAGACGCCCCGGCGACGATCTTCCTCCTGCGAAATTCGATCCCGATCCCGGAAGCTTCCTCCATCGATTGGCCGCTCCACCGATCGCTCGCCGGTTCGCGATCCGCATATATATACACGTACATCTGCTCTTCGCCGTTCGCCGTATCTCCGTCGTCCTTGCCGTCTCCATTCGAAGCCGATCGAATAAAACCCTAGCCGTCGGAATTCGGTCGGGTCCGGGATGTTCAACGGAATGATGGATCCCGAGCTCTTCAAGCTCGCCCAGGAGCAGATGAGCCGCATGTCCCCCGCCGAGCTGGCCAAGATCCAGCAACAGGTTCGCCGTCCCCTCCTCCTCCTCCTCCTCATCTCCATCTCCGAAGGCCTTCTCTTTTTGAGCCGCGGATGCCGTTTTCCGGCGTTCGATTCCGCGGCGAATCGCCTGGATTGTCCCTTTTGTTTGAGGATTATCGGATTGGGAGCTCCCGATCGCGCTAATGGCTACCTAGATTACGCCTCTGCCGAAGGAAGCTCATCGCGCTTAAAGATCAAATACAAGTCGTTCTTATGCTATTCCTGTTTCGATATCGGCTTTTGGGAGAGAAAAGGAATTGCCTCGGGGTTGAGAATCGGAATTTAGCTTTTCTGCGACTTCTCCTAAAGATAGGGATAAATTATAGTTTTGATTTTGCTCAATTGTTCCTCCAATTTTGGAAAATAAAGGTTTATGACAAAGCTTATCGATTAGACATAAGATGATGCTGCTGCGCGGTAAATGTAAAGTGACTTGATTTCCGCATTTTATTTCTTCAGGGTAGGGGGATTTTATTATTATTTTTATCCGACGAATAAGCATTTGCAGCATATCCTAAGGGTGGAATAGTGAAGTTGGTCTGCTTTATTCCCCTTTATCGAAGAAAGTTTTCACAGTAATCCATATATCGAGACTTGTTTTAAGATAATATGATGCAATAGCATCGATTATCCATTCGGATAGTAAAATGATCCCGTTGCATTTGACGCCACTGTAAAGATGCCCATTCTTTTGGACTCTTTGACTGGTCCCACTTCCATGGCCTGTGTTGAATCTCTTTGTTTCCAGTTCCAACTGATTGGTGTTTCCGAATTCTTCACGATGTGATGCATCGTTTACTGCAGATGATGTCTAATCCTGACTTGATGAGAATGGCCTCTGAGAGCATGAAGAATATGAGGCCTGAAGATTTACGACAAGCGGCAGAACAATTAAAGCATGTTCGTCCTGAGGAGATGGCTGAGATTGGTGAGAAGATGGCTAATGCTAGCCCTGAGGAGATTGCAGCTGTACGTGCTCGTGCGGATGCCCAGATGACTTATGAGATGAATGCAGCTCAAATTCTCAAGAAAGAGGTACGAGGTAACCTGTAAGTCATGTGATGTCAGCATCTGTTATTGCTGAATATTAGACGCATGAAGTCCTTGCTTGTGATGACGGTTAAGGGATCGTTCTCAGAAACTGCTCTTTCATTGGATAAAAGAGAGGAATCGGATATAATGTATGGTACAAAGCACTGGTTTTGAGCTTAAATTTGTCAAAGTGAGGCTTTTTCCATTTTTCACAGGGGTGTTCTCTTTGGACCAACATTCAATAGGAAGACCATCTAGAGCATAGGCATATCTGGTCTAACAGATACATACCATTTTCGTTTGCTAGATGATATCTAATTTTTGGGAATTTCAATTCGTGTGCTGAGAAGTCTTTACTTCCAAGAAATTTTGACTACAATAAAGTTGATTTAGAAGGTCTGTGTTTGGAACATAGCAGATGTGACTGTAATAGATGTTCTCTATGCTGCTTTAACTAGTGTTGCTATGTTATGTGTGACGTGTTGATCTAATTCAATGTTGCAGGGGAATAAACTTCATAGCCAGGGGAGGTTTAAGGATGCCTCGCAAAAGTATTTGCATGTAGGTTATTTCTTCTGCTTGTTTGCACTAAAGATTTCCTCAATGGGCTATTTTTCCTTGGATCAAGGGGATTCTTACGGATCTTTGTCCTTAATCAAAATGTAGGCCAAGAATAACTTAAAAGGAATTCCGTCATCTGAAGGCAAGACTCTTTTATTGGCATGCTCCCTTAACTTGATGTCCTGCTACTTGAAAACGAGGCAGTACGAGGAATGCATAAAGGAAGGCTCTGAGGTATGGTAGTCATATCCTTTCTTACCCTGACTAATATAATTTGTGGTAATGGTGGTGTTTTTGGAAACACATCTCATCATATTGACTTGTAAAGTAGAATTTGCTGGCAAATAGGGTGAGATGTATTTGGAAAACAATCATGAAATGCATACGCAACAGCACTTATCCAAGAATAGTATCACTTTCTCTCTCTTTGTTGTCACAACTTCTTTCTGCTGACCTACTTACCAATATAAGTTCTTTTTCGCTGACCAAGTGACCTGTGCTATATCAGGTTTTAGCATGTGATGCGAAAAATGTCAAAGCTTTCTACAGGAGGGGCCAAGCATATAGAGAATTAGGTCAATTGAAGGTGAGTATAATTGTATCCTGTTATGTCTCTGTGGGGGTTGGTAGTTTCCTTTGATGGTACTCTACTGTTTATACTCTTATATCCATTTTGCATCTGTGTTCTGTCGTCATTCTGAGTTTTCGAATCCTTCAGGATGCGGTCTCTGACTTGAGAAAGGCACATGAAATTTCTCCTGATGATGAAACAATTGCGCAGGTTCTAAGGTACTGATCTATGTGTATGAAAGAGTTAATAAGAAGTTGTGTAGCATGGTTACCTTCTCCATTATTGTCTGGAAAAATGCGTACTCTCAATTTGCCTGGCCAGTTGCGTGCTTCAAATTTTCTTTCTCTCTCTTTTTTTTCCCGTTTCTATCTCGTGTTAATGTTCTTCAGTAATTCAATGCATCCTAAGATGATTGAGATACTGATTTCTTTGTGAGTGTCATCTATGTTAGTATCATTTGTGAAGCTTATATGTAACTAGGCTGTTTGTTCTAATGGTCCACGCAGGGATACTGAGGAAAGTTTGACCGAAGAGGGTGGTTCTGCACCAAGAGGTACGTTATCCATGTTTAGTTGCTACTTTTGGGTCTTTCCATCCCCTCTTTTTGTAAATTCTCCAGTTTTGAATCTTGAATTTGCACTTTCTTTTACTTGTCAATCATCAATAGGGGTGGTAATTGAGGAAATAACTGAAGAAGATGAGACTTTGGCCTCTGTGAACCATGAAAGCTCATCAGAATATTCAGAGAAGCAGCATCAGGAATCAGAGGATGCCCACAAGGGTCCAATTAATGGTGATATTATGGGTCAAATGACCAATTCTGAAAGCTTGAATGCTTTGAAAGGTGACCCAGATGCAATCAGGTATTCTTACCCCATTCTACTCAAAGTTTTTGAAATGGATGTATGTATGAGGTTTCAAACTAGACACAAATCACAAGACAAAGTTGTGAAATTGATTCAAATAACTGAATGTCTATTTACAGTGCAGAAATCATGACATCATGATATGGAGATGGATTCACTGACTTTGATTCTTATGATGTACTCAATAGGTCATTCCAGAATTTTATTTCTAATGCTGATCCCACAACTTTGGCTGCGATGGGTGCGGGAAATGCTGGAGAGGTATCCCCTGACTTGATTAAGACCGCTTCTAGTATGATCGGCAAGATGTCACCAGAAGAACTCCAAAAGATGATTCAGCTGGCTTCATCGTTTCCCGGGGAAAACCCTTTTGTCACAAGAAACTCAGATAGTAATTCCAATAGCTTTGGACATGGATCAATTCCTAATGTGTCGCCCGACATGTTAAAAACTGCGAGTGATATGATGAGTAAGATGTCACCCGATGATCTTCAGAGGATGTTTGAAATGGCATCTTCTTCGAGAGGGAAGGACCCTTCTCTGGATGCTAACCGTGCAAGTTCAAGCTCTGGGGCGAATTTGGCTGCCAATTTGAATCATATTTCGGGTGAAAGTGAACCGAGTTCGTCTTATCACATACCTTCAAGTTCAAGGAATATTTCATCTCCTCCTCTATCAAATTTCCCATCATCACCAGGTGATATGCAAGAGCAGATAAGAAATCAAATGAAAGACCCAGCTATGAGGCAGATGTTTACATCTATGATGAAGAATATGAGTCCAGAGATGATGGCAAACATGGGCGAACAGTTTGGACTCAACCTTTCTCCGGAAGACGCTGCAAAAGCCCAGCAAGCAATGTCTTCTTTATCACCAGAGATGTTGGACAAGATGGTATTCTTCTGTCTGATATTCTTGCTCCTTGCAATTCACCACATACTTTACTTTTATATTGCGGCATAAAACCAGAATATATTGTGTGCCTTGCACTATTTGAGAGTGAGAAATTGGTGGCTGAGAAGCATTTGGTCTGGCTTATCTATTCTGAGGCCTAGGAAGCTAACACTTTATGCTCAGTTAGTTAATTCTTTTCCCTGCATCTTTGATTTTTTTTTTTTTTTGGGGGCCGGGTGCTGGTCAGTATTCAGTTGGCTTCTAGCCTTCTACAGGTGGTTGGCTTTTCCCTGTTACTGAGAGGGCTTCGTTAGGATAGTATCACGTCATGTTCTCTCGACTGTCTCTTTGACGTTACTCTTCAGTTGAACTTTTGAAATAACCTGCCTTTTTGTCCTAAATGTTGTTTCAGATGTGCTGGGCAGACAGGGTTCAAAGAGGAGTTCAGACGGCAAAGAAGACCAAGAACTGGTTGCTCGGGCGCCCCGGTATGATCTTGGCCATATGCATGCTCCTCTTGGCAGTGATCCTTCACTGGCTCGGCTTTATCGGGAGCTAGAGCGGCAGAATCGCTTTTGCTCTTTCGAGCTTTACGTGACAAGTCGGCCAGAAAGCAGTAGCATCGGATCGTAACACGCAATGCATCTTCGTCAATCCATCTTCAGATGAAATTGGCTCGCCTAGGCGGGGGACGTTTTTTAGTCGTCGGAAGGTCTGTCGGATAGAATGGGTAGAACATAGCATATACCCATGAAGTGCTGGTGGTTTGTGATTTATGCTGACTGTTTGGACTTCCTTCCATTTAACATAAATTGTACTGCTTGTAGAGATAAAAATGTCCGAGCTGGAATCTCGCAAGAGATTCTGATCAAGAAATTTCATTATTTTTTTTTCAGTCTGGTCCTATTCTATATTTATTTTACAAAAAGAAATCCATTACTTGTTCTTTATCCCGTCGTACCAATTTCCATTGCCTGTTGGGGGCGAAACGGCGTTGCATTGGTCTTCGTTTTGGATATAAATTTTGGCTCCTCTCTCTCTCTCTCTCTTGCGTACACGCACGAGCAAACCACGCAAGAAACTTCACAAACACTCAATAGCACAGACACTTGACATTTTTCAAAAAAGAAAGAATTTCTACGACACGTTATATATACATAATAAATTATTATTTTTATGATTATTTTAATTTAATTAATTTAATTCAATTTATAAATAAATAAATAAGAGCATAAAATAAATTTACATTAAAAAATTAATCAACTATTTATTAATATTATTCATTATTTCAATTTGATAAGTTCAACTCCTCTCTAATAATTCATAAAATTTAGTAGAAAAAAATAAGTAATCCACATTTTGGATTTACGTGTCAAAGCGTGTTGGAAGAAAAGAGAAAAAAATAAACTTGGGGGGTGAATTGTGTGTAATGGGAAGTGAGGATCCAAAAGAGGAAAATACTAAAATTTTCTTCTTTCCTATTTATTATTTTTTATTTATTTAGATTTAATCTTCATTTATGAAATTTTTAAAATTAACTCCGTCTGCATTAAAATCACTTATTGGAATTTCGAACTTTCATGTCAAAATTCCCGACTTACGTGGAGAGTATTGAATAAGTGTCAAAATATCGGATATGGATAAGTGCTTTGTAGCTTTTGAAGAGTACCTATGCTTTCTCCTTACCAAAAAAAAAAGAAAAAGTACCTATGCTTCCTAGCACAAGCCCCCACCCCCATGTCACCGTCGTCAGGAAAGTGCACACGAAACCTTTCTGGCCGCAGGACGCGGTCAAATCGTTGACCGCGGGGCAGCGACAGCCTCCACACGCACCCCACGGGGGAGAAAATAAATACGCCCTGTCTCGGTAAATTCCAGCATTTTTTATTTTTTATTTTGGTACGGTATATTATTTTGGCACCTTACCAAGTTCTCCGAGATTTTTCAAAAGCAAATATCGACACGTAGGATCGTATTTTAATTTTCTAAAGTCTAGAGTTTTTTCTTTTATTCTTCGAAACTCGAATGGAAAGTAGGTAAGTGCTTAAAAATAATTCTGATCAGACGAGTATTGCTACCATTTTCAGATAGAATCATATTCCATTATAACATATGTGAAAATCAAAAGCAAATATCGACACGTAGGAGCTGTTATTGTTTATTTATATAAACAATAGTATTAAGGGAATTTTGAACTTGAAATCTCAATTTTAATATCTAGATGACAGAAAAGGAGAGGAAAAAGGAACTTTGTATTTCTGTATATTACTCTTGTACACGACCATTACACTATTTGTAATACAATGGTAAAGTGTAAACAGGGGAAAGAAATAAATGAAAAATATACATCGATTCTAATTCCTATTTTACCAAGTCAATTACCAATTAATTGAATCAATCATTGATACTCAGGGTCGGTATTTCCTAAGTTATCAATTCATATTTCCAACACTCCCCCTCAAGCTGATGGCCTATATATATCAAGGACACCAAGCTTGCTCAATAGGTAGGCATGTTGTCTTTGGCATAATGGTTTGGTAAAAATGTCTGCGGGTTGCTCTCAGTTCCTATTCCTCTCGTTGTAATGATCCCTTCTTGAATCTTGTCTCGAGTGAAATGACAATCGACTTCTATATGCTTAGTCCTCTCATGAAACTCTTGGATTGGCTGCTAGTTTGAGTGCAGCATCGTTGTCACAAAATAACTTACGGATCCGTCAACTTGTACTCCAAGGTGCGCAAGCAATCCTCGTATCCAGCATTATTTCACAAACAGTTTTGCCATATAGCTCGATATTCCGATTCCGCGATGATAGAGATACGGTTGACTGTTTCTTTGTTTTCCACGAGATAAGAGATTTTCCAAGTTTGATACAAAAACCAGTGATGGACCTTCTCGTCATCGGACAAGTGGCATAATCCGTATCACAATATGCCATCATTTTCATGTCACAATCTCGAGATAGAAAAATGCCAAGTCCTGGGCATCCCTTCAAGTATTTTACTACCTTCAAGGCTGCATTCATGTGAGACTGTTTCGGCTTGTGTGCATGAATTGACGAGTATCGCACAGCATAACATATATCGGGTCTTGTCATCGTCAAATAAATCGGTTTCCCGACAAGTCGTTGATATACCGATGGATCTTCAAGTAGTGAATCCTCAATGGAAGAAGATGAATTCGAATCATACTCATGTGTCGTTAATTTTACATTACGCTCAATCGGTATAAGCGCCGGTTTGCATCCCGACAATCCCGCTTCGAGACTATTTCCATAATGAACTTCCTTTGACTAAGAGATATTCCTTTGTCGACCGAGCTATCTCAATGCCAAGAAAATACTTAGGAGATCCCAAGTCTTTGATATGGAAAGTGGAATGTAAATAGCTTTTGAATTTTGCAATAGCCAGTTCATTATTCCCCATGATAAGAATGTCATCAACATATATAAGAAGATAAATTGATGAAGTACCTTCAGTCCATGTGAACAAAGCATAATCATGCCTGGAATGCTGAAAACCTGTGTTCCTTAAAGCAGCAGTGAATTTGGCATACCATTGCCTAGAAGCTTGTTTGAGTCCATATAGGGATTTGCGCAGACGCACTTGCTGCTCTTCAAACCAGTCTTCGACCCGGAGAGACGCCGCACGAAGTTCATGGCAGCCGCAGGATGGCTAGAGGAATCGAGGGTTTCGGGGAAGAAGGAGGTAGACGACATACACGAGACTCCCCCTGTCTGCGTAATCCCTGTGGAAGATCCATGTAAATCTCTTCATCCAGATCACCATGTAAGAAAGCATTATTGACATCCATTTGATGTAAATGCCAATTGCGAAAAGCAAAGCAATGGATAAGAAAGAGCGAACAGTGACCTCTTTGGCCACAGGAGAGAATGTTTCATGATAATCAAAGCCTTCTCGTTGCGTGAACCCTTTCGCAACTAAACGGGCCTTGTATCGCTCAATGGATCCATCTGCTTTGAATTTGATTTTATAAACCCATTTGCAGCCAATAGGTTTTCGTCCTGGCGGTAATGGGACAATGTCCCAAGTGTGATTCTCATTTAGGGCTTTGAGTTCTGCCTCCATAGCATGTTGCCATTTAGGATCATGTGCTACTTCAGAGTATGATGACGGTTCTGTTCTTCGGAAATTCTACTAATGCAGCACATATGTTACGGTGACAATCTACTAAATGAGACATAAGATGATACCGGATACCTGCATTACTGGACTATCCAATGTAGGACATATATAATCTTTTGTCCACGTAGGAGGTCGAGTGTGACGTCCGTAACGTCGAGGCTGCTCGGTTCTAGTTTCTTCGATAATACGGGGAGATGAACTCGGAGAAGCATCGGCGAAGATTGTGATGGAGGATCTTCCTCAAGAGAATGTACTTGGTGAATCGATGTCTTGGTTGGAGTCATTTGTAATTACGGGCATATGCTGTTCTAGTGTAATAAATACATACTGATCCTGAACAGTGAGATCTTCTTCTGATAAGAAAGGTTGACGATCTGACTCTGAAGTGGAAGACATCGATGCAATTTCTTGAAAGGGAAAAATATCTTCATGGAAAGTGACATCCCTGCTAACAAAGAATTTTCCTGTGGAAATCTCCATGACACGGTAGCCTTTCTGTAGTGGAGGATATCCCATAAAAACACACCGAATGGCACGAGGATCCATTTTACTTCGGTGGCCTAGAGTCGCCACATAACATAAACATCCGAAAACTCGAAGATGATCATTGCGGTTGCTTACCATAAAGCAATTCAAAAGGGGTCCGCCCATTGAGAATTCTAGTTGGCATGCGATTGATCAAATAAGCGGCCGTGACTACACAGTCACCCCAAAATCTTCAGGTATGGAAGCTTGATATTTTAGGGCTCGGGCTACCTCTAAGAGGTGGCGGTGTTTTCTTTCAACAACCCCATTTTTGCTGAGGTGTATAACTACATGAACTCTCATGTAAAATCCCTTGTGAAGACAAGAAGTGTTCACATTCCGTAGAAAAGAACTCACGTCCATTATCGGTTCGAATCTTCTTGACGGGTTTGTCAAATTGATTTTTAATGAGAGATAGGAAATTCGACAGGTGTTGAAAAGTCGACTCTTGGATTGCATGAGGAAAACCCAAGTAGCTCGAGTATAATCATCAACAATGGTCAAGAAAAACCGAGACCCATCACGATGTGAAGTGTGATAAGGTCCCCAAATATCCATGTGAAGTAAGAAAAAAGCACTGGTTGATCTAGATGTGCTAACTGGAAAATGTGATCGAATTGTTTTGCCAATGGGCGATTTGACATTTAGGATAAGGGAATTTTGCGGAGTATGACCCAATCGCCGATGAAAAATAAGATTTTTATTACTAGCAATAGCATTACAAGAAATGCTTTTATTCAATAGTTCAAGGTTCCTATGAGAATCAATCCAAAAGTATAGCCCTTCGCGCACTACCCAAGCCCATCGGTCGCCGGTCAAAAGGTCTGAAAAAACAATCGTTGCGATTGAATATGGCACGACAAGAGTTATCCTCACAAGCTTTTGAGACTGATAGTAGATTGAACTCGAAATCAGGAATGAATAGGACATTTTTGAGAATAATGTTTGGACTCAGGTGGACAGTACCAATTTTGGTAACATGAGTGGTATTTCCATTCGGAGACGTACATATACCGAAGAATGCGGTCTCTTTTGAATACTAGAAAATAGCCGTTCATTGCGGACTATATGATCATCGGCACCCGAATCAACTATCCATGCATCAACCGATATTGAATTTTCCTTGTGTAAAGAATTACCTGAAAAATTCGCAGCCTTATCATTTGTTGCCGGTGATTTAATGCCTTCATTATATTCGATACCGATCTTGGGTAATTAGTTGATTTGCCCCATCGGTTCTTCGTGCCGAAACCCGGTAAGCAAAGCAATTTCTTTTTCCTTCTTATCACCCTGGCTTTCCATGTAATTTCCAAAGCATGTATCAATAGTATGATGAGGACGCTTACAATATTCACAGTATTTACCCTTAATTTTTGAATTTTGCCCAGCATTTTTGGAGGATGACATGGCATTTCGTGGGCCTCCGAATGCCCTATATGCGGGTGCTTTGTCGTGGCCGAATAAGGCCCGTTGGATTCAGTTGGGCTAGCGAATAAATAAGAGCCGTCCGATCTCCTTTGATGTGGACCGTTTGATTCCATTGGGCGGATCAAATTGTAGCCGTCCAGATTGCCTCCATCCCAGCCATTCATTTTAGGGTTGCCTTTTATTCCAGCAGAAAACCCAAGTCGTCCACCTCCTTCTTCCCCGAAACCCTCGATTCCTCTAGCCATCCTGCGGCTGCCATGAACTTCGTGCGGCGTCTCTCCGGGTCGAAGACTGGTTTGAAGAGCAGCAAGTGCGACTCCTTCGCCGGCTCTACCATGCTCGGTCGCGGCTTGCCGCTGGCTTTCCTCTTGGACCGCCAGTTGGTAGATCCGCCGAGCGAGGGTAACGGGTCCATCGCCAAGATCTGCGATCGAAAGGGTGAGTACGTTTCGTTCAATATGAGTAAAAACCGAGTCACTTTCTCCCGTTCCTTGATTTTGCGGTATTGTTCCAGCGTTGCAGCCGGGTCCCTCGAGACGTTCTTGCCCGCCTCGAGCTCATTCCGAGAGACCCGAGAGCCGATTGAAGCGAGTTGTGACCGATTGATTCCCTTGCTTTAGTTCGGAGATCGCCTGGGTGATAGTGAAGAGTTTTGCCGGATCAAGACGTCCATACATCTCTCGGATGTTCGCCCAAAAAGTTTTCGAGTCTTCGGTCGGTGGTAACCTACGCCGCAACATCCGGAGCGAGACAATTTCCTATCCATGTACGAACCAATTGGTTACATTTTCTCCAAAAACGCTGCAGTCGCTCGTCGGTCGGAAAAGGAATGGTGCCGTCAAGAAATCCATCTTTGTCCTTCGTCACAAGTGCTCGCCGGAGATCTCGGGCCCAGGAGTTGTAGTTGTTCGTCCGGTGAGTGTATGGTGATGAGTCGGAGCTCGGTCCGTCGGCCGTCGACGTGTGAAGGGGATCTCCGGGCTCGGGACGGCCGCCGTTGAATGGAAACGCATAGGGCGAAACCGGGTTGAAAACCGGGTTGTGGAAACGGGTAGGGATCCGTTGGGACGGGTCCGGATCCGGGACCCGTTCCGGTCGAACCCGATCCGTCGTGGGAGTTGTTGACCCGAGAAGATCCATGTTCTTTCGGGTTGAACTCCGAAGCTCCGGTCCGTTCCCCCGTCCAGGTAAGTTTTGTTGTGCCCATACATTGCTTGACCCGGCGCCCCATTGACCTTGAAAGGGATACCGCCCGAGGTGTGGCCACCGGATCGGTCCCCGTATTTGAAAAGGGGCGAAGAAGTCGTAGCCGATGGTTGAACAAACCGATGAAGCCGTGACTAATGAATGAGCAGGTATACCACCTTCTTCTATTGACTCGACTAGTGCTGGATTTGGGACTTGGTGGGGCGTGTTGGAAGTTTCCTCCATTGGATGTTTTTATCAAGGTTTGTCTGAGCACAGAAAAAGAAAAATTCTGTTCGGTGGCGATTTGTTTTGCGGGGTTGAAGTCGCAACACAAACCGTAAAAGAACCGAAGAGCAATTTCAAGATGCGGAAGCTTAGGTCGAATCGAGTCTTTCGATACCATGACGAAAAGGAGAGGAAAAAGGAACTTTGTATTTCGTATATTACTCTTGTACACGACCATTACACTATTTGTAATACAATGGTAAAGTGTAAAACAGGAAAGAAATAAATGAAAAATATACATCGATTCTAATTCCTATTTTACCAAGTCAATTACCAATTAATTGAATCAATCATTGATACTCGGGGTCGGTATTTCCTAAGTTATCAATTCATATTTCCAACACTAGATTTGTCTCTACAATTATATTGTGGCGATATAAGGAAATTCAAATTTAATCATTCACTTTCGATGAAGAATCTGCTTAATAACTATTACAATGTATTTTCTCCTCAATTTGTAATATTTTTAAATTGGAGCACACTTTTTTTTTCTCATACGCGCATAAAACCCATGTTTTCTAATTTAAATCGATATCTCTACATCAACTCAAGAAATGGTAATCTTCGTCCCTTATCTTCTTCACTTATCATCGTCTCTCATATGCTTATGGTTTTCTCGTAACTTTGATGCCTACGAATTAAGGTAAATTAGGCATGCTCTCGCAATTTCATCTTAACTTCATGTAGAAAAATGTAAATACGCGGAATGCAAGAATAAAAGCTAAGACTGTCGAGAGGAATTTTTTTGAATGCGATGACGGATGTCGGGGCATCCGCCGCCGGCTTCGGATTTGGTGGTGGCTTTCACGTCCTTTTTCCTCTTCTTTTCCGAGGGGAAAAGGTTAAAAAGAAAAAACAAAGATCTTGTCCCGTTCGGCCGATCCTACGTCGGACCCAGACCGGTCCCCACGCACAAACGCCGGATCAAAAGTCAACGCAAGAAGCCAAAGGATTGCACGCACGACACGACTGCCATTTCGGAAGCACCGAGGTGGCACGATCGTCTTCTCCCTTCGTAGGCTTTTAAAGCTTCGTGTAGAGGCCGGCCCTACATGGAGTCGTTGACACGAACGTGCGACCACCGACGCGCACCGCAACGGCGACGGCACCGAGAAGTCTCTCGATCTGCAGCCGCCGCGGCTAGATGATTAGGACAAGAACAGAGAGGTTCGAAACCATGGCCATGACGAGCAATTATATCCGCGTCTTGCGGAAAGACATATTGACCACAAATACAGTCGTTTCGAACCGAGTAAAGTCTTAGATAAACTTTAAATTGGGTTGTCGATTTGAGATCCGATTTACGGAATCTACCAAATTTCGATGTGTTCGAGATTTCATCGAATTGATTGAAGATTTATTGTGGGATTATTTGAAATTCAAATCACAAAAACCAGTTAGGAAAATGATGTTTCTTGAAGCTTCGTAATATTTTAATATGTAGATTTATTAGTGGTTAATACCGACTTTTCTAAAGATGATCACGATTCCAAATCTAAAAAGTGATCCGTTATATGTTCCATTCGAGTTGAACATTATCGGATGAGTCTAATTTTGACGAGGCAAATTTGACCAATTTCATATCCGGATCATGAGTCTGAAGGGTATTATTCCATGATTAACAGTTTCGCTTTCTGTCCCCATCAAGAAATAGAAAAACAAACCATTCCTCCCGCATCTTTTGGGTTCTTGTAAAGTCAGATGTTGCAGTTGAGGAACGGAAAAATCAAATCTGGACGGTCGAAAATGACGGGTTTCGCGTGGGTCCCATCAGATCCGACGGCGGCGGATTCATCTTCTTTGTTTTTATAGCGTCTCTCCACCAGGTTGGAACGTCTTTCTCTTTCTCTCTCTAGCTCGTATCCAATCAATCTCTCTCTTTCTCTCGCTCTGTTTCGTCATTTTTCCTCTCTTTTTCCCCGTCAGAGACTCCATTTTCCAGGAAGATCAACCCCGGCCGGCGGCCTCCGACCCTCTCCTCTCTTCCTCCCCCTCCCCTTCCTCTGTCCCGCTTAAAGTTCCCTCCTTTGCCGATCCCGAAGGCGCCGGCGACGATCCGCGGATGACCCGGCAATCCCTCTTCCGCCCTCCGCCCGCCCACCGGAGGCGGCCCCTGCTTCCCAACCCCGGCGGGGCGGCGGACGAACCATCGGCCGCCGCGGCGCCGGCCCCGAAGATGGCGACGGCGACGGCGACGAGGGGACGGGCCCGCGTGGCCGAGGCGGCGGGGCGGACGGCCGCGGACTGCGCGGCGGTGTGGTGCTGCTGCCCCTGCACCGTCGTGAACCTCCTCGCGCTGGCCGTGTACCGGGTCCCCGCGGGGCTCTGCCGCCGGGTGAGGCGGAGGCGGCAGCGCTCCGCGGCGGCGAGGCGGAAGCGGAAGGGCGTGCTCCTGGCGCAGAGGCCCAGCAGCTTCGCGGCCGGGGCCGCGGCGGCCGCGGCGGAGGAGGACGGAGCCGACGCGGGCGGCCGCGGCGGCGACAGCGACGGGGAGGCCGCGGACGACCTGGAGAAGGAGATGTGGGACCGGTTCCGCGGGGCCGGTTTCTGGAGGAGCCCCTCGATGAGGGACACGTAGGCGGAGAGCCGTTCGCGGGCCGGAATTGGGCCGGGCCGGAGGCCCGTCGGTTGGCCCAATGGGAGGCAGCTGCTGCTGCATCTTCTTCTTCTCGAAAGGGAGATGTAAAAACGAAAGAGGAGTGACGTTGTAAATGGTTCTGCCGAAAATGCAACTGCGGCTGCATTTACATTTTGACAAGGATGAATATTATTTTTTTTTTATTTTTTTCTTTTTATGTTATGTGCTTTTTGCCTTTCTTTTATGGTCAAGGTCACGAGACTATAAAAAGATAAAAACAAAAATGAAAGAAGAAATCAGTTCAGCTTTCCTCAAGATTTTGGAGGTCAATTGCAAGAATATTTAGCAAGCATTTTGAAATAATTTTGGGCCAAATGCTAACCATGGAATGTTGAAAGCTCAAGCTACTC
This sequence comes from Eucalyptus marginata, assembly GCA_014182565.1. NCBI lineage: Eukaryota > Viridiplantae > Streptophyta > Magnoliopsida > Myrtales > Myrtaceae > Eucalyptus > Eucalyptus marginata. The sequence continues at coordinate 5,599,954 of CM024594.1, read as the reverse complement.
TCACCTAATAGTATTTGTGAAATCTAAAACTTTTAAAATTAAATTATTTTTTACCCCTTCTTGTAACTAATCAATTGAGGTCACGAGACCTAGGCCTCACCGATGTCTCGTGTGACCCTCGCACGTGACAAGTGCCTAGTTCACTCGAGGTCAAGTGATCTTAGCCAACGGCCACTTTTTTAATAAAAAAATATGTACAGTATAACTAAAACTCATTGCAAAAACTTTTTTTTTTTTTTTGCCAAACACTACTTGAATCAAAAGTCATTTTGCAAATAATTTTTACAAATACAATTTACATTTCTTAGAGGGCTTTGACTTTTAGCATTTGCTATCCTATATGTGTTATAAAATCAATTACAAAAATAACAATTAAGCTATGTTTATCTTGCGATACAAAAACGATTTGGAAAATAATTTCCTATTTATGAATGTTTGTATCTCTTAAAATAATAAGTCATTGGAAAATATATGGATGGTGAAATATTTTTCATCTATTCATTTTTATAAGCAATATAAAAGATCACTTTTGAGAAAATATTTTTCAAATTGTTTTTTCATGAAAAAAATAAAGCCTTAATCACGAAGTTTCATCATAAAATTTAAGAAAGAGCCCATATAAGATAAACAATAATCATACACGTCCTAACATTGGGGAAAAGTCGGATTTTTACTTGCTATTTTGGGAAGTCGAAAAAAGTTTGGAGTTTTGATGAAAAGTTTAGGGTATTAGTGCAATTATCTCGAGAAAGGCTTGAAAAATCAAAATTTCTTCTTTTTTCAAATATGGATATGTGTATATATATTTTTTTTTTTTGGGTCGGTTTTTGAATGTACATTAGAGGGAGATTTATTTGGAGGAATCTTTTTTTTTTTTTTTTCTTTTTACCAGATTCAACTATTAGTAACCTCCGAAACGAGCGCGAGACTCTCTGGAAGAAAATTCAGTTCGAGCACGCCGAGTCGTCCGGATCGCAGCCGCGCTTTGAACCGGTCGAACCGCGCGTGACGCGACGCCGAGTCACTGACACGGCCGATCCGTACCCGAGCGGCGAAGCGAGCCGGTCTGGCACGGCCCCCCCCACGCGTTAACTCAGCCACTCGACTCGTCAAAGCGCCCGGTGCCACGTGTCCCCCCGCGGGCGATTCGGGCGGACCGCGCCGAGTCAACCAGGCCCGAAAAGTCCAATTCCACGCGAAAAAAACAAAACTAAAAACTAAGATTCCTCCCCAAACAGGAAACACAAATTCCCAGCCTCTCTCTCTCTCTCCTCTGCGAGCTAGGGTTTCTCCTCCTCCTCCTCCTCCTCCTCTTCGATCGGCGACGTCGCCGGCTCTCCGGCAGCTCCTGGTCGTCCCGGATTTCATGGAGGTAACGATTCTATCCCGTTCGCGCGCGAGTCGATCCCGGTTATGTCATCGCCGTCGTCGCGAGCCCCGGGATGTCGCGTCCGGCCGTCTGATTGCGCGATTTCTGCGGCCGAGGTTTCGGAATCGCGTCCGATTTGCGCGGCGAATTGTGTTTTTTGTCTTTTCCCGCTTCCGCTTGGGTCGGGGTTCGTGGGTATTAGGGGACTAGCGGGATGTCGAGTGCGAGTTCCGGCGAGTGGTGTGTGAACTGGTCCGGATTGATTTGGACTGCCAGCACTTAGGTCGCGGTTCCATGTCTGCGTTAGGAGTGTCGATCGTCGATGGAATTGGTTGCCAAGATGCCTTTTTTCCCGCGGTTTAGCATTTTCCCGCCGTTCGTCGGGTAAAGCGTTGACTGCCGTGACCTAGGAGTTCCGCTGCTCTTTCAGGCTAAGGGGATGGAAGACGCTAGCAAGTCCGAGGCTCACTCCATATCGCCTGCGGCCTTCGTGGAAGGTGGAATCCAGGAGGCCTGTGAGGATGCTTGCAGCATCTGCCTCGAAGCTTTCTGCGACAGCGAACCATCTACGGTACGTGACGTGGAATCTCTTCTTTCCCAGGTTTCGCAGTCCAGTTTAGTTGATCTTTCTATCTGTCTCTTTCTGCAGTTGACCACTTGCAAGCACGAGTATCATCTCCAGTGCATTCTCGAGTGGTAATCTATAGTGCTCTCAGCCTCAACAGAATAAGCTTTGCTGCTGACAGAATAGACCCCATTGTAATGCTAGACCAATGCGGTATCAGCGGAGATATTTGTCACATTTTATCTGCATAGTCTGGAGCATCCTCTGATTCTCTGGATGTCATATCAAATACTTATACTCTGCTGATAAGAGCACCCGCATTATGTAGCGTCCGCATTATCTGCGTTTCTTTTTTTAACTTTCATGCATTGCTTATATCAAGCAAAATGTTATATGGAATGATTACTCTCATATGCTTGATAGACCAGACAAATAAGAGGAATGCTAGAATAGCATTTATTCACATGTTAACAGGCCGTGCACAGCCATACACAAGTTCTGCACTGCTATGGCTGGAGTAACCGCTGGAGTTCTTGACCTGATGTCTGCAATGTCGTTTTTTAAGGCATTATCGGCCTGCATCCTGAATGATTATATTTCAGTTTCCTCCGAGTCCATAGAGTTATATCTTCTTGGTGTGGTTCATATCGTTTGACTATTCATGTACGTCGATAGTAGAGCTCCATTTCGTCAAGTATTATTTTATCCGGGTGCATCTGAAACCTGACTAAATTTCCAAGGGAAAAGACCACTCTTTGGCATATAAAATGCAACAAATGGTGTCAAACTCTTAGGATATTGATATTCTGATGGCTTCTCGTTTCGTCTCATTCGCCTCTAGGTGTCAGAGGAGTTCACAGTGTCCCATGTGTTGGCAACCCATCAGCCTGAAAGATCCCACCAGGTAGATTATGTTCAAATTTGGACATAACTGTGAGGTCTTAGTTCCCTTGACATTATAAAACTTTCAAATTTGAAATTTTTTCCCGTGCTTTCAGTCAGGAATTACTGGAGGCAGTAGAACGGGAGAGGAGTTTTAGGTTTAACCCATCAAGAAATGCGACAATCTTTCATCATCCCACTCTCGGGGATTTTGAATTGCAACATGTAATTTTCTCAAACGAACTGAATCTTTTGCCTGATTATTAAATTAAACTAAGAGCATGTTGCTTAGCTGGCTCTTCTTGGTGAATATGCAGCTACCTGTTGGTGCTACTGATTCTGAGCTTGAGGAGCGTATCATCCAGCACTTAGCCGCAGCCGCTGCTATGGGCCGAGCACGTCACATTGCCAGAAGGGAAGGCCACAGGAACCGGTCTTCAGCTCATGGTCGTCCGCATTTCTTGGTTTTCTCTACCCATCCTAACACCCCTCCTAGTGGTCCTTTTCCATCTGCATCCCCATCTGGTAGGGATGGCGAAGATGAACAAGCTCCTGAAGCTACAGTTATCACGGCTCCTTCACCTGCTACCACCGTTCAGGATGAATCTGAGCAGCCAATAGGTACATTGACCTCTTCCCCTGTGGGGCAGGGTTCATCTTCACCTAGAGTTATTGCTGTTAACCAGCAAGGATCATCATTGATCAACAGGTACATGAAGCATCTGTAATATTGGCATAACTCCACTCATGAAATCTTTTAGTGTTTTAGTTTTGGATTTTTCTTTGACTTGAGGTTCGTGTAGTACTTTAGACTTTGTTCAACTCTCTTACATAGCGTCTTTATACATTTTCTCTCCTTGGCAGGAGATCACCAAATCAGTCCTCAGCAAACAATCAGGATAGGGGAGGACCATCGGAGTTGCAGTCCTTTTCAGAATCCCTGAGGTCTCGATTGAATGCAGTGTCTTCCAGGTATTGAGCTTTGACAGGCACCCCTGGCTTAAATGATTGTTAATTTGATTAATCTGCTTTCATCTCTAAAGGTTAAAAAGCATCTGCGCTTGACTGGTTTTAGATGCAAAGAATCAATTTCAAAGAGCACACGAGGGTGGAAAGAGAGACTGTTCTCTCGCAACGCTCCCATGGCGGATCTTGGTTCTGAAGTTAGAAGAGAAGTTGACGCAGGGATTGCTACTGTGTCACGCATGATGGAGCGTCTTGAAACGAGAGACGGAGGCAGGACCAGTTCTGCTTCCGTGTCTAACAGTTCAGAGAATTTACCCGTTCCTCGACCGGAAAACCAGCAGATACCTGACACAGTTGGTGAAAACCCTTCAAGTATCACCAACCATCAGGCCTCATCTGCTACAACTTCTTGTTCCAATTAATGTTGCTTCATCATCTGCTTCGGCTCGAAGCATGAATTATCTGAGTAAGTTGAATTCCTGTGCTCTGCTGCTTATACCGATGCTGTCATCTCATTTCCTCAACATTTCCTATGTCTTTGCACTCTATACCCAGTCTATCCTTTCCTTTTCTTTCAATGCAAATATTTGTAACTTTTTAGTGTTATTGCCGCGTGTACGGACAATGAAGTGACTAATTTAGCCATAAGTTTCTCGCTGATCCCATTCATTTTGTTGTCTGAATTTTTCTGTCTTAAGAATCACTTGGAACAACACCTGGATATCAATATCCTTAGGCAATGAGCATTCTTTAGGTGTGAATTCATAGTGGTGGGGAAACTGGTATTAAAAGAATTTTTGCATTATGACCTAGAGATCATGGATTGGGATTACAAAAACCTCTGTGAGGTGCATGTTTGGGACTCCATTGATTTGACGCCCTTCATGTAGAGATCATACTAATTGTCCTGGTTAATTGTACAACCTCTAGAGAAGTTTGTAGTTGGAACCTGTCAAGAGAATAGCTAAAATTGGGGAACACCCTTGTTGTTAGTGCATCACTGATTAGATCACGTTCTGAAACTTCAGCAAGATGGTGATGTACCACATTCTGAGAACTTTCCTGAGATGAAATGGTGCATAATTTTGGACTATCGATATTTGTTTTGTCCATGTGAATCCCGTCTTTTTCTTCAAAAAAAAAAAAAAATGTGCTAATCATTTCATGTATTGCTATCGTGGTGCTCATAAAAAGCTGCAGTAGTGTTGTTGGTGATGTGGGTATCCATTGGCAGAGGTTTTCTTCTTCATTGCTCTGCTTTTATTTGCTGTAGTAAAACGGAGCAGTCCTGGGAGTCTTACAGTATACATCTCGACCTTGTTTTATTAGAATATTTGTTGCTTCTAGTTTTGATGTGGAATTCCTCATTCTAAGGGATATTGCACCTTTGGTAGGTAGCCTATGTCGAGGATGCTGAATCTATAGGCGTGATGCATGCATGGATGCGGGATCTTCTTCAGGAGTTCGTCGATCGCTCCTCAGCAAAGAAAAAAAGGAGATTGTTTATTAATATATATGTTGGAATAAAGAAACTACAAAACAGCGCTATGTTTTGATGGTTAAACTCGTACACCATTGTAAATTCTCCTAGATTTACTCACGTGCAGCTGCGCATACTCGTACTGCGTGATATATCTATCTTCTTCTGAAGCCCATGTGTATACTTACTTTTAGACACGAAGAGATCGAACTCGATCGAACGCTTGTTGGACCGAGGACTACATAATTTTTCTTTTGGTGCTGAGGTTATGCATGTTGCTCAATCGAGTCCGGTGTTAATGCAGTTGGCCTCTTATTCCTTTCTGGTTGGTTCTTTCAAAGCTCAGGGACTGCATTAACATTGCTTAAGCACGTACGATAACATTTTATCATTAGTATTAGCGTTTAACAATAGTACAAAAATTACGAATGAAAACCTGGAATGAAAACGCGAAACAAATCGAACATTGTTCGGAGAACAGCAATGCCATGGGTGGCGTATTTAAAAGCCCGACGTATTCCGATAAATAGTTCTTCAAATTTTTCCAGGAATGCCAGTTTTACCTCAAACGAGTTTTAGCCACGGCACTTTTTTATCTTCCGTTGAGAGCGAACTGTTGCAACATGTCCTTTTCTGAGTGTTCGCTGAAGGCCTGGACTTGAGCTCGGTCCCCGGTCTCTTCCGGGTGAGAGTCTGGGTGAGAGACCGGGCCTTTGTCGGCTGGGGAAGCGGCCGGTGCGACGACAGCTGGGGAGGCGGCGATGGCGGCGGAAGATTTAGTCTCGTCCTCGTTCTTCCCCTGAGAGAAAGCCTCCTGCAGCTGCAGCGCGTACTCCAAGTTCCACAGGACGTCTCCCATGGTCGGCCTGTCCACGCCGTGTTCGGCCAAGCATTTCTCCGAGGCCTCGGCGAACTTCTTCAGCGACTCGGGGTTGATGGTCCCCACGAGAAGAGGGTCGATGATCTTCTCCAGCAAGCCCTTCCGCTTCCACTGCATCGCCCACTCGGCCAAGTTCACCTGCTCCCTGGGGAGCTGAGGGTTCAAGGCAGGCCTCGCGCATAGCACCTCGAGCAGGACCACCCCGAACGAGTACACGTCCGACTTGTCCGTCAGCTGCTGCCTCCTGAAGTACTCAGGGTCCAGGTACCCGAAACTTCCTTTCACCGCCGTGCTCACGTGACCTTGCCCGATGGGCGCGTCCTTCGACAGCCCGAAATCCGCGACCTTGGCGATGAAGTTGTCGTCGAGCAGAATGTTGGTGGTCTTGACGTCGCGGTGGATGATCCCCTGGTTGGTGCCGGTGTGAAGATAGTGGAGCCCGCGTGCCGCCCCGATGCAGATCTCGAGCCTCTGCTTCCACGACAACGCCGGCAAGTTCTTGCCGTAAAGGTGGTCCCTGATCTGGCCATTGGACATGTACTCGTAGACCAAGATCATCTCGGCGCCCTCATCGCAGTAACCGATCAGGGACACGAGATGCCTGTGCCTGAGCTTAGACAGCATCTGGATTTCGGTCTGGAACTCATTGATTCCTTGTTCGGACTGCGGATTCCCTCTCTTGACCGCGACTTTAGTTCCGTCGTCGATCTCTCCTAGGTAGACATTGCCGAAACCTCCGACGCCGATGATGGAGTTCGAGTCGAAGTTCTTGGTCGCTTCTTGTAACTCCGCGAACGAGAAGAATCGGCCCAATCCCAGGGTGGAGGAGTAGAAGTTGGTCTTGTGAGAACCCATTGAAGTCTTGCTGGACAGGAAGCTGGCGTCGCTGGCATGGAGCGGTAGCAACCAGGACGAGAAGCTGTTCCTCTTTTGCCAGTCTTGGGGCCTCTTATGCCACCTGAAGATCATTGCGCTGACGCCGACTAATGCTCCGAACGCCATTGCGAATCCGACTGCCGCCACCGTGGTAGTCCCAGATTTAGCGGCCTTCTTTCCGTCGACTCCGTATTCTCCATCCAAGCTGTTCACCGAGTTGCTCATTTTCAATATCTCCACGCCGTTCAAGATTGCATTCACCGTGCCCGTGTCTTCATTCATCGGGCCGATCTGAATGCTCATGCCACTGGCCATCAGGGTCGAATTCACGACCATGTCCTTGTAGTAAGGAATGGCCAAACCGCCCGTCAAGCTGGACAAATCGAGGCCCGACATCGCCATCTTTCCGTTGATATAGACATTGAAGTAGAGGTCATTGAGGGACTTGCTCACGACGTCGCAAAAATGCAACCGCACGACGTATCCGAAATCGGTATCGACGTTGAAATTCCACGTGACGTTGAAATTGGGTTGCTGGACATTGGCATTGGCCATCTCCACGGCGGATGCATACACGGCGGTGGGTGCAATGAGCTTCGGAAAATCGGCAGGATACTTGACGATGGACGAAGGGACGGACACGCGCTTGGCCAAGGACTTTTCCTTGAGAAACTGCGTATCCAAGTCCCAGGACCTTCCGAGCGTGTCGTTCTGAGAAGTGATCACGGGTCCCCCGACATTGAGTCGGTACACGACCTGGTAATTGAACGAGCTCAGACCTTTGTATTCCGTGACAGGGAAGAGCGCGGTGCCACCGTCGGCGATCAAGAAAGTCTGGTGCCGAAACCACCTCGATGGCATTGATGAATGCGACAGAGTCCTTGACAGGAGCAAACTTCAGGGTCAACTGGGGGTTGGTCACGTTCAGCAGATACTCCTTGATCACGTAGTTAGTACTGTTATTTACGGAGAACCTGTGCAAGAGCACGACGTCGTCGGTCGTGACGGTGAACATTGCGGTCTGGAGATTGAATTGGGTGCTGTTCAGGGGGAAGAAATGGAGCCTAACCCAATGCCACCCCGCGCTCCCCAGGCGAAAGGAATACGTGGCTTCGGAGTTGAACACCCGCGCCGTCAGATAAATGGGCGATGGGACATCAGCTGCAGGGACCGAGACTTGGATGTTGTCTTTGGCATCTAGGTATCCGGCGGAGTTCACGTCGGTCTTGAAGATTCTTCCATCGGGGAGGGTGGCCAAGGAGTTGGCTCCACAATCGATGAGGATGTTGTCTTTCGGAGAGAAGGCAGGCGTGGCAGCAGGCGAGGCGGCAGCGGAGCCGCCGACGATGGCGAGGAGGAGGACCAGGAGGGCCGCCATGAGGGGTCGTGACGGCGATGTCGAGGGGGATAGAAAAAGAAGAGCGTTGACAGGTGTTCTGGGTTTATTTTCTATCTCCATCCCTCCTGGGAAAGGAGGATGAAACAGGGATTAGACTGATCAGGACCTTGACAATATTAGTGGGTTATATCCATCTACAAAAATAGAGAGGGAGAGGTGGGACTCTGTTGCCTATGGAGTTTGTTGCACCTTTGGTGTGAAGAGATGACAAGCTTTTCTTAGATATTGGAATGTTTGTGGAGAAAGATTTCCTTGTCCTAGAGAAAATTCCTGTCTTCGAATTTTGGGTTACCTTTTTTTAGCAAATCCCAACAGTTTCATAGGATCAAACGTGGTCTCCCTTTGAAGGGGTCAAACACCTCTCTCTCTCTCTCTCTCTCATCGTTTGTAAAGTTTTGAGTTTTCAAGACATTGCTGTTGAATTGGGTTGTCAGGCATCGAGTCCAACTAACACGCCTGGAAATAGAAGGGTGCATCTCCGGTTACATCGTTCATGACAGACCGTGCATTTCACTGCGAGCCAATTGAGCATCGTAAATCTGCCCTCACAGACTTCCTCCGGGATCTTGAAACGTCTGTCGATGTATTCACATCGACTGAAACTCACAGGATACATGGTCGAGTGAATCCTCCTCCCCCTTTGAATTCTACGTAGTTGCAAGAGAAAAACAGTGAGATTTTGCATCCCAAAGTGAGCACGAACATTAAGTCCGCATCAACCGCGTCTCAAAAGAAGTGTTCTGCATTGATGATTGGCGCTAGCCTCGTGCCAGATCAGATGATTTGGTAGTTTTTCGACAAGCTGCCCTTGGTACCATCATGCCAAATTCCTTTGACGTTGACAGAGTGGAAGCTCGATGCTACAGCTTCAAGCTTCAGGTCTTTTTACAGCTAAAACTTGCTTGGCATGGCGGCATTCGTTGGAGCTAGAAATAACTTAGCATTCTTGGACTGTTCCATCTGTATGGTCAAGTTCGCGGTCAAAGCCGGTGTGAGAGAGTAACAGAAATCTTAAAGAGAAGATTGTATGTGACCTGCATGTCGCATGAAATACAAGATTAGTGGGTGACGGTTGTGATTATGTGCTGTGTATTGTTCAGTTTTGGGGACAAACTGAAGCTGTTTTTTGAATTGCATTTGGGACATCTACTAAAGTTATGTTCAAATAAGATCAAAATCTTTTTAAACCTTTCGATTATTAATTCATTTATTTTAAAAACTAAGTTCACTACCTCTAATTTCTCTATTCCGCTAATTTTAATTGCTCGATTGGTCAAAATTTAGGAGTGAGCACCTCTCCGTATGTATGTAAATTTTCTCTGTAGTTAATAAAATTTTACATAGGAAAAGTATGTGTTTACTTGTTAGTGACAAGTGAACTTCCCATGAGAAAGAAAAGTGAATTTTGGCCCATTAAAAGTTAACAACTTCCGGAAGATGACATTTTTTAGAGCATGGTAGGTTATATCAAGATCCATCTACGAAATGGGTGTGCCAATGATGTGGCAAATTGTGAATGGGCAATTAAGCACGTGGACCTCTCTTAACACTCAATAACAATTTCTGAAAGAAATTATTCACCGGAATAGGAGCATTACCAAACGGACCCCAGGGTCCGTTCGTTTCGCGGAAAATGACTTCGGGAAAATGTTTTCGGTGTTCGTTTCACGGAAAATGAACTAGTCGAGGAAATGTTTTCCATCATTGGAAAAACAACATTTAAAGTGAGGAAAATATTTTCCACTTTTTGAAAAGTGAAAACATTTTCCATGACTTCTTCCCTCTTACTTTTTTTTATTAATACATTTTCATTTTATTTTTATGCTTTCTTTTTTTTTTTTTTTTAAATTGAGTTTTTAATTTATTTTATTTTATTTTTCTTTTATTTCTTTCCTATTCATCTTCTTCTTTGGCCCGACCGGCCATGGCGGTGTCCGACGACCGGCCGCAAGCCCGGCGGCGACGACCTCGCCGCCTCGCCCCAGGCGGCGAGGCTCCGCCTAGCCCCAGGCGGCGAGGCTCGCCTAGCCCGATCGGCGAAGCCGAGATCGAGCCTCGCCGGATCGGGCGAGGCGGAGCTCTCGCCGGCCCGGGCGGAGCTCGCGGCTCACCCAGATCCGGCAAGCCGGGCGGGGCTCGGGCCTCGCTCGAGCTCGCCGCAAGCTTTGCAGGGCTCGGGCGAGCCGCGAGCTCGCCGGATCGCGACGGAGCTCGGGCTCCCGATCCAGCGAGCCCGAGCTCGCCGCCGATCCGGCGAGCTCATTGGGAGCTCGAGCTCCGCCGCGATCCGCGAGCTCGCGGCTCGCCCGAGCCGCGGCTCGCAACGAGCCGGGCGAGGTGCCCCATTGTCGGCGGGAAGGCCAGGCGGCGGCCATCGGAGGAGGAAGGAGGCGGCGGTGGAGGAAGGAGGAGGAGGAAGGAGGAAGGAGAAGAAAAAAAAAAAAAAAAAATAAAAATAAAAATTTCGATTTTATAAAAATATAAATAATTAAAAATTCATTTTTTGAAAAAATATAAAAAATAAAATTATTTTTTTGGTCAATTAAAAATATTAAAATTCAAATTTTGATAATTTTTCTCAAACAATTAAATGAGCTAACTAACGGTGGAAAATATTTTCCACTCAAATTTTAGGTTTTGGCCGAACACCGGAAAATAGAGTCATTTTCCCGAAAATGACTTCCAGAAAAATGTTTTCAGGAAATGTGATATTTTCCGCAAAACGAACGGACCTTAGTATACCTATTTTGTAACCAACACTAGCATTTCTCAAAGTTCTACTTCTTGTTGAGCCCACAGATTTAACCAAAGAAGTCTCCACAAAAATGAGCAACCGTTTATCATATGAATCAGCAAAGCCAACAATCTGGAAGTCCAAAACCAGAAGGCTTCAAAAGATGTAGCCACATAAACATCCACAGTCGACAGTTCCATCTCGATCTTATTCGAAGGAAGCAAAACAAGGGCTTCAGTTTCATTTTCATGTCCCAGACTCGCTAAGTTCCTAGTGGCTCCTCGTTTTGTTCTCCCACCACTCCAAGAACTTGACTTGCGCAGCCATGGTATCCAATCGGTACAGCTGCTTCGAATGGCTGGCGATTTCCTGTCCAAAGGTCCAGCCAAACACCGCCCCTGCTGCAAAGGATAGTCCAGCACCTGCCGGGAGGAACAAGAACGGTACCAAAGAAAGAGATAAAAAGAATTATAACTCCAGCCAAATTCCATTTAAGCCTTTCTAAAAGAGGCCGGTTATTTTAAAGTGAACTACTCTAGCTTCTAAACTAACCACGTGTCCTGAATTATACAATGTGAAACCAACAGAACAGACACAATGATGCCATACATGCTTTCAATATATCCAATAACCGGGTCCGATTGCAGATGAACTGTAACCTCCGAACAAGTACAACTGTCTAAGAAAATGATGGATGGCATGCAACATTTCTAACTGCAATATCTAATAAAAGTAGAGCACAAAGGCAGGCGCTATACCTTCTTTTCTAGATACAATAGTAGTCAAAAAGTGCAGTACAGAAAACAGGTGAATCAGCCATACCAGGTTTGAATAATCTTTGCAAAAATAAAACGTAATCCTTTCTGCTTATCATCAAGAATTTAGGAGCTTAATTAAACAAAATGGCAAGACGAAGAAAACTGAATTCCATTCCTCTGTTAAAAATGAGGCCATTAGAAGAAGACGCAAGAATGCTTAGCTTCCAGCAAACACTTGGAAGTTTCCCATGCAACAATCATTCAATACATCTTCAGTCTAGCACCTAAGAGGCAAGCGAGCACTTTCAATCGGCCCACAATGATAGAGGGGAAAGAAACACCCAATACTACAGAAGATAAATTTGGAAAGAGAAGCAGTAAAATACCATGCAAGCTCCTTGAATATTTCCAGGTCCAACCTGCTGTGGTCACTGCCCCAATCACACTTCCAACGGCCGCATAGTTCACTGCTTCCCTCGCTGTCTTCAGCTGAAAAGTAATGGAAAGGAAGCTGTTACATACAGAAGGCACACAGAGAAAAGCAAGAACTCTTCAAGTAAAAGCTGCCAAACATAATTTAACCCTCTAACACCTAAACTTCCATCTCACAAATTCGTTGATGAGTATCGGCATACTTTAAGACACTTTAAAACTCAAGAAAAGTATCTCAAGATCTCCATCATCTCTGCAGAACAAGCATTCACACCTAGCAATAGAAAGCGAGCCAAACCCAAAGAGCCGCACAAGGGCCAGTTATAAGAGAGCATAGCAGCTATTAGACAGCAGAAAGGCATGTCATTTCTTGCCATTGTGATTTGGTAAAAAGCCAATAAAGGGACACTGAAGGTGGTGCAGGAATATGATAATACGTTGCACAGTGATATTCGTTGAGCTGCAAAATTCTGAAATTCTGATATTATTGTTTAGCAGTCAGCACAATTAAATGCCTCTTTCTGGATAAGCAACAGAAATCAGAGCACAGACGATTCGATACAACTGAAGTCGAAATGAGTTGATAGACATTAGTGGACCAAACAGATAAAAGTGACCACTAATTATAAAAATCACCATTCACCAGTCGCTGTCTCTTTTACTACCATCCCCTGTGAAACCATTTCCTCAATAGTGTTGCACATTAACAAACCAAAGGCTCTGCAAATTAATCAAACATATCTCCACGGTACATAGGTTCTTTTCCTGCTTGGCGACAGGAATTCCAAAAATTGCTAGGCTCTTTTGTATGGGGTTGTGCATATTGAGGTACTAATCAAAGATAATCCATCAGCTAACAGCTGTAACAGTCTAGTAACTAGTAAAAGGCTGAAGATAATATCAGAGTTGTTCAAGCGCAATAATGGAGCAAATGAACAGCACAAGAGGCAAACCCACTTCGACAAAGAGCAGATGGATAACCAGTAACCACACTCATTGAACTGGAACTACAACTCGAGTCATTCTTCCATGCATCCCTATCAGCAACACCCCTTAAAAAGGGGAAAAAAAAAAAAAAACACTGGAGTTATTGTCAGTTGCGGACCATCCCATACCGAGACTCACAGTTTTGTCCTTTGGCATATAGGCAAGCACTTCCCATAAGATCACCCGTAATGGTTCTTGTGAAATAGTAATCTGTCTTTTCTCTTTATTATAAGATAAGTATATTTACAATATCAACAGGTTTTGATGGAATGACCAAATTCCCAAATTTCACGGTTTTCTAATCGGAAGCCATTCCCCGATCAGTGTAATAAAGGAACGGATTTTCTTGACCATGTATTCCCATACACTAAAACCTCGAGCCACATCTTTTCACTCGCATCATCGTATCGGTCCGTCACACCATCTAAAATCAAAACAACGAAGGAACGATCCGAAAGACAACGACAAGCACAGACACCAAAACATATATCGACGATAAGTCACACCAGTCGAACCGCACGCCACAATACTAAAGGACCGATCAGCACCACCAAAGTCTCCGACCAAACTCGACGAAGCAAAACAGTCACAGCACTCAAATCACTCTAAGAAAGCATCGAACGACATCGGCTCAATCGATCAAATCCCGCGACGAAACAAACGGATCGAAATCATCCAATCGGATGCGAGCGACGGAGAGAGAGAGCGAGCGAGCGAGCAGAAGAAACGACGGGAGAGCGAAGAGAGAGAGAGAGAGAGAGAGAGGGCAAATCCATCAGGTATGAACGAGCGAGTAGGGATGGTGATTACGGTGGGGCCGTGGACGGGATCGGAGGCGATGAACTCGTCGACGTCGGAGGAGGACCAGGAGGGGAGGGGAGCGTCGCGGCTGGTGAAGCGGGTGTAGTTCTCCAGGAAGGAGAAGCGCTCCCCCCAGAAGTCCTTCCACCCCTCCCAGTGCTTCCTGAAGAAGGACGTCGATTCCGCCATTTTCTCAGTCGTCGTCGCCGCCGCCGCCGATCGGAGCGCAGATAGCGATGGTCGAGATAAGCTCAAACCTCACTCAGATTCTCTCTCTCTATAGGAGCCGGCGAGAGAAATGGAAGAGTCCGAGGCTAAAACTGGGATTTTACTTCTCGAGGTCATTTCAGTACCAGTTTGAAGGGGACATCTAATGATTGGAAAATAACAACACAAATGCTCTTATAATTTCGATTCAATATTTCAACTTTTCATTTATCCATTATGATGTTAACATAATTCCTGAATCACATGAAAAAATATTATTCTTTTATTAATTTAAATTCATGAATAATATTAAATATTTTCATAATCTGTGATCTAAATAATATGTTCCAAAAATTAAAAGACTATTTATATCATTTCCTTTTAATGATTGCGTCTTGCGCTGAGAAAAGTAAATCACTGATTTTTCATTGTGGATTGATTAATGGGGTGTAACTTTTAATATGGTAATGTCCAATTTGACCTATAACTAAGATTGTCCGGCTCAGCTTGTGCTGCCGGCAAGGGGAGAAAATCTACTTTCTTTCTTCGTCTTTATTAAAGAAAAAAAGGACTAATAGCCATCGCCAGGAAAGACGGATGGGGTTGACTTTTTCCAATAGCAGGCGACATTTTCCGTTAATTATTCCTCTTTGTATGCCTAGGGACTCGGTTTGAACGTCATGGATCACGTTTAAACGTTATGCCATACTGGAATTCCCCGATTTTCATGAGGAAAAAGGGATCCCCATCAAAATGTCCGCATCAACAAAATTCAGTCTTCACTTTCAAGTTTGGACCACAAGAGGCATGTCAAAAGACTCAAACCATGGATTCTGTCCCTATGAATTTCTTGACCTCTTGCATAACACTTGATGCATCCTAAATTTGCATTAGAATCGCGGTAAAGCACAGGAGAAGCCGATGATTACGCCTCGCAATGGTAGATTTTGCTCTTGGCATCGACGTAGTGCAGCATAGTATGCCATGGCAAAAAATTCGTCGACAAAAGACGTCTTCGAGAGGCAACATGTGCCGGACTCACACAGACAATTCGTTGCAGACTCAAGAAAAGAGACGAGAAAATATACATAGGAAATGGCCCTACTTCAACGGTAACAACATCTTCATCGCTTTCTCTTTGCGGCAGGAGTGGAACCCGACCCCCCTCGCTTAGCTGCGGCGGCTGCTGATCCACCTCTTCCTCTTCCTCTTCCTGCTGGTTTCTTCTTTGCACTCGAGTTCTCATTACCCTTCAAGTCCAATTCCACTTTGATAGCTACACAAGGAAATAAATAAACAGAGGCTCTAAGCAACACAGAGAACACAGACGAACTCCCGCCAATGCTCGGGAAAAAAAGTCCGATGATCATATTACCTTTAGAATTTAGTCCCTCGAGGTCCAATTGCAGCTTCTTCTCACCATTAGCAGCATCGTCTGCAGACCATGAGAAGCGGAGAGAATAACTAGATACCCAAAAGGGACAGGGACGCTACAACCAAGCATCAGTTGAACCCAGGAGAATACTTTAAGAAGAGTTTCTCTATCGGCTGTACAAATGCTTACTACCAAAAAAACTGGCGAGAGATTCACAATGCAACACAAAGGCGTCACAAAGTATCCCCTTGATTCATGCAACACAAAGGTGTGATGTTGAACCTAAACCCAATATCCCCGTACGTCAATGGAAACCACTCTTTCTACAATTAGGAATCCCAAACTCTAGCCATCTCCACAAATTCAAAGATTTTCTTGAAGCCAAGACTTCAAAAAGAATTTCTACTTGAAGAAATTGTGACCTGGGGCCCATTCATCAACATGAAAAAAAATGTTGCACTATCCATCAAGGGATGTAAAAGCACAGACTTTGGCCTCTTTATGCGTAGCAAGGCCAACAAAAAATTATGTCTTTAGATTTACCTTGGTCTTCCGTTTCAGAAGAGTTCTCCTCTTCACTTTCTGCCAAGGCATCACCATTTTGCTCTCCCAATCCATCATCAGACGGTTCTAAAATAGCTGCAATCCTCTTTTTAGGCGCTTTCTTTACTCCTGGTAGTGTAACTAGATCTGCAGCTCGTACCATCCTGGACCTGCTGCTTTCATTATACGACCTGGTCAGGGCAGATTTGACAGCTGGTGGAATGCCATCTAAGGGATTTGGATGCCCCTAAAGGAAAGAGGCACAGAAATGCATAAGGGAAGCTTAGAAGCATCAGCCGACAAGAGAGCAGGAATGAGTACCTTATATTTTGATAGCTCCACCATAGTATCAAAGTCTTCCTGACTGATTGAATATGAATTCATGAACTCCACAACTTCTGCAACAGCTTCATCCTGTTCAGAACAACACATGATAGCGACCATAATTTGCCCAGAAACTCATTAAAGCAACAAAATTGAAAAAAAATCAACTAACCAACCTTAGGCAGCTTTCTAAGAGGATCAGTCAATCTCTTAAGGAGGAGGGACAGGTAGTCAACTCGCAAAGATTCCCTGAACAGTACAATTAAAAAATGATAACCACATAAAACATAAGGTGAACCAGCCAGTACATTCCCATAAAAACTTCTAAGATGACATAAGTACCAAAAAAAAGATAATTTCACTTCACTTTTGGACCATTTTGTACAAATAAAAGAGCAAGTTTCCCCAGTAAAACAATATTACCTTCCAGAATTAGATTCGCGAGAAGCAAGAAGATGATCATGCAGATCGTCCAAAATTCGAAAATTTTTGCCCATCGTTGAGTTCTTTCCTAACCAGCCACCAAATCTGTTGAAATTACGCTCACCCTGAAAACATCAAGAAGAAAATGCAACATTAACATCCAAATTTATGTAACTTAAGTAAATCGCTGAAAGTATGTGAGGAAGCAGAATTTTCTAGCACAACAAAAAGAGAGATCCACCTATGGAACTCACAATTCTAGGACAGAAAACAAAACGAAAATTAGCAGAGATAACACGGATATTTGCAACTGCTAATCATGCGGGCATCCACAAATCTTGTGATCGGTAGCTATCACTTATTCTTAGAAATTATATAGTGGCATATTGCCCATCAGGATTAAGTTATTGTCAGAGAGAAAAGTACCTGTTCCAGTGTCTCCCTGTGCCCATGCATCAACGCAGCACTGAATGAAAAGCAATATGATGAGAAATTTGAAAGGAGCATACAAAAACATCTTGAGAAATATGTAACACCTACTCCAGCTTATACAGAAAACATACGGGATTATACAAGAAGCAAGGCAACTAGCTTGAGAGAGCTGCCATTGGCGATATCTTCGTATCTGTACATTTATGATGTCCCCATCGGCAATAGAATCAGCAGCCCGGGCAATCAAGGACATGCGTTTTATCCCATTATCATCCTTGGCAGCAGCACTAGGTCTGTAATTCATATAATTTTCCTGACGCACATTTAACCACTTATATGAGAATACAAGATATAAAGATTCTCAAGAAAAAGTATTGCATAAATGTGCATCCCAACACAAGCAAAATAGAACATTAAGGCAAAATGAGACAAGGGCAAGTGTGAGCAGAATAGAATCCTAGCTCTTACAGGAGGTTACTCGAGGCAGATACAACTTCAGAGTAAGGTCTAAACCTGGGGAACTACTTATCTATTTCTTATCTACCTTCGAATTAACACACCACATCCAAGGGAATAAAATTAAAGAAGCCTGTTCAGTTGAAAAGAGTGAATTTTCAATGCTATATTTGTCACGCCCTGAACCCTGAGCATGCTAACATCCCTCAACAGTCGATAAATTGCAACACCCCAAAACTCGTCGCCAACCCATTCTTTTTATCTTTCAATTAAGCACAAATGGAAGCATTTAATACATCAACCAACACCCAGTCAAACATAAACAAATAGTAAAGCAGTGTTAACCCTTGTAGATCCTTATGGTTGAGCAATCAATCCCTAATCGAATTTTTGATCTTTCACGTTTTAACCCTTTACGGCCTCACCTAATCGATTAGTTAACTCATGAGTGATTAGTTCAGAATAAATTAACTATCAGTGCATTGATGAAATAACCATTTCATATATTTCAAATGGGACCAAATTTTGGGATATCATAATATTTGATCTTCATGTTCATGTAAAAAATATGATGATTATATCGGTGAATACTATTTAAGTCAATGTATTAACTTCTCACCCACACCGAAACATACATAAAGGTAAGTTGATGGTCACCAATTGGAACATTCAAGATATTGGTGAATTGGTACTGCCTTTGCAAACAGGTAGTTGAATCCATGGTGCTGAATGTGGTTGGTCAAAGATGCTTTGGGATTTGATCTTGATGGCGGATATTCAGTGGGTAAGTTTGAAAAAAAAAGATGAGCTAAGAGTGTCATTGGGCATATGCATTATCAAAAGAAGAGGAAGAAGATTCAGGTGATTTTTATAGCGAATTTTTGGCTAATTTGAAGGGAAAGAAATAGCAAAATCTTTAAAAAATTAGCAAATTATTTTATGAAAATTAGGTATCCTTGGCCTTCTACTTTGAATGTTTGGAATATGTGGAGAAAAGTCTTCATGCCAATGCTATTTTCTTACCTAGTGGGCTCCTTATCCTGCAATTAATTTGGCATAGGGGTTGTTATCCTGTCATTAATTTGCAGAAAAAGATTTCCTTTTTTCAACTTTGCACCAATCGAGCCAGGTAATTACCATGTCACTTGACTTATATTGATAGTGCAAAAATGTAGAAACTCTGTTCTTCTGAAACTTCCCTTTTTCCCTATTCATTAGGTAACTCGCATGACCCAACGACATTTGAGCAGAGCAGCCAAATATTGGCATGCGCATGCCCATTTAATTCCATTTGTTTGATCATTCCAAAATGTTCCGCCCTTTCATACCAAGACCAACCTGAATGTGGTATACTAAGTAGGCATTTTGTTTTTCCGGAAACAAAATGCTTCCATAAAAAATTAACAATACTATTAAGTGTGTCACGTAATAAATGTGTTGGTCCCTGTCAAGGCATAAACTGTGCTGTACAGATTGTTATTGATGCAGGACACAGAACATAAATAATGCCAGAGTCTAAAGATATCAGAAATGTTAAGCTTATTAAAAAGACGTCAAAACATGCCAGGCCACATGGGCCCCACACATGCTTGTGGTCAGGGGCTCTTTTAGTTATCTAATATAGTATTAATTGAAAACCTAAGTGAGAAATGCGGAGTGCCCAGTCCAAATCATTAGGTAGCTTTCTAGAAAAATCTAGGAATTTCAGAAGAGAGGTCCCTATCAATGAACTACAGCACTATGATACCAGAACCAAATTTTTACCATGAAGCTACACCCAAAATCAGTTGATATGACAAATAGCAACAACGAAACTGCCTAAGACAAGGTTCAAAGAGAGTAGGTGAAATTCATAGATCATCTTTCTGAAACTACCTAAAGTTTTTTCCTGATTCAAATTCAAATTTTTTCTTTGGTGTCACTCTGCAAGGTGCAAATTCCTTTGGCAGTGTAAAAGTTACCAAAAAGAAAAAAATAAAAATAAAGCAAGGAACCTGTATAAGAAGAGGGACCAAATCAGGATCACTCATGCTGAGGTCGATCCGCTCATCCATTCTTAATCTGCCCCCATTGAAGCCAAACAGCCTAGGATCACGTAAGTACACATAAATAACACTGCTTCCACGCTAGGACGGTTGTCACCAAGAAAGAAAAATAATGAAGAGGTGAGAAACTGGCGAAGTCATACTTATCAACAGCTGTGAAGGGCGATATATCTTCATCTTTTGCACCGCTAAGAAGGCGCCGTTTCACGTCATCATAGTTGATCACTGACATTGAGAGACTCATATACTGCAATTGATTGAGTGCCAAACGGATATCTCCATTAACTCTTTCAGCAAGTTCCTCAAGAGCAATCTGAAACAATCGAAAGTCAGTCAATCCATTAAGTCAGGGAGAGAGCTCTTTGCAGAAAAAACTGACAAAATTGCTCAAGGTCAAAAGTACACAACTATTTTATTATTGTTTTTTATATTGGCACAGTGGAAATATGACATCACGCCAATTGCACGTGCCAATTGTGGTATTTCAAACCTTAGTTTCGAATAAGCTTCCGATTTCTCATGATAGGAAAGATAAAACTGCTCCCCTAAGTCCATGCAGTAAAAACCATTCACAATTTCCACACGCATTCTCTTGCAAGGGACATCTAAGTTCAAGAATCTTGATATCCCTGAAAATACCTCTTTAACTTGAAGGCCTTCTGCTTGAGCTATTTGCATTAACCTCTTTGCCATCTATCAGATGAAAATATAAAGAAGGAAGATGCATTAGAAACTCATATCAATTTGGACTAAATAGGCCCTTCCTGACAAAGGTTAACTCATAACAAAGAGTTAAGATCGTTGCATAGTATACAAACATCGCGTTGCAAGGTTGCCAACAGTGTCTACGAGGGGAAAGGAATAGTAACAGAAAAGAAGAAGAATATCACCAAAATACACAATACAACAAGTCACTTTAAAGTTCGAAAATGCAACAATTATATTTCATTTTATTCAGATTGTGTGCCTATCAAGGCCAAGACAAATTTTAAGTTCTTGTTCACTTGAAGAGACTTTTTCTTGAGTTTAGGAAGCTTAATCCCAAAGGAGCAGCAGGCACCAAACACTCACTGGTCAGCAAGAATACATTTACCAGCCAAAAAATATTATGAGATTACTAGCCAAGTTAAATAGCTTACATTCTTCATTTAAAAAATAGAGCACCAATTCTAGCTATGAGGGATAGCTTAGATAGATACTGAAATCTCCACACAAATTCAAATGAACTAAAATATTAGAATTAGATAAAATGCATGAAAGTTACTGAGATGGCCAAGTGGGCTCATCAAATTAATTGCATTGAACATCATAACATCAATAATATCCTAGGAAAATGATATGACTAACTCTATAATTTCGTTCACTAAAGGGGAACAGGAGAACCAGTTGCTTTGTAGGTTTTCAAAGTTCAGAAGCATATGGTAGTTCAAAAGAGAGATGGTCAAATGGGCTCACCAAGTTAAGTGCATTGAACATGATAGTGCAAATCAGATTCTAAAGAAAAAGATGTATGATAATTCTCTTAATTAAAGAATGGGAGAACCTGTTGCTTTGTAGGTTTCCGAAAGTTCAGAAGCAAACAGTAGTTCACAAGACTTTTCAATTTCTGACTGTAGCGATCATTACAGATGCAAATAATTGGAATTTTGGAGATCTTTATGCTAGCAATAAGATCTGCAACTCCTCCTCTATCTCCAGCAGACATTCCATCGACCTCATCCATTATAAGGACGGATTTGGGATGTTTAGACCTGCAACCAAAAAACAAACCTTTGACATTTCTTGCTACTTTCTGCCACACACACAGAAGAACAAAGAATTCACGACTAACCAATCCATGTTGACACTTAGGGATTCATTGCTCACGAGTTCCTTAATGGAATTGGCATTGCTGCCTCCTATTCCTTTAGAGATCTTGCTGTCAGCCTTCCCACGACTATCACTAGCATTCACCTGAAAATTGCAAAAAAAGACAAAAAGGGTAAGTAAAAGGATGAGATGGAGGGCAAGAGGTTGACTTTAGAAATCAATAACACATTACCTCAACCGCCTGAAAGCCTAGCATCTTGCAAACCACTTTTGCTGAAGTAGTTTTGCCAATACCGGGAGGTCCACTTAACAGAACAGCTTTCTTAGCACTAGGATCAGTTTGTTTTTTCCCCTTACCTTTCTTTCCAGTATCAAGAAACTGTTCATTCCAATGTGCCAACCAGTTATGGAGCTGAGTTACCTGTCATCATTCGAACTTTAACCATAAAGATGTGCAGATATTTAAATATTTTAATGTGACCACAGTAGAGTACAAAAAGGAAAGATGATGCACCAGTGACTGATTTCCAATGATGTCATTTGGAACTTTTGGCCTATACTTTTCAGTCCATGTCAAAGAAGACGGTTTAGTAATTTGATGTTTCTTCAAAGTAGCACGGGAGTCTGATGCCAAACCTTGAGGGGATACACCTGTTGCCAACAAAGCTTGTAAGAAAGGCTCTCCAGTGAATTATACCATACAAAATGACTGGCAGGACTGGAAACAGACCGAAAAAAAAAAAAAAAAAAAAAAAAAGGACCAGAATGAGCTGATTTTGCAAGCTTAAGACCTGCTTAACAAGAAAGTTTCTGCAATTATGAGTACCAACATTTTGTAGCATGTAGAGCAAAAAAGTTACGGCGCCAAATATGTTTTTAAACAAAATAAACATATTCTGCAGCTCGTGATTGGCCCAATTGTCATTACATCAACCCATACATCTTTCAAAAATATGATAAGATTCTCCATCTTTCAAGGTATTGCAGAATAAGCATGATGTCAAACAGCAACCAAAAACAGCTCCTAATAATTGTACTCTTAGTTAGTACTGCTCTTGCCAACAAAACATGACCTTGGTTTATGCTCATCAGTAGTGGAAGTCAGAATTGCCCAAAGTGGAAAAACAAATGCAACGTCAGATATTCTCCATTCCAGGCAAAAAGCCCCGACAGTCTAAGACTGTTTTTGCGTGTCCCAAAACTAAATTTACTTGAATAGTTCCAGTGGTATTTCAAGCCGGGCGTGTTATCCAACAACTCTTCTCATACATGATGTTCTTGTGGCATGTTGTTTACCAAAATTAATCTGGAACTTATGCATTATCCCAGGGTTTAGAGCATGCAAATTAGTTGTTTTTCCCTAAACTCCTCAACCAAGGATATTTATAATTCTGTATTTCCTTTGTCTGCCATGCCATGACCTGAAGACCTTTTTCGAGATTCATTTGAGCAGAAAAGGACTTAAATGAGCACAAATACTGTCTGGAGAAACAAAGTGATGTAAAACAGCATAACACACAATATTGCATGGAAGGAAGACCAATAAGGAACAAAGATCTATTAAGGCATACTTTTTGGGTCAATTTTTGGTGGAGTTTTCTTAGTCAGAGATGGCACAGCTTTCTCTGTACTATTGGACTTCTCTTGAACAGGTGTTTTTGTACGAATTGATGACCGGATCAGATCAAACAAACCATCCTCCGTGAGAAAAGTTGTTCTGAATCATAGAAATGAAAATCGCAAATGAGCACTGCAAACTAACTATTTTAATACTATAATAAAGACCGATATCCAGAGAAAGTACCCGAGCTCTTTCGCCTTTGCGGATTTCCGTCCTTCGATATCTTCATCACATAACAGGTAATTCTGGACACAGAATTAGGAAAGTAAGTAACTCAGATTCAAATAACACTCTTAATACTAAATCATAAAAGGAATATGAGATAACCGTCTTCTTGCTGACTGATCCGGTAACACGACCTCCATGGCGTTTAATTACATCCTCTGCTTCTTCTCTCTCCAAACTGAAAAATTGTAAATGTGCCACTAATTAATCTACAGATACATAAAGCACTGAAAGCATAAGCAACCAAGAAAGAGACATCCTCACATGTTAAGATAATCAGAAATATGCAACTGGGAATTTGGAAGCAGAATTTATAACTTAAAGAGGGGGGAAAATGATTGGAAGTACCTATCAAGTGTTCCGCTGATTACAAAAGTTAAACCTGCTAAACAATCTGGAGCACCTTCAGGGACTTCCTGGCACATAATGAATTAAAAGTAAACAATATAACTAATCACAAGAAAGCATTGTATGCCAAAAAAATAAGAAAATATTAAGGATAATGAGCATATTTTACCTTCTGTCCCTTGTGAGGAGGATCTTTCCTCTCTCCAAAATTCATAAATCCACCTCGTCCACCACCACCCCTGCCTCTTCCACCAGCTGGAGCGGCAGATGCACCTCTACCACCACGACCCCTTCCACCAGACTTAGAAGGAGATTTAGCACACTTAAGATCATCATCGTCGCTCTCTTCAAGATCTACTGGTTTCTTTGGAACTCCCCTACCAGAACCAGACTTCAGTTTCTTGCTAGGTGTGGCATCAGATGGTTTATTAGGAGTGGGCAAGACAAAGTCGTCGTCGTCGTCGTCATCCTTAACTGTGTGCATTTTTTTAGGAGGAGGGGGTTTCAGAGATTCCTCGGTATCCTTTTGAGGTTTTCTTTTGGTTGAAACCTCTTCTGGTTCTATTTCATCTTTCAGCTTCTTATCTGCAGCAAAATACTTGCTGGTTTTCCTCCTAGCTGAATTCTCCTGAACTGGATGCACCTGAATTTTTAATGAGCAAGTAAATATATCAATTACCAATTAAGTCCCTGCTTTAGGATTTTCACTCAATCAATGCATGCTTCCTTCTTTCCTCATGAGAATTCATTTTGTTGAAGCACAACCTGATTCTTGAGTAGTATTTTTCAACCAAAATTCAGATTGTTTTGCAATAATCCCTCAAACAACCCAAAGAAGAGACAGAAAGAAAGGCATAGCGAGAAACCTGGGGAATAAAAAAGGCTACGCTTAATTATCTGACCAGGCTGCCCTTTCCACGATAGGGAATTGAACATTAGAGAAGAAAGCTTGGTATTTTTCCTCTCAGAGTTAGAATTTAACTAACCATCCTGTCCGACGCCATTGAATGCTTATGACCTCTGCAATTCGAGGATACATACACATCCCAAGAAAAACACCGACTCATTCGACCTGCCCTTTTCTTTTTCTTTCTCCCCCCAATATTCAACCGCTAATTTAAGTACACAAATCAAAACACCAAGGAAAGACACACCAGTTACTGATCAACAGCAAACAGATAACAAGGAATGCACTCACAGGCTTATCGGGCTGAGACTTTGCCGGAGGGGTCTTTCCCGAATCACTGGACCCAGGTTTCCCAAGCTTCGCATTGCCATTGCCTTTGTCATGGGACTTCATAAACCACTTTCTGATATCCGACTGCAATCCCCAAAAACAGTACGTAGATTCCATCAGCACAATAATACACCACAATGTCAGCAACCCACAGCTAAAAAAAACAAAATTTTCCCCCTCGGCCAACAATAGCTGAATAATCAAGAACGCAATTTCGCACTTAAAAAAAAAAAAAAAAAAACCGTGACCCATTTCAGTCAACCCCGCCGTCTCCGGAACAGGCGGAGAGCACAAGAACCTGCAGGCATCGCAACCCATTCGCGAAACGACTAAAAAGAACGGACTTTAGAACCCTAGCTGCTCACCATGGCCGAGCTCCTCGACCAGTCCGCGACGTTCTGGCGAAGGAAGGAACGTCGAGAGATCGGCGAAGCGGCGGTGGCAACGATTCAGGCAGGCGAACGAGGAGGAGGGAAAGGGCCAAGGGAGCGACGGCGACGGCGACGGCGTGCGGTGGCGGAATGGCGGGACTCGAGCCCTGGTTCGACGCTAGGTTTTGCCGTGACGAGAAGGCACGATAGAGGAAGAGAGAGAGAGAGAGAGAGAGAGAGTGGGGTGTGGGCTGGAAGGCAGAGGCGAGTCGAGCGAACTCAGCACTGAGTCGGGGCGACTCCCGCCGAATTCAACCCCTGCACCTTCGCTGCTTCGCCTGCGCAAGGACGACTCCGCCGTTCCTTCTCGACCGGCCGGTCCAATTCTTCTCCTCTTTTCTAAAATGGTTAATACCAAGAATTTATCCTAAATTAATTTTTTGATCATCAAAAACCTCAAATTAATACACATTCAATAAATTTATCCCAAATTATTACATTTATGATAAATTTAACCTTTATTTATTTTCGTTGAATTTTACTGTCAAATTACTAAATTGAATGACACTTGATATTAATTAGTGTACTAATTTGAGATTTTACTCTCTATTTATCACAATTATACAATTTTTGTGGTTTTTTATGATATTAATCTAATTTAACGGATGGTATATTTTTTACAAATATATCAATTTGGAATTTTGGGGATCAAACAAATTCGTTCGAGGTAAATTTATCATAAGTATATCAATTTATGATTTTTTAATAGTCATTTGGAGCAAATTTATCACGGGTGACTAATTTGGGATTTCTCGTGATCAAAAAATTAATTTAGAATAAATTTATCGTATACTTCCATCGGTTTAGAGTTTTTCATGGTATTACTCTTTCAAAAAGCCATCACTTATATAATTTAGAATAATTATTTGATAAAAATAATTTTATTGTTAATAACAATTTATATTTAAATATTTTCAATTTATTCATTTTTGAAAATGATATAGGGGGAACTTTCAGTAAACTCTACTAGTCCTAGGGGGTCAGTCGAACCTTATGGTAAAGTTGGGGTGGATGTCATTGTCCATGATTGTCAGTATCATGTCCCCGTGTCTCAACATATAACTTTTACTTGTTTAAATAACAATTAAGGTAAAGTAGGGTCAGGAACAGTGAATCTCTTTGATTTTTTTTTTGGTCGATCCTACTCTACTCCTATTCTAACTCTCACTCTCAGACTTTTGCCAGCGAATCTCTTTGATTTTTTTTTGTCGGTCTCTCTTTCTTTACTCCTATTCTAACTCTCACTCTCAAACTTTTGCTAGTGAATCTCTTTGATTTTTTTTTGTCAGTCCTACTCTACTCTTATTTTAACTCTCACTCTCATATTTTTGCCATGCCTCCTTGCAGGACGTGGTAATTGAAACATACTCCTGAAACTAATTTGTTCCCACCCCAACCCCTGAGAAGATGGGGATTTGAACCCCCCACCTCCCCCTTCCATGTTAGAAGGGTGGCCAGGCCACTGGGGTAAACCCCAATAGTTAATGAATCTCTTTGATGATACCCTGTGAATCGTTAGAAACATGTAAAGTTATAGCTAACCCAATAATGAAAGTTTCGTAAGGGGATTGGAGCAGGCTACTTTTCAAATATTCATTTTACGAAATGGAGAAATCTTTTAATTAGAGGGCCCACTATTCTATTTTTTCATCTCAGGGAAAAAAACTAAAAGAGAGATTTTTATATTTTGGCAATAATATAACATAGGAAAAGGAGGATGTGAACCATGCAATTTCCCCCTTGAAACGAGGGGAAATACGGTTTCCCAAAAAATAAAAATATTTAATTTTTTGAGTCGACATCTTATATTATTTTATTGATGTCCAACATCTTAATATTACTAGATCAATCACAGCTCAATGTATTGTTAATGAACGTTTATGTAGTAATCAAGTGCGGGAGGTTCAGGATGAGTTTTTTTGCTCATTATAAATCACCCAAAAATCGAAGGTTGAGGAACCTGAACCGACTAATAGAACTAGTTCGGTTTAGCTCTCGAGTTAAATAGGACGGTAAAGCCCTAATAATCAGTATCGGTTCCTTTCTATTTTGGGGCTATGTCTACCAATTAAAAATGGTATCTTGAGAATATCTTATTACATAAAAAAAAAAAAAATCATGATGTGGTTTTGTTTCTTTAAATAAAAATCCGCAACTTGATGTTTCCTTGCTTGCTCAAGAAAACTCGAGTTTTTTTCCCACTTTGGGTAACCAATCTCTAACCATGTGAAACGTGTGGCTGAAACAACACCGTCATATCATTGAAATAACGGGGCCCAGAAAAATGTTAGATAGATTTCATTAAAAAAAATGCAAATTTACAATACAGTATTATTATTTAACTAAACAAATTTGAAGGAAATGTAATTTGATGCCCCTCTACCGATTTTTGCAAAATTAACACAAGCCTCTTTACAGCATTATTATTTAACTAAGTTTCAGATATTTCGTATTAAAGAAAATCAAAATGTCTACCATAAATTTGAAGAAAATGTAATTTGACTCCCCTCATGAGAGGGCATCTTCCCTTAATGTAGTTTCTCTCAAGTTCTACTAGTTACAACTCAATTTGCACATTTTATTATTCATTGAAAATTAGACTAAGGGAGTTGACACTAACTCATGAGCCGGTTAGAAATCCAACTAGGATGCGGGAGGTTCCTATGCGTTAAATGATACGCATAAACTAAGTAAATTGTATGGATAGACTTTTAATTAAGGGTCCGATATTATGTTTCTAGAAAATATTTTCTAAGAAGTTATTTTCCAAAAAAATGACTATATTTTTGGTGTTATGCTAAAACCTGAAAATGGAGTATAAAATTTTCCATTGTCCATTATTTGATTTGATTTTTTTGGAAAAATTACCAAAAAATTAAATTTTATTATTCTTAATTGACCAACAAATTAATTTTATTTTTATATATTTTAAAAAATTTTAAAATTTAAAATTTTATTTTTAAAAAAATCGATTTTTTTTTTTTTTTTTTTTTTTTTCCTTTTCCTTTTCCTTCCTCCTCCTTCCTTTGCCGCCATGTGCCTTGATGATTGCTAGTTGCCTAGGGTCTATATGGTAACGTTTTGTTTCTTCCAATTTCTTTTTTGTTCCTCGGAACAAAAATAGTAAACAATCCGTTTTAGAAAACATTTGTTTAGGAAACAATTTCTCTATTTTTTTGTTTTCGGTAATAGATTTGGAACAGAAACGAGAAGTAAAAAAAAGTTGCTTCTTGTTCCCGGGAACAACTTCTAGAAATAAGCCAATTTTCTTTTTTATTTTTCTTTTATTCCTCTCTCTTGCCGTGGCCACCTCCATCGCCCGCCGCCGTTGCCTGCCAACCGCACGTCTGCCGGCCGCCGATCGTCACCGCCGACCGTCGGCCGATGGACGATGCCAGTGATCGCGGCGGCGGC
This sequence comes from Eucalyptus marginata, assembly GCA_014182565.1. Taxonomy (NCBI): domain Eukaryota; kingdom Viridiplantae; phylum Streptophyta; class Magnoliopsida; order Myrtales; family Myrtaceae; genus Eucalyptus; species Eucalyptus marginata. The sequence continues at coordinate 5,570,935 of CM024594.1, read as the reverse complement.
GACGGGCGGCGGTTAGCGATCGGCGATCCGTGAGCAAGAATAAAAACGAATAAATACAAAAAGAATCGTTGCGTTACCAAACGCATTTATATTCTTTTTCTATTCCAAGAGTAGAAATTTTGTGTAGTTACCAAACAGGTTCTTTTACTTAGAAATTGTTCCCCGGAATAGAAATAGAAAAGAACTATTTCTGAAAAAAAAAACTCTTTCCTAGCCAAGAAGCGTTACAATGCGCACCGGTGATTGACCAAAACACAGATCATTAGATGCGGCAAGCTCGAGCTTTGCCGAGGCCAACGAGCTTGAGGCTCGGTTGATCTAGGTGGGCCACAGCTTGCGAGACCTTGGTGGAGCTTGGGCTCGCTTGGATCGAGTCAAAGAGCTTGAGCCTTGCCCTTGTCAAATTTGGCCTTAGGCGAGTTAGAGCCTCGCACCGCCTTGCCATAAGCGGGCAAGGAGATCATCGATACGTGGCGCGGCTAGAATTGGCTTGTGATCAGTTGCCGATCGTCGCTGTGGCGGTGATCGGCCAAGGAAGAAGAAAAAGAAAAGAGAAGAAAAAGAAAAAAAACGAAATTAAAAACTTAATTTTTTAAAGAAATGAAAAAAACATAAAAATAAAAGGAAAATCTGTTTGGTAAAAGAATGTGAAATGGAAAAAGTTATGGAAAATGTTTTCCATTTTTGAAAAATTGAAAACATTTTCCCACTTTTGAATGTATTTTTTTCCAATAGTGGAAAATGTTTGTTTTATAATTAGTTCATTTTTGTGAAACGAACGCTGGAAAATTCGAAAAACATTTTTATGGAAGTTATTTTTCGTGAAATAAATGAAACCTCAATGTAATAATCAATCAAATGCGATACTAATCCAATTTTTTGAGTTTTTCTTTAGCCAATGAGAATCGAATTAACTAAAATGTGATTAACTTGACACTCGGATCAATTATTAGGGCATAGCTAAAATAAATTTGATTTGATTAAAATGTCTAAATCAAAATTAAACATCCGAACAGATCTGTCTAATTGGATTATCTAAAATCATCAAAATCTAATCTAATGTAAAGATTGGAATTACTAGAGTGATGAAATCAATAGCTAATTCTAATTACTAAGGATATCTTTTTTATTTTTTTTCCTAATTGACACCGAAATTTTAGTGAATAATCCAAATTATTCTATTATGGAAATTAAGCTAAAACTAATTACTTGCCATGAATTTAAAACTAACTAATTATACTGGAAATCAAAGATTCAAGTTATCTAAATTTACCGACCAAAAAAAAAAAAGTCAAATTTATCCAGTCAACCAAAAACCTAGATTATTTTTAGATTAAATTAATAAAACTGGAAATTTTCTAAAGTTAGCAAAAAAACCCTACGAATTACGAAAATTCAAAAAAAGAATTACTGCATTTTTTAATCTAGAAAGTAAATTCAGACAGGAATCAAAGATTACAAAATTTTCCTAATTAATCTATACGCAATAATGAACAAATAGGGGGTAAAGACAAGATCGTTGACTTAAAAGACCATACTCTAAAATGAATGCAGTGTAAAATATGGAAACGATCAGATTCTTGGAAGTAAATGACAGAGAATTGAATCCTTAATCACGCAAACGCCTAGGCATCACTAATCTTGGCTAAATTAGGACTAAAAGTTATCACCTTCGGTCGGAGTATCGCCGAGGACAGTCTAGTGACGCCGGACGAGGGGGTGACGGTTGACTTGCGAATGGTGATTGATGCGCGAGAGGAGAGCTGCCGGGACGAATTAGGCCGCTGCGGGTTTGCCGACCGGTGGATGGTGGTGCGCCCAGGTCGGCGTTAGACGAGCGAGGCCGGAGGAGGGTGCGAAGGTTGAGGCTGCCGTGGGATTGCCAACCAACCCGGAAAGAGACCGAGAAAGTGTTGGCGAGTGTTCAAGCGGAGAAGCGAGCAAGAGCGAGGGAAGCTGAAGATGAAAATGGATGTGAACGATCGCATTATTAGCCATATTGTTTTTCTCAAGAAAAATTGTTCATACAATCCTGAATCTATTCTATAAAGGCTAATTCAGTCTTAAACTTTTAATTATGTTTATTTAGTTTTAAACTTTTTTTTTGATTTGGTTTGAAACTTTTCAATTTAATAAATCTTTTTAAATAATATTTTTAATTATTTTTCAATTTAGTCATTACAACCGTCCCACGTGGTACTATCAACACTAATGTGGACAATTTTTTATAATTTTTATAATTTTATGATTTTTTTTTTCTCTTTTTCCCTTCATGCCCTTGGGTGATGGATGCCTACGCCTGGGCTAGTGAGGGCCACCTTGGGTGAGGCAGCTCTCACCTAAGGCCAACGGAGGAGAAAAAGAAAAAAATATAAAAATTAATGATTATTCACATTAGTAGAGATTGACCAACTATGCCATGTAAGTAGAAGACTGCAACGTCAGTGATCTTTAGCAAAATTTGGCAGAAAAATTAATTTAGTAAATCGTTAAGAGGTTATAAATAGGTTAGCAAATAATGAAAAGAATTTAAAATATATCAATATAATTAAAATGTTTAGAATTTGAATTACAACAATCAAAAGATTTATTTTGACTGATTAGTTGCAAATGCCAAACTAAAGCCTTAAAGCCTTAAAGCCTTATTCAAAACCCCATTTCCTTATCAGGGGTTAAAACAATTCTCATTTAAATTCGATTTATATATCGAGTTTGATTCCTATTTTTTATGAAACAAATGATGGACCACCAGGCCAAAATTTCGATGTTAACATATATCCAGTAGACCGATACAGCCTTAGAATCTCGCTAGAGTAGCAGTGGCATAGAAAACGACCTGTAGAGCCCCCTGAAGCAAACCTAACATGACAAAAAGAGCACGGTTCTGTCTCCATTTTTGCCTTTTGATTGCTCTCCTGCAAACACAAGACGAAAGTGACAGTATCCAGCCAATTCAAAGCTCATGCGTTATAATGTATCCCACAAAGGGGGCTTCGACACTGCAAAACCCATGTCATTAACATCAAAATGTAAAGGACAAACCCAAACAAGGCTTCCCTTCTACTATCCTCCCATTCCTAATGCCCTCTACATGTCATAGAAAAGGTCGATGCGAGCTTCAATCCAGGTCGTACACCGTGATGAAGGGCATCAGCACGCTCCCCATCCAGAGCTTCCCGTCCTTCTCCTCTGCTTCGCTGACGGCTCTCACGACCTTGCCCTGGCTGTCCTCCAGGATCCGCACGACCTTACCCTCCTGGCTGTACTTAACGACCACTCCATGAAGTCGGCCCCCGATTTGAAGGAGGAACTGTATTTTCGCCGGAATAGGAAGCTTGAGCATGAACTTCCTAATTTTGGGGTAGAGTCCGCATAGATACGTGTATAGGGTGCGGCGACAGTGGACCGCGACCCAGAATTCACCATCTTTGTTCGTCCGGACATTGTCGGGGAACCCTGGTAGGACGGCAAACACTTCCGAAGTCCCTTCCTTCTCACCTTTCAACCAGTACTTCCGCAATCTGCAAAGATCATCCCACACTGAATCTCCACAAACATGTAATAAAATAATAGATTCTTGACTACATACGCCTATTGATTTAACGTATTAAATAAAATTCTCGCGGCCTTGGAAACTATTGCAATGGTTCAGAGATAGCATCTGGGATTTTGGTAGAGAGGGACCGCTTGAAATGTTACTTCACAGTTCCGTCCTTATTCATAAGCTAAGAGCCTCGTTCGCCAACAATCCACTTACAAGAGAAACATGTTAAACTAACACATGCTGTACATAAAAGTATTTCAGGGGGCTTCCAATGATTAAAATACTCAAAGTCAGAGCATAGTGTGCCAACTCTTGGCTTGAAAAAATGGCTCTTTGTTGCGAGGAATCCAATGGTAATGCGGTAATCAAAGTGCTACCTTAGAGGCCTCCAGAATAACTTGTAATCTTCCTCTGGTTTAGAACTAATCTTGATTGACTAGCATGCATGACTACCATGTCATTAAAGCAGTAGAAGCAATAGAATTGGTAAGACAGACTCCGTTGGGACTGATTCAACATGGACAATAACTGAATCAACATGACCCACCTGCCAATGGCACCTTCACAAAAGACAAAGAATGATCTGTCCTTGCTTAAGGACACGCCATTTGGAAATTGGAGATTCCTCTCAAGAACTGTGGTCTCCTTTGTGACAGGGTTGTACTTTAAAAGCCTTCCGCTACTTTCTGCAGAAAAAACCAAGTGCAAAAAGTTCCTGTGGAAAATTTGCAACATCCAAATTAATAAAACTTAACCATCCCACATAACAAGAATGAACAAGCAAACACAAAATATCAGACAAGAGTAGTAAAAAAAAATGACCTAAGCAATTACTTCACATGAGTCATTTGAGCTTTATAGAGCATAATCAAACTAATTTGATGAAAAAGATTAAACTCTTAATAAAATGGTAGTAACGACAAATTATTTCACTCATTAATGAAATAATAGACTAGTGAGATGGTTGAAAAAAACAAACTTATATCTAGAATAGTAACTTTGCAGTCAAGGAAATACAGCAAGGAGCAAGATCATGTGATGGTGACAAGAAGTCCAGAGCAACTCATCACCACATTTGTGAAAAATTCTAGTCTTTGCATTTGTTGAAACGGAAGAAATCTACATGGACTCAGACTTAGGAATTTTAGAAATTGCATGCTTATCATTAAAATACCTTCTCTGGTATACGCTACTACTATCAGTAAAATACACATTTCCTTCGTCATCAATGTCCAGATCATTGGTAAATCTCAATGGTATTCCTTCAGCTTCAGTTGTGAGAGATGTTGCCAATCCACCGTCTGGACCCACCTTCATTAGCCCAAAATATGCATCTGCAATGTATAAATCACCTGTTTTCTTGTCGAAACGAAGACCCAGAGGCCTGCCGCAGATGTGCTCATTTTTTAAATAACTCAAAGGTGATGGTTTTGGGTTACATAGTTCTGACCTGAACAAATAAGAACAGATGAACGTCAAAGACTTCCAAGGGAGGCAAGAGAGAAACTTACAAGATAAGGAGGAAAAAGAAAGGAACTGTCACCAATAACTGTTACAGGGAAAGTTAAGATGGACATTGATACAAAAGTATGAATCAAATCCATCATTCTGAAAAGTGTGGACACAAGCCAGAGCAAAAGGTAAAGCTCTCTCTTTCCGAGCAGCAAGCAGAAGCCGTGGGCACCCCGACAATCACATACGCGCCGAAAGTCGAATGGTAGCACAGTCCTAAGCCTAATGACAGCATCACCGGGCACTGTTAACCAAAAAGATGACAGATTCGTGCACCAAAGAATGTCATCTCCTCTCCGTCCGGCCTACACAGGCACTCTCCACTCCATACTAGCCACGCTCCACACACACACTCACGCAAACACGTCATGGTCAAAAAACGACACAGAGCTCGATCGCTCACCTATTGGGCGAAGTGTAAGCGAAATCCGACCAGGCCTGGCCGTCCCAGAACAGGACGCGCCCGTCGGCGACGCCGGTGTACGGGCCGCGGCCGAGCGGGTCGAAGGCGATGCTCTCGGGCCCCTGAATCTGGTTCAGGAACCTGACCTCCGACCTCTGCAGCAGGTTCCGGGAATCTCTCTCGGGCGGCACCTCAGACCAAGGCGGCATGTCGGCCCTGTAGGCCTCGAAGTCCGGGAAGCCCGACAAGGCGCTGTGCTGAAAAGGGTCTGTGCCGCAGTACAGGGCCACGAGGAGGAACGCTCCGGCGAGCACTCTGGCCGTCGACACCGCCATCGGGTCCGGCGCGAAGGTGGGAGGGAAAAGCAAGAATGCGGTGAAACTGAAACTTCAAACTGGGACAGGCTCGCTTGGAACTGCGAAAGGTGAAGATCAAGAACGAGATAAAGGGAGAATCTTTACGTCGCTGCGTAGGCTTTCTTCGAGAAGATCGCCCAGGCGCTTTGTCCGTGACGATAAGTGGTTTACAGTTACTTGGTTGGTTCGGAGCATTTCACGACCAGCTCGTGGTGGTTGGGACTTGGGACCCACCTTGAGGTTTTAGGCATAAATGGGGACGGCATAAATGTCTGAATAAATATTGGGTCGATGTGCAATTTTGATGTGGCTATTTTTTTTATTTTTTTTTTGTACTTAAGTTAGGGGAAATGGGCTTCTTTTTTTTTTTTGAAGATTTTGAGTTAAATTGATTGTCTCTTTCTCTGGTATTGATGCCGAATGACGAGGTTAATGCGTAAGAAATGTCTAAACTCGGTATTGCCCTAAGTTTCTATTGCAAAGGTTGTGATGCCATGTGATGAGGATAATTTTTTAAGGCATATATGAAACTGTCTAAGTTCAATGTCACCCTGAGTTTTCACTGGCACCGACTAGATGATTAATACATTATCGATCATTTTGTTATGGGGGTTTCTTCGAAGAATTTTTAATTAAATTGATTGTCTCTTTCCTTTGTGTTGCAGTAGCCAAGGAATGAGGTTAATCTATCTACGGTTTCATTAATCTTTAAAGATTTTAGTTAAATTGATTATTTGTTTCCTTTGTATTGTAGCGGTTGTGATGCCATGTAGCGAGGTTAATCTTTTTAGGCATATGAGGTTATCCTGACTTACCATCATCTTGATTTCCACGGGCCTAACAAAATGATGGTTAATGAAGGATTGCACTTTTTCCATTCCTCATCGGCTCAAACACTCTCATTCATAAGTGTTTTGACCATATTATCTCTTGTATGCTTATCATTTAGCGTATTTCAATTAAACTCTGCCAAAGAAAAGAAAGTGTTTCCCCCTTTTTTGTTTAGTTCCTTTTTCTCTTTCTTTGCGGGTCCCACTTTACTTATTCTTACTCACTTCCCTTCATGGGAGCAAGCCTCTTCTTTTCATGCCTTTGATGTCTACCAAAAGCAATGCTTTTTGGTATAGCATCGTCAATCAACGGATGGTTCGAGGTCTTCTCATTTTGGTGTGGTCGTGATGCCAAGGAAGAAAGGGAAATGAAACCGTGTCTCGTGGGTGAACCTTATCACTATGTAAGGGAACGCACGTTTGATTTCCCGACCCGAAAAACGGTATTGAAAATATGACGTGGGCAATGTTCTCATTATAGTAGAAGCAAATGGAAATCGTGCTAGTGTTTGCTCAGCAATTCAGGTACATGGGCCTCACTAAGCGGTTGCTCCCACGGGGAGTATTCAACTATCATCAATAAAGTCAACCAAAGTATTGGAACCTCTGGTGTCATGACTCATGAGTGACGAATGCAACGTTGTTGTCGCGCAGCACAAGAAACCATTATTCAGATGGTTTGAGTAAAGGAAGAGCCAAGTAAGATACGCCTAGAGATTGGTCAACAAGGACTCACATGAGAGGACGACGGAAAGAGTTGACCGAGAATATAGCCAAAAAAGAAATCATGGGCACATGAACAAGAGACACTCACAACCAGAAAACACCCACCCAGAAATTTTTTTTTTTTTTTCTATTACCATCTTCAATCCACAAAAGCCATCACCAAATCATTTCTATTCTTATTGATTTTTTGAGCTATTCCATCTGTTCAGATTTTTCTTGTCTAATTTTTGTCGTTTTTGGTTTCGTGAGTCAATCTGAATCGAACCATAAGCGTGCCGAGTTATCATATTTCGCTATCTAAAGCAAAGTCGTCGATGATGCTGATTTGTAGTGCCGTGGCTGCCTGAACTTTGTTTACACTGGATCAAAAAGCCTTCTCATCGCTACAAGACAAGTCATCGATATCGATCTGTGGTTTTGATGGAAGAATTGGTTTTGCTTTGCCTTTAGTTATTCTCGATTTAGTAAGTCGGACATCAAGAGTATTGCTATTGGTAGACACAAAGGTGTGGAAAGAAAAGAATTGCTGGCAAGAAAGAAGAAGATGGGACCTCAAGAAAAGGCCAAAAAAAAAGAAAACAAAAAGGAGGGACTTCACTTTGACTATTGAAGCGTGCTAAATAGCAGGCTTTGCAATCTCTGGTGCTGATTTGTAGTGCCCTCATCACTACAACACAAGCCATCGGTATCAATATGTGGTTTTGATGGAAGAATATGTTACGCTTTGCCTTTAGTTATTCTCGATCCAATGAGTTGGAGATCAAGAGCATTGTTGTTGATAGATACAAAGGTGTGGAAAGAAAAGGATTGCCAGCAAGAGAGAAGAAAATGGGACCTCAAGAAAAGGTCAAAAAAAAGAGGGACGTCACTTTGAATATTGAAGCATGCGAAATGGTAGGCCTCGCACAGGGTAATATAGTCAAAATATTGTGAAATGGAGTGTTAAAGTCAATAGCGGAATAGAAAAAGCATATCCGTTAATGAGGGCCTATTTGTTAAAAATTATTTATGTTCCCCAGAATAATTATTTTTGTTCTTTTGTTCTAGGAAATGGAAAAAGAATAGAAACGTGTTTGGTAAAATTTTTATTTCCGAGAACAAAAAACCTATTTTTTTGTTTTTCGGGAACATTTTTTTCTTCTCTTTTTTTTTTTATTCTCTTTTCTCTTCTTTTCTTTTCTTTCATTCTTCTTCCTTTTGGTTGGTCACCGACCTTGGCCATGGTTGGCGACCTCGCCAGAGCATCGCTAGCCGGCGCGAGGCTTGGCCTTGCCAGGCTAGGGTGAGGCCGACCTCGCGTCGCCTGAGCGAGGTCGAGCCTCGCTGGTGGCTGGGCAAGCCTCCGGCGAGGTCGTCGGACTCACCCAACCGATTGCTAGCCATTGGCAACCAGCCACAAAGGAGGAAGATGGATAGAAAAGAAAAGATAAAAAAGAAAGAAGAAAAAAAGGAAAAATATAATAAAAAAATTAAAAAAATTAAAAGAAACAACAAAATCATGCAATTTTACCAAATGCATTTCTTTCTTGGGAATAAAAATTTTGTGCAGTTACTAAGCGCGTTCTTATACTCAAAAATTATTCCCGAGAATAGAAACAAAAAAAACCACTTCCGATAAAATATTGTTTCCTGGAACAAAATCGTTACTAAACACGCCCTAAATCACCAATCATTTTTGTTATTAGAATTTCTTTGAATATTTCAATTAAATTGGTTATCTCTTTCCTCTGTGATGGAGACCAAATTTATATATAGACGATTTGAAAAACATTTTCCTAGAAATTATTTCTTGTATCTTTTACAAAAATAAGTGGATGGAATTTTTTTATCATTCACAAAAATATTTAAATATAAATTATTATTGATAATAAGAATTTTTTCGTTAACTAATTAATTTAAACGATAAAAATAATTATTTAAAAAATATTTCTCAAATCATTTATATTCGTAAAATAAATGAAAGCTAAGTAATTTTTAAATGTCGTCCATTGTACAAATAAATGACATTTGCAGAAGTGGACAAGAAAGCCATTTTGCTTCGTTAGATCGTACGTGTCAACATCTCTCTCTCTCTCTCTCTCTCCACTGCTAATAAAAGCGCCACCATTAGTCTTGCTTGCCAATTCCATGGACAAGCTACAACACCATCTGCATAATCCTCGGATGTACGGTCTTGGGACCTCAAATTCCATTGAAGATCAAAGAAGGGTAGATAGCAGAGCTGAGCACTACTTCAGGGTAAACCCTGTAATCAGACCGAATTCATCGTACTCAGCTGTTTCCATTCATTTTTAGGAAGGTTCCAGGTTTTAAAAACTGAAAACTAATTTGAAAATGGTAGGTTTCAAGTTTTAGGTCTCGAAACATACCTAACTCAAAACTTACTCATGCTGTCACACTCATCCCTAACTCGCACACTTTTGTGCTCATCCACAGGAAATTCTTGCACTTTTGGGGTGATGCTTATTGTCCTACAGTACCGAGAGTGGCACTCACTTCCTTGGCTAAATCGTGTGCTCCTCAACTTCTGGTAGTGTCCAATCTATCTCTAGGTTGGTGAATATGGACACATCAAGCAAACTTTTGGGGGACATGGATTGTTTGACCTCCCATCTCCTTCAAAAGTTCAATTTTTTCAACCGTCAACAGCTCTCAGTACTCCACAATAATGTAGTTGAAGATACCTTAGTTTTTTCATCATTTATGGATTGTTACTTTTAGTAGATAGGAATTTTTTTTGTTACTTTGACTTTCATTTTGCTTGATTAATGGATGAACTTGACATTTTATAATTGTTTTATATTTTTGTTTGTTTTGTACCATACTTCTCGTTGTTTTGTTGTTCTACTATGTTGTTGTAATTGCTATTTGTCTTGGTTATAAATAATGAGATGTTTTACTAAAATTTGTCCTTTTAAGAAAAAAAAAAGGAATGGTGGATTCCAATTTCGAAGATCTAAAAACTTGGAATCGGTTTTGACAGAATAAATTCTAACTTCCACATTTGGAACCTACCCACTTTGGAATCACTCACTTCTTATAAAGAGGTTTGATATTATGAAGTGCAACGGTCGAAGATAATGGCAACATAGCAGCAATCCGACTAAGCAAACATGAAAAGGAAGAAAAAGACATCATTTTTATAACCATCTTAAATTGATTATGGCCAAATAATTCATTCTAAATCGAATTTGCACTAAATAGTAGCAATATATTTATTTTCGTTGAGTAAGCAAGTCACAACGGCCCAAAAACGACCAACACTTCACTTAACCGAAAAATTGCGTAAAGCCATGTTCTAAAACTTGAGATTTTGATAAATAGATTGGGTGCGAGATTGAACAACTGCAAAATTTCCAAGTATTAGTCATTCCGTTGTCACTTAAATTCATTAGAAAGTTTCAAGATGGTATTTTGCCACTGATTGTAACGGTGAAATCCATGCAATATCTCCCAATGAAAAATCCATTTTCTCTTAAAAGCAATACAAAGATGGTATTTTTCTTTTCCAACTTGCTCACTCGATCAATAATTTTCCATCCTCTCTAAACCAAATCTTACTGTCAATGCTCTCTCTCTCTCTCTGGGTCTTGGGTGCTTCTAAGGTCCATCCAAGAATTGTCCCTCAGAATCGGCACTCATTTTTAGTGCTGCCCATTCTGTCATGGCCCGGTCCATATTGTCGTAACTTTCAGGTGACCTAGTGTCTCGTAATTTACAATATCAGGATCGTCATGCCAAATAGGGGTGTCTGCAAAGAATGGGACTGCCGGGACCGCTCGGAGCTGAACCTGAGGAACCACCGGAACCGGTGGTTCTGAGGGAACCGGTGGTTTGGTTCCAATTCATGGGAACCGTCCGGTCCGGTTCCGGTTCCATGGGCGGATCCGTCCACCCACCCACCCGGACCGGACCGACTATTTTAAAATAATATATTAATTTTTAATATTAATCTTTAGTGAGCTAAAGAGTTTTAGATATTAATAATTGATATAAGTTTTTCTCCTAACCAGAGAAGACATATAAATATTATGTATTAGTACCAAGGCACTGGGCCCACTTGTAAGTAATAAGCCGAAAAAATGAATTTAAAAAGGAAACTTACTATGTTCATGAAAAATTGTTTACAGAAACGGTGGTGCTAGTTCTACACTTTGTTTGATTAAAGACACCCTTTTTGTGATTAACTTTTCAAAATATCCTTCATTGTTTTTATCCGCGGTCGCATATAACTTCCTCCTAGTTTGTCTTTGAAATAAGGATAATACTCTAGCTTCATGACGTTGACATTGCACTCCAAGCGCTACGGCGTCACCACCCCGACTAGGGATGTGCAAAAGAATCAGGACCCGCCCGGAACTGGTGATTCTTGAGGGAACCGGTCCGATTCCCGGTTCCAATTTATGGGAATCGATGGGTACCGGTCCGGTTTACGGTCCATCCGTCTGTCCCTTTCGCTATCTCTCTATTTGGCCCTCCGATGTTGATTTTCCGGCACCGTCGCCCTTGACAGCAAGTTAGCAACAGATTCATGTGGAAGGATCTACCCAACAAGATCTCCAAGACCAATTCCATGGATCCACCCGAGAACCGGACCGAATCGGCGGTCCAGTTCTCGGGTGGATCTATGCAGCTAACGGGTGGATCCTGGTTCCAATTTTTCAGAACCGGTCATTAGCGGGCGGTTCCTGGTTCTAGGTCGAGAACCGCCCGCCCAGACCATGCACACCTCTAATGCCAAAATGTGAACTATGACAAAGTCTCCCACTTAGGAGGGAGCGAAATACATGAGTTTTATGTGAAAATTTTGGCCCAACTTTAACTCAAAGTCCAAATCTCCCTGAACTTTTTTTTTTTTGTTTTTGTTTCTTAAAAAGATACCAACTTTATCTCGGCTCCTAATGTTATCCTAATTTTTTTTATATCTCCTGAAAAAAGCACAAATTTTCAGATGAAGCAAGGACCAGATTTGGGTATTTGTCAAAAGTTTATGCTCGTTTATGAGACAACAAAAATTTTGAGTTAGAATTGGGATGTGACCTAAAGTTTGTGTTTTTTTATGAAACAAAAAAAAATATTTAGGTCAGAATTGAGGCATGGCCCAAAGTTTGTGTTTTTTTACGAGACACAAAAAGTTTGGGCTAGATTTGGAACTAGAATTAAAATTGCTGCTTTTTAAGGGAATTAGGCTGGAAATCTTATAAAAATTATAAATTCTACAGACAAGAACACAACCTGAATGCACGTATGGGTTTAAATTTGATGGGAGAGATTAGATGGTCTCCATGACGAAAGACTGATGAAACTCCACCACCCTGTCTCGACCTTTAAACGAGTCCTCGACCGAAAATTGATCGTTTAAATTAGACTGTGAGATCATTTGATCAACATGGTACTTTCTTGCTAGGGTACTTTTAAATGACCAGCAGGATCTAAAGCGATAACATGAGAGAAATTAAAAGTGAAGTAGAAGGATCCGAGGTTGTTGCCGGAAAAGCCCGTTTTGAATTTCTTCCCCCGCCCGATTACACTTCGGGCCTTGACCCATTTCAAAAGGCCCCAAGTTAAGTCAGCCCAATCGATGAAACGTGGCATCAGATCAGGCCCATGATGCGATGACTTTTCGATGGTGAACTCAAATCCCTCACGAAATACGAGGGGCAACGAAACCCTAACCTCGAGTAAATTCGATGCGATAATACAAAACGAAGACGACGATTTCGATCTCATAATTTCTTCCCAAAATGAATGCTTTTTCATTACTTATTTTACAAAAAAATTGAATCGATGCAGAAACGTGCGAGTTACTAATTCTGTAGAATCCCTCACATGTTTTAGCATTAAATTCCGAATCTTTTCCGTCCAACAACAACCTTCCTAAAAAGTATTTCGAATTTGAAATACTAGTACCCTTCCACGTACCATTACCTTTCAATAATTACGTCCCATTGCTTAATTATTCAGATATTCATCGATAAAACTGTCACGCTAAATTTTTCAAATGTCGAATTTCTGCGTATATGCAACGGGTGCGAACATTTCACTAATATTTTTTTTTTTTTTGGTTGAAAATGTAAGTATTGTAGAGCACATGAAATACAGGAGATTAGGGGCATCCCCGGCATTACAAATAGAACTAATAGTTCAAAAGGATGGAAGTAGGAAGTGTAGCCAATGCAACATTTGACTGGGAAGGTTTAATTTTTTAGTAAAGTGACGCTCTACCTCTTACATTTCTCCACACCTTAGCCAAAATGATATGGATATTAGTTGATTTGTTTTGAAACCGCTTATAGTTACGCCCTACCCAAATGCAATATGTGTGGTTGCTAGGAAAGATACTTTGAGGAGTCTTGTCGCCAAATCTTTACCCTTTATCGCCCTAATCATCTAATGAAGTTCCTCATTCCATTCTCCTAAAGAACACCTAATTCCATGTGGTGCAAGGATACTATGCCAAATGTTACCTATCTATTCACACTTGAAGAATAGATAAGTTCTATCTTCTATACCAGCTCTGTAAAAGTTGAAAGGGGTTAGTGAATACACCTAGAGGGGGGTGAATAGGTATTTAAACAAAACCTTGGCAAATATATGCGGAATAAAATAAATGAGTTGAGGGAAGAGAATAAGAACACAAGGTTTATAGTAGTTCGGCTTAATCTAAGCCTACGTTTACTCTCCCACGCTAACAGCCTTCTTGGCTAGATTCCACTATGCAATCAACAAGAGATTACAACTTTGAGTGCAAACACTTAGTAGTAGATCACACTATCTCACTAAGTCACTCTTTTAGTATTTCTCTCAAGATCACAAACGTTTAAGCTCACCAAAGACAAGTGTATGATCGAAGGTTGCTCAAACTTTGGAATTATAAATTCTACGCTCCGTCTCTTTCTTGCTCATCGGTCCTTCATCTCCTTAAATACTCCTCCACTTCCAAACTAGCCATTGGACAGCATCTCGAGGATCGTCTTCCAATCTACCAATTGGACAGATCTGTATCTAGAAGATTTGGTAGCCGTTGAGTAACAAAAGTAGAATCCCAAATTGATTCCGATCGCCCATACAAATGAAATATTGGTTTCCATAAGTAAAGCTTCTTCGTATAGAAAATTCTTGTCTTCAAGATCCAATTGTCAATCAATTAAATTAAGTCAATCAAATCAATCTTGATGTGGAATCCAAACCAGATCACTAGCCGTTATATCTTCGGGGCTTGTGTTACGTTATGTCGAATCTAGATGTAAAGTCTGAGAGCAATAGACTTTACAATCTGAGGAATACGAGTGCGATAGACTTTGCAATCGAGTCCGAACATATTCTGCTTCTGAATAGATTTAGCTTTAAGGTCTGTACCCAGTTTGACTTTAGCATAGAGTCTGTCTTCTGGTTCTTCCAAATATAGACTTTGACAATATCATTTACATGTTCTATCATCTGCATAGTCTATTACTCAACCATCAAACACGTTAGTAGCTTTTGATTTATTTTGTCATCTTCAAAACATCATAAGGAATTTCCCTAACAATCTCCCCATTTTTGATGATGACAAAACAATCTCTGAATATGCAGATTTGTAAACATACTTTTAAAAATATTAATTTAAATCAAAGGATATCAAAAGATACCAAATAGATTGAGCATGACAATATATAGAAAAATAATTGCAGCTCAATATTATGCAATAAATAATATCAATCAATCAACACATATGCATATTCATATCTTCTCCCCCTTTTTGTCATAATCAAAAAGTGATAATAATAGAAAAAGTATCACGTAGAGAATATAAAATGATAACAAATATCTCACATGAAACACAGTTTCCAAAAAATCAGCTTTTATAAAGTAAATCGAATATTAAAGATATGCAATATAGCTCACTTCGATCATATATATCAGCAAATATCCAATAAAAATCATGGATGCATTATAAAATTCACTTAACCCATTTTGTCATAAAAAGATAATATCAATAAGAGATTTGTTAATGACAAAAGGTAATAAGAGATGCACTAATCTGATTTTGTAGAGCTTAAATTTTGACACATTTACCTTTTCCTTCCTTCTATAACAAGATCACGATCAATCCAAAAAGATTTTTCCATAAATGATCAACACTCCCCCTCAATTTGTTGCCTTTTTGAGATAATCACGATTCTTTCCTTTTTCTTGGATTTGCTTTCTCCCCTGTCATCATGACAATATTTGCGAATAGAAACAATTGTTGCTTGTGCACGTTGAACAAAATATTTTTCCAGTATTTCCTTTGCAGCGACAACATCCGCAACGATCACTTGCATTTTGAAATTCGAGGCAAAAAATTATTTTCTTCAATCAAGCTCGTCTCGAATTTAACCTGCAATAACTTAATGAACTTTTTGCACAAATAAGCTGGAATAATATCCACATAATATATAATGCCCTTTCTTCAAATAAATTGAATAGCATATATAAAATTAAAATTCAGAACTACTCAACCTTTCGTACGACACATTAGGGATTTCCTTAACAATTTGCAAAAACTTTGCACAAGGAATAGAATTTTTGAACCTCCAGAAGATAGTACATAATCTCCATGATTTTCAAATCTAGCTTTCCAAAATCCATATGGAAGATTCTTTTGATACCTGCAAATTCTTGTATAATAGATAATAATCTTTGCACATAATACATTCATTTGATTTATGGATCAAACTTGCTAGATATGAGATATCTTCTAAAAATATAGCAAGAGTGTCCTTGAATATGCAATAATATATCTCGAGATCAAAAGGAATTTCCTTGAGCATAAATCTCAAAAATATATTATAAATGCATTTCACAAAAAGAAAGATGATATTGCTATCACGTACCAAATCGAGTAAAAAATATTGCAATGCCTTATATTTATGAGAAGAAATATTTGCAATATAAATGATAAACAATCGTCCAAAATCAGGATAAATGCACGTAGAAATTTGCAAGGCGGGATGATTAAAAAAATCTCTTACCCAAGGTATATGTTCAAAATATACCATTGATTAAAAAAGATCATTACCAATCTTCGTAGGAGATACTTTTCTGATTGCACCAAAATTTGCGTAGATTTGCAATCATTCTTGCCTTATTGAATTTCCTGCAATCAACTCATTTCCTTTTTGGTATCCATCAATTTGGATCCTTCCATTTCGTTAGAGTAAAATAGAAAATCTCCATAGATAACAAAAATATTCTTTCTTGATTCATCATAACAAAGTATTCAAAGAAAGAATATTATGCACAATGATATTTTGAAAGATAAATTCTCACTTAGTCATAGTACCATAAAAACAGAGAGAATAAAATCCTTGAGTATCTAAGAATATCTTGCATAATAAATTAATATTACGTAAAATAGATTTTTACTTGGCAAAATATGATAAAATCTGAGAGTATAAAATCAAACCAAATAAATTCATTTGTCTCTTAAGCAAAAATGATCACATGTATTATATTAAATCTCAACGCACGAATCACAAAAATAAATCACACGATTCTTTCTTCAATAAAACAAATCAAAGAATATGATCATTATAAAATCTGAATCAACCAAGGATATATCGAATATCAAGCATAATGAGAAATTTTAAATTGTGTACTCAAACCAAATTGAGAATATATACATTCCTTACCAAACTCTCCTTCTTCTCTTCCTTTATTTCCTGCAAAAATAACTCATCTTTTCTTTGGTACCCATTTTTTCTTGGGCCCATGAGAGTTAGTAGAGTATGTTGCTTTTATCCAATCTTTCTTAACAGATCTCCAGACTTTAGGACATTCTTTCTCAAAGTGTTCCGAGTCTCCACAATTTGAACACTTGAGGGCATTTCGACCAATGGGTTTTATAAACACTTTTTGAAAATGATTTTTGTAAAATGCTTTTGGAGGTCTTTGTCTAAGTCTCTCCTTAACTTTAGGAAAATCTATTAGAGAATCACTTTCCTTATTGAAGCCAAGTCCCGACTTATTATAGTAAGGTACTTGTATGGAAAGGATATGCTCTAAAGTTTTCGAACCATTTGAAAATTTTGTCGAAATATTTGAAACTTCCTTTTTTAAAGAATAAGTTTCTTTGACAAGTAAATCTCGACTTTCTTTTGTTTGCAGAAAATATTTTTGCAAAATTTCGAACTTTTCTTTTTGAGAAATATCCTGTTGCCTAAGCCGAGAATTCTCCTTTTTAAGTTCGGAGATCTTTTTAAGATAAGATTTGAGATTTAAGCAAAGCTCATTTATATACTTAAGAACTTTAGTAGGAATTCTTGAATGGCTTATCTCGATTTTCTCATCGGATTCTGAGTCTATGTCTGAGTCAAACTCTGATTCTAAATGTGCCATCAAGCATATATATCATTGCTCGTCATCTTCTTTCATGGTTCTTTTCTGCCCATTTTACTTGTATTGTTTTCTTTCACTGAATTTCCTTCCTTTTCTACTTTGCTTTTTGAATCTCTTGATCATAAAAGCAAGTTCTTCGTCGTCCATATCATTTTCTGAATCTGTATCATCAAAATCAGCGTTAGATATTAAAGCAATGGACTTCTTACCTTCGGGATCTTCATCATTGATTTGTTCCACTTCATAGGATTGAAGAGTGCCAATCAATTCATCAACGGAGAGTTGCATAATCTTCTGAGTTTCCCGGATTGAGGTCTTGACATGGTTCCAATCTTTTGAGAGACCTCGCAAGAGTTTGTTGACCTTCATTGGGGAAGAAATTGGATGACCTTGATATGCCAAACCATTTACAATTTCTGTAAAACGATCGAACATATCTCCAATCGACTCTCCTTGCTTCATCTTGAAGGATTCATATTTGCTGAGTAGGAAGTTTACTTTTGTCTCTTTTACACGATCATTCCCTTCATAAGTAACATGAAGTCTATCCCAGACTTCCTTAGTTGTTTCACATGAAGAGATTCTGTTATATTCAGTAGGAGATAAAACACAATATAAAGAATAAATGGCTTTTGCATCAAGCGCTTCTCTTTTGGACATCTCCGTCCGAGACATAGGAGCAGGGGGTTTGGTTTCTTTGTCTTTGCCATTCTTATTTGATGTAGACGCGGCAATGGGATTGATTCCTCTTTCCACAACATCCCATTGCAAGGAATCTTTGGATCTTAGGAATGCTTTCATTTTGTTCTTCCACACATTGTATTCTTTTCCATCAAAATATGGTGGCCTTATGTTGCTTTGTCCCTCCATAAGTCCTGATGCCAAGATACTAGCCATAAAAGATCTTTAGCTCAAAAGTAAAAACACTTTTATAAGCCGAGCACTTGGCTTTGATATCAATTGAAAGGGGCTAGTGAATACACCTAGAGGGGGGTAAATAGGTATTTAAACAAAACCTTGGCAGATATATGCGGAATAAAATAAATGAGTTGAGGGAAGAGAATAAGAACACAAGGTTTATAGTGGTTCGGCTTAATCCAAGTCTACGTCCACTCTCCCACGCTAACAGCTTTCTTGGCTGGATTCCACTATGCAATGCAAACACTTAGTAGTAGATCACACTATCTCACCGAGTCACTCTTTTGGTATTTCTCTCAAGATCACAAACGTTTAAGCTCATTAAAGACAAGTGTATGATCGAAGGTTGCTCAAACTTTGGAATTATAAATTCTACGCTCCGTCTCTTACTTGCTCATCGGTCCTTCATCTCCTTAAATACTCCTCCACTTCCAAACTAGCCGTTGGACAGCATCTCAAGGATCGTCTTCCAATCTATCCATTGGACATATCTGTATCTAGAAGATTTGGTAGCCGTTGAGTGACAAAAGTAGAATCCCAAATTGATTCCGATCGCCCATACAAACGAAATCTTGGTTTCCATAAGTAAAGCTTCTTCGTATAGAAAGTTCTTGTCTTCAAGATCCAATTGTCAATCAATTAAATTAAGTCAATCAAATCAATCTTGATGTGGAATCCAAACTAGATCACTAGCTGTTATATCTTCGGGGCTTGTGTTACGTTTTGTCGAATCTGGATGTAAAGTCTGAGAGCAATAGACTTTACAATCTGAGTCTGAGTGCGATAGACTTTGCAATATGAGTTTAAACATATCATGTTTCTGAACAGATTTAGCTTTAAGGTCTGTATCCAGTTCGGCTTTAGCATAGAGTCTGTCTTCTAGTTCTTCCAAATATAGACTTTGACAATATCATTTACATGTTCTATCATCTGCATAGTCTATTACTCAACCATCAAACATGTTAGTAGCCTTTGATTTATTTTGTCATTTTCAAAACATCATAAGGGATTTCCCTAACAAAAGTTACATTGGATATCAATTGAGGTCATATGTCGTCCTACAAACTCTGATGTTGGTAATCTATCTCTACAAATTAGCTAGTCAATAAAATTGTGTTTGCTAATGCCGTTAGTCCAAATTAGGTTGTACCACTCCACCACTAGACCCTTGTGTCTAAGTTCATTATAAATATCGCGGTAACAGTATCCTGAGCTAGATATAGCTTGGGTTTGAACATGTCATAATTTGAGGAGACATCGCCAACTCCAAGCCATACTACCCTAATGTCGAGTTGCATAATTGGGGGATCTCTACATTTTGTGTTGTGAACCCAAATACTCCAAAGGGAAGATGATGGATGATTAATAAAGTTCCACAACATTCAGCTTAACAAAACTTTGTTCCATATCTTTAAATCAGGCAATCCAAATCCTCTTTCCTTTTTAGGTGAGTAAACTACTTGCCATGCAACCTTGTGTGATCTATGATTTGCTATTGAACCAACCCATAAGAAATCTTGAAAATGTTTAATTAATTAATAAGAAATCTGACTAATAATTGATTATAAAAAATCCACCTCAACCCCGGAAATGTTTAAAGTAAATTCTCTTTTTGCTGTACTTGTTTTTGGGAATTTGGTAATGTGTTTCACTGTTTCATACTTGAAATCCAAAAAAAAAAAATCGTTTCCCAATTCCGAAAGATCAAATTCATTTTGATTTGCCCAAAAATACCACAAAAATCCCAAATTGGTACATTTATGAAAATTTATCCAAAACAAATTTTTTGACAGCAAAAAATCCGAAATTGATACATTTATGACAAATATACCCTCTGTTAAATTGGATTAATATTGCAAAAAATCACAAAACTAGTACAACTATGACAAATAAAGAGTAAAATCCCAAACTAGTATATTATTTAACTGTTACGTGTCATCCAATTCAATAATTTAACATTCAAATTTTGACAAGAACTAACAGAGGGTAAATTTGTCACGGGCATACCGGTTTGGGGTAAATTTGTCAAAGGCATATCTATTTGGGAGGTTTTTATGGTCAAAGAATTAGTTTTGTGGAAAATTCATCACAGGTGTACGAGTTTGAGATTTTTCGTGGTGTTAACCTTTGCATAATTTGCCTAAAACTAAAGGATGGCCTCAGCAAATTCGATCTTCTCCAGTATTCCATGGTCAACTAGGGGGATAACTTCAATTCCAAGACGTCTAAAGAGGAACCTTTTCTCTCCCGTCGAAAGATTCCTGGGAACCAACCCAATTTGCGGACCGACGATGCGCGATCGAGAGAGAGAGCTCTCGTTCAAGCAAGATCTCGGACACTTTCTTTACCAACTTTCAGACCCCACAAATTGCAACATCAAAAAGATTTAAGTTCCATCCTTCAATGATAACATTCCCCTCCCTTCCGTTCGCGCAAGGAAGGCCTTTGGAATGGGGATATTGGAATCCAGAGAATGGAATATTTATAGGTCGGCGACATCATTAGATATTCGCCGAAACATTTTATGCCTTCCTCTTAATTCGCTAAGCAAGATTCCGCACGTGTTTTATCTAGATAGGAACGTCAGGCGGCTCGAAAATTCCGACCGCTAGATGCTATTCCTCAGGCGATATCTGGACTCATCATAACAATACGGATCCATCTTGTGCTGCTCGCAAGCGCATCGACGAGTCGTCGCTGTCAGGTTCGGGTCTGAAATCCGGGCCGAGTTTAGGGTTTCTGCCTTCGGTGCATTTTGTTTTGGTCAAAAGAAGGATTTCCATTCATTTCTCAGAATAATAACAAAGCACGGTCCATAGCTGGAAGCACGCCCTCATCCCTCGTGAACGGATCTGTCTGTCGTAAACATTAGGCAGCCGATCGCCAGATTGAGTGATGAGCACACGCCGTGATTCTACCTTTTGTGCACTGGAGAGAAGGGATAACATTGCTTGAATTAGGGTTTTTCCCATCTCGTTCCCTTTTTTGCCTCATATATCAATTGAACACGAAACATCGATTAATTGATCTTGCTATTTTCGGCGACATCATCGATTAAAGATCGAGACGCGAAATCCGAACGGACGACCCGAAGATAAGCGTGCATAGGGATCGAGGATGTCGATTAACCTCGTGTGATTGAAGCTAGATGCAACCCACCAAACATTCCAAATTCGAATTGCCATTTTCAATGTCGAGTCGTTATTTCTCGATTGGATCCGTGGTCCATTTCTCTTCCCCGATATGGTTAAAGCTTCTTTGGCCTAGTTCTACACGTGTATCTGTCTAGATCGCGGTTACAATTTCCGTGACCACCTAGGGTTTAGACTATTCATGTGGTTCGATTTCGGGAAGGTTGGACTTATGTTATGCAGATATTTTTCTCTTGTCGAAGTGAAGATATCAAATCGACGTAACAGGGTCGAAATATGATAGCGCGTGGGGCGGGTCGGATTCGTATGTGCTTCATGTGAAAGGTATGCATCAATGGTACAATTTCGACATTTTTAGAAACGTTTGAGCTCACGCGACCGCGAGAGTAAATTTCCTTCGCATCAAGGTCAAAAGGAAAGGGTACTTACACCTAAACCTGTGGACACCGTGGTGCATATATGCAGTGGTTCTGGACGGATTAAAAGTCTTTTGTTTTTTTAGGCGGATTGATGCGGGCATATATGGTCGAGATTTCTTGCAAATGATCATGCGCTTTTCCAAATTTTACACCAAACTCGTGATCATCGTCGTGGATATATGCAGTGATTTTTAGAAAACACTGACGGTACATTTTCGACATTTTCAGAAACATTGATCACACACGATTTCGAGAGTGAAATTTTTTGTCGGATCAGGTCGAAATGAAAGGGTATCTGGACTCGAACTCGGGGGACACCGTCATGTAAATATGCAGTGGTTTTGGTCGGATCGAAAGCTTTTACTTTATTTATTGATGCAGGCAAATATAGATTTGTCCACATTACTTCATTAATCCTGCATTTACATAAGTTAGTTGGCCGTCTCGATAGGTTTTCTTGACTAAATATGAAAACGAAGCAAGAGAGAGATCTTGCCCGCATTTACTAGCTGATGGTGTCGCCCTGACTATCATTTGATTTACCTGTCATTACCCGTATTTTCCAAGGTACGATGCTACTGAAGAACTGCACGGTTTCATCGGAAAAAGAAAAAAAGAAGAAGATGGTCATTGCATTCAGGGTTCTGATCTCACGCACAATACACATTGCGAACCCACCTTAATGGCTTCGATCTGGACAGGACCGTCGACCGCGATTGCCTGAATTCTCCTAAGTTCAACCCCGTTTTGATTTGAATGTCTGCCTTAGGATGATGATGAATTAGCTGCCTCAATAAATTCCAGATTGATGTTGACAGATTGCATGCCTGGGGAGGCATCTTTTGATTTTTTTTTCCATGTTCTTGATCCGGCCGAGCGGTACTACGTAACGTGAGCGAATTCACAACTTTTCAACTCGCTTGTTGACAATCGGTCTTCTGTTCTTCTAGAGATGAAGACAATCGGTCAATCGGTGAGGTTCTTGTCAATTTGACAAGCCGTACTTTTTGTATATATTTTTTTAATGATATGAAAAGAAAGATGTCCATGGAAAATTGGGAAAAGATTTAGCTTTTCACAGATTATATTCGTCCATCCATAAATACCCACAAAAGGAAATCCTTTAAGTCATTAATTTTTCGCAGAGCGAAAAGAACTACGAATTTTATTTACGGCGAATTTTATGACCCAACAAATTCATTTTATCTCATGTAATAAGAGCTTATGAGTGTCTAATAAAAGTGGGTAAATGATTAAATGAAAGAGCTAATCGAATTGATTAATGCATGATCAACTTGACATGACACTAAGCTTCAATCCTCTCAACGAGTACATTAATCGACTACGATATAGTACACGAATTAGATGGTCAAATGGTCGCAACGTGGATTTGTCGTTACAATTTGTACCTCAAAATGAATAATTAGTTTAGCTTAAAATGATATAAACAACTTTTTTTTTTTATTGCTATACTTAATCATGAATCTAACTATAGAGATACTCCCCTACTTTTGAAGCGCTAATCTAAATGTCGCCGAACTCTGAACTCGACCAATCTATAAAATAATTTGGAGATAAACTTAAACTCAATGAATGAAATCTCTAAACCTAAAGTAGGAGATCTATTAACCCTCGACCCGAGAGCTCAATAGCATAATAACAGTTAGCGAGTAATATCGCATGCAAGAAATGAAGAAATTTCAATATGTCGCATAAATGCCACGTTAAATAAGTTTTAGACCATGTTTCGAGTGATTCTTACTTTTAATTTTGGGCTTCTATTAATTTTGCGAAACCGACGCTCTAATTTTTATTTGACCAAAAACACTCAAAACAATTCAAGCTATTAAAAGTCCGACTTATGAGACTATATTCATATATCGCAATTTTTTCAAAATTAAGTAATTTTGTTATTTTCCAATTTTGAAGGGAAAGGCGCGAAAGGGAGCTAGAAGTAGATGGCAAATTGATGTATTGTTTTACATCGACCCGAATTTTCTATATCAAGTAATTCAAATCTCTTAAATTTCACCCGTATATTTTAAGGTCGAAAATAGTATATTTTTCTCACTATCTTCATTTCCTAACCACATTTATTCTTGTTAAAGCATTCGGAACCTTCATTCCATGTGACGAAATCATGTGATATGTTCTGGACGGTCTCCTGAACATTATAAATGCTATATTTTTCACATCATTACATCCTACTATGTCTTTTATCGACTCAAATTACACGGAAAAAATTCCCAAGGTTTTGATTTTAATTCTCCATGACGATTGTCGAGTTTCTGATAAATGTCTTCTAGGATGTTAATCTAGCTATGTCATATCATCTGCAAAAAGCACGTTCCAATAAGCATCGCTTGTACAAAGAAGCTACTTAGAATCATTTTCAAGAATCCTGCCGGAGAGTTTCTCTTGAAATCTTATGATGGGTTTTCTGATGCATAATTGAATCGATTGTTTTGCTATTTCTCAAAACTCAATTGCATGACTTAATGAGGTTTTAATGCCTCTATGACCAACCCACCCCAGGTAGTTTGTGATAGTTTAGGGGGGCTGCTCCTCATCGCCGAGGTCGCAAGTTTGAATCTCCGTCTAGTGTCTTAAGTGGGGGCGTGGTGGTGGAGTCGTATCTTGAGCCTCCCCGAGATATAGGGGCCCAGCCCTTCGGTGCTATGACCAACTCCAAAATAGTGCTGAGAATGCACCACCATCGAATTATTAGAATAGTCTCTCATTATATGCCTTCTTGCAAGGAGTTTAATAGTGCAAAACTTCGAGGAGAGAATATCTTGTAAATCAGACCTTTTTTTCAAGCGATTTTTTTTACATTCCACATAAGACCCAAAGAACATCTTGGTAAACACGAGATTACTAAAAAAAAAAAAAAAAATAGGAGGAATCAAATTTTTAGAATACATCTCCAATTATACGACCTGTTTGAAGTAGTTTGAGGGTGCAAAACTTCGAGAGAGAACATCTCATTGCTCACGCATCTTTTCCAAGCAATCCTACACTTTTTTTTTGGGATCCCGCGTAACTTTTCAACAAAAATTTCTTGACAATCACAAATTATTGAATTTTACTATTGAAGCATCTCTGGTCATACGTTCTGTCATAAGGAGTTTGAGAGTACGAAATTTATGAAGATAATACCTCGTTGCTCACGCGCTTTATTCGGGTGATATTTACTTCGATTCGGCATAACGTTTCGACAAAAACCTCTCGACAAGAACGGAGATATACTTCTCCCGTTACGTTATATTTCCCCATCATTCTAACTGCCAAAAAAAAAAAACAAACAAACAAGAGAAGGGGTGAATTGAATGCCAAGAGAAGATGTCACTTCAAAGAAGCTGAATCCTATTTATTAATTGGAGAGAGAAAAGAAAAAAAAAAAAAAAAAAAAAGGAGAAGAGGAGAAAAGGTTAAGAAAATCTAAAATCCCAAAAACATTCCAAAAGGCAGAGAGGGAGAAGGGCAATTATATCTCCCTCCCCCCCCCTCGTCCGCTACAGCAAACCCCAGATGGATCGCTCCCACCCACTCATTATTCACCCAATCATTTCACCCCCCTCTCTCTCTCTCTCTCTAAAAGAATTTCTTCTTTCTTCTTCTTTTTTCTTTTTTCTTTTTCTTCATCATTTATCTAGTCCTCCATTTTGACTCAATTCCTTCTTCTAGTCCACCCTCCATGGAAAAATTAGTTCTCCCATGCTTGTAAAGACTTTGTGATCAATAATAATAATAAACAAAAACCCATTTCTAGAATGACGAGAGCGCTCCATCTTTTGCATAGCTAGATTGCAAAATTTTCAGACACGGACGGCGTCAGAATCGAGTAAATATTTCTTTTCGAAGAGCGTGAATTCCAATAAATATCACATAATATGATTATGATAGCCCAGTATGTATAATTCAGATATGGTGTACGGGGATTTAGTCGATGACTTTTTAACGAATTGCTATCGAGTCTTTTGATGGGTATTTTTGCTGTTCGATTGATCCACAAAATCAAATAATTTTTTTTTTTTTTTTGGCGGAATGAGACCGGAATTTGCTATTATCTTGCACAAATTGCACTTAAAAGACAAATTATTAATGGGAAGAGTACAGAAATTTAATTCCCCTAAAAACCCCACCTCCTCCTCAATTCCCCTTCCCATCCGGTTTTCTCCCGACCAGACCAGTCCCATCCAGGCTCCGCCTTGTAATTTTTGTACTCTCTCTCTCTCTCTCTCTCTCTCTCTTTCTCTCTCTATCTCTACAAAAAAGAAACCTTTTTTTTTTTTTTTTTGCTCTTCTTTGTCGTCTTTGTTGGGATCCCAAGTGGAGGGGGGGCGCTTTAAATAACAGTATCGATCTGCAGATATCCAATCTCCTCCATGTGCAGCAGTTCATTCCCTTGAAGGAGAAGAAGAAGGAGAAGAAGGAGAACTCCTCGTCTCTGATCTTCCCCCACGGCGACGGCGGCGGCAACGACGACGACGACGACGACGGCGACGGCCCACCATCCATCGGAAATGTCACTCGAAATGGCCTCCGAGCGCGTTTGTTACGTGCACTGCAACTTCTGCAACACCATCTTGGCGGTAACTCCACTCCCTCACTCAGTTAACTTCTAACTTCTTCGTCTTCTTCTTTTTCTTCTTCTTCTTCTTCTTCTTCTTCTACCCTTTCTTCTTTCCGCGATAGCGAATGCGAAAGATCGCCTCTTTCGAGTTTTGGTAGCTGCTTAAATGGCGGAATTCAAAGTGGTATACAGGATCGAGCTTGATTCTTGCAACGACGAAACTCAAAGGACTTTCAAGAACCCTTTTTCCTTCCAAAGAGACCGCGAGTTTCGAGTGCTTTCCCTAAAAGAATTTCCAAATTTTATGCAGTGGACGGGAATTACAGCGAGACCAGTCCAAAAGAACATGCATACTTTCGTGAATCAATGAAATAGATCTGTGTCTCAAATTTTGAACCCCTCAACCAAGTTCAATCAACGTTTCTTTTGTTGTGATCTTGTTCTTGAGTATGACAAGGCAAAAAAAACCCCATTATTTCAAGAAAACCAATGTTTTTGTTTTTTTTTACGAACCAAAGTAAAGAATGGGTTTTGTTTTTTGTGGTGAGGTTATAGGTTTTCAGGTAGACTCGATAGGTTTTAGGGTTCTTGCTTCTTCTTGATCCGATCAGGTCCATGGTAGTGTGTGCCAGAAGTCAACATGAAGCCTTTTTTCTGTGATCCCTGAGACTCTTTACACGGATTTCATGTCTCAAGCTACTACTGTACTCTAGACCCAACATAAGTTCATGCGTCCTTCCCAATTTCCTGAACGAAAAAACAAAAAATCATGACCCGTCATCATCGATCGCCCATGGCCGTACATCGTCAGCTCTCGTCAGTCGCCTAGTCATAACACACAATTTCATCAAACACTTTTCTCAACTCTCTCTCTCTCTCTCTCTCTCTCTCTCTCTCTCTCTCTCTCTATACCTATACTGTGAGGTGGGTGCTTCTGTTCACTCATGCTGAGGCCAACTGATGAAGAGCATCATGGCACAAGCACTAGAGATATATACACTCCAAAATCTTGACTAGTTTTTACAAAGATCATTTATTCTTTTTTCTTTTCTTTTTCCCTCCTTCTCTCAGAGGAAATTTTTTTCATGAACCATACACATTCTCACTTTCATGATGATAACATTAGCTGTTGTCAAATATGGGGCTTCTCATGGCCTTCTTTTGAAAGAAGGAATCAAAGATCTGGGTGATCCGAGTCACTGCACAAAAGCCTGCAGGGAAGAAGAAGCAACACCCAACAATTATTTCATATTTGAAAACGAAAACAAACATTTCCCCTTTTTATTTCTTTTTAGCACTTTATTCATGGGCCTTGTAGAGTTAATGGCAATAGACTTTACGGTTTCCAGTTCTGGTCACGTCGCTTTCCATTTTGCCCGTCTTTTATGGTTCTTTGTTTTTGGGTTGTCAGAAGGAGCAACCAGAAAGAAAAGTGAGAGGCGCACTCAAATGTAAAGAACGGCCTTAAAATTTGTGAATTCCTTGTGGTTATTTACCAATGTGAGGCCTGAGTGCACCTGCTAAGAAGTTGCTTGCTGATGGGCTTTTTAGTTTTTACTCGGAGAAAGAACAAGCGACGAAGTCCTTCTCTCTCTCTCCCTCCCCCTACTCCCTCTCTCTCTCTGAGCATTTGTGTGTTTGTGTCTGTGAGTGTTGGATCTTTTCTGGGTGTTATGGGAATTATGCCCTGGTTGCTGCTCGAACCATATTTGTCATATGGTGCTTTTGGAAAAGCTTCCGATAAGAAATGTGCAAAGCCTGTTTCTGTACTTGACCACTCCGAAGATTCAGATGTTGTGTTTCCTAGCTTGTCATAGCTCCAACTGGTACGTGGAATGACCTAGACACCGCTGCAAGTTCTCGAGTTTGGTCATCATCAAGAGCTCGTCTTTGAGAAGATTATGCATTGTTAGAGAGAGAGAGAGAGAGAGAGAGAGAGAGAGAGAGAGAGAAGAGGAGATAATGTTTGACGAAATGGCAACTAGAAGATGGCACGACTCTTGACCTTGCAACCTTATAATTAAGCGACACTGAAATGCTTTCCTTCTGTTTTCTCTTTGGCCAAAAAAATGAAACGGTTTTGAATCCCAGGAAACGAATAGAAAATAGACTGATGAGTCTTTTTTGGGGGCATGCAGGTGAGTGTTCCGAGCAGCAGTTTATACACAATGGTAACGGTGAGGTGTGGGCATTGTGGCAACCTGCTCTCTGTCAACATGGCTGGTGCTCTTCAGTCTGCCCCTCTTCCAGACACTTCCCAGGTAACCATTCTTACTTAGCAAATCTATTTTCTCCCATTAATCGATCTTCAAAGAGAAGAAAACCCTTCTTTGAACATCTTGACACATTCTTGTTCTTTCCAAGTAATGCTTGGTACATGGAGACAAGTCTTTTTAGATCAGTTCACAATATGATATCGCGAATAGGTTCTTTGACAAATGAGCCTATTCAGCATCAAATAGAGCTTTTCTATGTCACTCGAGTTACTAAATTCATAAACCGGTCTCAAGATATGGCAATTGTATAATCAGAAGCCAATAAATGGCTCGTCGATCCTTATACAACAACAAACTCAAGCATCAACATCCATCATCTCTTCTGCCTAATGCTTTGGAATGATAACCATGAAATTAAGCATACTGAGTAGTGTCATAATCATATGTGTTGGTCCCAATAGATGTCCTTTGTTTTTGGGGTATATGTATGTATATCTGAGAGTACTCGCAGAAACAGCAGCCTAGCTCGGAAAACATGGCAAGGGGAAGTGGCTCCTCTTCTTCCTCCAAACCCAACAACAACACCAGCAACAAGTTCTCTTCCTTTGAACCCATAGAGGCGGAGCCGCCTCGTATGACTCCCATTCGCCGTGAGCCTCTCTTTCTCTCTCTCTCTCTCTCCATCCCTCTTTTTGAATGTGTGTGCAGTACGCCTGTATGTATATGTACCCGCAATTGTGTATGTTTGCGTGTTGTATTCATGTGTTTATCACGTTCTCTCATGGTAATGCATCTTGATAAGGCATGTACCTAGTATTATATAGCTGATGATTATGATAGTAGGAGTCTAGGAAAGATGGAGTGGTGTCAGAAAGTGCATGGCTGTAATAAGCTCAAAAAAGGTAAAATTCCATATGCCCAAATTACTTTTGATGGATTTCTACTGCATCGTGGAGATGCCATGCTTTTAGAGGGAAGGGAAAAAGGGGGGTGAAAAAGAAGTAGATGAATGAATAAAGCTGTTGTTCCAGCATCCTAATTAATTGATATTTCTGGACCTGGTAAGGTTATTCATGAAACGAGTAAGAAAGGGAGCAGTTCTCAGTGGCCGTAGAAATTCTGATTCCTCTAATACACTCTAGGCTTAATGTTGAAGAAATCAGATGGTGACACCACGATGCATACATAAAAGAAAGGATCAGTATGGTTTTTCTGCGACGATGTTGCAGGTCTTGTGTCCTTTTACAATTCAGCCCCCTTCTCTCTCTTTCTCTCTCTCTCTCGCGTGCATGTGGGGTTTTTGACATGTCTTTGGCTTTTAGTCGGGTCGACTCAAGTAAGTACATTTGGTAGTTCAGTGCCAATAACTTCGCATCCCAAAGAGCATGTTCTTGTCGAGCTTCCAACTTGAAAATTTTCCAAACCCCAGTTTCATTTCTAAAAGACACAGCAAAAGGTTAAGCTAATCCTTGAGGAAGTATGGACATTAAAACCTTTTGGTTATGTTTCCCTCATTTTACTTGACTAAGATTGTTATATGCTTCTACTTGGAGTTGCAATTACTCAAATCGTCTTTCTCGGCATGCATCGGTGTCTTGTGTATGCACTAAAAGAGTTGATAATATGCATGCGTGGAGAATCTTAGGATAAGTGTTCAAATTCTTGGTGGTCATTATCTGGGACAGAGCCTGCACATGTTCCCGAGGAAGCAATGTGCAAAGCAGAAGTACCTTAACATATGCGGTGTTTGTCTCATACCAATACGTTACAAAATCATTAACTAAATACAAATTGAATTATTGCTACACTCGTAGAAATGAGCAATGACTAAATGAGGCAAGGAATAGACATGTTCTCCTTTTTCCCTCTCTTGGAGAATTACCCTTCAAATTTCAAAACTCACCGTTTGATAAGTTATTAAGTTTATGATAGGTATCAAGTTGGCTCTCATAATTTCATGCACTTTGCATCAGAAAATCATTGTGGATAAGATTGAACAAGGAGAATTACACTCGATGTAAAATTCTCGTGTCCTTTTTAAAATTTGAGATTTAAGCATGTCAAAGAAGCTAAAAGTGACATGAGAAAATAGAGCAAGTACTATCTCAAAGAACTTAATTTAATGTGGTTTTTGATCTGTGTTTGTATCCCAGGTACTACCAAATGGAGGAAAAAAAAGATTTTCTACAAACGGTCTTAATCACCATTAGTGCATTACTTGGTGAAAACATGGATAATTACAACTAACGCATGAAAGAGGATTAAGGCCAATTGTGAATAATTGTTCCCCACACGTAGTGTTTATGATTATAATCCTTAATCCATTTCCCCTTTGTTGACAAACAAAATTCGAAATAGAAATTATTTTTTTATATATCCTTTAATCCATGTTTTGCTTGAGAAAGGTGTCTTTAACAATTGTTATATTTGCCTAACATAAAAAGAAAAAAAAACTAAGAAGAGAACTTTTGGATGGTCTCTCAATTCACATGATCATATGCTCCTCCAGTTGCAATCGGTCACATACATAAACCATTACTCTTATTTCTTTAATAAGGTTCCATTCGTTGTAGCTGTGATTTGTTCGAGTCTAATAGAATATTAATCCGAGTGATAAACTCCTCCCAACATATGATATAGTTGTGATTAACTATAACTTGTGGAAATACTACAAACAGTCGGGTCTTTTTTTGTGCATTAGTGTTATTGAATGAGAGTTACTAAAGCGAGTATGCCTTCACAATTTGTCACCAATGATCACAATTCGTCGACAATAATGCAGCCCCAGAGAAAAGGCAACGAGTTCCTTCTGCATATAACAGGTTCATTAAGTAAGTATGATCCCTAACTTATGATTAATTATTATGAATAGAGGGTTTTGACATTGATTGAAAGATATCTTTGCATTGTTTTCATTTCCAATTTTCTCCTCCTCAGGGAAGAAATCCAAAGGATTAAAGCCAGTAATCCTGACATAAGCCACAGGGAAGCCTTTAGTACAGCTGCCAAAAATGTAAGTCAATGATGCTCATGATCAATCAGAGTACACCTGATAGGCTTAATTTCAGTTCATAAAGAACATCTTTCCTAATACTTAGGTAGGGAAAAGAACAAGGATAATCTTGGCTTTTAGTTGATTAGGGCATTATACTTCTACCACTTTTTCATACTTGTCACATCTTTTTGTTCGGGCAACATATCTCTTAGTTAATATTGAATCTCTTCTATGGTATAGCCGCTGCTATAAGGTACACACTAAATAACATGTCCGTAACACGTCTTGACAACATTATGATATAACTGACTTATACAATCACCCTCTTATTTTGTGTTTCATGTCAATAAATGTGAGTAAATCAATTATAAGTTCTACATGTGCATCTATATAAGTCATAGCCTACTGCCATTGAGCAAAACCCTTCTTGTTGAGATTTAATGATGTTGCCTATTCCATTTTCTTCTTTATGCATTAATACCTTAAAAAGAAAATTAACAGTAAGAAGGAATCAAGAATTTCCAATATGAAACTTGTTTTAAAGATGCTTGTCGATGTGTAAGAAATATCTAAAGAGCATTTAAAAGAGTGTTTATGATGGACTTTGAAACTAAGTAACTTTGTTTAAAATACAACTGCGTATAAAACCCTTCTATGAAGGAACACAAGGAACGATTCTTATGATAAACAACATGGATTCCACTTGAATGATTGATTTGATCCACCGGAATGAGTTTAAACAACATGTTCTTTAGGGTTGCACAATAAGGAAAAGAGAAATGCTAGACATGTTTACAAGATAAGGCAAGGAGCTGGCCTTTCTGACTATGACTATCTAATTTTGACATCCTTAATCCAATGTCTGTAAAGAATAGATGATCAAATATCCCAGCATGTACATTGCCATTCAATAAGAAAATTTTAGTGAAAGTACTTATATTACTGCCATCACCTTAATATAGATTGATATCTTAATGCCGGTAGAAGTTTTTAACATGGAGTCTACTGTTTAAAGCTAGGGCTTAGAGAGCTAAAAATAGCACATCGGTCCGTTATAATTAATCTTATGTACTTTGATGTTGGTGTATATGCAGTGGGCACATTTTCCTCACATTCACTTTGGGCTAAAGTTGGATGGGAACAAGCAAGGGAAGGCGGACCAAGCAATTGCCGGAGATCATCAAGGAACTCACAAGTCCCATGGATTCTATTAAAGAATAGTAAAGATGAACTCTAATTCGTGTCTACGAGAGAGCTTGCTTTAATTTCTTGATTTGTCATTTCAAGAAGGCAATGAGGGCTTGATAAAAGCAAGAACACACCCCCTCAATTAAAACCCTCAATGATATCATCATCCTGTATAATTTGTTTTTATGTGGCCCTCTCATCTTTTTCAAGGTCTTGCTCATGAATATGTGTATCGATTCTTGTAATTTATTTCGAAAAAGAAACTCAGTATTTATGAATTTCGTTTGGGACATAGTACAATAATCTGCATTTTTTTTCCCGTCTCGCAGACCTCTCCCCCATCAGATAACATGTGAAATTTCATACTTCTTATGTATGAGAACTTCTGGTGTGGCGGAAGATTACCCCGTGAAGACGACTATACCTTATCATCCGCCAGCACCTCTCTCTGTTTCTCTCTTCTTTCCTCCGTTTGTTCGACGACTAGTCTCCTCTGTCGTCACTGCTACCACTAGTGTCGCCACAACTTTCTCCTTGATGCTCCAACCTTCTTCACACCTTTGCTGCTTAGTTGCTGTTGACCTCAAGGGCATAGGATGTTGTCAGCTAGCGAGGATGATGGATAGCAAATCTGACTAACGAGCTAAATTTCGATGTCGTCGTTCGCGAGTCAGGTTCATCAATAGCGACAGTAGCAAGATCGCGTCGTTGAGTGCTGTTGACTATGAGGAGTATATTTTCAACAGAGTCCACATGCACCCGCACAGAGAGATAGTACAGTTTAGGGATTTTTCTAGTTTCGCATGTGAATAATCCAATGTACACATTTGTCAAAGTTAAATTTGAATGGATGGCTCATGTGATTTGGACAGTCACTTTTGCCCAAGCAGATTTAATGAATTCGATTGTATCGTTGCCAAATTGGGTGCTATCATCCGTGCAATTTTTTAGGTAATCAACCAGTATTTCAGTATATTGCTAGGCGTTTTTCCTACTAGAAGGCAATAAGCTCTCTTCTTCTTCTTCTTCTTTTTTATAAACAAGAAAAACTAAGTTTGGCCTTCATTCATATTTGGCTTGAGCTCTTGATCTAACATGGCCAAGACATCCCATATTTACTTCTAGCTAGGTTTCTTGAAGCTTGTATGACATCAACATTCAATCACTCACTCTCTCTCCCTCCCCCCCTCTCTCTCTCTCTTTCTCAACAGCTCTGGTTACTATCAGCTGTCAAGCTCAGAAAAAGAAATCAATGACACCGAATTTGATGGCTCAGAAGAAAAACATTCAATGACAGGAGCTCCAGGATATATGTTGGAGATATCACCTCCGTCCCCTCTTCACATTTTTTGTTTTGTTCTCTTTTTCGGTAATTACTGCAGCACAGCTTGCTAGATACCCAGGGTCACTGTTGCACACAGATCTTTGAAATTCTCAGGTTGGCCAGAAAACACAAATAAATAAAGAATTTTTACTCCAACCCCCTATTTAAGGTAAAACGTTCATCCACAAATTGACTTTAATCACCTATCTCTGCCGTGTATAAATTTAGCCAGTTGACTCCCTCGGTGTTGCTGACCTTGACTCAAATGAAAAACACTGCTTGTTGCAGCACTGTGTCATGTTGTAGCCTCGGAGGTGAGAATGGTCCTCTGTCAAATTTCGACACAGCAACATCCTCGAAAGAGGTGAACTTAGACATGGGCATTTCTCTCACGCTGAACAAAGTCAGTGCGGAGTCTCCCCAATATAAGGGTGGAAAGTTTTGATATTGACAAACATTTTTTATTTTTCTTTTCAAGAACCAAAAAGAGCCCCCCCTTCTTCAGCGGTGGGATAATAATACACCCTAGATATTGTGCATATATCTGTACGTGATTGTGTGTGATACAGAGAGAGAGAGAGAAAGAGGACTCTATTTGTTTGGTGGTGGGTGGTGGGGAATACTTGGAGAATCTGTAACGTCAAATCATATAGTTGGTGTTTTGGCTTTTATATGATGCCTTTGTGTGCGGGTCCTGTCTGAAAAAGATGGGAGAGAGAGAGAGAGAGAGAGAGAGAGTTTTATGGTAAGCTCTCCTCCAGACGGCAAGGAATTATTACAGAAATAAATGGATTGTGGAGATCCTCCCTTCCCCATTTGCAATGTCATGTCACTCACTGACCCCTCCTGCAAAAAAAAAAAAAATTGTCAAGAAAAAGAAGACATTTTTCTGAAGGGATGGTCAGGCCTATCTGATTTAACATTTTCTCGTAAGCCCAACATCATAACATCAGAATCAGATCAAATCAATTTGGCCAACTGAGGTTCTTCCATATTCCAAAGAATAAAAAAAAAAAAAAAAGAGAAGGAAAAAAACTGTAGCCCTAACCCTAACCTTTACCTTACCCCACCACCATCCACACTTTCCCTTGTGACCATTATGTCCCCTTCCCTCCTCCCCTTTTCCATTCATTGCTGTGGTTACAGCTGTCTGAAACACGTGTTTAAGGTCGGTATTATGTTCCCCACTTCTTCTTCATTACATTTCCTACTCCCCTTTTTTGACGAGATCAAGAAGCATGCGGTTTTTCCTTTTCCTCACAATATAATTTCCGGATTTTCCGGATCGAATAATTTCCCGACATTATGCACGTGAACCATCTCATTCACGCGCACTCAATAAAACCCTTATGCGGAGGCTGAAACATACCCCCGAGACTAATTAAGAATTACTTTGACGAAGATTGTGTTTCAAAATGACCCTTTTTCTCACAACATGTAAATTTTCAGATCGAATAATTTTCAGACATTATGTATGTGAACCATCTCATTCACGCGCACTCAATAAAACCCTTATGTGGGGACTTAAACATTTCCTCAAGACCAATTAAGAATTACTTCAACGAAAATTGTGTTTCGAAATAATCCTTTTTCTTACGGCATGTAATTTCCAGATTTTTTGGATTGAATAATTTCGGACATATATACATGAATCATCTTATTCGCATGCACTCAATGAAACCCTTATGCGGGAGCTTAAACATATTCTCGACACAATCCAAAAATTACTTGTTAAAACGCCCTAATTTAACACCTTCCCATGCATAAGTTGCATTTTGCATCTCTCTTTTTAAACCATGAATTGCAGTGAATATGCCTAATCATGTGCAACAGGCAGGGGCGGGGGTAGAGACTAGAGAGAGAGCCATGATTTTTTACATTCAAATATGAAGAATGTCCGTGGTCCACCGATCCAAAATCAGTTTCCAGCTACTGTCTTCTTTATGTGTCGAAAGCCAAAATTGACTGAACATTCGAGTTCTATGCGTCTGCACAGCTCGGCCATGTTCATCGAACGTGGCCATGCAAAAGCTCGGTCGACACGTTCCATCCGTGTTTACCACGGATCGATCGAGCCCCAACCGATCTGATGTCGACGTTCAGAGCACCGGATATGGCCATACACACTCACAGACGGGTGCGTTCCCCAACCCATGCTGCCTTTGCAAGACGACGCCATCTCTCTCTCTCTCTCTCTCTCTCTCTCTCTCTCTCTCTCTACGGAAGGACCCGGGACACTCAATGCATCCGCGTCCAGCCATTTTCATTCAATGAAGTTTCGATCTCTATGCGGCATCTGGAAAAGCGCTGACGGGTCTGAGGTTTTGAGAGGATCTATCCGTTCCATGCAATGGATCGATCGTATTAAATGGTGAATGAAGGATTGGTTTGTCAGTCGTCCTTCTTTTGTGTTAGGGAAATGTTCATGAAGTCTGCTCCCCAAACTCCTTTTTGCGTTTACAGAGCCACCCGTTTCGTCCCAGTCGTGTAAGCGCGATGCATTGGCGAAGAAGGGCGACTGCGTCCGTGCTGGCTAACATCATCATTTCCATGTTATTCGCTTTTTCGTGAATCGATGCAAGCTGCACGGTTTCAATTGTGTCATTTTTTCCCAGAGTCTTATTAACGAGCATCACGACAATCGGTCAACTATACTTAGGATCCGTTTATCTTAAGGAAAACTATGTCCATAAAAATTATTACTTAACATTTCAATATTTTGACCGATTAATTATACTTAGGATCCGTTTGTTTGAAGGAAAACTATGTCCATAAAAATTTCCAACTTTACGATGTTTTGATGACAAAAATTTAATTGATCTACACGAACTGAAACTAATAAATCTAAATTGAGAAAAAAAAATTCTGATAAGGAAATGACTTTTTTAAAATCACTAAATAAATGGAAATTAGACATCTTCTTTGAAAATCAGTGTCCTTTTATGGCGAAATTCTCAATGAAACACGAGGAAAGCGAAGCATTGGGAAAGATAAACTTGATCGAGATATTTAAACTATCGAAATCAGGTGATGAGTGAAGGGTTATCTCAGTGAGTACTTGAAATGTGAAAGGGGGGAGGGGATTCTTGTCACCGGGTCATCGTGGGGGTGTGGTCCTCGGCCTCGGCCAAGGCAGATCGTACCACGATGCCTGCCACAATCAACAAGGTCTCGTCACATCTTACGCAAAAATGGAAAAATTAGAAGCGATGTGGTCCTTCAACCCCTCCCT
This sequence comes from Eucalyptus marginata, assembly GCA_014182565.1. Taxonomy (NCBI): domain Eukaryota; kingdom Viridiplantae; phylum Streptophyta; class Magnoliopsida; order Myrtales; family Myrtaceae; genus Eucalyptus; species Eucalyptus marginata. The sequence goes on along the minus strand of CM024594.1, from coordinate 5,533,182 downwards.
CCCCATACAGCCAGTTCTTTTTAATTCAATTATGCCCTCTCACGATCATTAGGTTAGCTCGGGCAAAATGATAATAGAAAGAAAAGAAAAAAGGGAAGAACAATCATTACACACAAATTTTGGGAGAAGTGTTAAAAAAGTCCTAAACATTTTGCATTTGTATCAATTTAGTCCTAAATATTTTTACTTAGGATGTGTTTGTTTCGCGGAATATATTTTCGGCGGAAACATTTCCCTCATTTTCCGGCGTTTCGTTCGTTCGGGAAATGAGTCAACGAAAAACGTTTTCCTAATAAAGTTTATATTCGGGAAAATGATTTCCCTTTAAAAGGATCGGAAAATATTTTCTAAATCCACCAAAGCTTAGATTTGATGCTTGGTTTACAAACAATTATTCTTATAAAAAATATTTTTTAAAAATGAATTTTTTATTTTTTATTTAAAAAAAAAATTAAAATTTGGAAAACATTTTAAAAATAAAAATAAAAATAAAAAATTCGAATTTCCTTCTTTTCTTTTCTTCCTTTTTTTTCTTTTTGCTTCTTCTCCACCCGTCACCGGCCACAAAGATGGCTAGTGAGTTCTGGCCTCACCAGATCGAGCGATCTCATGGCCTTCGACAATAAGGCTTGAGCTTGCCCGTGGTCGATGAGCCTCAAGCCTCGCCAAATCATGTGAGCTCGTGGCCTCCATCCGATGAGTCTCAAGCCTCGCCAGATTGAGTGAGCTCGTAGCCTTTAGCGGCTAGGCGATGAACTCATCACCTTCGACGATAGCTGGAGCTCACCCTTTGTAAGCCAACCAAGAACGAACTGCTAGATGAAGCAAAAGGGATGGCGTGAGGAAGCTAAGGAGTGAAGAACAAGAAAAAGGAAAAGAGAAAAAGGAAATAAAAAGAAAGAAAATAAAAAATAGAAAATAAAAGTAAATAAAAAACAACAATATTAAAAATTCATTTTTTTTTCCCGTGATGAAATGCGAAATTATTTTTTAATGGGATCCAAACAAAGCAGAATTTTTTTTTAATTATACATCACCAAACAAAGGAAATAAACCACATTCTTGGAAAATGCTTTCCGAAAAGCATTTTCCTTTATTATGAGTTTCCATGAAACAAACACGGTGGAACTAGACTTGAACCAGGGAAGGAAGAGACAATTTTCCGCAAGTATGCCTTCCCACAAATGTGGACGAACAACCCGTTCAAGCCCTTCGGGGATTGCCTTTTAAAAACGACTCGCCCTTAGTTCGAGCCTAGGGGACACCATAAGAACCAGGATGGAAACGCTTCGATCTACCCGAGCCGCATTTCCTAGAGGATTCTACCAGGCTGGAGAAGAGGAGTTTAGAAAGCCATGGAGGTTTTTACAAAACACTCACTTTACTTTAGGGGACTCTGCCCAACACAATACACCCTCATTGCCTTTTATAGACAATAGGAGGTCACAAGCGAACAAGGACCAAGCTCATGGGTCCTGGGAACAAACAGGGCACCGGAAACTTCGGGAGGGAATTATTCGCACAATATGAACAAGAATCGTACGTGAACAATACTTTCCCTAGCCTAGTGCTACAAGAAAAGTGAACATTGCTTTGCTACGTGAAATTGTACGGACAAATGATTTTTCAAACGGTCTCGTCCGTCATGAGCATTGTAGTCATAGTCCGAGTCATCTCGAGCCGTGTATCGTTGCTAAAAGATGCGCTCATATTTTTGTTCAAGAGCTTCAAGGTCTTCGGTGAGAGGATCTCGCTTTAGGCGGTGTGATGAGGATGCTTCTTCGTGAGCCTAGTGGGATGCTTCTTCTTGAGCCCAGTTTGTATTGTCATCTTCTGTGTCGGCATGAATGCTTGGTTGAGGCCAATGGGATGGCTGTGCATAATAGGAAGTGTCTATTTGAGATAAGGACAAGGGTCCTAGGTCGTAGGGATCTTGGGAAAGAGGACCTCCCCAACGTGCATAGGGGTCCTGGGTAGATTGGACAATGTCATGTGCACTTGTCATTTCATCATATTGGGATGATCCAATTTTTGTCCGAATTGCCTCGAGTGCTTCCTTAGCTTCGGGGCTAGGTCATAATGATCCCATGCAAAGGGGGATTATTATAGTTCCATACATCTTCGTGAATGGTTTTGTTCTCTTGGCACAAAATTCTCTAGAGTTCTCTTGATCGGATTTGACAGATCGAATGTGACATTTGATAGGATTTGTGAATTCGAGCTTCTTTGCTATCCAAATGGGGTTTGTAGGATGTGGTTCCCATCTCCAGGGGAACACTAATGATATTGCCATTAGTTCGGCAAAAATGCCATGGACGTCTGAAAAACAGGATGGTATGGACTTCAGGATTTGGTGTTGTGGTTCTCAGTTCCTTTTCCAAAAGATGTTTCCAGTGAGTAGGAGGGTTGAACCAATTGAGAAAATCTAAAAGATTCTGATCACTTTCCCTTTCAATATTTCTTCCGAGTAAAAATATCCTGGTGAGGTTGGCGATGAATCTTCTGGTTGGAATTTCAAATTCTATTAAGTACTTATTGGTTAAGTACCATAATAGTGTTTTGAGCCGATCGTGGAAATCATCTTCTTTCCGAGATAAGAGGATGTATGAATGGATAACTGGATTTAATCCACAAGGATAAAGGATTGAACCCGCATTGAGTCTCGAACAGACCAGTGTGGCATTGCCACATGAGGTTTCCGCATTTTCGGTGAGATTGTCATTCGGGATTTGTTCAATAATCTCTGGGGATATTTCCACTTGGCAAGTCTTTAATCTTCTCAATCTTGTATTTCACGCCATGATTGAGCATATGAAAAGCAGGTTTTTTGATGTACATGTTGATTTCTGCTGGTGCCTTTGGTCTTGACAAGAAATCAGCAAGAACATTCTTCTTTCCTGGAATGTGTTTGGTTTCAAATAATATTTTAAAAACCATTCAGCCCATCGAAGCAGTTGAGAATTTGGGATTTGCTTCTGTTTAAACTTGGTCATCTGAGGAAAGGATGCCATGTCTAATTCTACCATGAAGTGATGGCCGATGAGATGGAATTCAAACTTCTTGATTCCATTTTTTACTGCTAAGATTTCTTTAAAAGTGGAATGGTAATGCATTTCGGATTGAGAAAACTTTCCACTTTTGTGAACACAAAGGTGTCTCTTACCATCAATTTCTTCAAGGAGAATGGCTGCCCGGTATTCATCACCGGCGTCGGTTTGAAGAATTCTTTTACCCGTTGATGGTATTTTCAATGGTGGGAGATTCTGCATAATCTCCTTTAGCTCAGCAACTGCTTTTGTCTGAATTTTTCTCCAAGGTGGGGAATTCTTCTTTAGCATGGATTGCAAAGGAATCAGGAGCTTTGCAATATTTGGGACAAAATCCCTGAGATAGTTAATTATCCCAAGAAATTGCTGAACTTCTTTCTTTGTGAGATTTGCCTCAGGAAACTTTAGCAGCTTCCGAGCAATGTTCGCTCGGGATAGTATGTACCATTGTTGAGGTACATACCAAGGAATTCGATTTGTTTGGGCAATATTCATCTTTCGCCGAGAAAGCATGATGCCATGTTTTTCGACAATTTCGCAAACCTGTTCAAGGAGTTGGCGGTGTGATTGCTCATCGGGGATCGTAGAGCAGGATATCATCAATATATACTTGCAAAGCACTTGAGAGAATTGGTTGGAAGATACGACACATGGCCTTTTGGAAAAGGGATGGTGCTACCTTTAGACCAAAAGAAAGAACTTTCCACTGGAAGTGCTTTGGTTCGAATACGTAATCCCGTTTTGGATGTCTTGGGGATGGATGCCCAATTGCCAAAATCCGGCTTTGAGGTCGAATTTGGAATAGATATGGGCCTTTGTTAGTCCAAGAAAGAGAGAAACTCTAGATGGTAAAGGGAATTTGTCATCCTGGAGGAAAAGATTGAGGGGTTGGTAGTTGATTACCAATCTCATTTTCCCTCTGTTTTGCTCGGCACGCTTATTGACATAAAAGGCTTCACAAGCCCATTGAGAGTTGGAGATTTCAATAAGGCCTTGTTGCAATAGTTCGAGCATTCCCTTTGGGCTAAAGCCAAGTGTTCGGCTTCATTCCCATGTGGCTCGCCTTGGTTGGATTTATGTCTTCATTCTTCTTAAAAGGAAGGCGAACAAAGAATTTGGATTTTCCCATAAAGGATGGGAACACTTTTGAGCAAATTTCGAATGTGATTCTGAACAAGATTCTAACAGCTTTTGCATAATTGGATCCAAGAAGCTCATATGAATGGAAAAGAGTCTCGAATATTGACAAATTCAGAGAATTGGTCCTTGTACCTAAGACCTTTTCCAGGAATAATACGAAGCTGTGAGATTTGAGTCATAACGTCCCAACCAATAATTAGATCTTTGTTGGGAAGATTGGATCCAAAGATTTTTGTGGTTATTGAGCATTGGGGAAAGAACTGAATGGTCACAGGAGTAGTTCTTACATTTGTGGAGAAAGTATCTCCTGAGGCAGAGTTGAAATATCGAACATAAGGAGTCCAATATTCTTCAGGAAGAACTTTGGTATCCAAAATTGAACAGCTCGCTCTAGTATCAATGAGGGCAATAACAGTGATAGGCTTAGCAAACTTTGAGGTGAGGATTTTGACCGGAAAATGAGGACAGTGAGTTTGACTTGAGAATATGTCAAGGCTTTGTTCTCCAGATGTGGGTGATATGTGAAAAATATCTTCAGATTCTGAGTCTGAATCTTCGCTGGAAGTGTGATAACAAGGAATGATACAAAGGGTTTGTTCAGATTGTTCTTCATCAGCAGAGAACAATGATTCAACATCATCATTTTCAAGAGAGATACCTGTTTCATTCTCAATTTGATGTATCAAATGATGCTGACCTTTTTTGGCTTGGGGACAGTTTTTGGCAAAATGTCCTTTCTTGTTGCAAACGTAGCAACGATTCGATTTTTTATGGCTCGTGCGATCCTTTCTTTTTCGTAGGTATCGCCATTTCTTCTTTCGGAAGTTCTTGTGGCCATATTTGGACTTCTTCATCGAGAACTTCTTGAAGTGTTTCTTCTTTCGAGAATACTTTCCACAAGTACCATCACAGTCTTGTTTGGAACATTTGATCTTCAGCTTCTGGCGAGAGCAGGCTGTCTCGAGGCTTTTATCATCGTTGATGTAGGATTGGACCATTCGGCGCTTTAGACATATTTCTTCAAGACATAGATGGATCTCTTGTTGTATTTCTCCCAGGGGAATATCATGTACTCTCTTCTGTCTTCCAACAAAGGATCTTTCGACCATTTGGGACAGTTCTTTAGGGGGAAGTCGGAAAACATGCTTGATTTGAATCAGCTCCGATTTGGTAAAGAGCGAAGCATTATTCGATAATGCTTATCAAGATGTTTTTCCTGGAAGGAACAACATTTTCTTTCGAAAAACCCACAATTCAATCATTTCCAACTAATTTTTGTTAGATTTTCTTGATCGAATGTACTAACCGATGGACAACTTTTAATAATATTTAAATATTTTTAAATATTTTATTTTTATTTATTTTCTTTTCTTTTCCTTTTTTTTTTTTTTTTTCCTTTTTCCTTCTCTCCTCCTCCCTCCGATCGGCCACCTCGCTAGTGGCCACGAGGCTCGCCCTCACAAGATTTGGCGCGGGTCGAGCCTCGCCCATGACCGGCGAGGGTGAACCTCGCTAGCACCGAGCAACCTCGCACCAGGCTGGTGAGGCTCAAGGCTCGCCCTCACCGAATCACGGCCTGGGAGGCGCTGGCAAGCGCAAGCCTCGCTGCCCAACACAAGGCTGCCCTCACGGCCACTAGTGAGGTGGCCGACGAGGTTGACCTCACCAGCCATCTCCTTTGGCCAGTTGCTAACGGTTTTTTTTACACTCGATTCCTTCGTCTTAAGTTAAGTTCAATTTACTTTTTTGATTCGGAGGTGCGTTGCCATAATCTCTTTTGTCCTTTGCCAGGTTACATGGCATGGATTAGGCTATCCCGTCGACGAACCAATCTAGAAGTAGAAAGGGAAGGCGACCTGGAGGAAGGAAGAGGAGAAGGAAAAAAGAAAAAAGAAATTAAAAAATTTAAATATTATTAAAAGTTGTCAGCCTCCACCGGTCTTGCCGATCGCGCCGTCGCGCCCAACCGACGTCCAGTCAACAAAATCCGACCAAAATTATCCGGAAATGACTAGATCGGCACAAAGTAAAAATGTTCAGGACTAAATGAACACCAAAAAAAGATTTACAACTAAATTGACACAGATGCAAAAAGTTTAAAACTTTTATAACACTTCTCCCCACAGATTTTACCCCAGCAGCCCACGAGGAAAATGAAATCCCAACCTTCCTCATGCGATAAAAGCACGAGTTGGGTCAGTCAACGTAAGCGTAAAGGATAGAGGGCGGCTGGCCATCGCTTTGGAGTCCGACGAGTCTCGCCTGAGAATTCATCTTTAGGGCTTTTGCTCTTCCTCCCTCTTTATTTGGGGTCCCGGCAGATGAGATAATGACCGGCATTGGCATATCCGGTGGCTGAACCCGTCACGTATAAGCTTTGTAACCGACAATTTTGGCGCATCAAGAAAACCCAAACCAAGGAAAAGCCAACAAGTTACACTCAAAAATTTCAATTTTCAAGATCTCCATGGACAAGGTTCCCTCTATTCAATCTCTACCAGGCAGATAGAGAAATGCATCGAAACAGAAAAGAAGGTTACGAGCTGCAACCACAACACTATATTCCAACGCTTGCCGATGAATGATTTCAATTTCTTCACCGGTTTTACAATCCTAATGACAGGGTGACAACTCCCTCAAATGAAAAAAAAAAAAAAAAAAAAAAAAAAAGTCAAAGAATATCAAGTATCCCTCACATATGATCAAAAGATTTAAAGAAGTGGTCTCTGATTGTATAATTCTAGCACCTTCGACTGCTAACTATGTTACAACTGTCCTAGACACCTCCAAGCTTATAATCTCCCTTCGTCATCATTGATTGAGGAGAGGCGGTAAGCTGAACGCAACAAAAGAATGATACCTGTTTTGGGTTGACAACTGCAAACTCAATGGTCAAAAATGGTGAAGGCTTTACAAATGTGGTCAGCCTTCAGTCTATCAAGAATTTCACTTACTCTACTTGGATTTCACACTTCTATCACTCTGTAAAATAGTACATAAGCAGCGGAAGTCTTAATCTTCTCCAGGCCGATAGGGTACACGTGGCTATCATCAAAATTGTACCATCGATTGCCACCATGCTGCATCAGCAAGATAACATTGGTCAAAGGTCGTTAAGGGTCAATAATAGTTAACAGTTTTGTATAGTGTCTCTAGTTTGGCCCTGCTATAAATTGCCAGATCGATCCCCATGACTCAAATATTTGCCAGAAACAATGAACTAATGAAGCAATTAATTCTTAAAATCGATTGTGAGGCTACATCAACAATTAAAAAGCCACATACTAGAATCTCCTCTAATGAAGTTAAGTCTGTTGAGTTCTTTGCAAATCAATATAATTCATCCAATAACTTCACAACAGAAATTGATCTCCACATTTGGCTGTAGATCACAAGCTGAACCACTTATATTAAGTGACAACCACGCATATACAGGTAGACTCAAAAAGGATGTTGACAAATGACAATCAATTCTAACATTACCGGGCAAGAAGAACACACAAAAAGAAGTAAACAGATATACGATGAACTGCGCCGGAAAGTAAGAGAACATCAAGTGAAGGAGAACTTACATGGACAAATGCAGTATAATGACCACCTCCCATGCTGCCATAGTGATTACTAACTGCATAAAGCATGTAGCGGCAAGAGGACTGGCCATTCTTCCGTGCAATGTAAGCTGATAAATCAAGATTGTCTATGGGGAAGTCAACATATGTCTCTAACTTGTTTTTCTGGAAGTGGCTGTAGGAGAACCTCTTCAAATGAATTACTAAAATCTTTGGCAGTCTCCAAAGATCTAACTTTTTGCTAGCTTGGCGGTGCTCTTTGCACCTGGGGCAGTACCTGTATTAGCATGTTGCATTACCCACAGTTAGAAAGAAATACTGAATACAAAGAAAATAGGAGTCGATCTACGAACTAGACCATCAATATCAGAGAGATAAAGTTATTAAGTCACGAATCATTTCCCAAAAAATTACAGTGGCAACTGACCAAAACAATGAAATTGGTTTCAGATTTCACATAATACATGGTTGTAGATTTCACATAATACATGGTTGTTTTATATAAGTTTGAAAGGAAGTGCAGGGTGAAGACCTCATTTCGAAAATGTGCTCCATGTGGCTTGAGAATTGACAGAACAAACAGAACTTAAAGCAGAGATTGAAAGGTATCAGATTATAAGACCTAAATTTGAAGAGTAGAGAGCATATGCTCATGTTGACAGAGACCTAAATGACTAGGAGATCACACCTATCTAGGCAACAGAAATTCAGACACATATAGATCTAAACATATCTGTACGAAGGGATTAATCATTTCTAAAAGTTATGCCTAGCATCATGGTCATAACTACACCTATCTAGGCAACAGAAATTTAGACACGTATAGATCTAAACATATCTGTACAAAGGGATTAATCATTTCTAAAAGTTATGCCTAGCATCATGGTCATAACTACACCTATCTAGGCAACAGAAATTCAGACACGTATAGATCTAAACATATCTGTACGAAGGGATTAATCATTTCTAAAAGTTATGCCTAGCATCATGGTCATAACTAGTAAAAAGCAATATATATTACGTCAATAATAGCAGTATCTAAAAGATTATCTGAATTAAAAGCAAACAGATCCAGATTTTTCTTGATAGAATAGGGATTGCAGAAAGCACAAATCAATACAAAACCTAGGGACATTATTCAGTACACAACAATCAAAACTGTTGCATGTTGTATAAGGCCTCCAGCAGCCAATAATTTGCGTAGCTTCTCAACCAAACTTCTATAGGGAAAACAATGTTTTTAAGTCTGGGCACTGACCACATGTCATCTGGTCCAAGCGGCTCCTCTGTCAGGAAGGCTTCAAGGCACTTGTATAAGGAGACAGTCTCTTGAGACTTTTTTGACAAGAATCCGGGCTTGAAAATCTCGGGCAAGGAGCTAAGAGGGCTTGTATCATAATTTTTTATCTGATTTTCGGGCCAACAAACAAGAACATGCAACTGCCTGGACATTTCAGCCTGCACCACTGGTTCACTCATCCGAATCTCACGATCCTTGGTCCCCTTTGCATCAGTTAGATAAAACTTCAGCTCAGAGTCTGGGGTAGAGTCGACTCTTTTCACATCAGAGTTATTGGACATAGCAGGACCTATAATGGGGCTCGAGGCATCTTCTGCTGTTGTGGCATCTTCAGTTCCACTGCTCTCTGTGCAACCATTTTCATTTGCAACATCTTGACCAAGATTGTGGAATGGATTAAGTAGTCTCAGATAGAGGCTACAGATATTAGATCTGTCAGCCTGACCACTGAGCCTTGCAACAAGAGGAATACCAAACTTCCCATGAAAGGACTGCCTGACACAATAAAGACAAATGAAAAGTTAGTAATTTGGAAACAGAACCCAGTTACTTGAAGTTCTCGAGTCATATCAGAACAAGGCTGGTGGGTTTCTGTGCACTCAGAATGCCTTCCTGCTCCCATGTGAAAGAATTTCCTTATAAAGATTATGCGAGAATTTATATATTAAGATTTCTCTTTCTATTTTGGACATGAGGGGAAAATAAATCTAAGAGTATTAAAGGAATATATACACCCTTGAAATTTTCATAATGCGATACTTGTCGAAAAATCCTTACTAACATGAGGGCCAAACTGTTCTTTGCTTGATCTTGGCATACTAAACTAAATTAATTTCTTAAGTACGATCCTTTGTAACCGAAAGGTTCGCAATCAGATGACTAAAAATAAAATAACTCAAGCACCATTTCAATTAAAAAAAACAGAAATCTAAATGTTAGAATATCTTTGTGGTGGCGGACTGTACACTTACTCCATCCTCTGATGCATGAACACAACCAAGGGGAGATCTTCAGAATCCTTTGCTAACCGATAAGCAACTAGCCGATCTTCATCCCTAATCAATGTTAAAGAATCTGTAGGCTCCTCCAGATAACGTATGATACAGTTGTTGTATATCTGGAAAAGAAAAATGCTCTCTGCAAATCACTAAGAATTCTAAGATTCAAACTGACATACCCTCAGAGTTAATTTCATACCTCAGCCAACAGAATGGTCTCATCATCCCCAAGAGAACAAGCAGTGCTTAGTGCCCGAATAAGATCTTCACATTTTCCAAACTTCGGCACGGTAATGGTATAAGGACATAGCTTAGTGCTCCCATCAGTAGTTATGACTGTCAGAGTCATCGTCCGCATGGTTGTTGAAGGTAGCGGCAAGGAAAGGTACATAAATGGATCAAAAGTGACAGAAACCTTCTTGCAAACAGGACACACCAATGTTGATTTGTATTGACCCTACAATTAGAGACACGGGCAAGACTTGTTAGTGAATAAGTTCAGTATCATTCTGTATCACAAAAGAAGAAAAGAAGAAGAAGAAGAAGAAGAAGAAGAAAAAGTGTTTGTTTCCCTCAAATGGGAAAAAGCAACAATTTCCCCATAATGTTCATGTCCTTCAAACATATAACATAATATCGTCAATGACCTTTTGGAGCTGCCATCTGATGTGGTAGAATACACAATTCAAACTCCTTGAGTGCTGTCTTTACAGAAATACATATACTTGACAAACTTATATTTTTTAAACAGGAAATCAAGCCTTTCCTAAGACATATATTCTCCAATGCCCAAAAGTTCATTACTTAAGTCTGCTCAACCAGTAATCAAATTTATATAAGATTCCAGAGAATGTGGGAAGAGATACTCACTTGACACACATGAACTATTTCAGAATCATTCCGTGCTAAATGATAACTCCAATACTCTTCAGCAACATCTTCATCTGGTTGCCCATCTGCATCCTTGGCTTCTACATAAGGCTTGCGTTTTACCCGATTGAGATCTTCATGAAGTCCATCCAAGAGAAAAGCAAGGAGTTCCTTTCAGGTAGAATTTATTCAATGACAGATTAGAAGTTCCATTTCAGAAATTTTTACCCAACCAGTGAAAGAAAAAAGGAGCCAGTGAAATGATTTATCAACAAACCTGAGAATCATGCTGGTTACATCCACTAAATTGAGGAGCAAATCGAGCAAGCTTTGATTTGAACGTTCTTGGTGCAACTGGAGTCGCTCCAGGAGCCCATAATTTTCTTATCAAATCACCAAACGCTAAAGCAATCTCACCCTAAAAAGGATACAAGCTGATTAGTGTAATTATCCGAGAAATATCCTCAACATGTGCAGTGACCACCACAAAACACGACGACTACATTTTTGGCATTAGGACTAGTCAAAATAAATGTCAGAAGAACATACATCCATGCCCAGCGGGTTATCATGATTTATCTCCCTAGCATAATCCCCAAGGAAATAATCAACGAGCATTGGTGTGTGCGCTAAGCACTGTAGGGAACTATTCATGAAGCAAGTATTTCCAAGATTCTGTAATCCTGTCAATCCCAAGGAACCAGCTTCTGAGCTTTGATTAACGGATGACGTACAAACTCGGAAAGAATCAGAGTTCCCATTGCAGGTGCTTCCATTTATTGCAAGGGAATTCACTCCATTGCAATACTGCAAACCCTTTTCATCCTTTTTCCCTTCTCTACATTTGATGGAGTCTGATAAGCCATAAATTTGCAACTCCAGGAGAACCTACAATGAAGCATGCCAGGAGTAAGATAAGCATGCAATGCACCTCTATCTACTTCCTCTCCCTTTTTCTTTTATGAAAATGATACTTTGGTCCATCTCACAACAGTAGAAAAAATTCAGTCTATTACACATTGCACTGATTTTCTCATTAACTTTATTTTTGAAAGAACTTGGACTAAAGTAGAAATGGCGATACAAGTTCAACTTACAATCTGAAGCATGCTGTAAGGCAAGCAATCAGTTACAATCAAGCCATAACATAAGCAACCATGCTGTAAGATTACTGCTAGTCTATGTTATTTGAGATGACCACTTCAACTCTTATATAAGCATTGCTGTGACAACCCATTTGAATGAGATTAAAACTTGAATTGAAGACCAGCAAATTTACTAAACCGCTTGTCTTTTGTCTACTTAAAAACCTATAACTGGAAATAAAGATGCTGCTTCTCTGCTTTTATTTCATTTCTTACATTTACAGACTCCAAATCTAGAATTATCCCATTAGTACAAACTTAAATGGTCCATCTGAAGGTGTCCCTTAAAAAAATTCTGCTCATCAAAGGAAGAAAGAGGAAGTACTGACCTCCTGCTCTGATATTCTCGAACCGTCTTTTATAAACCTATTATTGTCATTTAAGAAAAACAGAGATGTCTGACCAGAAAAGTCCCAAATGCGCATCTGCAGAACAGAAAATGTCTAAATCCATCTGCTTTTGCCCAAAAGTGCATTCGATTCATCATAGAAAGTAAGATAATTACCAGTTCAATATCAACACTGAAGATCTTGCAGGCTCTTTTAAAAAGTTCGACTGCATTATCCTGCAGTGATTTATAAGACATTAAACAATTTAACTGAATATAATTCCGCCAGGTGAGGTGGCATAACAAGCTTTGCAACATAAGCATTATCATACATAAGCTCTTCAACCAAAAGACAGAAACTGAAAGCCGTGTGAAATTCAAGTAACAATAGCCAACACAAGAAAATTTAAGTATAATAATCTATTCCGTAGGTATAAATATTCCGGCTTTTATGCTTCTCCAAATTTTTCAGAATTAGTTTCTTAAAACTAAACTAACATGTCGAATTCCATTCTTTGTGAGATACAGAAAGGGCGCACATGCACCCAGTCATGCAAGAGGCACGCATTCAACATCCGCGCGCGAGCACAGATTCATCATCCACCAGAGGCACCCATTCATACAAAGCATGCTTCATTGAGTCACATATCCTCTTTCACTATAACATGCCCTGCAAATCAGAAGAACCTCTTTGACCTTCTTGTTAATGACTATGCAAGTAAAAAAAATTCCAATTTGTGAAATAGCTAAACGTTAAGTAAAAGGAGCCTACAATTCCACATCTATCCACCTAATAGATCTTGATCTTATATTCTAGTAAAAGCTATGGTCTAGATCATTCCCCATAGAAATATTTACAGGACGCACAAATTTCCAAATTGTGATAAGCAGGATCATTATCATTAAGTACGACCCTTAGAGAACTGAGCACCTGGAATCATAAAAAGGAAATCGATGCAAAAGCTTGCTTATGAATTGAACTAACTTTTTTACTTATTCTAACTGCCAATGAGCTTGCCTCCCTTAGCACTGAAAGCCTGAGCTGCAAAGGGTAGACATCAGACATATCATCTTCAGCAGCTGAGAAGCTCCTGCTCTCCTTTAGAGCAACTTTAGAGTCGCTATGCCTGCACAGGAAGGGAAAGGAAGACAAACAAGGTCATTCAAATGCCACGAGTATGCATTAGGCTTCCCCTTTAAAGAGCGTAGTCAGCAACCAAAGAAACATAATTAATTACTCAAAGCACCGCGATTTCTTCCTCACTTACATGTCCAGCGTTCACTAAAGAAATTGCATTGTTGGAACTATCTACAGCTTCCTATTACTAGCGACAACCCGAATGAAATCGACATCATCTAAAAGAACAGCGTATGATATTAACAAGCCATGACGGCTCGCACTCAGATTAACCCTAAGCTAAATGCATCACTTACCACTTGAGCGCCTGAACCCACATTTCGCCGGAGACCAACGCAAAGTCCCGGCCCGAGACGCCCACCTCGCCATCCTCCCGATCCCGTGCCGCAGCGGAGTTCTCATCTCTCCTCAAATTGAACGCGAGATCTGAACTGAAAATGTTGTTGATTATCTTCATCGGGCCCCCGTACGACGACGAAGCCGGCGACGCCGCGTACACGATCCCTCTCTTCCCATCGGGCTCCCCCGGCATCGAATCGTGCGCGTCCTTCCACCACCTGAGACACAAACAAACCCCACCACGCGATTCACATCCCCGGAAAATTCTCATTCGATACAGACGCACTCGACCCCAATGCGAATCGCAAGCCAGACATCCCCCCGCCGGATCTCGGCGCGACCGGACCCCCGACCGCCGGCGCCGGGACTCGGCCGGAATGCCGCCCTCGAAGGGCACGGAACGGGTACAAAATGGGACCGGGAAGGGGAGGCTACCAACCTGTAGGGCACGAAGTAGACTCGCTGCTCGCCGGCGTCCGGCTCCGGCAGCTGAGCCGAATCCGGCGAATCCCCGGCGGGCCCGTCCATCGGAATGTAGAGAGAGAAAGAGACAGGTGGAGGAGAGAGAGAGAGAGAGAGAGGAGAGAGAGGATGGAGATTTAGAAGCAGGGAATCGGAGAGAAATGTAGAGATGATTTGGAGATTCGCCCCAATTTCTGAATTTGCGGGTCAGTCCTTGGCTTTTCGGGTTCTTTCGCTTTGTCACCCCCAACCTCTTTTCCTCTGTTTTTAACCCCCCAGCGGAAATTCAACAGGAAAAGAAAAAGAAGCAACTTCGGCGTGACTTCTTCTTTTCTTTTTTTTTTGGAGTTGAACAGAATAATTATGTCGAGATCATAAGTAAACCGTTACCCAAAAACAAATCTAAGGAAGTAAAAAGGTCTTGACGTAAGAAAGTCATTATATAATCAAGATGAAAAGAATATATTGATCAACATTTAAGATATGCAAAAGCCTAATAGTAAGACTGTCCCATATATCATACATGGGTTATCGTCCATAATTTAATATAGAGGCCTATAGTTCCTTAAAATATACCCAATTTTAAATCCAAGCTCAATTTGTCATGAATTTGTTACAAATCTTTTCATGTGTCCTATAATGGCCACTAGTTTCTTTAAAATTATCAATTTCGGAGTTAGTTAGAGATTTGTTATCAAAATCCACGTCTCATCAATTCAACATCCTCACATTCTTGTAGAAGGACAACGGCGGCTTCTGATGTTGACAATGTTGAAGAAACCAATGGCGATTGTTGGATGCAAGGCCAAAATTAGGACTAAAATGAAAGTTTCTGATTTTCTCTAGACAAAAAAAAAAAGTCAGGATTAGAATCAGAATCAGACTTAAGGTGCGTTTGATTTCATGAATAATTAAGATTTGGAAAATATTTTTTGAAAATGATTAGCATCTTTTGAAAAAAACAATCTATGAAAAATAATTCAAACCTAACCATATCCATGAACAACCGAAATTATTTTTCATTCATCAATTACAAGAAATCATTTTCAAAAAATATCTTTCAAATCTTGAAATTTTCCGTGAAATAAACGCACAATCAAAGTTGGGTAGGGAATTAACCCCCAATGCATAAGATAACATGCACTCTATTCTTCGAAAATTCAAAACAATTCAAAATCAACGATAGCTCGAATATATTTCATGGCAATTTCTGATATCGACTTGATAAAACCCTAACCTCCCACCGTCTTGTCTGTCACGCGTTTAATAACTAGATCCCCGTGATTTCCTACTTTATAAAAAGTAATGTTTGCCAAGATGATTTAATTAACAAATGCCCTTATGGGCCAAAAGCGATCTTTACCATAAAAAAAAAAAAAAAAAACCCATGATTAATCTGGTTTCCTAAGATAAATCCACATGCACCAACATACTTATGATTGTTTCCCCACCTCTTTTTGCATGATCCGAGGAAGGATACACACACCATGCCGCATCAATAAGTATGTTTCGGACTCTCTTTCCGCTTTATAATATTCGAGTTCGCATCCCGCCTATGGCTGGCAACGTACGGCCAACCACTATTCCAAGATCCAGATAGAATATCCATCCCCGCCTCCAAAATGTTCCTACTCTAGTTGCCTTGCCGTAGCCGTAAATTCATTGCCCCTGCCCAACGGCCTAAAACTCGTCCCGCTTCGGGCCGTGTCGCGCGCCACGCCGTTGCCAAGCATCGGGCGCAGTGCCAACGCTCCATGGGATCGTGGGCGAGAGCCGAAACCACCCGAATACAAGCGGGTCGCGATGCCACACCGGTACAATCATCGCTGCTACTCGAAGGACGTAATCTGTTAACAAAGGGCTCTGATTAGTACCGCCTAGAGTTCGGGAGAGAGGGGGAGAGAGAGAGTAGAACGGAGATTGATAGTTACCAAATATTGAGAATTGATAATAAGAAATGAGCAGTAGCCAACTAGCCGCAGGAGACGAGACTACATACTACATCGGTACAATCATCGCTCCTCGGCGGCATAAGCAGCATGTATGAGTGAAGTTGGGTACAGATGAACGAAGAGATTTATTAAGTAACAAAGTTACTCCTTGATGTTCAGTAAAAGCGTGAGCTTGTGTTGTAAGCACGGCCCCCAGAGTACGGACCTCTAGGCTCCAAACGGTCCCTCACGCTCCCGTAAAAACGTGGCTGGTCTTCGAATGAATCATACTGATCGTTATCATAGGGTCGGTAGGCTTCCCCGACAGTTGCGGAGCTGGGGATCCCCCCGAAGCCCTGAGCATCCCTTGGCCCCATGCTGCTGTTAGAGTACTTAGCCATCACGGCCTGCTGATATTGTTGCTGCCGCGTGCTCGACTCCCTCCGGAGGAACTCGTCTCTATGGCTAGCATGTCGGGTTCGGAGAACCGATAACTGTTCTTGATATTGAGAATTGATTGCATTAATTTTCTGGCGAATGGAATGGACAAACATGTAAATACCGATTGCATTAGTGCAAGAATTAATATAAAATCAAATGGGAGTATGTTTGAAGAATGCCAAAAAGGCACTCTTAATGCAACTGAACCATCTTGTGCGACATCTTCTAAGCAAAACGAACTGAATCAAGATAGGAAATCATGAACTAAATAAAAGCTAATGCGGCAATTCACAATATAAGAAATTTCCTAATCTGAAAACAAAACTTGTGGAACATCAACAAATCTGTACCAGCCATCTTAATATGCCATATCTCTTGATTTTAACAGTAACATACCAATAGCTTATTGTACATTATGCATCGGTCACTACATAATTCAAGCATCAGTTTACTTCTCCGACAGTTAGTGCACTCCACAGTAATGCATTTGCATAGATCTTTGACTTTAGGTAGCTTGTTTCAGGGATGTTTCATGATGTTAGCAGCAGGATCTAAATCACACTATATCTTTATGAAGCCACATCTGTGGATTTTGTTTCCTTAGTTTAGAAGTTTCCAAGAGTCTACTTTGAAGAAGGGGTAACACAGCTCCATAGAAAAATTAATAACTCATCTATAAGTGTGCCAATTTTTGTATAGGAGTTCAGATAGCAAGTAATCAAAGGTTTTATCTCATTGAAAAAGGTAATCGTTCACGAGATAATAAGAACTGGCTAGAGATATTATTCAAACATTAGGAGGTGTTCCCAACAATTCCATATTCAATGACTTCTTGGATTATAGAAAACACATAAGCTGTTTTATAAGAAATGGTCGGAAAGACAGAAAAATGGAGTTTCCTGTGCTTTAAGAAAACCCAACACTAGCAGCTAACCTTCAAAATGGTCCATCCGCAGTTTGAATGTTAACACCCATCCAAAACACCCCTTGGAACAATCAGAAGAAGCTAATGGGCAACCAATGTGAGCTAAAAAAGACCCAACTGCCATACTAACATGACTCATAGTTTACGAAAGAGCTACATCGGCTTTATGAACAGGCCACAGCATTGCGGATGAGAACAACGTACACTGCAGCTTCTCTCTATGGATGTTAATTACTACAAAAGGACAAGCTCTCAGATGCCCAGGTCACTGTCACTTGACCCAACCTCCCTCTCCCTCCCATCCCTCCCTCCCTCCCTCCCTCCCTCTCGCACACGCACACACACCCACCCCCACCCACCCAACGATAGATGAAGATAAAAAATAAATTATGAAAAAATAAAAAACCTTCTTCAGTATGTTTACAGAAACACAGGAACAATATCCATAAAACAAACAAACAACATAGACAGATAAACACTTCCTCCAATTAAAAAAGCAAACAAGGCTATCAAAAAGACAAGCACTTTAAAGGGCAAGGTCAGCTCACCTCTCTGTGTCTAACATTTTCAGCATCCTCTGCATCGTTCAATTCTTTAGCCAACTTTGTAATGTCATCAAGAAATTTCTGCTCAAGACCTTCAAAAGTCTGAGAAAATGGGTCTTTCTCATATCCATGGTCCACATCTTTGTTGTGGGTCTGGGGTCTCATATCATTGTTGCCTTGCTTCTCCAAAGTGAGTCTTAAATCTGGCTTCTGGCCATGGTAATAGGATCTAGATGCATCACCACTCTGACCTGCATCAGTACAAGCATGTTGCACAAGGCATAAGAAGTCCAGAACACCATCGGAAGGAGCACTATAGTTGAGGGATAGCAATATTCAGTTACAATCAAGTCAATTATTCATTAAAAAAAAAATCGCCATACACTGAAAAGGAACGATAGAAGGTGCATAAAACTCCTTTCAACCATTACAGAGAAATGATTTATTAGGAAACTGTTTTGAATATGTTCAGCCACAGCTACATTAAAAACTCGTTGAAGCATGCCTGTCCTTTAAAATATGAATTGTGGTGCTGCGTGCATGCAGTTCAAATACATGAGTTAATAATCAGGGAAAAGATAAAATTCACCACGTACCAAAGCAAAATAATGACAAACGAATCATGTGAGGTGTAACACAGCGAAAGTTGTCTATTACTAGTATGAAAATACTAAAAAACTCAAGTTTCTAGACCAAATACTCCAGGCAAAATCCTTAACTAATGTATCAACTAAAAGTTAGAAGGAAGAACTAAACTTGAAGGTCATCAAAACAACCTTTGCCATAATAATCGGAAAGAGTTTCCTCAAATGTGGATAATTAGTAGAACCAAAGACAAATCAGCATCATAAATGGAACTTAGGTGACCTATGAATGTGGATGTGTGCATGAATACTGCAAGCAAGTGCATGTGTATGTGTGTGTCCACCGAGAGAGAGAGAGAGAAAGAGAGAGAGAGAGCTCGCCTTCATAAAGCACATGAGAAGCCAATGCACTTGATGGTTCTGATCCATCCCTTTCCCATCCATGGTGTCCATCTGCTCTCGGAGTAACATATGTATTATCCCTTTCAGGAGTGAAGGCTTCTAGCTCCCCTTGATACTGACCAGAACCATGATCCATCTGCTGACCATGCTGCATCTGAGCAGCGACATATGCATCTGCCCCTGCATTCATATATTGACCCTGCCGTCTCATTTTTCCTATTCGCAGAGTAATCACGACGATATCAGCCTAGACCTGACAAATACAACGATCAAATGAAGTTTGAGAAACTAACAGTAGTCTCTAAAAATGCTGACACGACATTACATCTGAACAAGGTAACATGATTGCCCAACCGATATATGTGACAATAGCTTATGCATCAGAAAAGAAAGAACTAAATTCTGGCAAAAATGAAAAGAATCTAAGCTTCTAAAGTAGGGAAGGCTGGACCAAACATCGTAAACAATCAGAAACAATTGTACATTAAAAAACCAGTTTTACCCATCACATGGGAGTTGAAAATCAGACAAACCCATGGCAGAAAAAACGAATAGAATGAGAACAGGCATGTCATTGTACATTAAAAACCAGTTTTACCCTTCACATGGAAGTCGAAAACCAGACAAATCCATGACACAAAAAAACGAATAGAATTAGAACAGGCATGTCAAGGAAGAATCCTTGTCAACAAGATCAACCAAATGAGGCCTAAATCGCAAAAAATCTAGCTTTCGTTCTCCCAATTACATACACACGAAGCTCAAAAGTAGAGCTCCAATATGAGAAGAGATTGCCAAGTCAAAATTTTTATCGCATTCCCAGCATTTAATTTACGCGTGAAATCACATCCTAGCATTTTAACAGTGAATTTTTCACTGATTCGATTGAATTTTGCGTTGCAACTATAGTGCACCACCACCAATCTCGCATCCACACTCCGCAGTCCCCACCCACACTCCCACAACCGCTCTCGGTCATTTCCCTCGCCGCCGGAAATACAGACACCGCTCTTCCAGCGGGAAAAAAATCAAACACAAATTCAAATTCAAGGACATGGTGCACGAACAATCGGCGAAAGCACGAACCTCCCGACGGCGGTCTGTAATCCGAGCTCCACCCGGGTATTCCACGGCGGCAAGAAGAGAGAGAGAGAAAGTTGGAAGTTCGTCGTTCTCAGCAGCACCGATCGACCCGAATCTCCTTCGAATCTCCGGGAGCTTTGAAGATAAAGAGATTTTTGCTCCGAATCTGGAATTTCCGATGCCCTAATTTGTAGAGCCTGGGCCTAAACAAGAAGGTGGGTTTTGGCCTATTGAAATTGAAACTTAGGTGCGCATACCAAGGTTTCTATCATTCCGAGAAACTATTTCTTTATTTTCTATTTCTACCTCGAGAAATAATTTCCGAATAAAGTAAGATATTTAATAATTATACAAAATTTCTTTTCTTAAAATAAAAAAAGAATAGGAATGTATTTGGTATAATTTATAAATTTTTGTATTTAATTATTTTTCTTGCTCACAAATCGCTGACTGTTGCCCGTCACTGCACGATCACCGCCTACCGCCACAAGATCGCCGACCTTTGCCATTGATCGCCGTCGCAGGACCGCCGCTCACAGCCCATCGGCCGTCGGCGCCGCCCACAACCCATCGTTGCCATGCGCATCCAATGAAATAAGTACAGAAAGAAAAAAATTTTAAAATTTTAAAATTATAAGAATTTATTTATGGAAAAATATGAAATCAAACAAAAAAAATAAAATGCTTCTTGTCGGATTATTTCTCATTGAAAGTACGTCTTATTTCGTTACAAGGTAAAATTTAGCAAAAAAATTAAATATTTTTATTTAAGGATGATGATCAAATTAGTTAAAATTGAAAAGATGCTTTTGAAGTGAAATGGTAAAGTAAAAAAGATAAAATGTATCTTCCTATAAAGAGTAAGTGTTAGTTAAGTTTGAAATGAAATTAAAATAACAAGTACTAAAAAGTTATAGCATATTTAAAAGAAATTTTACCAAATGTAAATGTAAATGTATATGAGCTGTAACTATTTTAAATATGTTTTATTATATTTCAGTATTTCTTTAGTATGTTCATGTGTTTACTCTTACATTTGGCATTCATTTATTATGGACTAGCGATTCAGCTCAAATAAAGATAAAGAAAGATAATCCTAAGTTTTAACTTAGTCATTGAAAAATCGAAGTAGATTTTCTAAAGAATATGACACTAATGAGGATACTAATATCTTAAAATTTGTTCTTTTTCACTATTTACGCACATAAAAGCCCAAAGCATTCTTAGAACTAATATAAATAACAACAAATGACAACAGCTCTATGAAAACACATATGAAAACAAAATATAAAAATACCAAAATATCAATAAAAATATACATTCGGGCAGGCGTCGTAACTAATTCAAGAATTAAGTAATGAGAAAACAAGTGTGCAAAACAGTCTTGCTATTTGTTCTTCAAAAAAAAAAAAAAATCAATCCCTTTAATCAATAATTAGGATTATTCATTGCGTAATGAAAAGGAAAATGCCACAAATGGTCCAGACTACTTAATGTGCATGTCGAACTTTCACTCGATTTCTTCATTTGGCCCATTTAACTATTGATAAACGTCCGATCTAGTCGACTATTTGAAAATCGATTAATTTCGTCATTCCGTTAATTAAAGTTAACGGAATTGGGCATTTTGTCTTTTTTCTTTTTTTCTTCTTCTTCTCTCTTCCTCCGCCGGCGTGCGTAGCGGCGTCCGGTGAGGGTCGCCCCGCCCGGGCCGGGCTAGGGCGCCCTCGCCGGACGCGGGCGAGGGCAGCCCTCACCCCACCCCGGGTCGAGCGGCCCTAGCCAGCCCAGGCGAGGGCGACCCTCGCCGGATGCCGACTTCCCTCCGCCATGGCCGGCAGAGGGAAGAGAGAAGAAAAAAAAAAAAGGAAAAACGGCCATCACTTAACGCCATTAACGATTTGAACGGAATGATTAGATCGGACATTTATCGATAGTCCATGAACTAAATTGAGGAAATCGAAAGTTCGGGGACGAAATTGCACATTAAGTAAAAGTTTAGAGACCATTTGTAACATTTTCCCTAATGAAAATTTATTGCAAATTATGGCAGCTTTTGCTAGTCGAGGGGTCTTTTGAACTCTATGAATTAGACACTAAACTTGAATTATTAAGATGAGCCGAATGAGGCACAGGCCATGAAGCTGGTTCTATTGATTGAACTGGTCGTATTACTTTGGCACGCTGCACTTCCTAACTCGATACGAACTCATAGATGTCATCAAAGCACTTTGAAGAATAAGATCAGTTCGATTTGGTTCTCTTTGGAAGCTAAAACCAAACCAAACTAGCTCCAGTTGAAAAAAAGTAGTGATCAAATTGAAGTAATTCGAACCGAATCGAACCGAATAACAGTATCTTCACTGCCTGTATATATTCCGGGTCAGTATACCCTGCCTTCAAAGAATGACAGCTTTGACGCATGACTTCTCTGCTAGCTGCCGAATGCCTCATCTTTCATCATGCTCTTTTTGCGGTGTCATGTAGATCCTTCTGTCTCTGACCACGAAAGGCGCCTTTGCTGGCATCCAGAGACAGCTGAAGTTGAAATGACTTTATGACATGCAATGCAACAATAAGGCGTCTAGATACAAACATATTTTCATTTACAAGGGAGATGCAAAGTACTTTCGAGATATGGAAGAATAGTACACCAGGTAATACAGTAAAATATGGCAGGGGAAATCATGGTTCAGAAAAGAAAGCAGTATCCGACCTTTTGAAGTCGCCTAGAGATATGGGTATAGGGGATTTTCAACTGTTGAAGACCAGAGATCCGAATCTGATCCTGAAATTGAAGCTGATGCAGGTTAACTGCTGATTCAGCTCATCCTCCATGGTTATCCTTAGAGTGTACAAGCCCTGCATGTTAATGAGATTCATGAATATGAGCAGCTCAAGATCCTCTCACCTCCATAAGGTTTAAGACTTTCTATGCACTTGACAAATGTGAACTTGTCAAGTAATAATGAAAACTGGATCGAGAAAATTCATCATGGGACTCTACACATATAAGCTAATGGCAATTCATTAAAAGGCCACCTATCTCAGCATCTCTCTCTTGAAACCAGCAATTGGCACGCAAGCCAGATAAACACAAATCCTCAGATGGCCATATCGTACTATCTAGCATTGCTACCTTGAAAATTTCAAACCGTCTTTAACATAATCGCATTGGAAAAAGGCAACAGAGGAGAATATCAAAGCATGTGTAGTCATTTGAAACTTACTGGAGGAGTAAATTTGGGTAAACTTTGGGTGTGGGATAGCACAAATTTTCCTGCTGTGACAGGACAGGATATCTCTTCGCAGAGATCGTGGGTCTCTGTATGGACTTGAACCCCGAAATATGTAACTCGTATCACCACTTTTCCATTGGAGAGATTTTGACCTTGAAAAGAGAAGCAACAAGTGTAATGACAGGTCAATGACTAAGCTGGGTGCGACATTGCATATATGCATGAAAAGCATCCACAAGCACACAAATGACTGGCCGATATATCCCCACTAGCAAGGGACATATGAACTATGGTGGTCTTGGATAAGTATATCCTATAAAAGATGACCAGTGTGGCTGTACTTGTCACAGAAGAGGGCAACTGAGTCAGGATCAGCGCACAAAATTTACCCATCTTCGACTATTCATGAAAGACTGGAGTAAAGAATTATTATCCTCGATCAATACACAGATACAACTTGCGAACAAGTGATGCAATGAGATGGATCCCACATGAGTAGCAGTAGCAGCAAATCAACTAGGTTCCATACACTGCATCTGAAGGCAACCACATTCATCGTGCCATTATGCTCTGAAGTACGTAAGGTCACAGATTTGCTAATGACCTTATGTCAACTAGCAGATCTATTATCCTCCTCCTCTTCTCCACCTTACTTCTCTGAGAGGCCCCTTTCTAGGCCCCCATATGCAAAGATGTCTGTTCTTATTCTGAGAAATGATATTGCAATCCCTAAACCGTCATAGGCCAGTCTTTGCATGGAAAGGGAAGCAAAAAATTACACTCTAAGCATATGACTAGGCATCACAAAATGATACTTCGAATGATATTGGATATTTGAAGGTTTTTCAACCAATTCAGGCAGAAGCAATGGATCTGGGTAAGCAATTCATCATAGTCAACAAGTTAACACTCTGACTCTTTAGCCCACAAGAAAAGGGACAGAACATTCGCATGATAACATTACATTCTGAAAAGAAAAAGAAAAATCCCTATACCCACTTCATTGCAAAGCAAGCATCAGTTTTTTTTTTTTTTTTTTTTTTTTTTTTTCAGTATGATGTACTTAAATTGACCGAAGAAAGGACCTCCACTTGACAGTCTAAAAGGAAAAAAAAACCTTTTGGCTTCCAATCATGCAAAACCCTCCAAGCAATAGAATAGAAATCAGAAGCAAACTTGTTCAGACACTACATCGCAATTATCCTCAAGCTAGGTGCAGTAAATTCCTAATTTCCCAATAAAGAAACACATATTTAGGCGCCGTGATGCAGGGGATTAGTATCCTATGCAAATGATGAGTGACAACAAGCTCCTAACCCACATGAACACAGAAGAAGAGTCCAATAACAGTACAATAAAAACCGAGATTTTCCCATTCTACAGAAGGATAGAAGGGACTGATACATTCAGAGTACACAACTGTAAGATCTTTAAAAAGTAGTACCTGTAGAGGCAGAGATGTCAAAGGTGGTCGGCTTGCCTGGAACCACTGGGTTAGGCGATATCTTAACATCGCTCACCTTCACGACATAGTCCCCAGAATTATCTGCAGTCACAAACCAGAAGAAAACAGAAGAAAGGAATCGATTCACACAATTGCCAAAACAATTCAATCATAACCCAGTAGGACAGGATTCTATACAAGCCTATCAATCATCAAGAGCACCAAAAACAGAAATGGACAGAATCAAGAGCGAAGAAGACTGACCGCAATACTCGATGCTGGTGGCGCAAGCGAGAGGCAAGAGGAGAGCGAACGCGAGGATGCGGCAGAGCGAACCCATTTCTCGATTTTACGAAAAGGAGCGATCTTGGCGATCAAAAGAGAGAGCTTTTCCCGTGGAGACAAACCAGCGGGAGAGCGAAGTGGTTCCCGGAGGGGCACACTCGAGCTGACATCGATCCCACGTTGCACGGATAAGAAAAGGGAGAGAGATTCCCACACGCGGGAGAGGCAGACGCCAGGAAGGAAGGCGCTTGTCGTGTTCTTGCCTCGGGACAGATTTTTTCTCTCTGTACAAAGGTTGTAATGATGATGGAGTGTTCTAGAGGACGACCGTCCATCTAACCAATCATGGAGCGGCTCATTGCCCCCGCCCTTTGTCCCTTTGGATTTCACCCGCCAGACAAGCCATGCACGTGACTTCGTTAATTAGGTAATTATTCTCTCTTTTGCCTTAGAAGGAAGAGGTTGGTTGGCCATCGTACTCTGTATCCTGCGGTAGGTGTCCAGAAGGAAAACGTGAATCGCGAACCTCGAAATGTAAGTAATTTGATTTAGTAGATTTTCCGGATATGTTGATATTTGATCCCACGACGGATTTAGGAAAAATCCGAAATAATATGTAATCCGTAAGTTGATTGCTACAACTATCGATGTATAATTAACCAAAAGAAAATCGAAAAATTCAAAATAATACATAAACCTAACTCAAATCCATAAGTTAGTTGCTACAACTATCGATGTATAATTGATCGAAAGAAAATCGAAAGGATACCATGGACTGGGTATCGAAATCTCTCTTGAAAAATTTGAATCAGAAGGAGGTAAGCTGGAGGAGTAAATCGGCCAGGAAATGGCGAGTGCAATGGAACATGGACTAACGCCAAAAAATTCCTGAACTGGGAATGATCGTTGCCCATCCCGAGAATCAATGCCCTGGAACTGACAACTAGAAGCAAATCAATTTTGGAAGTCAATCAAAAAATAACAATGATCTGTTTTATCGACCCGGCGCAATTCTTAAAAGGCTGCCAAACGAAACTTGGGACATGGAGCTTCGTAGAATAAGAATGGCCTCGAGAAGAAACAAGAAAAGCACAGCTATATTTGAATTTGTCACTCAAGTTAAGAAAGATAGTAAAACCTTCATCCACCCAGATGTCCAAATACAGAGGACCAAATGCAGGGGGGCAGAAGCCGCTTGACATCACTATTCCCCATCGACTACATAAGAACCAGAGTACCTCTAGGCATAACATTCATCACCCACTACATCCGAAGTATACCCTCCCGGAGTCGTTTCAAGACCTTACGACCGGACCATATTACTGCTGGGCGCATTGCACGCGTTGAGCGCCGCTGGGCATATCATCATCCTCATCGTATGCTTCAGCCTGCGCTTGTTGCTTTCTCCGCATCTCCTCTTCGATGTTGACGTCGTGCAATGTCGTTTCCTCACACTCATCCAGCTCCATGTCTGTCAGCTGCGACGCTGGCTTCTGCGGCAGCACGCTCTGCAGAGCCTTGACCTGCTCAGGGCTGAGAGACTCTGGGAAGTCCACAGTGAAGTGAATGTAGAGCTTCCCCTTCATGAAGGGCCTTTGGTACATTGGCATACCCTCATCGTTAATAGCCTTGAAAGAATCTGCAAGTGTGAAGTACGCAAAATTTAGCATTGGAAGGTCCGCAACTTAGGGTAAAATACAGCGCATGTGTTATTATGGATCATTTGCATACCAGGCTTGACAACTTCCCCAGGGTTTGACTTAATGAGGAGCTGCCTGCCATCCAGGTGAGTCAATACAAACTGGAAGCCACACAGAGCCTCGGTGAGAGAAAGGGTGTGCTCCACGAAGAGATCGTCGCCTTTTCTCTTAAATTTAGGATGCTCCTTTTGTTGGAGGATGAAAACAATGTCTCCTGTAGCTGTATCCGGCTGCACAGAAGCAATAAACGGAAAGTCCAATCAATGATGATTCAAATTGCGAAACCGGGCCAGTTAAAAGACTATCGAGTTGCAAATTAAAATTCAACTAATACATACAGCTTCATCTGCTTCACCAGGGAATGTAATCTTCTGTCCATTCTGCATACCCTTCTCAACAACAACTTCCAGCACCTTCTTTTCTGGGACAACCTTGTCTCCTTTGCACTGCGGGCAGCGATCCTTCTCATTAATGGTCTCTCCTGTGCCTTTACATTCATTGCAAGGTTGTTGCATCTGCTGGATCATGGATGGACCCAGCTGCCTAATGGTCACTTTCATACCAGTCCCTTGGCAACCAGGACATGTCATAGACGCACCAGACTTCGATCCTTTCCTGTAAATGATTTCCGTTAGCAACCCCACATGACCCTGACGCATGCCAAAGGCAGTGAAACAAACATTGCAACGCTTACCCATTGCACTTAATACATATCACATTCCTAGAGAGAGATAGCTTCTTTGTAGTCCCAAGATAGATATCCTCCAGAGACGCCTTCAAGGGATGAACCACGTCCTCCCCTCTTCTCTGTCTTCGTCCTCGGCTGCTTCCACCTGTTTACATGAAAGTTGCAACATTTAAGCATCTACAATTGACAAGACTCCCACTAAACAGGCTTTGACCACTAAAAGAGGCCTGCATCAGCCGGTGCCAATGAGCAAGTCATTACCTCCAAATCCACTTCCACCAAAGAAGGACGAGAAAATGTCGAATGGGTCATGCCCACCTCCACCACCGCCCATTCCCTCCTTGAGGGCATCTTCACCATATTGATCGTATATCTCACGTTTCTCAGGATCACTTAAAACCTCATATGCCTGCGCAAGCTCCTTGAACTGCAGTAGAAACACATAAAGCGTCAAGCTTTACTCCAACGAAGGAACAAATGACCACCATCACTCAAGAGACAGCTCCCCATACTTCGCTCAACGACAGCAAAATCAAATTCCTTCTCAACAACAAGTACTGCTTTTCAAGATACTTTAACCTCACTATGGGCAAATCACCACCACACAAGCTCAGCAAACCAGTTCTTCGCAAATTCAGCTGATATCTCATGGGGAAAAAAGCAAAATTCAAACCTCCACTAGAACGGCCCGCCTAATTCAGTCCCTGTTCCACACAAATCCTTCGTAACTTACCCAAGCAATTCAATCACAATGCCTAACATGAGCGCATCGAATATACTCAATCGCAATCCCAACCCCAACCCCCTCCTAACCTATCCTCGCGAACCAGCAACAAATTAATCGTCCGACTACAGAACCTCGCCGGAAACCGGCCAAAACCACGCCATCCGACAACCCAAAAAGATCGGCCGCCGGCGAGGACGGACGACGCAGATTCAGGACGGGGCACGGTGACGGTTACCTTCTCGGGATCGCCCCCCTTGTCCGGGTGGTTCTTGATGGCGGCCTTCCGGTACGCCTTCTTGAGGTCCTCCTGGGAGGCGTTCTTCGAGACTCCCAGGACCTCGTAGTACCGCGTGTTGTCGCTCTTCTTCGGCGCCCGCCCGAACATCTTGCCCCCCCTCCTTTCGCTCGGTCGCTCGGTCGGTCGGAGGTAACGGGATCCCGAATCGGCGGCGATCGGTCCACGGCGACGGTGCCGGCGCGGAGGAATCTAGAGAGAGAAACGATGAAGGAAGTGCTGCTGTGGCTGAGGTTGTAGAGAGAGACGGAAGGGGGGGGAGTTTATAGAGGGAAGGAAGGGCGGCTTCGTGGGAGATGCCAGGAACGAACGGTGGAGATTTCGCGGACGCGAGCTCGGGCCTCCTCCTCCTTCGTCCACGTCTCTGGAGTTTGACCCCCCGGGGAAGACTCTGGAGAGTCTTTTCTAGAACCTTCCTCCCCGCAGGGTGCACCACTAAGCAAGATATCAAAAGCATATTCGCCCCCCTCTCCGAATTTAAAGGAGCTCCTGGGTAAGAAGTCACCCAAAACTCGGTTTAAAATAATATAATTTCCTTTTTCGACAAAATATCAAAAAAAAAAAAATTCTTAGACTGGTGATAGATTTGTCACGAATTAATTTTTTACCCGCCAAAATTATTGAGTTAATTTTTTGACTACTTAAAAACCCAAACCGATACCTTTTTGAGAAATCTACACTTTTTAACTTCCTTTAAATTAGATTATAAAAAATTCCCAATAAGTCCCTAAAGTGGATTTTATTTTAAATAAGAACTTAACTTTCCAATCGATTAATGCCATTTTGGTCATTTATCTTTATTGAATTTTTTCTTTCTTTTTTCTTTTTTCTTCATTGATGGCCAGTCTCAAGCAATGGCCACTGTTAAAAAGGGTTGGGCTAGGGTAGCCCTTGCTAGCTCTAGGTGAAAGTTGCCTCGCTAGTGGCTAGTAGGGGTGTCAACGGTTCGGTTCGGTTCGATTTTTCTAAAAAACTGAACCCAATCCAACCGTTAAAAAAAACTTCTGAACCGAACCGAATGAAACCCGAACCAAATATGAACCTCGGTTCGGTTTTTCGATTTTTTGTTTTCAACTTTCAGCTTTCGGTTTTCGGATTTTTGCATTTGCATTTTTTTTTTTTTTTCGTTGTATATATTTTTCGTTTCCAAGAAATAAGCTCTTATCGGTATGTTGGTTCGGTTCGGTTCAATTAACCAATAAAAAAAATTCGATTTTTAATGAGAACCGAACCGAATGAAAACCGAACCGAAAAAATTGAATTTTTCAATTTGGTTTAATTTTTAGTTTGGTTTTTGCACCCCTAGTGTTTAGCAATAGACGGCCTTGCCCTAGGGGAGGTAGCCCTTAAAAGCCATAGGTAAGGGCTGCCCTCACCCACCTCAAGCAAGGCCGGCCCTCACCCAATGGCTGGCGAGGGTCTTGGGCCGTCATTGACACTTATCGAAAAGAAAAAGAAAAGAGAAAAGAGAAAATGAAATAAAAAATAATTTAAAATTAAATTATCTTTTGACGAAGATGCCATTGATCAGTTGGAATATTTAGTTAGTCAATGATTGGCAAGGTTAAAGTCTTATATAAAATTGTTATGATCACTTCAAGCCTTTATTTGAATTTGACATAACTACTTCAAGCCTTTATTTGACACAAGTTCTACTTCAAATGAGGGCACTTCAACTCTTTGTTTATAATTTTCCGTTTGATTAATACCACGAAAAATCACAAACCGATACACTTATGACAAATAAAAGGTAAAACCCTAAACTAATATATCCTTAGGGTGAGCATGTCCGGGTTGGGCCGGTCCACCACTAACCCCATAACCAACCCTTACAGTATTGGTCCTTAATTTTTGGAACTGAGAACCAACCCTATTGAGCCTTGGATCGAGGAATGGATCGACCCAATGGATTTGGTCCAGTTCTAGGGTCAACCCAGAATCAACTGAGGATCAACCGATAACTTTTTTGTTTCATTTTTTCTACTCCCTGGAAAGGCAACCTACCACATATTCATCGACAATGCCGCGTTGAACAGCCAAACTATAAATCCCAATATATATTCAACAAATTTAAGACAAGGCAACCATGAAAATTTCACACCTACTAAAAACAAAAAACCATAAAAACAATTAAGACCGCTCATAGAGATATGAGGCAAGATGAGAAGTTGAGCGGCAAGCAGGGAAGTTGTTTCTTTTGGTTTTGGCAAATTGAAGACTAAGAGGACAAAGAAAACATAAAAGAACAAGTATTTGAGGAGGATGCTGTGAGGAGTCGGTTAATGCTGTTTACGCCGTTTTGGATGTCGTGAGAAATCATTTAATACTATTGACGCCGTTTGACTTAGGGAATATACAAAAAAAAATTATAAATAATATTATATTATATATAATATATTTTGGATACATTATATATAATATATAGTCAGAGTAGGTTCAAGTTAGACCAATCATAAATTTTTAGGATCGAGAACCAACCCACGTAGTACTGGTCCAGGAATCTCAGAACCAATGACTAATCCATTCCCCTTAGAATCGGACCAAGACTTATAGGATTAGGCCAATCAAGGGTCAATCTAGAGTTAACCTTGGATTGATGCTCACCCCTAATGTATCCGTCAATTACCATGAATTACCTAACTTAACAATTTGATGATAAAATTTAATGAAAATTAACAGGTGATACACTTCTTACAAATGTACCAATTCGTAATTTTGTGAATAAAAAATGAATTTAAGATAATTTTATCATGGATATACATAACAAAATTTAGTAACATGAAATTAGCGACCGCATGGAAAAGGTAAAGGGAGACGTGTTTTAATAGCTTGATTTTCAAGTGATTTCGTGTGCATGAGAAGATTTCTCTCGAAAAATTATTTGAATATACATATGGGATGCTCACGACGAAACGTAACAACGTTTGACTTGCACCGAGACCGTGCGTACCCTAATCCACTACAATCAATCATCGGAGCTCATGTCCCAGCATTTCCCTGAAAAAAAAAAGAAAAAAGAAACTTTCACTGTGTATGTCATTCGCTTGTTTCTTAAGGATAACCTCTTGATACCGAAGACCGCAATTTCACATGAGTTAACGAACTTTATCTCGTCTTTTCCCTCTTTCGGTACGCGAGTGATCTCTCGGAATGTATTCAAAATGCCCGATTCACATGTATCAGATATGCTCGATTGAAAATACAAAATGAAAATTGTTTATTCATTGTTTCAAACGAAAGACATCGTGAATTGTGTTTACAATATCATAACATGTTTAGAAAGAGCCATTATATGATTGAAGTCCATCAAAATCTAACATGTTGTCCATCAAATTCAGGTATCCATACTATCGACTAAGATGTCCTTACCATTTTCATGATTCCTCGAAAAACTAAGAGTCCGTTTGGTAACACTTATGTTCGAGAAACAATTTCTTATCATAAATAGTTTTTTTTTCTATTTCTACTCCTCGGAACAATTTCTTAATAAAAGAAAGCGTTTAGTAACTACAAAAAATTTATATTCTTTGAATGAAAAACATAATAAGAAGGCATTTGATACAATTCACAAATTTTTTTGTAATGTGAATTTCTTTTAATTTTTTTCTTATTGTTTCTTACCGTTGCCGACCACCGCCACCGACGACCATCGAGCTAGCCCCAATTGGTAGTTGACCACGATGGTCGGTGGCAGTGAGCGGCGATTGGTGTCTTCGGCGGTCATCAATGGTTAGGGTGGGTAGCAATGGTAATTAGCGGTGGTAGTCAGTTGGCCAGCCAAAGGGCAACGACGTTGACGGTCATCGGCGGTAGCGATGATGGCGGTGAGAACGAGGGTGATGACGGGCCGCAGCGACGATCGGAGGTTGGCGGTGGCAGTCAATGGTTGGCGGTCGACCAGCAGGCGGTGGCCAACCCACCGGCGGTTGCGGCCGGCGCTGCGGTTGGCCGACGGGCAATAGGTGGCGAGCGGCCAACGACCAACGGCGAGCGGCGATCTGTTGGGTGGCAAGCGGCAGTCGGTGATTGGTCGGCGATAGCGACGACCGAACAGCAAGCACGGTAGCTAAGGGCGAAGGGCAACAAAGAAAAAAAGAAGAAGAACAAAATAACTTATTTCTATAAATTGTTCTCAGGAATAAAAGTTTACTTTTTTTTTAATTTTAAGGGAAAATCTCAAATAAGAACTCAAAGTGAGCCTATTTTCTCAAATAAGGACCCGAAGTGGCCGTAGTCCCAAATAAGGACCCGAAGTGGCTAACAAGTCTCAAATAAGGACTTGAACCCACCGGCCGGTGAGCGTGTGACATTTCTAGTGACCGGAATATGGGCAATTTTGTCCACAAAAAATATAGATATAAATTAACAAATCCTAAAAACAAAACCCCCCAAACTCTTCATGTTCTTTTGACCTAAAAAAAACTCACTTCTCTTCATCTTCTCCATTCTTTGTCCTCTCTCGCTTGGAGCATTGAAATTTTCTGTTGATGGAACACGAATTGAAACACAACAAGAAACTCCTACCTTTGTTTCTTCACATCTTCTTTTGTTTTTTGTCTTCGTTTCTTTCCAACGAAGAAGACAAATCTCGAGTAAAGCCACCTTTTCGTTATTGAAACACTCGTGTGTAACACGAGGGCCTCGATTCTTCATTATCTTTTCCTAGGTTCGCGATACACTTTGATTTACACTCCCGTTCAACCAAGGTTAGTTTCGTTCAAATTGGTGCAATCGATCCTTCGTTCATTCAAAGTGGTTGTAACTTGTCGAAGCAACATGTCGACAAGGCACGGGCATGTGGTGGAATATCACACAGATGGCAGCAAGGATGGTGATGGTAGGACAAATTATTTTCTTTTATTGTGTTCTTTTTGCTTGTTTTGTCAGATTTCTAAGTTAATGTCTCTTTTGTCTGAAAAAATGCATATGAGTTGTGTCCACTATGGATTTTTAATTAGGTATTACTACAGTTGGGGTCCTACATGTTGTGATGGTGGTCTGCAATTTTTTAATACTCTCTTTTTGTTTTTTTTTTTTTGTTTATATTTTGTCGTTGATGGTCGGAGCTCACGGCTTGTCATGGAATTTAAAAGCCCACATAGATTCTCACAGGGAAAGTAGATAGACATTTAAAAAAAAAGCTATAATTACTCTGATATGGGTTCTCTGATGGAAAGTATTTAGAGGAGGAAATTTGGTGGAAGCACATTGAGACAAAATCAATTTGAGTCTACGTGTGCATGAGTTTACAATCAGAGCATGGGGGCGTCTTGTTTCCAATAATTTTTGTGCGCACTAGTTATTAGGAACTGGAGGTGTCTTGTTTTCTGCAGTTTTTGTGCACTATAATGGACGTAACTTCTAAAGTAGCAATTTGTTAGATTACTTGTTAGAAGTTCTTCTTCCCAAGTTATTAAGATGGGACATCAGAGGAATCCCTTGCTGTCATGCTGTGGCAGCTCTTGTATACATGAGAGAAGAGCCTGAAAAATGGGTTCACACAAGTTTTAGTAAGGAAACATTCATGCAAACTTATAGCCATGTTGTGCATGTTGTAGATTCTATGGACACATGGCCTGCTAGAGAGCCATTACTTCCACCATATGTGCCCAAGCAAGTTGGTAGAAAGAAGAAACAAAGAACAAAATCAGTGAATGAAACAACTAATAAAAATTTGAAGAGAAGAAAGAAGAAAGTTGTGCAAGAGCCCGGGGGAACAAAGTTGAAGAGACAAACTACTACATCACTTGTGGGAAATGTGGCGGCATAGGCCATAACATGTATCATTACAATAATCCATCAATAGTATCGATGGCAGCGGCAACGACAACAATAGCATTAGCATCTTCAGCCCCTTTAGCCCCATCAGAATCACACCTGAGATAGTTGAATTTCTTGCTTCAACTTTTGGTAACATCTCAAGCTCGTCAACATGTATAGGAAGGACAAAGATGCAGGTATCCATTTGCCCTTGACTTTGTCCTAGAAGTGTTCTTATTTGCACTTTACTTCTTTTGACTAATTAATTTATCTTTTGATTCAATTGTAGGTAAAGAGGAGGATGTAAGGATCTCAACTTGAAAGTGGTGGAAGACAAGCAATTTTTTTTTGGAGAAACGCAAGACCAACAACACAATTTCTCTTCTTGTTAGTTGATATGGATGGGTCTATTTTGGTCTATTAGGGAGCATTTTAAAGTATAAATATGTATAAGTCTACTTCGTTAGGAAGATTTCTTTTGTGGTATATTTCTTTTTTCCATCATACTGGCCGTATTTCGTGGTCTTCAAGGAGGACCACACATCCACACAATAGCTGGTTTGTTCAGTTTGCACAAGTACCCTTTAATGCCCATTGACTTGATCAATGCTTTGAACAAATGGTTGCTCTTGGTTGCTCTTGAACTTGTTTGCTATACATTCTCAGGCTAATCATGCCATCTAAATTACATTATGAAATACGTCTTCTGTCGTATGATGTCTCATATTGTAACTCATCTAAGAAGAATCGTCTATCATACTACAGAACAGATTGAGTTGCTACGCCCTTAATGAATAGACTAAATCGTTGACCGTGTAGTTGATGTTTTATTTCTCAAGTTTGTTTGAATTTATTTTTTCGGGCCATCACTTTTGAAGCTAGAGGGTTACCCCACTATTACTGCCATGCCCTCTCATTCGATGGTCCTATGTAGATTTTGAGACCCTTTCAATTGATGATTTGTGTTTTGACCAAAAAAGGAATTGATGATTTGTACCCTCTTGTAATGGTACTTTCCTTTTTAATCTCGTATATATTTCTCTTTCATAGGTTAGTCTCGTGGTTGATGTATCTAAGTTTTATGTTCCTGATATCTATGATGCTTTTTCCCTTTGCTGCATATCTATCAATTTGATAGAATTATGGAATCTATTGATATCATTTGACTCCATTTAGCGTGCTGGAAGCACGACTTCCTTGTTGCTTGAACTTTGGCTAAACTGGGTTCCCAAACTCAAATTGAAGTAATACCCCTGGCTATGTTTTTCCAAGTTAGAAATACCATTATGTTCTTAGAGAATCAGTCAAAGCTCATCAGTCAATTGACGCGAGTTTCTCTGCCCACTGAACTTGATCTATCAATGGCCATTTAGACATCACATCCAAATGCTTTAGACAGCATAATTTTGTACCTTTTTCATTTTTTCGTACATCCCTTGCATCATGTATGAAGTCAAAGCCTTGCATGATAATCATTTAATTGTAGAAGATAGACTATGTCACTAGACTGGGCTGTTTCGAGGAATATTTTGATATTAATGCTTCATCATCTTATTATATAAGACTCATCACCATAGCATAAATAAACTTCTCTATCCATTGAAGCCCAAAAAATGCAGGTGTATAACTTGAGTTTCTCAGTTAACATGTTCTCATAGTGCAATAAAGAAAGAGAGAATTTCAAATTCCCATCTTTACAGTATCCTTTTTAGTTTCAGATAGGGAGATCACAATACAGACTTTCTTGACATCGAAATTTGTATCTGCAGCAGCACTTCTACATCATAATTGATTTTGTACCACACTAATCCATGATTTGTCCCTTAGTTCTTGTACTTCATTGCTATTTTCTCGAACTCGATTGTAGGAAATTGCTTTGCATACTCCTCGACATTGTGGCGAAGTTTAGGACCCGATTGTAGCAATCTCTAATTGAAAGTGAGGGGAAGACTGCATTGTGGCCAGGAAGTCTTTCAACTTTATTCCTGCTAGACAAAAAATTTTAACATCAAATAAAGAAAGTGTGAACAAAAAAGAGGAAGTAGTAGAGAAAAAGCATTAAGCATGCTTGAATGCATGAGGCGATTTGAACCATCTATAATTGGCAGAGAAATTTTTTTTTATGGTAGAACCATTCACCTTTGGTTACGACCTTGATTTTCACTACCCAACTGACGACAACATCAAAGAACTTAGCTACTTCCACAAAGTCCTCTTCAACAAGAAAGCAACGAGATGGACAAATTCATAAGTAACCAACATAAAAACCCTGAACTTGAAAGCACAATCTAGTCCATAAGAAGCCTCTACCATCAGGAGCCATGGCAGATACATCTCCTATAACACATAATATGAATAGATTCCATCACCTTTTCAACTCTGGAACCATCAATTCCCTGCAGAGATTTGAAAGCAAAAAAGAGGGATAAATTGGTTCCTATTTTTGATGGGTAAATGGTAGTACAATTAAAGTGCCTGCATTACCTACAAGTAAATGGTAGATGAACTATAAGATTTGTGTAAGTTCTTCAAGGTATATCTAGCAAACTCGTAGAAAGGAGAGAATGTGAAGTTTTTGCATTACCTTTTTCTTCAAGTTCACTAAAATCGAATTATTTTTAGTCCCCCCGGAAACAAGTTCAATAAAAAAAAAGGAAACAGAGGTAAGAAAGTAATACAGAGTATTCCACAAACATCTCAATCTCGAGCACAATTCGAATCCACTTCCACAGACCCAACCAAGAGACAGAGAACATCTCCATCTCGAGTACCCACATCTCGGGCACAATTCAAATCCACTTCCACGGACCCAACCATGAGACAAAGAACATCTCCATCTCGAGTACCCACATCTCGGGCACAATTCGAATCCACTTCCACGGACCCAACTGAGAGAGGGAGGCAGGGAGGGAGGGCACGTACCTATGGAACTCAGGGAGCCAGGATCTTGCTCCATTAATAGAGAATTTGAGTTCTCCAAATGAGAGGGGACAAAGAACGTAAAAGATGAAGAGTAGAAGAAGAAGAACGTGAAGAGTTTTGGGGTTTTGTTTTTAGGGTTTGTTAATTTCTATCTATATTTTTTTGGGACAAAATTGCTCATATTCCGACCACCGGAAATGTCACACACTCGCCGGCCGGCGGGTTCAGGTCCTTATTTGGGACAACGATCACTTTGGGTCCTTATTTGAGAAAGTAGGCTCACTTTGAGTCTTTATTTGAGATTTTCTCTATTTTTAATTTATGTTCCAAATCTATTTTCCAGCCACATTTCTTTTCTAGGGAATAGAAAAATTAATTGACGTTACCAAATGGATTTCTCTTCTTCTTCTTTTTTTCTTTTTTTTCAGGGGAACAAAAGAACATAAATTTGTAGGAATAAAAATATTACCAAACATACCCTAAGTGATTTTTATGTGTAGTTACCACATTACCATTTTAAGATTGGAAAATGTATTGTTACCAAGTAGTTTCCTTTGAGTGGGTAAATTCCTGATAAAGTAGGGCGTGTTATCTAATTATTATTATTTTTTGCCATAAAAATTAGCAGACATGTGTAGCGTAACTAGTTTAAATAAGATATAAGTGCATTGGAAATCATAAATTTTGTTACAAAAGTGTAATTAAATAATAAAATTTATAAAAAGTATAATCAAATTCTAAAAATTATCAAATTAGTTCAGTCAAACTATTCTGTTAACTTCGTCAAACTTTGTTGACAGAAAATGCTGAAGTAGGATTTTCTCTATTCAATTTGGCATTAAGGTAATTAAGATATTTAAATGACATCATTTTGATTAAAATCTCAATTTTTAGCCTACAATCTAAGTTAAATTATATTAAAAAACAAGAAAGTTAATTTTAAAAAAAAAAAAAAAACAATAGTCTTGCCTCCTGTGACCGTCGCCCCATCACCAAGGGAGGAGGTGGCGGCCATAGGCGAAGGGTCTGGTTTTTTCTCTCTCTTTTTATGTTTATTTTTTAACTTTTAGCCTTTTTTTGGTTTGTCTTTTTTTTTTTTTTTGGAATAACTTTTGGATATTTTAACCTAATTTAATTAATATTTCGTTTAAAAATTAGGATTTGAATTGAAATGATATCATTTTAGTGTTTTATTTAACCTTAATCCACATAGTAGAGAGAAGGTATTGAAATAAATTATGTCAATATTTTCCGTTAGTCAAATTGAACATAATTAATGGAAGCACGTAATTTCACAAATTTAATAAGTTTTAGGAGTTGGTGGCATCTTTTGTAAGTTTTAAAACTCAAATATCTTTCATGATAAATTTTAGGACTTCCGGTGCTCTTATTCATTTAAGTAAAAAGATTTATGGATTGACTCGCGCATAAAGATATTTTCATGTAATTCATGACTCGTTTTTTTTTAATTAAGTAAAAGCGTGGAAATTAAATATATTATCCAAATGTTTAAAAAATAACGAAAAAAATCATATGAATTTAAGGGCATGTTTGGTAATCATCCAAATAATGCCTGATTTTGATTTTTTGTTCCCGGGAGCAGTTTGGGAATAGAATTGTGTTTGGTAAAATTTTTGTTCCCGGGAATAAATTTCCATTTTTTTGTTCCCAAAAGTAGATTTGGAACAGAATCAAGAATAAAAAAAAAAGTTGATTCTTGTTCTCGAGAACAAATCTAAAAATCAAGCCCATATTCTCTTATTTTTCCATTTTCTCTTCTTCTTCTTCATTTTTCTTCTTCTTCATCTACCACCGTCGTCCGCCGTCTATCGCCCACCGCCGTCGATCGCCGGCAACCGGTCCGGCGAGCTCGCCGGAGGTTCGCCAAGCGGGCCTCCCCCAACCCCAACAAGGGCTACCTAGCCATCGGCGAGCCTTGCCCAGCTACCGGTGAGGCTCGGCCAACGAGGGTTGACGACGCTCTAGTGAGGTCGTTGACCCTCGCCCCCGGGCCGCCGGTCCACTTGAAGAAGAAGAAGAAGAACAGGAGAGAGAAAGGAAAAAGAAAAAAATTATTTAAAAATTAAAAGAAATTGATTTGGAAATCAATGAACACGGTATCAAATGTAATTGATTCGGAATCATAATTTTTTGAATGATTACCAAACGGCTTAAAATCTTTAGAAATTGTTCCGAGGGTAATTAAAAAAATCATTCTCGCTTAGAATTTATTCCCGAAAACAAAATCGTTACCAAACGTAGTAAGTGTCAATATTTATAAGTCGTGGTAGCTCAAGATTTGTCGAAGGTGGTCTTGAACTCAGCCCAAAATTTCTTGAAGCGTCGATGACTGCTGGACTGAAAGATCGTTGAAATTGCTACTGGGTCTTGCTTGGAGGCTGCAAAGGTCGTCGAAGGCCGATGTGTCGTTGTAGCGGAGACTAATAAAACTGCAGAATTATTGCTGGAACTCGCCCGGAAACCTGCAAGACATAACAAACACCAAAGCTTCGTGGGATCGACCTTCGCCATGCGGAAATTGCGGGTGTTGATGGTGGCGACGCCCACGGTGGACGTAATTTATCGAGATTGGAACTCGCGTTGAGGATCTCCGTGAAGATGCTAAAGTTGTTGAAGAATTTGCAAGCGTAATGAGCCCAGTGTGTTTTTGGCTTCTCCCCTAGAAGTTTTCTTCTTGGTTAGTGGGTAGTCAAGAGAAAATAAATAAAAAGACTCAAATTGGAGACATGAATCTGAAGCGATTCATGGGATCACGGCGGTAGAGGCCTGAAGGCATGAATTTCGTGAGAAGAAAGTCTCTGCCCGTTTTCAATTATTCTTCACTCGACGCTTCTCTTATCTCCATGTGATGTACTTCTTAGCGTGAGCCCACTCTACCTCTCTTCATGCAGCTGCTCTGTCTCTCTCAAACGTGTGTTTCTCTATATGCCGTGAGATTATTCTGTGCTCCCCTCAATGTGGCCGTGTATGGAATTGTGTGGCCTCTTTTTATTGTACGCGCACAACACATTATATAGGAGAGGGAATTAAATTTTGGTGAAATATTTCACTCCCGATTTCTTTTGCGCATAATCCCATAAATATATCCTTCGCACCCCCGCGCATGTGATATTCCCTTTTGTATTTTTCAAATATTCCATCCAAAATTTCTTTTCTACCCAAGAATATACCCATTGGTGTATATTACCCTGCGCATATATGAAAAATCCTATCGGAATATGCTCGCCGTCGGTCCAATGCTAAATGCAAAAATACAAATTAAAAATAAATGCGCCTAAAACTATATGCTATGCAATTAACTATTTTTTTTCAGGGATAAAATTAATCCCTAATTTTTTAATGCAATAAATGACTAAACGGGTCGTCAAAATTTAAGTGTCAACATCATGACTCATTTTTTTTAATTAAGTAAAAGCGTGGAAATTAAATATATTATCCAAATGTTTAAGAAATAACAAAAAAATCATATGAATTTAAGGCTGTTTGGTAACCATTCAAATCCAAATAATGCCCGATTTTGATTTTTTGTTCCCGGGAGTAGTTTGGGAACAAAATCGTGCTTGGTAAAATTTTTGTTCTCGGGAACAAATTTCTATTTTTTTGTTTAAAAGTAGATTTGGAATAAAATCAAAAAAAAAAAAAGTTGATTTTTGTTAGAAACAAATCTAAAAATCAAGCCCATATTCTCTTATTTTTCCATTTTCTCTTCTTCTTCTTCATTTTTCTTCTTCTTCATCTACCATCGTCGTCCGCCGTCGTCGCCCACCGCCATCGATCGCGAGGCAACCGGTCCGGCGAGCTCGCCGGAGGTTCGCCAAACGGGCCTCCCCCAACCCCGACAAGGGCTACCAGCCATTGGCGAGCCTCGCCTAGGCTGGCTGGTGAGGCTCGGCCGATGAGGGTTGCGACGCTCGGTGAGGTCGTCGACCCTCGACGGCGGTCGCCCGTCCACTTGAAAAAGAAGAAGAAGAACAGGAGAGAGAAAGGAAAAAAAAAAAGAAAAGAAAAAAAGTAAAAAAGAAAAAATTATTTAAAAATTAAAAGAAATTGATTTGGAAATCGATGAACACGGTATCAAATGCATTTATTCCGGAATCAT
Source organism: Eucalyptus marginata (assembly GCA_014182565.1). Classification (NCBI taxonomy): domain Eukaryota; kingdom Viridiplantae; phylum Streptophyta; class Magnoliopsida; order Myrtales; family Myrtaceae; genus Eucalyptus; species Eucalyptus marginata. The sequence continues at coordinate 5,491,755 of CM024594.1, read as the reverse complement.
AATTTTTGACAATTATCAAACGGTTTAAAATCTTTAGAAATTGTCTCTGGGAATAAAATAAAAAAATTATTTCCGATTAAAATTTATTTCCGAAAACGAGAATCGTTACCAAACGTGCCATAAGTGTCGATATTTATAAGTCGTGGAAGGTCAAGATTTGTCGAGTTAAAAACGTTCAAAGGGCTGTCTGCCTTACCTTAGATTAAAACAAAAATAAGAAAAGGAAGATCCGTCTCTCAATTTGGCAATTTCTGTTTTTCGACGGAAAAAGCGGAAACACGGTCGCTTTATTCATTATTGACTCGTTGAATTAATTAATGCCCCCGCAATTATTAAAGTCCCGGGGTCCCCCCAACCACACAAATTCCGGAGCCTAATTTATTTCGAGCCTCTAACCTCCCTCCAAAACAAAACAAAAAAGAAAAAGCGAACCAAACAAAAAGGTCAAAAAAGAAAAAAAAAAAAAGAAAAAAAGCCGATTGTTGATTTTTCACCTGAGGAGCCGAAGACCCGACCCGCGCTAACGTGCGCCCCTCGCCCCCACCGCCCACGTGGCCGCCGCCGAGTCGGGCAACCCAACGGCGCGGACGCGACGTGACGGCGACCGCTCACCCCTCGGTGCCGTCGCCGCCGGCGCACGTTAGCCGGCGCCGCCGCTCCCCTCTCTCTCTCTCTATCTGCGGTGCCGGCGATTTTCTACTCCACCGCCACCTAACGCGGATTCGGAAATTATTCTGTCGCTCCCTTTTAGAGATAGAGAGAGAGAGAGAGAGAGAAAGAGGGATCGTGGCGTTATTTGTTATTTGACTTTTCCGACTGATTGATAGATCAGACGGCCCGAAAGGCATCTTCCTTCCTCCCCACCTCCCCTCTCTCTCTCTATCTCCATCGGACTGCTGTTACTCTCTTTCTCTCTCTTACCTGCTGCTCGTTCCGCGACGTCCGCGTCTACTCCAGGTGAAAATTCCGAGCCTCCTCTCGCCGAGCTCGCGATCTGCCGATCCGCATTGTTTCCACGCTCAATTCCGCCCTCGATCGCTAGTCATTTTGTTGCTGCATTTCGGCGTCGGCGTCGGCTCCGGCGACGGCGGCCCGGCCTGACTTCCGCTCCCGTCGGATTTTGCCGTCGTTGGGGCGCTTTCGGTTGTTGCGATTGCTGTAGTTGCCCGGAAAACCTCGCTTAGGTGGTGTTTGAGCTTGAATTTCGCGCGAGATTGTCGGCTCTGGGGCTCTTGCCGGCGCTGAGATAGGCCGTTCGCGTTGAGGAGCTCGTTCCGTGAAGTTCTGCTCGTAATTGGTTGGTTTTGTGCAGAGCTGCAGTCGGATTTTGCTCTCATTTGGATTTTTGACGAGAGATGTGGAAAAAGACGTGATTTTTATCTTCCCAATTCAGTGTTAATTTGTAGTTTTTCTTGAGTGTTATTTCTTTACTTGAAGACTGCTTCTTGCCTAGTTAGCGTCTTGACCGTTTTTTCACCTGGGTCGTGGAGGGGAAATAGAGCAAATAAAGTATTCATCCCACCGCACACGAAGAGCAGAAGGTGTTCATCCCACTACAGTAAAGCCCACTAAGCATTCGTCCCATTAAGTGCATCTAAGGTTCCGTAATACTGTTCATGGTCTGACGAAGTTTAGTAGTTGGATAGGTACGTTTCAGCTGAGGATACCATCGCATGCAAAAGCAATGTTGTCATCATTTTGTCAACATCGGAGGGAGTAGCTCCTTTTTCTCACATTAATGGGCTTAGTAATGGCATGAGATAGAAAGCAGTTGACCTGTGATCATAGTGGTGATTTACGAGCTCCTGAATTATCATCATGGTTTTGTGCCTCTTGGTTATGCTTATTGATAGGCTAATTAGCTCAAGTCAAGGAAAGTTCTATATTGAACAATAGAAAATGCTTACCTGTGGATAACTTGCTCATGCCTAACTTGGTCTTGGCTTGAGTGGACATTTTCTAGTTTAGAAACTTGGATTAGTGTCGGCTTTGACTTGCTTTCCATGTTCTATGCAGTTGCAAAAAAAAATGTGAACCAATACAATCTCAGAACTTATTGATGAATTTAAATCTCCTCCCACAACATCACCGTCTTGGGAATGCAGCTTGCATTTTTTTCTTCATGTGAATTACTTCCAGTCATTGTGTTTTAACTCATCCTGCTCAATTCACAGTAACGGGCATCCCTTATATTTGTGTTATTCTTCTGTTTTCATGTTTAGTTATTATGAAATACACCCAGTCAATAATTTCACACTAAAGATTTTGCATTTTCTCCACCAGGTTGGCATTGGCTGAGTGGGGCTTACTCACAGTATGGGTGTCTCAGGGAAATGGATTAAAGCCTTGGTTGGCTTTAAGAAGTCAGAAAAATCACCTGCTTCTGAGAGCAATGAAAATGTGAGCATTTGTTTCATATTTCCCTCTACAAAATGTTTCCGTCCTCACGATTTCCTTCGAGTTGGACAATAAATATACCAGTCTTCACTGAAGTCGCTTATTGTTCTTCTCCCAGTCATTTTCCTCGGTAGCTGCTTTTGAATTCGCGCATCATTATCAACTAATAGTTTTGTATGAAGGGCGAGTCAGGTTAAGTACATTTCAAACTAGAGATGTACCTTCTTTCCTCTACTGACCTTACTACTGACATGACTTTCCAAATAAAAGTGGTTCGCATTCCTGTTATTGTACAATTACCTCATTGTTTTAAAAAAAATAGGATCTAGACTTTGCATTCATTTCATTGAACAAATCGGTTGAGATGTTTAGCACCCAGAATTCTAGTTGAGTATGGGCTAAAAAATGTCTCAATCATTGCGGGGAATCTGCAAAGTTAGTTTGGGGTTTCGTATCCCTATTATTGTACAGTTACCTCATTGATTGAGAAAAAATGGGATCTATACTTTGCATATATTTGATTGACTGAATTAGCTAAGATGTTTGGCACAAAGAATGCTAGTTGAGTGTGGGCTCAATATGTCTGAATCATTGCGGGCAATCTGCAAAGATAGTTTGGGGTTTCCTATTCTTCTTTTGTAATTTGTACTCATTCCTCAAGTTTCTCAAGTAAATTTCTTAACGGTGCAAATTGTGGACAACCAACTCTGTCATCCTTCTTCGTCAATAATGCCGTTTCTGGTTTGCCCAACAAAGTAGACAAATATAGACTCCAAGTCAATCCTGAGTATCATTTAGGCTGTATCGTAATATTGACTTGGATAGTGATACTGGCATACTACTTGTCAATGGTTTAGAATGAATCAGACAAATGGCAGACAAAAGGGTTGTGGTGGGATGGGGCTGAATCTGCCCACAGTGGCGCTCAGGTGCACCTAAGACCATCTTGTACATCTTATGGTTGTATCACTGACAACCTCTTAGGAGTAGCCAAAATCCTTGCAATAAAAGAAGCAAAGAAGATTGATATATACTATTCCTTGCCCATTTTTTACAGCTGGCAGCAAACATGCTTCTAACCCTCTCCCCCTCACCCTCACTACTTCAAACTCTTGCTGAGTCACCCCTCATGTGGTAAATGCAAATATGAGTCTTTAGCTGAAAAAAGGAACGTTTTCCAATTCCTCTTCCATTTGCAATGGCTCCGTGGGTTTGATTTGGTTACATTTATTGCTTTTATATTGATGGTCAATGTGTTCAAGCTGTAATTCAAAACTCCCTAGTCAGTCATCCACATATGATAGCCTCCGGCACTAGTCTTTACTTCTCTTTCACAAAAGGAAGCATGTGATGTTGCAATTATTAACTGTGTGGCTTTTGCAGTTAATAATAGCTCAATCTTGTCAACGGTAAACCACTGTGTGTCCATTTTGGCAGTTATTTGCATCACACTACTGATTGCTTTATCTATGCCATGGATCAGCTATGAAGGCTGCTCATATTCTTCCAATTGCAAGATTTGTCTGGCCAAATAAGATTGTCACTCTAGTGGTCTACGTGTAAATCTTTATTTCTCTGGTTATATTATCTAGCTTGTAGAGTCAGCTTTACGATGATCCTTTGGGGTTTCAGACCATCTGGCTGATGAAGAACTCGAGGAATCCTTTCTTTGCTTGAAATGTTTTAGTGAATGTTAAAGGATGATGGATCCGGGGAGTCTTACTCAATCTAATATATTACTGTCTACAGAAAAGTTCAGGTAGTAAGTCTCATCACCGGAGAAAGCATTCAGTTGAGATAGACAGCTATAAACTTGAAGATGCGTTTGATTGCAATTCTGCTGGCAATGTTGATGATAGCAAAATTCCGGATGCTGCTGGAACCCCTTCGACTTCTGTTCAAGTACAAGAAGCAACTCATGATCAGCAAATTGCGAGAGAAGAGTGGGCTGCTATACGTATCCAAACAGCTTTTCGAGGATTTCTGGTATTGGTGCTTTCACCATTTGCAGCATTTATAGTTTGTTGAAACATAGTTGTACAAGCCTTGGGTCTATGATGTGCTCTTACCTGTCCTTCCTACCTATTTTTACTAAACCAATCTGGACTGCATGCTTGTTTCCATACTTATTTTGGTAATCAGATGAACAATGGTATGAAAACACAAATTTTGAATCTTAGAGCTTGTTGTGCAATTAACTTGGTTTTTTTGCAATGGCAGATGAGCAAGTTCATCTTTGTGAATTGTGAACTATAATTTAAATGGAAGTTATCTTTTGTTAGCGAGGCTGATTATGCTGCAATCAACTCAGAAATAGTAATAAAAATACTACCTTTAGCAGCTGCCTCGCTTTGGACAACACCTGTAGTCTCAGATTCTTCTCAGTTCACTATTTGAGTTATTTATTATTGGCTCAATGACTATGATAAAGTCGATGATGGTGGAAGTCTTGAGGTTTAATATATGTAACTTGTGTAGCTATGAGAGTTATGTTAAGGCTTCAATTTGTTATTTTGAAAAAAAAGAAGAAAGAAGAAAAGTCCCATATCCTATCCTTCATGCCTCTGTAGAGCATAGAGCATCACTATTTTTCGGCTCTCTTTCATTGTTTTAGATTAGCACTGATCAAGTAGTCTGTCTTGTATACACAATTAGGCTAGAAGGGCCCTACGGGCTTTGAAGGGATTGGTGAGGCTTCAAGCCCTGGTCAGGGGCCATGCTGTGAGAAAGCAAGCTGCGATAACTCTGCGATGCATGCAAGCACTAGTGAGAGTTCAGGCTCGTGTTCGAGCAAGACGTGTTCGTTTAGCATTGGAAAGTCAAACAGTACAGCAGAAACTTCAGCAGCAACTTGTAAATGAGGCCCGTGTTCGTGAAATTGAAGTAAGTTCATCAGTTCTTGTTTTCGAGACATAGCAATTCGTGAAACAAATATCCTTTTCTCTTCAAATTTTTATGTGAAGTAGATCCAACTAATCTTATTGGATGCAAAACAAACGAGAGCCTGCATGTGTAAGATCATCCCTTGGCAGCATATCAAGTAGAAAACAGCTACCTGACAACAGGCTGAGTTTATATGCACGATGATTGTTTAGTGACCTGAAATAGGGAGGCTGCTCTGATTAATATAAAACCAGAAAGCAGCATATATAAAACGAAAATGTACCTTTTCTGTGACTGGGAGATGAAATCTGTTATACATGTTTCTGCTGAGTTGCATTTTAGTCTATCTTTTTGAGTAAAAAAATTGAAAATTGTCGATTGACATCACGAATAAATGGCAGAATAATAGCCTGAGAGCCATCTAGTATAAAAAGCTAAATAGGTGGAAATCTCTTGGCAATGCTTACATCACAAGAGTAAAGTGATGCAGTTTTGTGCTAAACCAATCTGTGATTGTGTTCCTGCTGTAATGTCCCCTACCAAGTGCTTTAGTTAGTTCTGTCTGCAAGTGCAGGAAGGATGGTGTGATAGCGTCGGTTCTGTTGAACAAATCCAATCCAAATTACTGAAGAGACAAGAGGCTGCAGCTAAGCGGGAAAGAGCAATGGCATATGCTCTAGCTCATCAGGTGATGACATTGGCAACCTTGATGGATTTATGAAGGACTAATTTGGTTAAATGCGTTGAATACAAAGGCATGGAACAATGCAAAGCAATATAGAATTTGGAAATAAGTTGGATGTCTAAACATGCTATCAGAACCATGCTCTTGACTAGGTCTATCCTGCAAATTCCTTTTGATGCTGTTATTTCAACATTTGCCATATATATGACTATGCGTGGACATCTATCATGGATGATACATGTGACAAACATGTAGATATTCTCGATAAATTAAAACACATCTATATTATTGTCCCTACCCAGACACCCTAAGCATAGGTTGCATCTCATGAGATGGCTGTTCGGAAGTACTGTGCTTTTGCATTCATGAGATCTCATAACTTTTGTTTTGAAACACGTGCACTACTTCCCCCATGTAGATAACCCTGTGGGTGGTGGCTTCTCATGAGGTCAATGAGACAGCATGAGAGCAGCCATAAATCTATGCAGTAGCACCCTTTTTTAACGAGTTTTGCATAATCTCGAGCTATAAAGCTGTTGATTCGTTTTTAGCAGTGTAATTGCCTAAAATTGGCCAAACTATGACGACAGCAACATGCCCTTTCTTTTCTAATGAGTCCTCAGAGAAAACTTACCAGGAGTTTACAAGTGCACGTGTAAGTTTTGGTCAGTCTCGTGGACTGCTGATATCCATCAAAGGTTTTTTTGTTCACGAGCTAATTCAATGTTTAGCTTCTCAGGGTAGCTTGTAGTCTGCTTCTCATCTGCTGAATGTATCCAGTCTGTGCACCCTATAATGTGAAACCAAAGCTTGGCTTGCTTGAATTCCTATATGTTGTGGCTGTACTAATTTGAACTCTACAGCATCTAATAAATGTGTTTTGGAAAGACATGGATGATCTTGCTGGCTGACTTTGAACTGCCTATTCAGTTCAAGCGCAATGCCACCTGGAGCTTACATGCGTGGAGACACTAGAATAAGCATTAGCACAATCTCAGGCATCTGAAAACATGGGAAGATTGTTTTTAAGAAGTGGAGGGCCTTTTGCTTTTATCATAAGATAGGAAATTTGTTGCTTGTGTAATGGAATTGTTAATGCTTTTTGTCGTGTAGTGGCAAGCTGGATCGAGGCAGCTGGCCCTGCCTGCAGGTTTTGAACCTGATAAAAGCAGTTGGGGTTGGAACTGGTTGGAGAGATGGATGGCTGTTCGACCTTGGGAAAATCGCTTTCTGGACATCAATCTCAAAGATGGTGTTATGATTCGGGAGGAGGGTTCAGATGAGGGTAAGAATGGCATCAGAACCCTGATAAAATCCGCTGCGAAGAAGCCGACAGTATCTAATCTCTCAATCCAGAGAACAGGCCCTTCTCAATCTGATGGTTGTGGTAGTTCGCCAAATGACTCAACCAGTACACCTGAGGTGACTCAAACGGTCTCTTCCAAGCCAAAGCCAAAGCAAGTGACTCAGAATGCACTTGAAGAAGCCAACCAGAGACCTGGTGTTGGTACAAGATCACACAGCAATCCTAAGGAAAGATCCACACAACCTGATAAACAGGCAAAGAAGCGACTGTCTCTGCCCAATAACGGTGAGTTCTGTCATACTTCTTTAAGTTCTGCACGTTGTTGTCCTATTGGCTTCATGCTAGTTTACAGTTAATCAGACTGCTTTTCCAATCAATTACCAGTTGAGAGTTTAAATGAATTTATACTCGTGCTTGCAATTTGAGATGAAGCATTTGGCATGCCTCAGTTCAATCGACTTGGTTATTAGACCATAGTTTGAGTAAAAGGAATTTGAGGTTCTGCACAGCAGCTTACATTATGGTCATGGTAGCATTTGCTGGATTCTATGCACCTTTCGTGTGTCTCTACATTTTTCCTTTTCATTTCTTTCATCTCTGTTATAATTAAACAGATGCTCGAAAAACTGTACTTTTTCCTTTTTTCTTCATCTTCTCATTCTGGGACGGTCTTAGATTAATTGTTATATTCTGCATTTTAAGAGTTTCAGATGGTACCTGCATCAAGGTTTATTTATCATGGTGGCTGCCTAACTGTAAGAATGTCAGAAATAATTTATCTCGACTTTGTATACAGATGGAGAATAATATTTGAGGTTGATAACTGTACATGGAACACCCACATACTGCCCTTCTGTTGTAGAATCTGTAGAGGATTACAGGTGAAGGAAGCATGCAAAATCGTCTCTTAGAGTTAGCTGAAAAAACGGCTTTTTTCTAGATTCAAAGTTGACATGGTTATGTAAGTTTCGTAAAAGTTAGTCTGGCAAGGTAAAAATGAGCCTCTTTGCATGCTGGTACTTTGTAAATTTTTCCAAAACATGGAAGCGAATTCTTGACACTGTAGAGGTTCTGAGCAGGGGCTTCTGCTGGGAATCAGGCAGCCAGAAATTCTGGCAGGACTGCTGTAAAAGGCACCATGGGTTCTCAGAAGACTCTCAAGGACAAAGCCAAAACTAATGGAAGAGGGAACCTAAACCCTGAAAAATCCGTGCCTCAGGCCATCGATGCACAGCCTTGAGATGTGAAAAGGGAAGGTAGGTCCCAGATTTATTCCATCAAGGTGCTCCGCTTTGAGAGTGTACATAGATGTTTATTGTTGCAGGGAGGTTCGATCACCTGAGGAGATTTGTTCTCCAGTTGCTCAACTATTTATGACGGCAGCAGAGTGGAAGAGATTAGTTTGGCTGGTTGTAAGAATTAGACATGCGGGTCTCAATTTGTGTTGATAGAACTATAAGTTTATCGGTGTTGTGGTTATATTTCCAAAATAACACAGTTTATGTGGTTTGGTGCTTCTTTTACTCATTCGGTCGTTGGAGAGTAGATCCCTTTGTATTCGGTTGCGCAGCGAAGAAATGTAGCTAATGGATCAGCAATTGTGAATTAGGAATCTCTGTTAGATGTCTGCTGAGTAAAAACTATCTGTACAGATTGTGCTGTTGGTTCGACTTCTTTATATCTATCAATACTGTATCCACTCGATTTTCTACTTTGGCAATGGTTTGGCGAGTTTTATTGACTTGCCTTTGCTCCTCCTTGCCCTTCACTTCCTCGAGTGTTTGTTACTTGGCAAACTCGATCAGTTCATAATATGGGAAAGAATGGGAAGATTTCTGAATTCTGCATGCAAAGGGCGCGGTTGGTAACCATTCTATTTCGGAAAAATAATTTCTGATTAGAAATGATTCTTTTTTATTCTGTTTCTGGAAACAATTATTAAGCATTTTAAGTCGTTTGGTAATTATCCAAAAATTTTATTCTTGGAATAGAATGCGTTTTAAGATCGTTCGAAAATTTATAATTCAAATTATTTTCCTTTTATTTTTTTAATAATTTTATTACTTTTTTTATTCCTTTCTTTCTCTTTTTCTTCTTCAAGGTTTGCCGGTTGCTAGCCTTGGGATGACCGGCAACCTTACCGGAGTGTCGCCGGCCCGGGGCGAGGCCGCGCCTTGTCAGCCGAGCTTACCCAACTAGCCGGCGAGGTTAGGCTCGTTGAACCTCGCCCAACCGGCCACCGACGACCATCGCGCGGACAGCCTCCAAATAATAGGGGTCAAGGTCGGCCAGTAGGGTAGCGGCAACAACGGTAGCAATTGAAGAAGAAGAGAGAAGAAGAATAAGAAGAAAGGAGAAAAAAGAAAAATTAAGTTGGCTTGATTTGGGAACAATGAACAAAGAATTAATTTTTTTTATTTATCAATTTTGTTCCAAATTTACTTCATAGAACAAATAAATAGAAATTTGTTCCCAAAAACAAAAATTTTTCCAAACAGATTTCTATTCCAAATCTACTCTCGAAAACAAAAGAATAAAATTTTTTATTGTTTAGCCAATTGCCAAATGCGCCCTAATAATATTGATCACACACTCTCACACACACAAGGGGGTGCGTGTGCGCACATGCACATGTTCAAAGATGGATGGGGATATATTTCTTCAGTTGTTGTGCATGCCTTGCTGCTGGAGCATCATGAACGCGATTGTTGTCAAGGGGCAATCACGATCATTAAGGGATAAACCTTAGGAAAAGGTTTGATGATGCGGGTAATGAGTACTATTTCTTCTTTGCCAGAAAATTTCGAGGAGTAATCCCGAAGCGCTTCCTGGAACGGCTCTGGTGCATGAAAATAGATTAGAATCAGTCATTCATTCGAGGCACCCAAAAATTTCGCTCCCGCAGATTATCTATGTAAGAAGGAACAAATCAGCACTTGGTGTAAACATCATATTGGAGCCACGACCGCTGCTTATGGCTCCTCCAACCGCCAGGAGGTTTCGCACACTTGTGAGCAAACGTTTATGATATCTCTTCAACTAGCATATGGGACATTTCATATCTGCAAACAAAGATATCATCTCCTCAAAGAAACTGTCATTTGCTCCTACAGAGCCAGTTACCTTCCCCTCTAAGATACTTTACTTTCGAGAAAAACAATGGAACTCTGTGACGCTTGTTGCTTTGTCAATGGTTAAGGGAACAAGAGACGTAACATTTATGGAGCAGCTGAAATTCTTGCCCATATCATAGCTTTCTTATGGTAACCTCGTGTATGAAGTGCATAATGGATAAGAAAATAAGAAAGTGTACAACTTTTTCCTTGGCAAGCCTCACTTGAATCTCTGTTTTGGAAATCATAAGACGTATAAGAATTTGAAAATTGAACCAGAATCCAGTCTCTACCCTCTCTCTATAAAAAATTCTCACCCCTTTCCCTCTTGTGAATTCTAAAATTGAAGAGGATTGAGTGTTTGCAGCTTCTACTCCCGATACGTCCAAACTATTGAATGGAATGCCTACTAAAATGGCAGGTGATTTTTTACTGTCCAGAGTTTGAGCAGAACCACCATCAATCAGCTTCAGCTCCTAAATGAGAGGCAGAAGAAATGGTGTTTGAGGCCTTCAGGGTTAAAGCAGTCAAGAAGTGAGGTTGCTGATGCCAAAATAGACAGTTTTCTGGTGAAATGCATTGATGGCATAATCAATTTGAAAATGACCAAACTGAGACTTGAATCTGAAGCCATATCCAAGTCCAATTCCTGAACCTGGTTTTCCCAGCCTGAGAGATGGATTTCCTGGAAACCCCAGAACAATGTCGATGAGGTAGGAGAATCAACAGATAAATGAATACCAAAATGAATTGCACTCTCTCCGCAACCAATATCAAACACTATGACGACATGTCTGAGGTATAAATTCCACATACACCCCAATCAACAATATTACAACGTTTTGGTGCTTTCTCGAGCATTGACCATGAGTACCAATTGTCCCTCACCCTCGACCTTTTTCTGACCCATTGAAAGATGTAACTACATGGGAACTAGTTAGCCAAAGGATATACCCTTTGCAAAGAACCAACTACTCCAGCTCAAGATTTATAGCAATGGTTATAAGCTTTCCAGCAGGCCTCAAACTTTTAAAATTACTAGTGCAGCTTGTCAGGTCTATGATGATAGGTAGAATGAAGGACTTTATAAGGTCACTGCTTATACATTAATGCAGTAAAAATCTGTTCAACGAGAATTTACAAGGAAAAGTTTTTCAACTTGCCACTCACTGATATACTTGTCAATAAATAGGAAATGAAAGTTACCAGGTACATGACGACCAGAGCCCAAGTCTGTCCCGCCATCCAAAAATATTGCACCATCCATTCTCTTGTTCTGATAGTCATAGGCAACACAAGATATATCTTCGTATAAAGATGCTCCATTTGACAATCGAAGATTATGCTAATCAATTATTGAAAGATAAATTTGAAATTTTCCACAACCCACTTTATTTGCATCATGCAACAATGAACATAGCCATTGTATTTTCTCCCATTGATTTATCATAACAGACAGTATCAGTCTTTCAGATGACAGTGGAAGCTGGTGAAGGCTTAAATGTAGGTAGAAGAATACTGGTTTATGAACAAAAAGGCTCAGAGAGAAAGTAGACCAAGGGAGCAAATCCAGGTAGAAGAAAAATCGGAACAACAAACTCCAGTTTCAGAAAGTAGACGAACCACTTAAGGAGAGTAAGGAAGATGCGATAAATTGACCTTGGAGAAGAAAATAAGCACAGCAAAACACCCCACCAATTATGGTATTTCAGCTACATAATTAGTGATATCAACCAACATGAACAAGGTTTGGCAGAGTGCCCTCACAACATATGCATGATTAGATGCGTCTCTACAAATGGAACAAACACTACGAGCAGGCCATTCTGGCATACGTAACAGCATTGCAAAAAGCAACCAATGTGGAACTTTTACACATGCAGCCTTTACTATGAAGCCAGAGAAAATGCAAAAAGAACTTGATGCAAGTCTTGACCGTCAGATACAAGTATGATGATGATGCCGAAGCATACCAGAGGGAATGTTAATTCGCTGTTAGCAACCAGGCATGATCTCCCAGCTCCAATTGCACCCTCACCATAGCCTCTCACACTGCTAAGACCTCCAATTGCAAATGCTTGATATGGAGCCATGTCTCCTACAATCGAACCGCCTGTCAAACTGTCAGTCCAAGTGTTAAGTGAGTGGCAATTGGAAATGTCATGTTATAAATTATGACCTAAACTATAGCGAGACAGCAGGTCAAGAAAACTTCAAGACTAGTCAGGCAATAAAGTACAGTCATAGTGCCTGCTCATTTTTAACTATAAGCTCATCCTTCAGTCTCATATTTGATGTCAATTCGTCGACACGGCTGCTATCCTACTTGTAATTCTTAACTTCCAACGCATCAACAAATCTTCCACAATGAATGTTTATATAGAAATACCATCAAGCTTTTTCACAGCTTCTCTATATTGAACTTGAGACTTGTATTGATACCCAAATTGCTTAACACTCTAAACTCTGGTTTACCAATAGTCCTTTCTCTTATGCTTGTTTCTTTCAAGTAGTGCTGAGATTTTCTCCTTCCAAGACTCAATTGCCTCCATTTCACAGTCTTTTCTTTAACCACCTAGCTTTACAATTTGACGAATTTTGCAATGGCCAGTAAAAGCCCCGGTAAAGACATGTCGACTGGTCAATGGATCTTTTTGAGCAGATCATAACTGGAAATCACCTTGTCAAGAGAAATGCAGGGCCCAATTTGACTCCCTTTGATGCGACAAATTTGAGCTTATTAAATATGATCCACTTGGAAAGAAGTGGAATTCCTTGCTCTATTTGAAATCTAATCTGGCAGCAACACAAATATGAATTGTTAAGGAAATTCAGATACAATCTTGAAACTCAAGCATAAGATTTGGACAATATCAAATTCCAGATAGCAAAGATACATTACACGAAAAAAGCTGTGCTCATTCGCCTTCGCGTATTGAGATTCTTGCTTTAAAACCACCATACTGTCATGGGGATTACCGCTGCATTTCAGGCAATACCGAGACGTTATTGAACACAATTCATAACGCTGAGGATTTTGTGTAAGAAGCCTGAATTACCTGCAAGTGACAGGTAACCCATCAAGATCCCTGCTTATGGAGCGACCCTCATCGTTTAGAGGCCGAACATGCTGCATGACTTACAATAATTAGTTTCTTGAAGGAAAAAACAGTGACAATTGAATAAAAGATATCATCATATAAGGGCACGGATGCTCAAACTAGATTGATTGCTTTTGATCACAGTGGTATAAATCCGACCTTAAATCTGATACTCGTTGTGCTGCTCCAATTGGAATTTGCAGGCTCTGTTAGATCCAGCCCAACCGAGAATTGCGACAGATTCACACCTCCACTCCCTGATTGTGAGAAATTATCGATAGGCGTACCATGCACCCCAATCTCAGGTGAAACAGAATGCTGGGGCACAATCACCATGTCAATCCAATATTCTCTATAGACGCAACTGGTTTAGAACTTCACATGAGCATCTACCCACCACTCCTTACAGAAAAGCACCATTTTTTTAGCCCACCCTTTAGGAAAGGGAACACGTACCAAATTACCTGGATTACAAATGACTGCTGAGAAAGCCATTCAGGTCGTGGCCTCCTATAAGCAATTAACGCATTGGAATCATACAGGCCCTTGTCCCACGAAACATCAAGCTTCTCGCTCCCACCAAATAGGTTTGGGTGTTTGATGCAAAAACTGAAACCAACAAACAAAGCTAATAAAGATACTATAAAGCCAAAAAACCCGAAAGGAAAAGTTTCAAATACAGACAAAACAGAGTCCAACTGGAGCATCAAACGGATGTAACAGCCAGAAACTTTACCTCCCTATTACAAGTGAAAGCGGACTCTGAGAACCCCTGCAATAGAACAAACCGACAACGAAGCATTATTTAGGGAAAAAAAAACCAGCAAGCAAAGTGCTTCTCTCTTGAAACTCTCTTCTCTGCTGTCACGCATTCACTCTTCACTCTTCCCACATTTTCCTTTTCAAAACCAAACAAGTAGAAATAAACCACCAGCACAATCAACAACATCAAGACAGAGAAGTTGAAGAGAACCTGAGCGAGGGAAGCATCAGAGAAGAGCACAGCTTGTGAGAAAATCGACGTTAACGTCGATCTTGGCTGCGCAACAATGCGACGACAGAGAGTCAGAGAAACCGAAAAAAGAAAAAGAAAAACACGGCCTTTACTTCAAGTAACCACCACGGAGCGCCGTGGCGAGAAAAACAAAAACACAAGACAAGTGCTCAGCGACCCCGGTTCCCATATCTCCCGAGCATTTCAAGCCTACCCAAGAAGAGAAAACGAGAACGAGAACAGGAGCAAGACAGGACCTTTGCAAAAAAGAAAAACACAACCTTTACTTCAAGAAACCACCACGGAGCGCCGTGGCGAGAAAAAGCAAAGAACAAAGAACAAGACGAGTGCTCAGCGACCCCGGTTCCCATATCTCCCGAGCATTTCGAGCCTACCCAAGAAGAGAAAAAGCGAACGAGAACAGGGGCAAGACAGGACCTTTGCCGGCGTGGATGCTCTTCTGAGCTCCCATCCAAAACGGGTCGAGCTTCAATTCGCGAAGCGGGCTCGATCGATCGCCATGGCACGGCCTTTATACACTCATAGAGAGAGAGAGAGAGAGAGAGAGAGAGGAGACTTGGGGGAGAGGGCAAAGGAGTCCTCGGCTCTGAAGTTTGTTATCTGCTTTTTCCCTCTTGCGTCGTCTGCAGCTTGCACGAGAGGCTTTGGAGGTGGAGGCACTCCTTTTTTGTTCCTTTCCTTCTCATTCTCATGATATGGTGTCCAAAACAAATTTTTAATTTTTAATTTCTTTTTTACTTTATATAGAAAGTAAAATTCTTTCCAAATATTTCTAACTTAATGTTTTATACGAGAACAATTTCATGAATTGCCCCATATGATATTCTAAGATGCACTATCACAGTATGGTAAGGCAACAATTTTTGGCGAAATTAGGGTCTGCATGGTAACATTTATATTCTTATGGATTTCTATTATTTTGTTCCTCGGAACAAAAAAAGAATAGAAATCCGTTTGGTAAAACATTTGTTCCCGGAACAATTTCTCTATTTTTTTGTTCTCGGGAATAAATTTGAAATAACAAAAAAGTTACTTGCTGTTCTTAACAATTTCTAGAAATAAACCAATTTTCTTTTTTATTTTTCTTTTGTTCCTCTCTCTTGCTACGGCCACCTCCAATTGCCTGCCGCCATCGGCTGTCGCCGCCGCCGCCGCGCCGTTGGCCGCTGGCCACCGACCGCCACCGCCACCCGTCGCCGCTGCCCGCTACCCGCTGCTGCACAACCGCCGGCCTTCGACCGTCACCACCGATCGTCGCTGCCCACTATCGCCATCGCCGCCCGCCACCCACCACTGCACGATCGTCGCACCGCCCATCGACCGCCACCTCCCGCAGCCGCTCATCCGCCTCCGACGGCCGGCGATCGTCGGCGGCCGATGGGTGGTGCAGCGGCGGTCAGTGGTAACGGTCGGAGGCCAGCAGTCGTGTAGCGGTGGTGGCGGGCGGCAACGGGCGGCGGTCACGATTTGTGAGCAAGAATAAAAAACGATTAAATATAAAAAAGAAATTGTTTCGTATCGAACGCATTTATGTTCTTTTTTATTTCAAGAGTATAAATTTTATGTAATTACTAAACATCTTATTTTACTCAGAAATTGTTCCCCGGAGTAGAAATAGAAAATAACTATTTCTGAAAAGAAACTGTTCCCCAACCAAAAAGCGTTACCATACGCATCCTTAGCAGCTTAAATGGTCAACTAAAGACCTATTTGATAACTATTATGTTCCTAAGAATAATTTACACTTAAAAATATATATTTTTTTTTAATTTTTGTTTTTTAGATAAGTTTCCAAGCATGTCGAAGCGTTAATTGTTCAAAATTTTTATTCTCATGATAGAAATAGGTTAGATATACGTTTGGTAAGATCTCAAATTATTTTGTGATTTATAATTTTTTAAAATTTTTAATAAGTTTATTATATTTTTCTTTTTTTTTTTTTTTTATTTTCTTTTCTTCTTCTCCCTTTTCCTTTGGTCAGCAACCTCGTCAGAGCATAACCAACCCTCAACGAGGTTGACCTTGAGGTGGCCCGTTGACACTCCGACAAGGTCATCGGCAATCAACCAAAGGAAGAAAGAGAAGAAGAAAAGGAAAAAAGAAAAGAGGGGAAAAAAAGAGGACAAAAATAAGATGGACTTAATTTTAGAATTATTCTAGGGAGTAAAAAAACAACTTTTTTGTACTTATTAGTTCCGTTCCAAATCTATTCTCGATAACAAAAAGGTTACCAAACGAATTTTTATTCTTCTTGTGTTTCTAGGAATAAAAAGAATAAAACCAAGCACTATTTGATCAATTACTAGTCCAAGACTCCATTTGTTTCAAGAAGTCATTTTAAAAAAAAAAAATAGCCATCTTTCCCGGTGTTCGATTGAAATTTAAAAATGAACTATAAAATATTTTCTGTCATTTAGTAAGAAAAATATTTTCTTGCATGCACTCATTTTCAATAACTTTGTTATTATTTTATGTTTTTAAATCTATTTTCAAATTTTTTATTTTCTTTCTTTCCTTCTCTTCTTCTTCAACCTTGGCTGGTGACTGGCCACAACTAGCCATTGGCGAGGTGTTGTGGCCGATGATTGGCCAAGTCCAAAGAAGAAGGAAAGAAATAAAATAAATTCTTAAAAAAATATAAAAATAAAAAAATGAAAAAGAAAACATAAAAATAAAATGAAAATGTGTTTGGTGAAAGAAAGTGAGGTGAAAAAAGTTATGAAAAATGTTTTCCTCTTTTCAAAAGTGAAAAATATTTTCCCCCATTTTTGAAGGTGTTTATTAATATAGTGGAAAACATTTTCCTTAACTAGTTAATTTTCCGTTAAATGAACGTTGGAAAATTCGAAAAACGTTTTTTAGAAAATTATTTTTCGTAAAATGAATAGAGCTCGAAATTCTTTCCAAGATTAAGTTCATATCCGTCATCCCACACCTCTTCTTTCCTCCTTGAATTGCAATCTCATTCGTGTTTTTTTTTTTCTGCAGACGCAATTTATGGCTTTTTTGTTTGAGCACGGACTTGGCTTGCAGGTGTTCATTTAAGAGAATGTCATCAATGTAAGATTCATTTATCTGTTATGGAAAAGTTTAGCCATATTTTGTTCCACAATAATTTATTAAAGATTTAGATTATTCATGACGAGATAGAGTTAAAATGGAGATCGAAATCCTCACCGTGATTAAATAGAATCGCTAAAGTTTGGACTTTGGTCAAAATAGTGAAAGAAATCCGAGACAATTTTTAAGAAATAGAGCTAAAGAACACGTGCTTTGCTTGTGAAGCAAAAAGAAAAAAAAAAAAAAAAAAAAAAGGTATATCTAGTGATGGAGATTTGGTCTACATGAGGATAAAAATTAATATACATAATTATCAAATAAGAAATATTTAAATTACGAGATATAAGAAATTTTAATTTTATTTGGGAAAGAATCGGAGATTCAAGAAGTTATCATTTGAAGTGTTAGCCGTTTATTTACTATACAGGGATAACGACTTAAATGGTTGATGATCCGTAAATTTTTAATTTGTTCAATACGCTTCATAAACGTGTTTAACTTAGTCCCTAAACAAGTTTAGGGACAATATTGAATGTTTTCACATTATCTAGGGATTAAATTGAATATTTATCAAAACTCCAAGATTATACCGAACAAGTTTAAAGTTTATGGACCATATTGTATATTAAGTTAAAGTTCAGAAATTATATCGAACAAATTAAAATTCCAAAATTACTTTACACATTGAATAAAATTCAAGAATTATTCGTGTCATTTTCTTGAATTATGATTTTATCCCTGTTTTACTATTAGACGAGTCTAATATAACTTTGAGGGGTTGTAGTATTATACAGACAAATTAGGGCTAAAAAAGGAAAAAAATCCCGCAAAAATAAAATAATAAAATTCGCCTAACAATAACGATTTCGAATTGCCCACCACCATCACCAATCACAAACCCGCCGACGCCGCCCTCCCCTCCCTCCCTCCCTCCCTCCCTCCCCGCCCGCCGCCGCAAGCGGCAGCTCTCCGCCCCCCGCCGTTTTCCGATTCCCGTCCGGCCGGCGGTTCCCCGGAGAAGCGCTAGGGCTGTGCTCGTTCCCCTCCGATGGGGAAGAACGAGAAGACGGGGCTGGGTCGGGCCCTGGTGAAGCACCACAACCAGATGATCCAGCAGTCCAAGGAGAAGGGCCGGTCCTACCGGAGCAAGAAGGTCCTCGAGTCGGTCACCGACGTCAGCAACATCGACGCCGTCATCGAGCAGGGCGAGGAGGAAGAGCTCCTCCTCGCCGCCGACCCCTCCTCCCGCCCCGACCTGCCTATCAGATTGTACGGCCCCACGGCTTTCGTTTCCTCCGCTTGCTTGAGCTCTTGAATGAGTGATTTTTATCATCGTATCGGAGCTGCGCGTTGCCATTTTTCGGTTTCGGATTAGGTTGTTTAGGTGTTTATTGTGAATATGGGGTTTCCATCGGCGTTTATCATGTCCGATCGAGCTTGAGATGGATGTTGTATCGCGTTGTGTAGTTCGGCTCGGGTTCCGCCTGCGAAAGGTGTTCTTTTGCTAATCGATGATGCTCTGTTGGGCGGACGTGCGGTCGCCTGACCTAGCAAGTTCTAGCAATCAAATTCATAATCTACGGTCAAAACACTATTTTCTCTGTTGGTTTTTGTCTTGAGGATATATTGTAGTTTTCTTGGTGGTTGATTGTATGGAGGATTGAGCGCTATCTGATAGTCAGAATTTTTGTTTTTATGTATATATCTTGCGAAGTGCCATTACATGTTACTTAAGAAAAAAACCTTGTATGGTGATTAGAAGCATCAAAATATCGAGGTATCTGCATGTGAAGGGTAATTGTCAAACCACTTAACCTATTGAATTCGTTTTGATTTCTGGGTATTACTGTTACTGTGAACTTCCGATTCTCTTTGAGATTGAGAACACATCTGACTGGCGAATTTGTTAATGTCCTTCCTCTCGGTTGCCACAAGATATGCATAACTTTGAGGCAATTGCTAATTCTCTTGGGTAGTTATTAATGAATCACGTTTTCCATTGATGCTAACGCTTTGCAAGTTCTGTTTGATAGGGACTCTGGTTCTAGCAGCATTGGTATGACTCCTGAAAAGAGGAGAGAAGAACAGAAGAAAGAGGAAGCTCTACATGCTGGTAGCCTCAGTGTTCCACGGAGGTATGTATTTTCTGTTGCATCAATATTATAGTTGGACTGTGTTAGATGATTAAGACACAATGCCTTTTCCTCCTATAGACCACCATGGAGCCCTTCAATGTCCGTAGAAGAGCTTGATACCAATGAAAGACAAGCTTTCTTAGTTTGGCGGAGAAGCCTTGCGAGGTAAGTTTTCATCTTCTTGTCTTATTTGCTTCCCTTGGAGCATAGGGTGATTACTTCTTTGTATGTTTTAGAAAAGTTTTGCGTTGAAGTGATATCATCACTTTTTCTAAATGCCTTTCAAGAAAGTGAAGAAGAGGTCCTCCTATGGGATGACGGTAGCGTGAGTACTCATGACCTCGGGTTCAAGGGGATATAAAATCATGAGTCGGTTTTGAAATGGATATGCTAGTCTCCTACCTTATGTATGTGAATGATGAATATATGTTGGATCGGTGCCTCCAATGGAACTGAAAATTGAAATCTTGAATTTCTTTTAGAACATATTGGTAGAATGGGGTGTGATTTTTTCTTTCCCAAGTTGTGTTGTAACTTCGGTTAAGTTTTAAGCATCCTGTTGTGGGAGAAGGCTTAGTGTTGGTCACTGTTGTCAGACAAATATTAGCAGACTCTGGTCATAGGTTTTCTGCAGGTATTTGTTTTTGATATTTGCAGAGTAGATAGTATTAAACCAACCATGTCTGAGATTCAGTGTACCAAATCTTTGGGTTGCTTTTGAAGTTACTTAACTTTTGAATATATCCTGGTATGACAAATATTTCCTGCTTAAGTCCATTGTCCAAGGAAGGGGATAGTTATGATGATTATCGTCTGGATTTGGAGCTGAGATTGTTTTCATCCAACTCATTTATGCATGCATATTCGTTTTCTTGGATTCAATCCTGATGTTTCTTATAACTGAATCTGTTTCAGGCTTGAGGAGAATGAAAAGCTTGTTCTTACTCCATTCGAGAAGAACCTTGATATCTGGAGACAACTTTGGCGCGTAGTTGAACGCAGTGATTTGGTGAGCTTGTCTTTTGATAATGTGAAACCGGCATTTTCACTTTTTTTTTTTTTTAAATTAGAAGGTGAAAGGATGGTCGGACTCTTTTAGTTAGAGTTGTAGGCGCTTGATGAGGACTATATGGCTTCATCCGTGGCATGCTCTGACTAGAACTTGGAAGCATGTACACTTCGTATGATTATGATACCAATGTAATGAAGTTCAAGGAATGACCTCTAGCTCTTTTTCTTTCCCTATCCTCATGTAAGAATGGAGTCTAGATAATAGTCGCTTGTGAACATAAGAAATAACAGAGATTGAATCAAATCTTGTCTTCTTTCCTATGTATCTAATGATCATGCCACTCTGCCAGAAGATCTACTGTCCAAGTAGGTTTTTGCTCATATGAGGTTTTTCTTTTTTCTGAGATGAGAATATTTTAAATTAACACATAATATCAGTTTAATAAAAAAAATGGTGGCTTACCTCCACATCTTTCCAGAATCTTTTTTAGCCTGCACGACTGCATTAGTACATGATTTAGCATTTTGTTTGGTGGAGCAAGTGCTGTTGAACTGGAGGCAATAATAATCTTATTTCAAGTCTCTAAGTTCTCTATCCAGTTGTTTTCTGGTGACCATTATATTTGGATCAAGACTACAAATTCCATTATTTTGTGGAGTGTGCTTTTCCTTTAGTGCATCTCTTTCCCTTCCTTTCTGTTCATTTAGGCAGAAGGTTCATCATGAGTCGCCACTGTAGTACCGATACCTGTGGACGATGCTGATATTGATTTTCCTTTCAGCTTGTAATGGTTGTAGATGCTCGAGATCCATTGTTCTATCGATGTGCCGATCTTGAGGTATGTATTGCTTTCACTCTTATACTCAGAGCTATCTGTTGCTTTTATTCCCAGGTCTCTTGTGCTTATGATTATTTTAGCAAGTTATAAAAGGTTTTTTTATTAAATTATTGAATTGCTTATTAGAAGATGCTTCTTTTAGTCAAAGAGGGAATGCTTCATATTTGTGTGGTGTGTGGTTGATGGACTATACTTACGTGTCGCTGCTGGTTGCAAATGATTACTTCTTTGTATTGAGAGAACATGCTGGAAAACTATGCGTTCTCGTGAAATGGTGGAGCAATCAGTGCTACTGCTTAGCATAACATGGATTCTGCTCTTATTTAGGCCTATGCTCAAGAAACTGACAAGTACAAAAGGACATTGCTTCTAGTCAACAAGGCAGATCTCTTGCCAGTTTCTGTGAGGTTCGCACTTTGTCACCTATTTGATGGAGCTGGAAAATATCTCCTGTGTTTAGCTTCTTTACAGTTTTCGTTGCTGTCTGTTTATGCAGGGAGAAGTGGGCGAAGTTTTTCCACCTTCATGAGATTTTGTTTGTATTCTGGTCTGCCAAAGCTGCTTCTGCAGCACTGGAAGGGAAAAAGCTAGCTGCTCCCTGGAAAACACAAAATAGTGATCGAGAAGAGACGGATGACCCTAGTACAAAAATATACGGTAGGGAAGAGCTTTTGGTGCGTTTACAGTTTGAGGCTGAAGAGATTGCCGAGTTGCGAAGGGAATCAGGGTCTAGCGGTACAGGTCCCTCGGATGGTGACTCTGCTGGTGGAGACAACCTTTCTAAACCTGTTGTTGTTGGTTTCGTTGGATATCCAAATGTGGGGAAGAGTTCAACAATTAATGCTTTGGTTGGTCAGAAGCGGACAGGAGTCACCTCTACTCCTGGGAAGACCAAGCATTTCCAAACTTTGATTATATCTGATGAGCTCACTCTATGTGATTGCCCTGGATTAGTATTCCCGTCTTTTTCTAGCTCAAGGCACGGGATGATTGCCTGTGGGGTCTTGCCCATTGATCGGATGACCGAACATAGAGAGGCAGTGCAAGTAGTGGCCAATCGAGTCCCCAGAAGTGTCATCGAGAATGTATATAAAATAAGTCTGCCAAAACCTAAGCCGTATGAACCACAGGACCGGCCTCCCCTGGCTTCAGAATTGTTGAGAGCTTACTGCGCCTCACGAGGGTATGTTGCCTCTAGTGGTTTGCCTGATGAAACCCGAGCTGCACGGCAAATCTTGAAAGATTACATTGATGGGAAGCTACCTCACTATGAAATGCCCCCTGGCATGGGCGACGAAGAGTGCTATGATGGAGATGCTGCAGAACCCAGTTTGAGTGAAGTGGCTGAATCAGAATCATCCGACATTGAAAATCCTCCAGATAATGAGGATGAAAGCGAAATTGGCCCTGTACTTGATCATGTACTTGATGATTTGAATTCCTTCGATGTGGCTAATGGGCTGTCTTCCAAGAAGGTAACCGTGAAAAAGTCAAATGCGTCTCACAAGAACCATAAAAAGCCCCAAAGGAAGAAAGACCGTACTTGGAGAGTCGGGAATGACGATGGAGATGGAATGCCAGTCATAAGAGTATATCAGAAGCCACCGAATGGAGGACCTGTAGAGGCTGGATAGACGCCTTGTCGGAAATCCAGATCAACTCCACGTCATTAAGGGTGGTATGCTGCTATTTATCCTTGCATCATTGGGCAGGCCTGCATATTACATCGGCATGTGCTGTTTTCATCAGCTGCTAGGTTGTGAGCTGGAGGTTATGGTGATAAGAGAGCAGGATTCCATCAGCTGCTCTAGTCTTATGTCGTTAGGCATGGCTGGCTATCTGTTTGTTTGGAGGAATGCAGACAAGGCGTCATCCAAACATGGGAGTCCTTATAATGTAACTTGTCATCTTGTATTTTGTAGCTTGTACCTCTGGTTTGGTGAATTTCTTTTACACAGCATAGCTTTCAGTTTCGTAGAAACGGCACACGATTAGAACTTTTTCCATCCATCCTACTTGGTATAGCTGAATCGACCTTTTATACCAGGCCGGATGCATCTCACCAATGAACTTCTGCATCCCGAGTTTTCAAATCTCATTTTCTGTTGGCTAGCTTTTCTATGGCGTTACTGCCGTGTAGGGGGTGCTGCAGGTGAGGAAAATCGCCTCGGCTGTTCTCCGGCCGAGCTCGAGTTGGAGTTGCTCACGAGTCCGATGGCAAACTCTTCATGGCAACTGCATGAAAAGGGTGAAAGAGCAAAACACGACTCGAGAGACAACGCATCGATGCTTCCCCTCTTCCTGAGAAGAAAACCGAACACCGTTAAGAGTCGTTAACGTTACAGTTGGACCCAGAAACTCAATTAGACGCACGTTCCTCGGAGTTGTCGAACAAACTAACGGTAACTCAACAGGAGGTCAAATGTCAATCAATCTTGCGGCGGTGAAACTGTTCATAAACGGAAGCTATTTCCTATTACCCGTCATCGTCATTATCATTATCATTATCATTAATATATAATCCAATGAAAATTAATGGAGGAAAGGGGGGGAGCGAGTGCGAGGGACCGAAAGTGACTCTGCTTTTAATGGAGGAGGAGGAGGAGGAGGAGAGAGCATTATGACGCACCTTTTCTGCATGCACTGCCACGACAGTACGGCCTCCGAAGTAATCCCCCTCCCTTCCTTTTCTTAATCGCTCCGAGCGACACAGAAGAGAGAGAGAGAGAGAGAGAGACGCGTTCTCGTTGGTTTCTTCGTTCGTTTGCTCTTCCTTGCCGTCCCGTCCCCATTGCCGTCTTCGTATTTCTCCCCTCGGCCGGCTGGAGAGAGAAAGAGAGAGAGAGAGAGAGAGAGAGAATAGAAACAGAAAGGAACGATTTTGACGAGAGCCCATCGCCGCAACGGACTTCCCCTGGCGGATTCTCCACCGTAC
This sequence comes from Eucalyptus marginata, assembly GCA_014182565.1. Classification (NCBI taxonomy): domain Eukaryota; kingdom Viridiplantae; phylum Streptophyta; class Magnoliopsida; order Myrtales; family Myrtaceae; genus Eucalyptus; species Eucalyptus marginata. The sequence goes on along the minus strand of CM024594.1, from coordinate 5,467,275 downwards.
CGTCGCGGATTCTGATCCCGTTCCGGCGCGCGGCGCGGTTCCTGTCGACGGACGTCTCGAGCGGGGGCCCGGCTCCTTACGAGCAGATCGGAATGTTGATCGGGAATGCGGATTTCTAGGGTTCTTCGTCATTTAGTTTCGGAGCCAAGTTTGCTAATTGATTCGGATTGACCGATGCAAGGCGACTCCGCGATGCCCCCCGAGGCCGATCGGGATCCCCCTGCCGAGAATCTCATCTGCGATTGGCCGCCTCCGGCGGCGGCGGCGGCCGCCGCCGCCGCCGCCGGTGGAGAGCGGGCGGAGGAGCAGTGGCGTGGCGGAGGCGGGTCGTCTCCTGGGACCCCGCGGCTTCACCAGCTGCCACTGCCGCAGCCGGTGGGGCCGAGGCACGCGCCGAGGTATGCGGTGGTGGACGTGATAATAGAGGAGGAGGAAGACGGGCCAGGGCAGAGGTGCGGGCACACGTTGACAGCGGTTGCCGCAGTCGGAGAGGAGGGCTCGCCGGGTTACATGGGGCCGAGGCTGATAATGTTCGGGGGCGCCACCTCGCTCGAGGGTAATCCTGCAGCTTCGGGGCCTCCGTCATCCCCTGGAGGTGGAGGTGCTGGAATCAGTACGTGATCTTCCTTACATTGATTTTACTATTGGCTACTATGTTAATTTCTTTAGTTCATGACGTATGCCAGGACGGGCATGCATGAGTTTGTATCTGGTGTCTAATTGATGTTTTACCATGTGAACCGACTGGGATGGGATTTGTGGGAGATAATTAGTCAAAATACCTAGCAATATCTTTACTACTCGTGACTACTGCTGCAATGGAGGAGCAGCTGGCTTGTTCTGTTAATTGATGAACTAGTACACCAGATATAAGGAGTTACAGAATTGCTTGACGTTAGTAAATTGAATGACATTCTAGTACCATGTAAAGTGGAAAATTTTGGTGGGTCAAAATAGGAAATGGATATCTTTGGGCTCGTGAATGAGAATTTTTCTAAGAGTTGGCTATTGTTGAATAATTGCAAATGTTTTTGCTTCCCTTCCTGGTCAACTAATTGGACTTTCTATTCTTGAGAGTCGCGTTAAATTTTATTATGGAAATGTGAGCGCAAACTGTATTATTCTTAAGGTGTTTGCCATGCATCAAAGTTATGCACCGCATGTTCGTGGAGGTTGAGATGTTGATTTGACAGCTGTTGTATCTATTTGAGTTGCTACTTGGAACGATTTGGGAATTTTTTTGACGATTTAATTGGATGACATTCCTCATGGTGCCAAATCCTTTTGGTATTGGTTTTTTTTTGCAGGACTAGCGGGTGCCGCTGCTGATGTTCACTGTTACGATATCTTGACAAATAAATGGTCCAAGTGAGTCTATAATCCTGCTGATGTTATTGTTCTGTCTGCTTGGAGTAGAATTTATGTTTGGAGTTGAATTTACGTTGAAGAAGAAGATATGGACCCATTTTTACAGGATCACTCCTCTCGGAGAACCACCATCACCAAGGGCAGCTCATGTTGCCACTGCGGTGGGGACAATGGTAGTTATTCAGGTTTGTGCACAACACTGACTAGAGTTGTAACTACATGCTCTGCTCCTATTGGTTATTTCCACATTGTTTTTCATCCAGTATAATGCTACATCTTTGATTTAACAGGGAGGCATTGGTCCAGATGGCCTGTCAGCTGAGGATCTCCATGTTCTTGACCTCACTAGTCATCGTCCACGATGGCAAAGGTAAGACTTGAGGACTTGCAGCATAATGTTAATGACGTGAACTGTGTTGTTGTCTGAACAGGCTTCTTTTTCTTGTAAGAGTTGCTACTCAAGGCCCTGGTCCTGGTCCTCGTTATGGTCATGTAATGGCTCTGGTGGGCCAACGGTATCTCATGGCAATTGGTGGAACTGATGGTAAGCTTGATGGTCTACAATTTCTGTATCTCATTCTGATTTTAATGATTATATATTTGATGAATGCTTAGTTTTTGTCACATGTGATTATGCAAGTAAGACATCATAGCTTCATCTTCCAGGGAAACGAATCTTGGCTGATGTATGGGCACTGGACACAGCTGCCAAACCCTACGAATGGCGTAAGTTGGAGCCAGAAGGGGAGGGACCACCTCCATGCACGTACTCTCTCTCTCTCTCTCTCATTCTCATGTCAAGAGAACTTTGACTGAGCTATATGGTGCTTTCTCAAATTTTGAGTTCTTACATAGTATTTCCTTACTGAGCAATGATGTCATGATTTCTCCCACTCTTGCTAGCAAGAGAGGGGGAAAAGGACAACGTCAACAGGGGGAAACCTCTGGAATGCAAGAGCAAGACAGATCATAAGATAGATCACGGCAACCCTACAAATTCTGTTCTCTAACTGTAAAAATTGAAGTTGTAAACCCTCAAGTTGCAGGAAAAAGAAGAATCTTTGAATCCTGCAAGCTCCTGAGTGTTTCATGACACAATCCAAAGCTTAAGTCTGGCTCTAAGTTTGAGTTCAGGGGGTTCTTTACTTTCTCTTCTTTTAAATATCTCCCATGCTCATAATTTGAGTAGCTGAGCTGGAGATCTCTTAAGTGAAGCCTAAAAGATGCCTTGTCCAAGTGGTGTCTGACAAGGATCTCCTCTGCTGCCATATTAGGATATCCAAGGGAGGGGGGAAGGTCTGAATGCACCCTCTCGCTCAATAACATCTGGTCCCATCCTCCTTGGAAACCACTTGGTCAATGCTTAGAAAACAAAAGGAGAAAGAAGATAGATTAACAAGAGATGTCCAACTTTCAGTCATCTTGTAGAGGAAAATGAACAATAAACTGCGATTCTGACTTCAACATTGAGTATGATGAATAGAATTAAGCTCATGAGCTTTCATGTGCATGACTATTAATGGGAAGATTGCTTCTTGTGCAATCCTTTTCTACTTACTTTGCATGGTCTTCTTCTCCTTGTTTCTACCACAAAGATTTAACCCGTATCTTTCATATATGGTACCACATGGCCTGGACTTTATGATTTGGAGTGGAGCCCATCTTTCTTTCCATCACTGTGACAAATGATTGTTTGCATCAAGTTCTGTGACAATTTGCATTTGGACGTGGACTATTTTTTGTTGCATTCTCTATGTCTATGACATGTTATATTAAATTGTCTGATAATTCAGGAAAATTGGTGAAAGTTTTATCCTTATTTTAGTTTCATTGTCCCAAAGGTACGCAACAGCAAGTGCACGCTCTGATGGTCTCCTTCTACTTTGTGGAGGGCGGGATGCCAGTGGTGTTGTGAGTTCAATTCCTTGCTCAATTTCTAGCTTTTGCATGTTTCTTAACATAACTTTTGAAAAACTGCTTCATGCAATCCTCCTTTATCGTGATGCCTCTCTCTGCTTAAATTGTTGTCATCTCTTGTGCTTATGGTCTTTGTGGGGACAATGACGCTTCTTCATTCTATCAGTGGACAAAATTCATATAAGAAACTATGCAGAATGAAATCTTTGGAGATGATGGCAGTGGATTTACATCTATTAATACTAATACTGTTGGAGTTCTGATGAGTATTTCATCCCCATACTTTTCTCTTAAGCTATACAACTTTAAATGGCAAATCAAGGAGCTGCATTCATTGTCATAGATGTGTGCATGTTGTGTAAATGTGTGCAATTTGGGACATCCTGATAATGCTCTCTCCAAGTAAATTCCAAGATCGACTTATATGGATATTGATCACTGTTGATGTGAATTTAATTTGAGAAACCTTTCCAAATGGGTTCTTTTTAATGATTCTTGAGTGCTATATTTTTCTGTGAATCATTCTAAAAGTGGTTAATTTTTGCTTTTACTGATATTCCTCAATTTTTTCTAGCCATTAGCAAGTGCCTATGGGCTTGCCAAGCATAGAGATGGACGATGGGAATGGGCAATTGCTCCTGGTGTTTCACCATCTCCAAGATATCAACATGCAGCGGTGGGTTATGTCCTGACCTTACTTTATTATCCTGCATTAAAATGCTGTTCGTCTTTTTGAGTAAGATCTCTCATTTTTCCTTCTATCTCAGGCCTTTGTTAATGCACGACTTCATGTGTCTGGTGGATCACTTGGTGGTGGACGCATGGTCGAAGACTCATCAAGCATTGCAGGTACTTCATTTAAGTCACTATATCATGACATGATGCGATCTTTGGCATTCAAAATACACTCATAGCTGTCAACAAGTGTGATATAGAATGATTATACTTGTTATCTTCTAGTTTGCTGCCAGAGGCTATCAATTTACTTGGTTTACTGGTTCAGGTCGTGTGCTATGAGTCTTAATGACATTTTTAATGTCAATTTTTGGGAAATTACACCTACACCCTTAGAGTGATCAAATGGGTATAGCCATTATCTAACATACAGAATTATTGTGTTGCCTTTCTGTTATGCTATTAGAAGTACAGCAAAAGATATGCTCTCTACTCTTTATCCTTACTCTCTCAATGGCATCTCATCCTCACTCACTCTTGGTTATTCATTGAATGAAAAGGAGGTTCTACAAAACTACAAAACAAACGACTACTCTTCCACATTTCGACAATCGTGGTTTCCTCTCATTGTTGTCCGTTTACCCTGACTTTCCAATTTTATAACTGTTGACTGAAACCCCTCAACTAGTGAAGCCTGGGCTCCTGAAACTTCTCTCTCTCTCTCTCTCTCACAATTGCAAGAGCTTCCCTGAATGCTTATTGACTCTAGACAAATGGGAGCTATATTCTAAGTTGAGTCACGTGAAACTACCTTCCCAATTTTAAAGTTCTTATCATTAAGAAGGGGAAGTTGGGGAAATTGCAAAAAAAGAAAGAGGAAAAAGAAAAAATGGAGACCACTATAATGTGAGTTGCAACTTTGCTTCACATCCTTTTGACTTTTGCAATTAGCCCTGTAGACTTCACTTTTAGTGAGAGGGAAAGTGCAAGCATCCAAGTGAGGCTGTATTTCACTAAAATTCTTATTGTCATGTATCTCCTATTTTCAGTGTTGGATACTGCAGCAGGTGTTTGGTGTGATACAATGTCTGTTGTTACCAGCCCTAGAACAGGCAGATATGCAGTTGATGCACCTGGGGGGGATGCTGCAGTTCATCTGATGAGGCGTTGCAGGCATGCGGCTGCTGCTGTTGGTGACCTGATATATGTATACGGTGGTTTACGTGGTGGTAGGTCATGATCCTGTATTATCATTTTTTCTCTAAACCATTGTGCCTGCAGCACTTGTCATATTAGGAACTAAGTTTTGACCTTTTTATGGTAATTATCTTATGGTTGTCACTTCCAATCTGACAAATGTTAGTTATAGCTTTTTAATGCCCATTAAACAAATACAAGAGTAGGATGCTAAAAATCATGTCTTATTGCATTTACAGGTTAACATTGTGCTTTGCATTGTCAGAATTGTGAGTTTTGGTTCATAGAACGTCAAGTGAACTTATCATAGTAGTAGCAGGGGTTTTAGTGATGTGTGTTGTTGGTGTGACAGGGGTTTTACTTGATGACCTGCTTGTTGCTGAAGACCTAGCTGCTGCAGATACAGCAACAACTGTTTCACAAGCTGCAGCTGCAACTGAAAATGATGATATGTACACTGACAGGAAGACTGACCATGCCATGTTATCGGGCTCCTGGTAAACTAAAACTAGTGCATTTTTTATTTGTTTATTTCAATCTTGATTATGAATCAATCAATATTATCTTTTGGCTACTACTCATTTTGAAACATTCATGATGCACTTTATAGGAGGTTGAGCAAGGGAGTCGAGTATTTGGTTGAAGCATCAGCAGCAGAAGCTGAGGCTATCACTGCAGCTTTAGCTGCTGCTAAAGCACGGCAAGCTAATGGAAATGTTGAATTGCCGGGTAGGGATCATGGGGTAGAGGCTACCTCAATCGAAAAGCAGGTATATCCATTGATCATGCTGCCTAATTCTGCTAGGTTAAATAGTATATCTGCAGCTGGAGGTCAGCTGCATCAGTGAGTTAGTATTGCCAGCATACGGATACCGAATCATACATTATCCTTCTTGAAAACATGGAGTAAAATCTTGGTGCCTGACGATATCCAATGTCTCTCTTCCATGCTTTACAGGTTGTTTTACCTGCAGAGGCTAAAGTTCTTGGTAGCACTGTGAAAGGATATCCAGTAGATCAGTTTGAAAAAGATGGCAGGCAGATTCCAGTGAACACAAATGCAGCAAGGAAATTATTTGATGTTCAGATGTCCTCTAAAAATGTGCCTAAAAAGGTATGGAAGAAGTGCTTGGTACTCGGTGCTAGCATCTTTTTCTTTTGTCACACAGATAGACACAGTTGCATGGTACAAGAATAGTTTATTGCAGATTTTGGTTAGTTGCTACAGTACCAACATATATCATGGCTCTGCTAAGACTAATTTAGGTAATTAACATCCATGGGCAAAGTTTAATAAACTTTCCGACATTTCTAAGAATTTATACTTATTTGTTAATAATATTAAGGGGTTTATCAGTAAATGGACCTTTTTTATGTCTAGCCAATTGGTAGTGCTTTTTAACGGTCAATTATGTAAGTTGCCAATTAGATGTCTGGGGAACTAGTACTCAAAAGGATTGGCTATGGAATCTCACTACCCCCCATTTTTCTTGGTTAATGAAAATATGCCATCAGATTTTGTTTCACTCCATGCATATATTCTCTTTTAAGGTCAATTTATTTCCTCTTTTCCGTGATCTGGGAAGTCTATGGGGATGTCCCCAATTTGCTTGATGGTATTTAAACATCTAAAGTTGATACGATTATCATAAAGCCATTGTTTTCCTGTATTTTTTGTTGGCAGTATCATTCTCTGACTCTTTCTGATTTCAGGTCATTGCACATCTTTTGAAGCCACGTGGATGGAAGCCTCCCGTTTGCCGGCAATTTTTCTTAGATTGCAATGAAATAGAAGATCTTTGTGACTGCGCTGAGAGAATATTTTCTGCTGAACCCAGTGTCTTACAGCTGAAGGCTCCAGTGAAGATATTCGGTGATCTTCATGGACAATTTGGAGATCTCATGCGCCTATTTGATGAATATGGTTCCCCTTCTGCAGCTGGGGACATTGCGTAAGTGTTACACAATTAATAAATATGCAATTACTATTTGCATTTGGACAATGTTGTTCGATATACAATCTATATTTGTGAAAGTGCAGTCTATCACATGCAGAACGATGTTTTAGATCAACCTCTGCAATTTATGCATCCAAGTTCAGTCTTGTCACAGAATGCGAGGAAATGTTAATTTTCAATCTTGTTAGAATTATCTATGTTTTCTACCATGTTTCCCTCCATGTCTTTCAGACCGTGTTCATATAATAATGCAGGAAGTCCCAAACTTTTTTAACAAAATATATTGTAGTCTAAAACCTTTTTAAATTATTGCAATATAGTTCTATACCATTTTGAAAAGATGCCATGTAGTTTGGTTCATTCCATCCCTGATCTGTCCTACCTGCTGACCATTACCACCTAATATTTACAAGGTATCCACATAGTAAAAAATCAAGAAGGGGATGAGTGGAAAGACCATATTGCCACATTTCAAAAGTTTAAGACTGTATTGCACAAGAAAAAGGTTTAGCACTGATTGTGTTCCTTACACAAAGTTTAGAGGCTCCCATCACATTTTCATTTTGGGGTCTGTTGTGCTCTGGGTATGTAACCAAGGTTTGGATTAGACCAAACTGTTTGGTTCAGCTAATTGAATAGGGAACCAGATCGAGAGTTCTGATCCATTTTGATGTTTATGGTCAAAGTTTCTGTCTGTTGGCTGTCTTGGCAGTCTCTATAATACTATTGGAGAAAATACATGGCTGCTGAAGGTTACAGAACAGCACAAGGGAAATTGATAAACTTTTTTCTCTTGAACTTGCTATGTGTATCCATGTTGCAGCCAATATACTGTGGAGGTCGTATAGATGAGAAGTCACCAGCCTTCTGTAACTAGTCCTTTTCTGCTTGCAAGAAAACTATCTTCTCTTGTGACTTGAGAAAAAATCTTCTCCTTTGTTCGTATGTGCTGAAATTTCCTCACTTTCCTAGCACAAATATTGGAGATTACTCATTTACCCATTTCTGATTTATTTGCTAAAGTTCGCGTGTTAGCTTCTTATTCTCTGCTAGGAATCTTTTTGTGTCTACCATACGATATAGGACCTTATAGCTCATCTTTGTGCTATCAGCTAGCTAATTTACTAGAATTTATGCCAGATACATTGATTATCTCTTCTTGGGAGACTATGTTGATCGTGGCCAACACAGTCTGGAGACAATTGGTCTTCTGCTTGCGTTGAAGGTACTTCTATTGAATGAGCTATTTCAAGATATCTATTGTCTAGTCACTCAAGATTATCTGCTGGAGACTGATGTTTAGAATTAGCTAAATTACATTAGTCTTACAGGTTGAATATCCGGACAATATACATCTAATTCGTGGCAACCATGAAGCTGCAGATATCAATGCCCTTTTTGGCTTCAGGATTGAGTGCATTGAGCGCCTGGTAACTAGATTTTACATATAGAAATTATATAAATGTCAATGCACTTCTAGTTACATAATGTGTTTCGTCAAATAGGGTGAAAGAGACGGAATCTGGGCATGGCATCGGATAAATCGCTTATTTAACTGGCTTCCTCTGGCAGCCCTTATTGAAAATAAAATCCTTTGTATGCATGGTGGTATTGGCCGTTCCATAAATTATGTTGAGCAAATTGAGAATATTCCCCGGCCAATTACCATGGAAGCAGGCTCAATCCTTCTCATGGATCTGTTATGGTTAGTGTTGATCCATCTCTTTAGTGTTGATTTAACAGAGATTTTTGTTGACACTGGGTTAAACATATTTGAATCATACCCTAGGTCTGATCCCACGGAAAATGATGGTGTTGAAGGACTTAGGCCAAATGCCAGAGGTCCAGGGTTGGTCACTTTTGGGGTGAGTCGTTTTTGCTTTTCTGCAATTTTGTTATAATCATTGGGGCTCAATGACTTAAGGAGACTATTAGAAGAGGACATTAAAAACACTATAAAAATCTGGAGTTGTACAATCAAGTTGTTTTGCATAATTCTATCTCATATGGTACTTTGAGGACTCAAATGTGTAAATGAGTCTTGTACAATCTTTTTTTTTGGAATTGAATAATCGGTAATTATTTGGTAGTAAAAATATTATTTTGACAGTTTCCAGTCTTGATAAGCAAGTGCATAATTGGTTAACTTTGCTAAATTTCTGTGGCTATTAATTACTCGAGGAAGGCCTTATTGACTGCTCTGTGAGTAACATGGCTGTTATCCAGCTATAATTTGTATGTGCTAGTTTATGGGACAAGTGATGGTGTGCATGATATGTTCCTATTTACAGATTGCACAAACGTCTCTTGGAATCCAATCAACCATCCCTCAGTGAAACCTTCCTCCCAAAAGAAAGTGCATTTTAGTTTATGTATAGAAGAGTAACTATTGCTTTGGTGTTCAGCAATTTCCTAAGGAGCCCTTCATTCTTTTGTGAACTGAATGAGGATGGCTTTACAATTCACCCGATAAAAAAATGTTATATGGATTGTAAATCTAGCGAAGGAAGGTGTCTAAATGAAGTAAGTCATCATGACTCAAATCAAGACATACCAAGAATGATGGTGGTTTTGCACACAATTCAACTGTGCTGTTGTTATTGATCTTAATGATGACTATTCGCCAGCATCGCCTTTGCTTAGAAAATTCTTACACTCTGGTAACTGGAAAAAGTTCTCCAACTATTTAAGTTTTTTACAATCATTAAAAAATTTATGTTAGGCAATCGGCTTTAGCAAGCTGCTACTTGCAACAAAATCTCTGCTGAAGCAGGGAGGGATATGGTATCCTCCACCCAGATCATGATGTATCTTGATGTTAGAAGTGCAAATATAGGCAAAGGTTTGGGAAGAGTGGTTCTAGTTTGCTTTTTTTAAAACTGTGAAGTCTAGGCTATTGAGCCTCTAGGTTGTTTTTGTTTCACTAATACCTTGTATTTAAACTTTTAATGAACCTCGAATCTGCTTATGTATCTGCATGTAGCTTTTGAGCTAGATTTTCTAGTTTTGATATTGCGAGTTGCTGCCTGTGGTGTAATGTTTCTATATCTTGATAATGTGCAGAGCTCAATTTTGAGGTTTTATATATTCATCTATTTTAAATCTTGGGGCCAAATCTCAAATTCGAGGTTAAAATTCCTGCTTTTCTTGCTCTGGGGAGGAACTGGACTTTTTTTAATCAAGTTGTCATATCATATATTTATTAATTTGGAGTCGGCCTCTCTTTTTACCCCCACTCCGAAGATATATCTAAAAATATAGTGGCCAGCAATGAGGACTGCTTGGTGGATGATGTTTTATTAGTTGGATCATATACAGTCGACCATCTCTCGCCATTTGGGAAGAATTCAATTGTGTCTCCCCTTGTTTAATCTCATGATTATGTTGTTAGTCCAATTACAAATTGAATAAGATGGGGCACAACTGAAGAATTTTCTTGCAGCCGGATCGCGTGATGGAGTTTTGCAACAACAATGATCTCGAGTTGATTGTACGTGCTCATGAATGCGTGATGGATGGCTTTGAGCGTTTTGCCCAAGGTCACCTAATTACATTATTCTCAGCAACAAATTACTGCGGTACGTTCTGCCTGCAAGATCTTCATAGTCAAAACTGGTCGTGGGGCTAGGCAAATAGTTTAGTGTTTCTGAATTTTCTTGACCTATTTGGACAGGTACCGCAAATAACGCTGGGGCCATCCTAGTACTGGGCAGAGATCTAGTTGTGGTCCCTAAGCTTATTCATCCTCTGCCACCAGCGAGCTCATTCCCAGAAGCGTCAGCTGAATGCCAGACCGAAGATACGTGGATGCAGGTTCTATTGCTTGTTTTTGTAACATATCTTTAAAAACTCCTCTTTAGCAATTCCGTTTTGTTTTTTACACGTCTTCCTGTTGTCAATACAATCAGGAGCTTAATGCTAACAGACCTCCCACACCCACTAGAGGGCGTCCACAACCGCAAGTGACCAAAGATCGGGGTTCTGTTGCTTGGATATGATAGATACTATTTTCGTACACTTACACCAGGTCTAGGTAGCCAGATTTCCTCCAAATTACCAAGACGTGAAGAGAACCAGCTCCAAGCTCCTCCAGCCATGTGCACCGCACAGAGTATGAGGCATGGGGTGTGCATACATCATTTGTACATATATCCGTCTTCATCCCCTTGAATACAGGGGTCCTTTCCAAGTAGCGCTTTTAGGACATGATTGAGTGGCCATGGGGAGACGACATACAGAAACCTTCGACTGGGGGAAGATCTGACAAAAATCTGCGACCTCGGCCTGTAGAAGTTGCAATTTTTCCTCCTCTCTTTACTACGAGAGGTAAAAGAAGAATTTCCTTCCTCAGATTCATTTGCCTTTCTGTTTCCCTCTGTTTAACCCTTTTGTTCGTCCAGAAGTATGGTTATAGCGTCTGTAAGTTGATAGTAGTCGCCTAGATTTTTGTCCCATTCGGACTATGTAAATTCTTTGGGATGTATCGGGAGGGGGCGGAATGAATTGTTGTCATATCTACTTGCTGCTAACCACGAGAGCTCAAGTTTTGCGATGGACTGTCTTTGTTTTTCTGGTCAAACTTCATAACTCGGACCAATTTTTAAGCATAGAGCATGTTCATGTATGTGCATTGATGTACTTCATTCGCTCGGTAAGAAAAAGGCATTAAAAGGTTATTTGGGAATGATGGTATACGGATCATTGCCTGATGAAAGAGCAGAGGTAGAAAGTATTTAGCGATTCCGTAGCACCACGTCGACAAGCAATTGCAAATTGCCACATTTCATAATCTCCGACCTTTTTCATCTACAAGCGGAGATCTCCTGGCCAGCAACTCCTCCTTTTTCCACCTTTTGCCCATGGCCGTGAGCCTTGATATTGAGCTCAAGATCTCGACGGCTGTGGAAGAGCAATGCCCGACAACGCCTGAACGTGTTTAGCCATAGATGATTAATTCCGATGATGGCCATGGATCGGCAATGCGATGCCTGAACATGTTTGGCCATGAACTGCAAGATATGGAGATCTAGAGGGTGACGCCGCTGAGGGCGGCGCTGCTGTTCCAGATCTGGGAGGCTGGCCATGGCGTAGACCACGTTGCTGGTCCAGATCTGGAGACGGATAAAAACAGAGCAAGATGGAGCCAAAAGGGTGGCTCGGGCCGATTGTGAGCTATGCCAAAAGGGGCGGCTCGGCCTGGATACACGAGATGTGGCGCCGACCAATCCGCTAGGGGCGATGTGAGGGGAGGTGCTGCAACTTCAGAGACGCAGCAAAGAACTTTCATGGAAGACAAATTTTTTATTTTTTTAATTTAATTCCACGTAAGTAGACACGTGTTAATTTATAAGTAGATGTAAGTGAAAAATGCCTTACCACATCAGCCACTGACATGGCACTACGTAACCAGTTAAATGTTTTCTCATGCTGCCGGAGTGTGCCTAAAAATTCTGAACTCCCTAGTCAATTTCATTTGGCCATAATCGAGATCACTGAAAATGTTAATTTGCATGTTTAAAAATTACTTACTAGAAATTTTAAATCATTTCACATCAGAAAAAGGCTACTCATCATTTATGAATGTTAGCAACTAAAGAAGAGTATGGACCGTTCTCATAAATAAGTTACTATGTCAAAATTTAAAATCATACATGAAAAGTGACAAATGGGTGAAATAAATAGTAGCTAACATGATCAAACTCAAAATTTTCCATCTATTCCAGTCAACTTTGAGAAATTAACTGTAAAGAATCTCCTTTCTAATGCAGAGTTAATAGTCGACTATTATAAGAAACACTTTGTTGCTATTAAGTACATATTTACCATTTCAATATAGTAACTAATCACGGTAAACGAAAATTTTACTTTAGTACTAGTACTTACCTACTTTTCTGTGACAGAAAAGTTGCTAACTTCATAATAACTTAAGCTAATTGCCAGAATGAATACCCATTCTTCATATAATCGAAGATGATCATAGCTACACCTCAAGGACTCACTTAAAAAGGTTATAAACATGCCAAAAGATTCATTCGTTCAAGACAAAGCCACAGGGAACCTCTTCAATGAAGAATAGGTACATGCATCAACCCCACATACAATCCCCTCTCCCGAGGGGGAGCTAGAGGAAGCCCCATATCTAATGGTCCGAACGATCTTCCGGGAAATTCATTTTGGGTTTGAAAGATCCAAGTTACTGAAGCTGAAGATGTCGGTCAGCCCCGCTTCACGGGCCTCTGGACGTAAGATTTATTAGGGTCCTCCGTCTTGAGCTTTGGAGGTCGAGTTTCTCCTTTCTTAACCTGCACAATACGTTTAGAAGGTCTATCAAAAGGTCCCCCTCACGATGAAAGTAGGTCCCAGAGAGTGGGAGGATTGAGGAACGGTCCTGATAGGGTCATATTTTTCCTAGTGTCGCATGGGCATGAACCAATAACACTAGTAAGGATGCAACCGCAGCAAGAGCTAGAATATAATTTTACGTTGTCAGCTCACTCTACAAGTCTCAGGATATCTTCTCACCTTCTTTCCAGACTTCATGAAATCCCTCCAGCTTGAAACCTGGCAATTCAGAAGAACCACACAGAAAAGTCAGCAATGCAAAATTAAGACAGTAGAAATGATGTAAAAGTTGATGCCTTATCTCTTTGTGAAAGCAATTACACCATACAAAATGTGAAACTAAAACAGAATATCTTCCAGAGATCAACCACTGAGTCACCAAAAAAAACATTCCGGGCTGCACAGAAGCCCGCACTGCAAGCATTCATGCACCAGCAATTGCCATATTAGCTCTTAGAAAACCCAGCTTCTTTAGGATGGTAGAGTAACAAAAGACTAATTCTGGAGATCATACAGAATTGATTTGTCACAGGATAATTCTACAATTCAAATTACTCCCATAATTGAATTACCTATAGATCTAAATAGACCTACTCATGAGGTTCCAAGCAAGAATAAGCATTCGGTGCAAGCCCCATGTATCGAAACTACAATAGTAGGTTTAAAAGTAAGAAAGCGAACCCGTTGTTCTCTTGTTCCTTCCCATTGTTCCTCATGCTCCCGCTTTCTTTTCCACATCTCTTTCTGTTCCTCTTCATCCTTCTTCAATCTACCTTCCTCTTCTGATATCTAAAGAAATCAACCAAAAGTAAGGCATCGGTAGAAGGAGAAAGATTCTAGTGCATGAGCACAAGGCTGGGGAAGAGCAGCACACATACCCTCATCTGCATTTTCCTTCGCCTCCATTCTTGTTCTGTTAGTATCTCTCGAACCTTCAATTTCAGTTCTTGCTGAAACTCCTCTGATCGTTCATGAATCTGTTCATATTTTCCCTGCACCATATGAAAGACACAAACCACTCTGTGAAATTATCCAGCTAGAACAAGAAGCGGCAGATTTGGGGGGAAACGATGAGTCAGAAGATTTCGATTTTGTAGTTGATCAAGTATTCTTTCAATAAATTACTAAAAGGAAAAAGAAACTAAAAGAATTTCATCCCCAAAATATATGAAAAAAATGGAAGAAACCATATTGTCAAGTTTAAATCAAGAAGTTTCATACTGAGTGCATCTTTTCTCTGAAGTGGTGTAGTAAAATTTCAAGCATATGCAAGTGGGAAAAGACATACCTCATCAACCAAAGATTTAATCTTAGAAGCTGTATCTTTCTTCAACTGTTTCTTCCTTTTTGCTCTAAGTTCGTCTGCAGTTGCAAATTCAGTATTTTGAAAAACCCATAATATTGGAAGTAATAAAATCTATTAGGCAGCAGTGTAATACCAAAGGAACCTTTAATACATAACACGAAAGAACATACTATAGCTAGATGTCACTTACCCATAAATTGCATTAAATGCATGAAACATGCAAAATATGATCCATTTGCTCATAAATAAGGAAAAAAGATTCCAGGTGATCACACGATCCAGAACCAATAAATTTCATTTCATGTTAGCACAGCAAAATTTACTTATTTGAAAAGGATTCCATGGGGACAAATGAGCATGATTAGAAAGAAGTATAAACCAAAATAATTATTTATACTGACCTTTAGCAGCCACAACTTGAGAAAGAATATAGTCTCTTTCCTGTTGATCAAGTAATAGTTGCTGGGCTTTGGCTAAAGCTGCTCAGAAAAAAACCACCAAAAGGAAATTAGATCCATTTGTAGAAAAAAAAAAAAGAGGTGTCGTTCAAGCTACCCGAGAATGAAATGATATATTCTGCATCCCACCAACCAGCAAACACTACAATTTAATAACTAACATCATGGCTGATGTATCTAAAAGTCTCCACATGATTATGAATACACTCTCAAGTCTTAACTCAAAGAAAACGAACCCAGACCGATGAAAAGTTTCATAATTTCTCACTTTTTTGTTGTGTCTTTGAGTAGAATATGGGTAACACCAGACAAAGCACATCAAAGTTCAAGAATTGTACCACTAAGCCGTTTATTGATGCTTGCATTGGACTTCATCTCATCTCAGCAACTAACTAAGTCCTATTCCCAGAAAATAGGAAAAATAAAGGCTGATAGCTCCAACTCATATCTCATTTTATTTATCACCGGTGGTCATGGCCTAGTGACTAAGGCTAGCAGAACAAGTAGCTCATCAATTTCAATTTGATAAGAACATGCAAAATGTACTGCCCACAAAGAGAAACCCTACTTTCACTCTAGTTGAACCTCAGCCCCCTAAAGAGAAGTTCTAGTTAAACACTAACAATCTGCCAGTATCTAGTCTGAACAAGCCAGACTATGGCTAAATAATCTCTAAAAGTCACTTCCATAAAATGCCAATGCAGACATAGGTGCAGACACAGGTGAAACTTAAATCAGCTGCCTTTTTCGGTTTGGTCAGATAAGTCAGTCACTTAAAAGTGTGAACTTTCTAACAATATGGAGTTCCTCATGCAGAAAAATAATCCAGTTCAAAGGAACATAATTCTTTAAGTGCCCTTCTCAATGCAGGAAACTCAGATATCTATTGGGAACAGTTAATTAGACAGAAGACAGATGTAAATCATGAAACCCCATTTTATCCACCATAGAACTCAGTCTTGCATGTTTCCTTGCTCAATATCACCTCTCTTATAGGGTTTGCCATTTTCAGAAGTCCAATCTCAAAGTGATACCCCGTGCTTTAAGAGCATTTCCTTCTAAACAAGTCCAAGTAAATTACATCAATCCACCAATGACAATATTTACTCTCCTCTAGACAACAAATCCCTGCATTCACCTTTTCAACCCAAGCAAAAGAAGAATAAAGGAAATGCTTTTGTCTGTTGATTGTTCCTGTTTTATTTGGAGCGACGTGAACAACAACATGACTTAAGGTCTTAAGTCCCTAAAAATATCTAACCTAAGGAACATTACAATATAGGACCGCTAAGCCTTGATTTCATACTTGGAAAGTTCAAAGCATTTCCTATTGTCATCAGATATAATTCTTGATTAATCCAAGTACAGGTCCCCAAAAATGAAGCAATGGAACTATTACCTCCAAATGCCTCCTTCGCTTGTGGATGTTTGCACTTATCAGGGTGAACAAGCAAAGACAACTGAGAATGACAGGTGTCAAATGACAGACTTGTGTTAGAGCTTAGGCAATCAAAAGTAGACAGATAATCATAGTTAGAACAGTAAAAGTGGATACCTTACGATACTGCTTTTTCACGTCCTCGGGTGACGAGTCAAAGGGTAGATTAAGATACTCAAACGGATTCAACTTGAAGCATGAAAGGATCCTGAATTTTATTTTTCCCATGAGCATTAAAGAATACGTCAAGCGAATAATGAAGACTCATCAAAACAAGCAGTGACAGTTCAATAAATTATTCACGCGAAGCCTGAACAAACAGAAGATTCAACAAAAAGAAAAGGACAAGGGCCTTTCATCTAGTAAAAAGAAATCGAATGCAATGACCTTTCTTTTGCGACGCAATATCCCTTGATGAAATCACCATATTATTTAGTTTCTAACTCCCCAGGACCACACCCGTGTGAATTCTTTCCGCATAAATTCAGTTAGAACCAAATTTATTTCGACATGGTTTCTGACAAACGTATCAAATCAAGGTATTAACTCCCCATCATTGCCCATCCACCATCCCACGCAACCCTTAATCAACTGATTAGCTGAAGCAGCGGCAGCCGAGCTCATCTCACGCTTCGACGAGATCACAAGGACGCCGATTCCCCAGAAACATAGGCTCGGACAGCCAGACTCAACACCCTCCCATTCGCCTCTCTCCTCAAATCAATCTTCGAACTCGCAAATTCAACGAACTACAGTCGCCGCTCGAGATTCTCTCGAATCAGATGAAAAGGTATTCCCTTTGGCCCAATAGTCGAATACCCAACTCAATTTTCGACCGCGCAACCACTGGGAATCCAGTAATCAAGCTAAAAATCGCAGCAACGAAGCGGGTGCAACTTCGAGAAGAAAGAAAGGACAAGAACAAGAACAAGAACAAGAAAAGGAAGAAAAGCAAGCAAACTTTGCGGGGAAGAGAGAGAGACCTGGCGACCTCGTTCTCCCTCTCGACTTCGCTGACCTCGGCGAAGAAGCTCTTGAGCAGCAAATCGTCGTCCGGCGTCGCCGTTTCCCCCATCGCCGCCGCGCTCCCTCTCGGCGTCGGATTCAATTCGATCGCCGTCGCAACGCACCCCGGGAAAGAAAGAGAGAGAGAGAGAGAGAGAGAGAGAGAGGAGGAGAAGATGCTCAGTTCGCAGAAGCTACGCGTCGTTTCGTGCTCGGGGCTTCCTCCCGCGAGACGCGGGCTTCCTCGGCCCAATGCATAATGCCGCGCATCGGGCCCCCTCGCAGAGGCCCAATTTCGGAAACAGATAAATTCGGCCCACGTGAAACGAGCGAGCTCCGGTGAACCGCAGGGACCCGTCGAGTCCGCAACCTCCTGTAGCCATTTGGCATCGTTTGACAAAACAAACACCACCACTAGATTTGCCACCCTCGGACGAACCAAATCTTAAAAATTCATCGCAAACAGCCGCCGAACGCGACTTCATGTGCTGTCACGTTTGGAATCCACCAAGCTTGTAAGCACCACCATGAGCATCACCATCCTCTGACAGACACATCTTGGCGACTACGTCGTCGTCCACTATCTCACACGCTCGCACACACCCCTGTATGTCGGATTTATGTGTCCTCACGCGTGCTATGTCTACATGCACCAATTGCTTCTCCATCACTAACGCCATTGCTAACGTGCTTTTCATGTTAGCCCTCGCCACATTAGCATATTATTACGTCATCGGTCTACATTAGCCTTTGACCATTGATTGTTGAATGGCGTGGATCAACTGTTGACCAGCATTAACCAAACTTTGACATTGAATGGTTCAGTCAAACTGGTCCGATCGATTTCGAGACTATTTCCGACCAATTCAGGCACTTTCCAACAAGTTCGTGGCCATAATATGCACTTTATTTGTTTCAACACAGCAGATTGGACAAGGAATGTAAAGAAACTAGTACCTAAAGAGCACACATGGAGAGAATAAGGCAAAAAATGGACTCAACACATTGAAATACTTTAGGAACTAATTGGTCAGAAATAGTTTCAATGTCCAATTGTCATCGGCTATGACCTATGCAACATAGAGGGATGGACAACCATCTCAAAACCAAGGTCCACATGAAAGTTCATTTGCCATTGCTACTATCAGAGGCCTCTCTAATAAAATGTCCGTCACTTTCTCTTTAAAGGATCTTCATTTCATTCTTCAAAAATTTGGTACTTCCAGCTCCTCTGTCCTTTTTGCTATGTCTATTTCTTCATAAAACTATTGATTCATGGTTTTTAATTTTGCTTGCTACAATCATATGATTTCAAATTCTAATTTGTTCAATTAAAATCATTCATTTCATATGCATTCATTATTCACATAGGTAATAGTTCCCAAATGAAAGTCAACTATGCATGAAACATTTCAACATTTACATTATTCTTACTTAACACATTTAAAGTTCCTAAATTCTCCTTAAGTCTAATTTTAGTAAAAGAATTGTGTGAATTTGATTTTGACATTCACTTTTCTTTTTATGGTTGTCATGTGTAAGTCCACGAACAAGATAGGCTATCGCAATTGGCTGTAAAGTGGGGTGCCTCTTTGAGTCATTTCCTTCAATATTTCCAATTCTTTTGCTAATTGTGCTACCATAGTGTCATCTAAAACTTGGCACTAAAATTTGGCATTCTCGGTTAGGTCATGCTTCTTTAACTAGATTTAGATTTTTTTTTTCAAGAAGTCATTCAGGTTCTATTGATAATAAATATTTTGATTGTCTACCTTGTAAGTTGGAAAAACATGCCTCGTTGTTTGATCTTAGTAAATTTGTTTCTCAGGCTTCCTTTGATCTAATTCACTCTAAAACCGGGGTCCATCTCCAACCCCACTATTGGAGACTCTTGTTATTTTGTAATTTATGGCTGATCATTTTTATTATACTTTATTTTATCTTATGAAGAATTGATTTGAACTTATTTGTATCTACTATGAATTTTTTTCATGATAAAAACAAAAATTTCTCAAAATATCATAACATTTCGTATTAATAATGCCACGGAATATGGAGACATCAAATTTTTAAAATCCTCTTCCAAAATGGTAATATTGTTCACTGTTATTGTATAGGAACTTCCCAACAAAATGGTTGAACAGAATGTAACCATAGACATATTTTAGATGTCATACACACTTTTTCTAGTTTCCACCTTTTGTCCAAAACATAATTGGGGAGGGCCTGTCTTACTAATGCGTACACTATTAGCTATATTATGTCAATTATCATAGGTAACATTTCTCCTATGAGCGCTTGTATAATAGTGTTTTCAATTATAATCTTCTTTAAGTCTTTTGTGTACTTGTTTGTACATTTTCTTCCGCATGAATGGACATAATTAGAACCTTATGCCCGTTAGTGTTGTTTCCTTGGGTATGGCATTAAGCACAAAAGGTATAGATGTGATCCTATTTTTAACTGTCTTCGTATGTCTTTTCATGTTACCTTTTGGGAATACGTGACGTTATCATATTTTCATCCCTTCAAATCATCGGATCATGTTCCCCTCTTCACTAACACTTCGGTTGATTTATTCCTAGAAGATCTCACATCTTCATCCAATTGTGAATCTTCCTCTCTAGAGCTGTCATCTTCTTCTAATCTTGATGTCAATCCTTTTGGCAATACCACCTTAGTAGCTTTTGATGTATCTACTCCATCCGCAGATTATTCACTAGCTAACAATCTATCATCCTTTGTCTATTGTTTCACAAGAGCAAGTCAACCTTATGTTCGACTTCGTCATTACCATTTTTACTAGATCATTACTTCACTTTTAGAAACTCACACATATAGAGAAGCTAGTACCAATTCTTTGTAGGAGAAAGAAATGGCATATGAGTTGTAGGTCTCAAAATTTTTTTATATATGAGATTTGTTTGATTTCACTTTCAGTAAATTCTTTGTAGGTTGTAATTGGGTATATAATATTAAAAGAAAGGCACATAGTACTATGGAATGTTTCAAATCTCGGTTAATGGTGAAAGGTTTCACTAAGGAAAATGAAATTTATTATGAGTAGACTTTAGCTCCTGTTGCACTCCTTACTTCTGTCAATAGTTTGCTTGCCATTGCTGCGATTTAGCACTAGTGTTTGTTCTATATGGATCCTAAAAATGTATTTGGGAATGGTAATATCATTGAGAAAGTTTATATGGTGTTTTCCCTAAATACACTCATCCTTCCAACAAAGTGTGTTGATTATGTCAAGTATTATATGGCTTAAAGCAAGCTCTTTGTACATGGTATTCCGAGTTTAACTCAATCATGGAACCTCTTGGCTTCAAATCCGGTCTTTATGACATGCTCTTTTTGTTCGACATGCATTTCGTGGATATATTATGCTGCTCTTATGTGTGGATGACAAGGTTATTACCAATGACGATCATGTTGGCATTTCAAAACTGAAGCAATATGCCGTTCAACAATTTGAAATAAAAGATCTTGGGTGACTTGGCTACTTTTTAGGCTTGCAAGTTAATTCAGATTCCTCTGGTTATTATCTTTTACAAGAAAAATATGTCATTGATCTTGTTTCTCAAGTTGGACTCACTAACAACAAAGTTTGCTACAACTCCTATTGAGACTAATGCCAAATTGGATACCAAAGATGAGATTCCTCTTTCGAATCCAACACCCTATTGATAGCTAGTCGGCAGTCTTGTATATTTCACTGATACTAAACCTAACATTGCTTATGCTATTCACATTGTTAGTACATGACCACATCCTGTAAATTTGTTGCAATCGTTTGAATTCTTCGCTACATCAAGAGTACGTTATTTCCCGACCTTCACTTTTTTGCTCATTCTACCTTGCAGTTGATAGCTTATTTAGATGTTGATTTGGATGGTGACCCTTAAGATCATCGCTCCACTATAGGCTGCCATTTTATTTTTTGGCAACTCACTTATCTCATGGTGTAGTAAGAAACATACTACTATCACTCACTCTAGTACAAAAGTAAAACATCAAGCTCTTACTAACATTAGATCGGAGTTACTATGGTTACGATGGTTGGAAGAAGACATGAGAGTGCATTGTAACAGTGGAACAATTATTTATTATGACAATCGAAGTGCTACCTAGAATAGCACATAATGATGCTTTTGATAAATGCACCAAACACATTGAAATAGATTGTATTTCATCCGATGCCACGTTCTTCGTGACACTATTCAACTTATACCTACTTCATCTACTAAACAGATTGTTGATGTCTTCATGAAGACATATCAATATGGTCATTTTCTAAATATTTTCTTCAAACTCAAGTTGACCTATTTCAAATAACTTTGAGTTTGAGGGAGGATGTTATAGATATATTTAGAAGATTCTACATATTTTTCTTGATTGATCTTTATTGATTATGATGTTGCTAGCTCAAATCACCTAGAAGGGGTTAATATGTGATAAAATAAAATGTTGACTTAATTAAAGTGGAATATAATAAATCAAGATCATCGTCTGCACGAGGTCTAGATTCTGGAACAAGGTTTAGAATTTGTAATGCTATAGAATGAACTTTAAGAACATCCGGTAAGTGTGCAATGAACTTTAACAAGAATAATAAGAGAATAAAGATAAGATAAATTGCACACGAGATTCTATAGTGATTCGGTTTAAATCAAGCCTATGTTCACTCTTCATGTTGACAGCCTTCTAATTGGATTTCACTATATGATCAATAAGAGATTATAACTTTGAGTGCAAATACTCAATGGTAAATCACACTTTTTCACTAAGTCATTTTTTTTGGTATTTCTCTCACAATCACAATCATTTAAGCACGCTAAAGACATGTGTATAATCGAAACTCGCTTAAACTTTGGAATTATAGATTCTAGGCCTCATCTATATTTTGCTCCTTAGCACCATGGAGTCCTTATATACTCCCTTACTTTCAAAGTAGCCATTAGATAGCTTCTAGAGGATCGTTTTCCATTTTTGGCTAATGGACATCATTGTATCAAAAGATATAGTGATCGAAAAGTGATAAGGATATAGTCTTCATTTGATTCTGATTGCCCATACAATTGGGATCTTGATTTCCATAAGTAGAGCTTCTTCGATTGGAAAGAGCTTGTATTTAGGATTGATTTACCAATCAATTAGATTAAGTTAATCAAATATTTCTTGGTGTAGAATCCAAACTAGATGTGCTAGCCATTGTAGAATCTGAGATGATTTCATTTTGGATATGTTTCCTTTTAGATGAACGCACAAATTTCATTTTGTATCAAATAAGTATCTATGGACTGAAAAAGTCAAGATGTGACTAGAATGAGATCTTCTTATCCGAACAAGAGAATCTTGGAAAATAAGAATTGAGTTTTGTCTATGTTTGACTTGGTTCCGTGTGAATGCTCAGGATTGTTTAAACATCTTGAATGAAAATTCTATGAGACAATCAAAGTTAAATAGAAAATTTTGTCAACTTCAAAATTTATGGGAGTTTTCTCTAATAGGTTATACTTAGATAGTTATCATGAAAGGCCCGTAATTAAGCTCTTGTACTATTCATTTGATAATGTATAGAATATTATGGTGCTCTCTATTTTATTCATCACAATCCTTAACTCAGCAAACAATGGATAGCCACATGACTTCTAGCCAGCCTTGGTTGGGGACCTTGATTGATTTGTAAATTAAATCAAAGCGATTTGGTTGATTAACATACAACACTATTAAAAAGAAGGCAATTAATCAGCTGATTGACTTATATGGTATGGGCAACAAAGCAAGGACAGAGATCTTCATAAACGACATGTCGAGAATACGAAGATCTTCTGTTAGATGTTGAATATGACCTTATATATAATAGCCAATTTATAGGGTGTTACATCATTCTGTCATCTTTATAAGCTAGTCTAATATACCTAGAATTCCTCGACCCATATTTTATCCGGTGAAATATTACTTGGAACAGCTTCTTAGACGTTAACCATGTATATGGCTTTTGCCTTATTCCTTCCACACCACAAAAAGAATCACCTTTTCTTTTTCGTTCCAGCAACGCGATCCCACTGAACAGTGTGGATGACTGAATACTCTTTTGAGGGACAACTTGCTTCCACCAGGTTGTTCATGAAGCAATTCATTTTTAGTGGATGACAAAAGAAAATATCCATCACACCCTTAACCGACAAGAAAACATCAAGAAAAAGTGGGGGATGATGTAACCCCAAAAAAATCACCATTAGTTTGGGACAAACCGTCGCCTGTCAAAACCCCAGTGGCCAGGAGTCACAGAAAGGCAAATTAATCACAAAAGTAAAGGAACGTCATAATAATCAGGGGCGAAGCTACATATTTGAAAGTCTCTATTGAAGTCAAAGATTGATCTCAAGATCTTGTTTGAAGACTTTTGTATCTTTCTAGTTAATACAAGGACACAACATGATAAAAAGAAGCTATATATTATAACTGACGATACATGATTCTCTCTCTCTCTCTGATCTACGTGAAATCAAAGCCAAAGTGCCCTTTCTCTCTTCTTTCTTCTCTTATTTGACTGCACAAAGTTGTGATGTGAGAAGAGAAATAAAGTGGGAAAATCAGAGTCTCAAGGGGAACAAAAGGAAGGATGCAAATCATGTTTTTCAGGATGTGGCAATGCAATGGGGCTCCCAGAACAGAAGAGACCTCCTGCCTTCCTTGCAACTTTTAACCCCAGAGGCCCAACAATCTGCTTCTTGTTCTTGATGTTGCTGATCATTCGAAACAAAGCTCTTCGTGATGATGTACTTGTTCGAGTAGCTTTTAAGGGCAAGGGTTTGTTGTTGGGCACTACAGATTGGGTTGACTATCGTGGTCACAGCGGCACTGGCAACCGTGGATTTGGTCCGCCAAAAGTACTCATAAGCATTGAAGGACGGGGTGGCGGCTCAGTGACCACTCGGGCCACCTGAGCTAGTGGTGGAAGCGACTGCGGAAGGAGGATTGGGTCATCTTCTTCATTGTCCTCCTTACCACTAAACTTGTTAGGCCATGCGGTGTTCCTATTAGCTAAATCCATGGGCTTCTTTTTCATCGTAATTGCGATCTTATGGACATTATTCACATCCCCACGGGCTAATATATTTGATGGAGCTTCTTCATTGTCCTCCTCCTCCTCCTCCTCTTCCTCCTCCTCCACCTCTACCATTTCTTCATCTTCTCCCACTTCTTCTTGCTTCTTGTCGCTCTCACCAAAACCCAAGAACTCCTCGTTGAGTTCTAATACCTCCTCTTGTTCCTCCTCGCCTTCTCCTGCTGCTTCATTGTCATCAGCGACATGCTTGAAAGCGCCGTTCATGTTGAAGGTGAGGAGGAGGCGGCCATCCTGGCGTTGCACGCAGAAGTTCTTCTCTGAAGGGATCGAGATGGCCTCGAGGACCAAGCGCCCGTTGTCCCTATGGGTTTGCATGCGGAGCGAGGCCCCGTCAGAGCGAGAGAGCCAAGGGAGCGGCGGAGGGAAAGACTTTGGCTGATGCCTTTTCTTGCCCAACCCCGCGTAACTGCTGTACTTTGCGAAGTGGAGCTGTTGATCTTGATCTTCCTGCGGTGATTGCAGCTTTGCCAGATCTTGAAGCACGGTGTCACTCTCCTTGTCATCTTCGTCCGGGAGATCGCCCATTTCTGATGCTGGGCGCGAGGAGAACCTGTCGGATCCTGTCTCAGAGCCAAGGCTCTCCGTGCAGATCTCAAGGCTCTTCTCGCTCAAGGAACTCGCAGACCGCCTTACCAGAGGGTGAACATACGGCGGCGGGGCCTGCACAGACGGATCTTCGCGCTTCTGGGATATGATCGAGCTCCAGATATCGAACTGGCTCGACTTCTCCAGATCCCGACTCTCCTTCCTCTTATCCTCATAGCTGTCTTCTTCATCATCTTCTTCAGAGGAAGAAGATGAGTCTGCAATATGGGCAAGAGCATTCTTGGAGACCAACCCATTTTGGGAGAGCCACTTCTTGGAGGACATATCAGCGGATAGAGTCCGGCGCAATGAAGAGGTGGGTATGGTAGGCTCAGATCCAAGAATGGTGGTGATGCCTTGCTTTTCGCCGACCACCACCTTGGCTTCTTCATGATGATGGACCATTGCTTTCAGAGATGGAGATAGACCAAGGCTTTGGCTTAGAAAAGCTGTCATATTATCTCTCTCACTCTCTCTCTGATCTCCAAGAAAAAGCTTTGGCTTCAGATCAGCTGCAGAGAGGGGAATGATAGGAATAACAAGTGAGCTAGGGCAAAAGAAGAAACGAACTAGAACATGCATGAATTGGTGAATCCCAAGAAACAGAATCTACACTGAGCTATCGAACAAAAGATCGAGTTACAAAACCTTGTGATATATAGACAAGCATTTGAGTACGTGGTATCAAATCATGATACAGACACACAGTGAGGGTGCGTGCTCACTTACCTCAAGCTGATAGAAGCAAGAGCTTCCAAAATTCTTCTGAGGAGTTGAATTTTTTCCTTCTTTTGAATATTTTTTCTCGAGAGGAGGACAGGGAGATGGAGGGGAGGACACAGGAGGAGAAGATGACGATTCTGAGGAGGGAAGGTTTTTGTGTGGCCGATGGCAAGTGAAGGGAGGGGTTCCGGGGGTATAAAAAGGAGCCCAAAAGGCCTTTGGAATCGTGTGCAATGGGACCCCTCCTTTGAAAAGACAGCTCTGTACGTGCTTCGGAAAAAAATATTGCAAACTTTATTGGTATGCACTCGTTTGTACAGGTATCTAGCGTGGTGTATAAATCAATCATAGGGCGATGATAAGTAGTACTAAAATTTGTGCATATATTAATTAGATAATGACAATTTTTTGTGTGAATGCTGAGGCAGATTCACAAAATCGAACGATGATTGTGATAAGATGGACTCTTGTTGAGTATTGAATGTTGAATAATGTGACCTACTTATGTACATCAAGTTTCTTGTTGTATTTGCCCACTACTTGTGTGAGAGAAAAGATCATAGATTTAATTTTTGTATGGAATGCGATACAATTTTTTCAATATGAACAATAACATTTATCATATACAAAGTAGCATTGAGCGTAGCTAATGTTTGAACAACTAGCCCAAAATAATCTTTCAAAAGTTGAAATCATATTCTAGATAGGAGGTTTAAGACCGATTCTCTCTATTCTCTACTTATAATATGATCTTTTGTTTTCCAAATTATTAATTGTGAAATTCTAACTAGCTAAATCTTCCTAAAACAATAGCAAAATCAAAATTTTGATTATATAATCTCATAAATGAGTGATGAATATGAAATTTTTCTTGGAATTCATTTTTTCCCTACTGTAAAATTGGACTTATTAGGCCAAGTTTAGGAGGAAGCGGTGGTTCGAGGAATTAACCGATTCATCCTAGAATCTACTTAGAATTGGACCAACCACTAAACCGATTAAGGGACTGAATCAAATCAAATGCTCATTCCTAAAAAGAGAGCTCACATGCCCTTATTGTGCATATCGTAGAATGAATGCAAGGCCCCATTCATTTGAAATTATGTTAGCATAGAACATAGGCATTTTCAATAGGGAACTAAGCCCTAGATAGGATCCATGATGCACCTAGTGCAATGAATTTTTCAGATTGGCGTAACTTCATTGAATCACAATGCGTTAGTTTGCTAGTAAATTACAACGCGTGTAACATATGCACCTAAGGGGATCAATATGAATAATATATGCATGACATAATCGATCTTTTAAACCACCTGGTCAAAAGGCGAACCATATACCAAAAGCATGAGTCGAATGATTGCTTGATTTCTTCGTCGAGGAGACATGTCTTTTTATGATTTTTTTTTTTAACACCTAGGGCCGGTGCCTCCTAAAACCATAGTCTATTTCCCTGTATGGAAAAGCAAGAGCTACTACAGAACGATAGACATTTACCAATTTGGAAAAGTTGAAGAAGAGAGAGAGAAAGAGAGATGATGGTGATTGGTTGGAAAATGGCTTAAGGAGGAAGCAAAATGAAGCACTTTAGGAGCCCCCAGCATGATTGGGTGGCTAGACGCCATCGTCACTAGAATTGTTGTTGTATAAAGGAATCAATATATATATGAGATATTTTGTGCATTCAACACATTAATAAAGCATGCTCAACAATGAACATTTATTTTGACCAAAAAACAATGAACATTTATATTAAAAAAACATAGATTATTAATTAGCTGCTTAACTAGCATTTAAATAACGGGAAAAATCTTTCCTTGACAATGCACATTTATACGAACCGGATCAATCTCAATAGTTGCTCTTGAGAGTTCCACATGAGTCTCACATAGCCATATGGCTATAATTCTGCCCTAACTATAGAAACGGGTCTAGATAGGAATTTCTCTTAGAGAATACCCGTCGATAAAATTCTTGAAAAATGAAAAAAGAAGAAAAAAAAAAGGGCAATTCAATAATAATCAAAAGGAATAATGTATGTAGAAACGAATTGAAGGTGTCACGTCTCACTAAAATGGGACCGAGCTCTCTTTTTGCCTTTGCATGGGGCTGTCTTTTCTGCCTATCTAAGCCTTTTTTCGTGTGTGTGGGTGAGAGAGAGAGAGAGAGAGAGAGAGTATTTCTAAGCTGAACAAAAAGTACTCGTGCGATTTATACCCAGTAAAGTGCCAAAATAAACCCACCACTCACTCAAATTATTGCAATAATACCCTAAAAAAAAGGTGGTGATGTGGTGCACTTCGAGAGAGAGAGCAAAAAGAGAGGGAAAGAAGAAATCAAAAGACGTGTTTTTTCCATGGTTTCGCCTCAAACTGGGGAAAGTGTGTCCGAGACTACACAAAAAACTTTGTGTGATGGGTCTCGTCTCTGCCTATAAAGCAATACCACTCAATCCCCCACGATCTTATCTACTTTGGTTTTTGTAGTTGGCCTACGTATATAAGCGAACCACACGGCAAGGGAAACACCCAAAAAAATAAAGTGGAAGAAGAAGAAAACCTGGGGTGGGGACGCCTGAATTAGTGAGCAGGATTTCGCGACTTGCATATAGCACATATTACACCTAGCGACTTGTAAAATAAATATAAAATGAGAAAGGATTAGACAAAGAAGAAGAAGAAGAAGAAAGTATTTATGGGATTAGTTGAAAATTATTTCAACCGTTTAAAATTCTTCACCATAATACATCTCAAAAACCCATCCCATGAAGACTTTGGATGAAAATTTTTTAAGTTAAAAGTCCTCATGAAGTATAAATAGTAGAGATGTATTTCAGAAGAGACTATAAATAACTTAACTGCTAGAGGTAATTGCTTAGGCTTTGAACCTATAAGTATACGGTGACGACTTGTTGTTCGTGAGATCTGGATTCAAGAGATCCTTTAGGGTTGAAATACTATGAGCAATAGCTACGACTCAAATCAATTTGGAGGTTTTACAACGTGTTTTTTTTTTTGGGTAAAATCCAATGATGGTTTCTACAAGTTGCCCCTCCCCTCTTTTTTCATCTATGAAAACAAATCACTCCCATTCCATTCGATGGTTTCTTCTCTGCTGCTGCGAAATTCAAATGTCCCGAAATGGCAAATTACCATATCAAAATGTCAAAATTGCTCTTTAATTTTACACAAAGGGGAAAAATGCGAACTTTCCATGCAATCATTCTTGTTAGATCCACATTTTCATCATTCAATTTTCAAATTTTTTTTCTATGTAATCATTGATGTTGGATCCGTCTTCGCTCAATCCCTTTCAAATCATTCGATTTTCACAATATTTAATTAGAATATTTACAGATGAAATCGAGGGTGATAATGTTACCTGTAATGCTA
The DNA here is from genome assembly GCA_014182565.1 of Eucalyptus marginata. NCBI lineage: Eukaryota > Viridiplantae > Streptophyta > Magnoliopsida > Myrtales > Myrtaceae > Eucalyptus > Eucalyptus marginata. Next base: position 5,437,776 of record CM024594.1, on the reverse strand, counting down.
TTATTTTGAAGATTAAATCATTCATCATATGCCGTGAATTTGAAATATTCCAAAATTAATGAATATTTGATCAATAAAAAGTCTACACGATATCTTTTTCTATTGTACAGAAGTGTCTTTTTCCTAGGTTGCATGTATTAGAAAATATCAAGCTTAGAGAAGTGTTGTAGCATCGGCTTTCTATGTTTAAAAAAACAGAGAACTGCATATACATACGCTTTTAATTTACCATTAATGGCCAAATTAAAAAGCATACTACTTAATCAGGATACATTGGGTATCCAGCAATTAAAATTATTCATAACAAGGAAAATAAGAATATCCATTATCCATTTGTATTCTGTGTGCTTGCCCGACAAGGAATATGATAAAGAAAAAAAAAAGAGAATTAATCAATTTGATAATGATGGGTGGAACAGAGGACCAAACCAAAATGAGTGGCTTGGAGGGTGACAATATGACAAAGGTTCCACTTCCGATGGAATTCCAAAGTCGAGATAAAATGGACCGATGGTATTAATTAAACAATAAAAAATTATTCATCCAGAGAAAAAAAAAATACAATTTAAAATGACAGTTGGTGAAGGAATTTCTGCTCAATCATGGAATGTCGGAAAGGAAGTTCCAAAGGCAAAAATCCAAATATTTAATTTGGATCTAGCTACCATGGTTTTTTCTAGGTATTTGTAGGCTTTGACCCTCAAGATGACGGGGCTAATTAATTTGAATTTTATTTCATTGTGCTGATGCTCCTTTTCTTCTCCTCCTTTCTTAGTTCTGGTTTTGATCCTCGTGGAGTTGTACAATGCCATAATTCAATTCAAAATTTTAAAGTATCTAATATTGCTTTTCTATGAATTTATATAAATTATATATATATGCGATCTTTCTCCACTCTTATTTCATATTTGCTGTTTTTCATTTATTAAGTTATCAAGTTGAATTTTTAATTCAAAACAATAGTCAAAAAAAGGATCAAGAGTTTATATAGAATGATCTCTATCTTTGTTCACTCAAATTCCTCTATATCTAATAGTAATTCTCGACCATGTATATTTATATGCTTTGGACACCCTTATTATTTAGAAACAAGCACATAGTACACCTTTGAAAAAACTAACTATATATATATTTTCTTGGAATTGCCATTTTAAATTCCTTTTTTTTGCTATCCTTTTCGTCATCCAATGAGATCGGGATCATCAAAAAGCGAAGTCAATGAATTCGGGCCACGCGCCCACAAAGATCGCTTACGATCCATGACAACCACTCAAAGAACTTTTTACTTTCATTTTACTACTTTCCCTAGCACAGAACTCCTTTTCTTCTCCCTCTCGCTCTCGCTCTCTCTTCCTTTTCTCATTTTGAAGAATTTCTAAACATTTGATAAAATAAACATTAATAAATAGATACTTATAGGCGCCATGGTGACCTCTCATTCCCATGTTGCCGCCCTCATTCTGCTTTTCTCTTATGTGAAATTATTATCATAACCCGAGTCAATCCCTTCTCATTAATTAACTAGTGATTTTCCATCCTATTATGGAGGTAATCAATATGAAAATCCCCTTAATGCAGCACCTAATCCTAAAGTGGATAATTTAATATTAAAGGGTTTTGCAGGTATAACTATAGCTTGATGAATCGATACGGAGTTGACTTATACCAATGTTTGGATTTCTATATTTCATAGAATCTGAAGTGCCTTGGAATGCCCTTTTGTATTTTTCATCGTCAACGGGTCAGTGCCCTATTATAAATTCTAAAGACTAATAAATAGTCCACTAATATGCGTAATTTGTGTTGTTAATTGCCTTGCACATAAACCGAGCATGAGTCATTCTCTACTCAACTCGCACTTGCTTAGCAATTTAAAGGATGGAGTTCACAGAAGGATGTCAACGCATCAGAGTCATCAACTTTTAGGATTTAAATACTCGATAAGAAATTTTTGGGACTCTAGCGCATTATCCTGACAAGTTTTGGGAGTCTTGCAGCAATTGTCCAAAAAGTATATGTCCACAAACTTCATCCCGAGTTTAGGTATCTGCTAATATTCAAGTGGTCTCATTGATGGGTGTCTCTTGGCCATTTGTTAAGTACACTTAGCGAGGAATATTTTGATTTTTCTGAAACATTAATAATACATAAAAAGAGAAAAACAGCACATTTGAAAAAAAAATTATTTCTTTGATTGCTTAATAGGTATCGAGAGATACCCATTAACGAAATCCATGTTTAAATAGCTGGTGCATGTGTGCAGAAGGTATAGGATGCACGATTGTACAGTTCCTGAGATTGGATATTTAAAGGTTTGTGGACATTACCACCATAATAAGGTCGTACTTAGGATAATTAATAAGCGACCAAGTTAATTACAGAATAGTCATGCCTAATCGTAATTACTGAGTTCAGCTAAGGTGGGTCACCATTCAAATCAAGATCACATGATCGAAAGCTCATTGTTAGACTCGAATTCAATTTTTCTCAAGCTTAAACTCGCAAGATCTTCATAACTTCTGCGTTGTTTCATAATTTCTTTTATGGACTTCTATATGGTATGCCGACAGCATAAAAAAATTGTTGCGCAAACCGGTTTAGACGTCAACACGAACAAAATTTTTAGTCTCGATAATTGTATTCATTCCCTTAACAGACGAGAGTTTCCATTTTATATCTATTTATGTGAAAAATGTAATTCAAATTATATTTAGATCCACCAATAGATATGTTTATGATGAACTAAAACCCGAGTGCCTCAATAGGTAGATCTTAAGAAGATAAAAACTTCTATTTTCATGCAAGAATTCTTTTATACCCTGGGAATGCTTGAGGACCATATACATCGCATAAAAATCGACATATTCGAATTATAACGAAAGTAGACGAATCGTTTTGTGCCAGAGCCCGCGTGTACGGACGGGGAAAAAGCTACGACAAAAACGGAGATGGAATTTGGCATCAACGTTCACTAAAAGGAAAAAACATTAAAGGAAAAAGAGAAAATCAAAGGGAATTTGCCGTGATTAGACCGATTTAGATTGGATCACACAGGTGGCGCGCGGTGTTTGGACAACTGAGAGGAAAGGACGTGCAATGGGAACTTGCCACGTAGTGGGTGGGGGCCAAGGAACTTCGCGAGACGAGGGAAATTCCTTGAAATGTTTCCCAATGAACAAATTGTCCTTCAAAGGGAGACCAGGCATTGTGTGCGAAATGACAGGATACGATTCCCTTTCATCAGTTTTTTTATTTTACTAAATTTTATTTATTTATTTATGGTTAATATATCATTCGATGTTTGATTCTTGAACGCTAAATTTTCATTTATCTGTACAATCAGCTCAAAAGAAAATTATTCGCGTTTTGAGGTCACGTGATTCAAGATGAATATGAATAACTTCTTTGCGTCGTATCTTCAAAAAACAGTGATCACATCCATTGTGGATATGAAATTTCACATGTTTCGTCAACTCAATCAAACTTTTCGAGATCTTTGTACATATCGCACGTGAAAAGGGACAATTGGAAGTAGAGGGTTCGGCTCAAGTCACATCATGTCTATATAAAAAGGGTTCATATCACTAAAACCCCAAACGACAAATTTATCATTAGATTCTGTTAAATTTTATCGTTAAATTGCTAAGTTTGATGACACGTAACAATTGACCAGGTTTAGGGTTTTCCATGGTATTAATTCAATTTAACAAAAATCAATAGAGAGTAAATTTCTCACAAATATATGAGTATGGAGTTTTTGATCGTAAAAAAATAAAATAATTTGGAATAACTTTATTGCAGATGTATTAATTTAGAGTTTTTATGGTTAATAAAAATATATTGCGATAAATTTGTTACGAATGTATTGTTTGGAGTTTTCATAATATTAATTCATAAAAAAAAAAAAATGAAACGGACAACAAAAGAAACATTGAGACATTGTATATATACATGGCCGTAGATATACAAAACACAAGGCCTCTCAAGATTTAATATGAGGGGCATCGATGATTTATCCCTATAATTCTAGAAATACCTCAAAATTGGAGTATAGTGGAAATGAGACGACATGCACAATAATTTTTCTTGTGCGAGAAAGAAAGAGAGAAAGGGCAAAAGGGAATTGGACAACAACTAGCTCTACCCACAGGACATGACCTAACCGACCCATGTACGCATGTCCGCCCACGTACGTACTTTAAGGACACTCCGTTCCTCCCCCGCCCCCCCAATCTATAGAGCGAACGTCAACAGAACTTTCTCAAGGAGAAAAAAAAAGGGATTTCTCTCCTCCTCCTTTTCCTTTGTTGTGCGGAGGGAGGGGAGGGAAAGGGAAAGCAAGAAGGAAAAGAGGAAGAGGGAGGGAGATAGATTCGGCCCGCCCCCTCGGCGAGCCGTGCTTTATTCCCCCCGCCCCTCCCTCACAGCGAGAGACCTCTCGCTGTGTGTTTCCCTCGGGGATTGGCGGATCTCGTGGCCCGGAAAACAAAGGTGCGGAGGGAAGATAGCGATGCGCGTTCGTCCGGGCATTGTCGTTGATGGGTAAATCAAAGAATGAACGAAGAACAATGATTCCGCACCTTAAAGGATGTTACTTTGACAAAAGCCTGATCTTTTTAAGAGAATTGTCTTTGTCGATAGAGATTGACGGCGTCCAAATTGGGTGTTTCCCATTGTCGGGAGATAATGAACCATAGTTGAAATTGCACAGCCATTGACGGAATCTACTTGATATACGCGTGATTCTGATCCGAAAGATAAGATGTAGAATGGGAGGTGTAAGTTGCGAAAGCATTACGATCGATCTCGATATGAAATTCCTGCTCTCGACAATATCTTTGCTGCCTCACTTTCCTTCGTAACGGTCCTAAAAAGGAGAAACCAGCTCGAGCCCTAAAATCATGTCTATTAGACGATGCACACTTGAAAAATTGCATAAATTTCTTACGCCATCTGTAATCCTATTTTCGTGATTTCAAAAGCGCCCTTTCCGGGCACAACGGATGTGGATCCAATAGATTGAATGTGGTAGCTACGAAAGATAACAAGCACGTGCGCATACTGTACAACCAAAGCAAAACGAAATGGTTCCTTGTTTGAACCACTCATTTGTATTTTAGCTCATATCTCTTTCGATCCATGCGAGTATCGGAATATGTCATTCGCGGATTTTTGGATTTTGTGGGTTTTTCCTTGACATAGAAAATGAATGAAATCAAGGGGGCGAAATGTTAAATTCTTTCTAATTCCTCGTCCTCTTTTTTTTTTTTTTTTTTTTTTTTTTTTGGGGTGGGTGGGTGCTGGCTGAGTATATGGACCGACGGTGGAGGATGGCCATGCTGGGGAAAAATGGCAAGTGGGCCACGTGGAGGAATAAAACGAGGAGGGAGGGGGTTGGCTTGAGGTAGGGGCCTGGTTTGTCGTGGTCCATCTAGAAATCGACCAGTCAAAAATTGAAATTTCTCGTCCAGGATGGCGAGACTCAGCCGTTGGCGGTGGCTCTCTGCTCAGCCATCACCTTCGCTATTGCTGGCCAGCCTAGCATCCTCCCATCTAAAGTCGTGCATGTTCCTATTTCTCCACAAAAAAAAAAAAAAAAAATTTTTTTTGTGAATTTTTGAAATTCGACTGATGTTTTTTTTCCCTTCCTTATAAAGAAACGTGACTAGATTGCCATGATTCGAGATTGTTTGTTATTGATGGCATGAGAATTAGTTCCGTCATTTCACTGTTTAATAGATGAAAGCATGATTTACCACATGATTCTTCTATATTAGGAAATCCAATCCAAAAACATAAGATATTAAATGAAGGAAGATCGCGTGAATATAAAGAGTATGTAGGATCCCGCTATCGAGCGTGTGTGACAATATTTCAACATTTCTTTCATGTATAAGGTGGATTAGGAGCAGGCACGTGAGATTTGGCCACGGCATGTGAAATTTGACTATTGGAGGTGGATGCACATATGCGAAAGTAATAATATTAGTTTGGATATCATGTGAGATCTTATGAGATGATTATTAACTATTCTTAAATTTTAATCTGTCATATGAAAGCCATCATTTATTTATTTGTTATTTTAATAATGCGTACAACAAATTTACTCGTGACAGATTCTTCATTTATGTGGTAGCATCTTCCACTCAAGTAATTTTTATTATATGCATGTACGATACAAGTGGCGTATCGGGTGCATTTGGTTAGGGATTCGATTGATTCGAACAGTTGAACATGCCCTGTATTTTTATTATATGCACGTACGATACAAGTGACATATCGGGTGCATTTGGTTAGGGATTCGATTGATTCGAACAGTTGAACATGCCCTATATTTTTATTATATGCACGTACGATACAAGTGATGTATTGGGTGCATTTGTTTATGGATTCGGTTGATTCGAACGGTTGAACATGCCCTATATTTTTATTATATGCCCGTACGATACAAGTGATGTATTGGGGGCATTTGTTTAGGGATTCGGTTGATTCGAACGGTTGAACATGCCCTGTAATTATGAAATAGAATTTTATGTATAGGGTATTCAAACAGCCCTCCAACCAGAATCGATAGGTGAAACTTTTTTTTTTTCTTTTGGGTGATACAATCTTGGTGACTTTAAGAAAAGAGATAAAATAAATCCAAAAGCAGCCTTGGCTATGCTTAGTAGTTTCGACCTAGGCCAACCTAAAAAGGCAAGGAATCGAAGATTTTGCATAGATGTATTGCCGGGACTTGAAACTTTTCATGTTGCACGGGAGCTTTGACCCAAGTGGCCCTTACTATATGTCATGGGCTAAAGCATTAGAAAGGCTCTGACCAAAAGAAAAAGGAATTGCGAAAAGGCAGCTGATCATACATTGAACTTTATCCATGATTTACTTGCAGATACAGTGTTCCAGGACACTTTGGAATTAATTGTTATATTACAACGCCCGCTAATAAATAAATAAATATGCATAAAGAATTCTCTTAAACTTTTGAGTTGATTCTCATTAGTTTATCAGAAAAGGCTTATGAAGAAAATAATCATGACATAATGTTACTGGGCAGTCGAGTAATGCGAAAATGATGTGGTCGGGTATCGGGCCTTGCCCTACCAATCAATATAAGTGAGCCGACCGATTATAATACAGATATGTCGAAGTATCAAGCATTGCTTATCAATGGGGTTTGTGTGTTTTTTATGGACACTTGGTCTCCCTCTCCAATGATCGGTTTAAACTTTTAGGTTGGTCATTTGAACACGGCATTAGAGTCACATTTTGCCTGGTTAATTTTGCGTTTGCAACTCCCTGTTCGTCTATTTACATGCGTCATTCTTCATATGTATATTCTCTTTATATGTATGCTATATTCCTCAATTTATTGTTTGATCTTTGGGGTTGATTATTCTAACATGATACATGGTACCGACGAGTCCGGAAATAAGATGAGGCTTCACTTGCTTTTCATGTCTTAATATTCTTCCTATTGGCCTTTTTGGGCTACGAGTTGGGCTCGTGCTCTGCACTTTCTAACCCAAATTCAATCCCTAGGAAGAAAGAAACCAAAGTTTCCGAATTGTTCATATTCTTTTCCGTCCGTTCCTTCGATCATCCTTTTGATTGGCGGGTTACAAATGTTGAACTTACCCACTTTTAATTTCAATTGAGTTTACATGCGAGCGATAACTACTCATCAATCGGTCTTCTAATCAAACCAAATATTTTCATTTTTGAGCATAATATTTTACAGTCTTTGAACAAATCGGATATTATAGCAAAGTTGAGCGACTGAGAGGAGATCGCAAACAAGAATAGAGACATGATAGACAAGAGATAATAATAAAGATTGAGAACAAGTATGGTCAATAAACGACCATCACCAACTGAAACTTTTGTCAAATCGTAAAACAATTTAAGATTTAGGATTTTGTCGATGTCACTAATCATGTGTACCAATACTCCGCTATCAAGATATCACATTGGATTAGAAGTGTCACCAACTGAGAGAGTTGAGAAGGAGTCTGAGAGATCATTGGTGGTGACAGCGTGGTTGAATTGACATTATAGAGCAGTGTGCCTAGCCCCATTACATGTCTGACAAAAAAGATGAGACCTAGGTTTGAGAATATCTTTCTAGGTGAATAAGGGAACATAGGGTCTCAGACCACCATGGGGCTGACTAGAAGAGGTGGAGCAACGAATCGGCATAAGGGCCAATAATGACAGTGAACTAGCTAGGTCATAGGAAGATTGCAAACCCGATCGATCATGAGAGAATCGACCACACCTTGTCCCCTACTAGATCTTTGGCCCCTAGTATTAGACCTGCCCGAGACCCTTGGAGTAATGGAACGGGTGAAGTGGCAAGAGCGATCAAAACTTGACGAATATCGGATGAAGATGAGGCATTTGATTTTCGAAGAAATAGCTCTTGTTGTAAGAGGAGGCGTGATAGCTAATCACAAAAGGAAAGAATTGGAGGGTCGTAAGTGACCATGGTGAGATAGAGATTATACTCAAATGAGAGCTCATTGATCAGACTCTAAACGCATTGATCCGTCTTGATGTAGATATGATATCTTTTTATTTCTTGCATTGATGTGCAATTCTCATACAACAAACGTGCTTCTCATGTGCAATATATATATTATGTATGTATGTATATGAACACACTCATATTATTAAAAGACCATGAGCTCATTTCAACTTCAAATATGATAGACCGACTTCTCCCGTCTTGACCCCTCTTGAGCCCTATCTCTTCCCTTGTTCCCCCATCCCTCCCCTCCGCCGCCACCACCCGGCTGCCCCGTCTCTATTTGCCCCCACCCCCTCCAACCCCAGTTCACGACCACCCTTCCTCCGGCTGATTGACGGAGTCGTGCTAACTTTCTCTTCCCTTAATCTCTAATTGGATGGACCAGTCAAATGAGCTCACCTCCCTCACCCCCGCGTGTCAAGTGCGACGAAGTCGTGCTGATTGTGAGTGCGCTCAGGGCGACCGTCTCGCCAGAAAATAGGGCTCCTTCAATGAGACCGGATCTAGTGCCGGTGATGTAAATATGTAGGCATCGTACATACGGGAACAACGTAAGTAATACCTAGACTTCATTTGATAATTGAGAAAGTTTGGGTATAAGGAAGTTAGTTAATTCCTATATTGCGATACTTTATTCATATAATTAAGATAAATAAGGAGCTTGACGAGGATGCTGCTCAAGTTCTCAAATTAGCTTCAAGCTAACTAAATCTGTCTATCTAATTACTTCAATAAAATATAATTTTGTTGCTCACGTTGTCTGGTTCAAGAATTCTCTTAAATTTTTGGATTAATTCTCATTAATTTCTTAGAAAAGACTTATGAAGAAAATAACCATGACATAATATTACCGAGTAGTCAATTACGAGGACGATGTGGTCGGGTGTTGTCTCACACTCACCAATCAATATTAGTGAATCTGATCGATTGTAAATTTCTAATATAAACATGTTCAAGTATTTCACATTGCTTTATGTGCACACAATCTCCTTTACATTTAGGCTTAAAATTTTGGATTGGTCATTCAAACAAGATATTAGAGCTAAATTCTGGCTTGGTTGATTTCTCATTTGCAGCCCGAGTTGTCCATTTCCATGTGTCATTCTTATTGTGTATATGATCTTCATTCTAACAAGATATAAGACACCGGCTCAAATATCCAAGATGTCCTGAAGGTCGTGGACTTCACGGAAAATCTCAACTATGAGGGTCAAATTGATTGAACTTTGAACGCATTGATTCATCTTAACCCAGGTGTAATATCTCTTATTTCTTGCATTGACTCGCAATTCTTGTGCAACGAATGTGCAACTCATGTGCAAAGTACCGTGTTTGAACACGCTCGTATTATTAAAAGACCACGAGCTTATTTCAACTTCAAATACGACATTACACCAACTCCCCCTTGTCTCGACCCTCTTGGGCCCTATCTCTTCCCTTGGTCTCCCCATCCCTCTCCTCCCGCCAACCACCACCCGACTCCCCCCTCTCTATTTGCCTCCCTACCCCCTCCAACCTCGGTCCACCATTGCCCCTCCTCCGGCTGACCGACGGAGTCGTGTTGGCTGTCTCTTCCCTTAATCTCTAATTGGATGGAACAGTCAGATGAGCTTACCTCCCTCGCCCCCGCGGGTGTCAAGTGTGGCGAAGTTGTGTTGACTGTGGGTGCGCCCAAGGCAACCACCTCACCAGAATATGGGACTCTTCCAGTGAGATCGGATTCAGCGCCAACGGTGTAGATATGCAAGCATCTCACATACGAGGGATAACGTACATAATACCTAGAATTTATTTGATGATTGAGAAAGTTCGGGTACAAGGGAGTTAAGTTAATTCCTATATAAAAATACTTTATTCATATAATTAAGATAAATAAGGAGCATGACGAGGATGTTAATCAATTTTTCAAATTAGTGCCATGCTAAGCTAACTAAATCTGTCTATCTAATTACTTTCAATAAAAATGATTTTGTCAGTCACGTTGTCTGGTTCGTGAATTCTCTTTTTTGGATTAATTCTCATTAATTTATCAGAAAAAGCTTATGAAGAAAATAACCATGACATAATATTACCGAGTAGTCAAGCACGAAGACATTGTGGTCGGGTGTTGTCTTACACTCACCAATCAATATTAGTGAACTCGATCGATTGTAAATTTATAATATAAACATGTTAAAGTATTTCGCATCGTTTTATGTGCACATGATCTCCTTTACCTATAGGCTTAAAATTTTGGATTGGTCATTTGAACAGGGTATCAAAGCTAGATTCTGCCTGGTTGATTTTGCGTTGTCAATTTCCACGTGGTCATTCTTCATGTGTATATGATCTTCATTCTAACAAGATATAAGACATTGGCTCAGTCTGGAATTTAGATGAGACGTTACTTGCCATTTCATGTCTAACTATTGTTCCTATTGGCCTTTTTGGGCTTACGAGTTGGGCTCGTGCTCAGCATTTTCTAGCCCAAATTCAATCCCAAGAAGGGACCGTTTATTCAAAAGATCAATTTCTTGAGCGAATCAAACGATCTAAACAGCATCATAGAGTGCAAATTTTGTTCAATTGTGTACCAAAGAGCCTATGTCAAATAAAAAATCTACATGATTTCTTTTCGTATGTATAGGCTTGTGCTTGAGAGCTAGATATCACAATGTCCTATCTTATTTGACCCTTTATGCAAACCGAGATAAATCGAAGCATGAGGAATCTCAAGATATTTGTTTGATACATATGTCATTATTCGACAACGGGACCCCTAGAGTACCAAAAGTTGGCACAAAGGGACACTTAAATGCTAAAATTGAAGCAAAATGGATCATTTAAGTGCCAATCCGGATAAAAATGCTGACATGGCGATATTCCGGCGAAGCAAATGCAAAACAGCGTTGTTTTGGTGCTGACATAGTAAAAAAATAATATAAAAATTAATTCAATTAAATTTATTTAAAACATTTAAAAAATTTAATATTAAAAAATTAAAAAAATTAAAAAACTAAAAAAATGGGGGGGAGCCCTTAGCCGCCGCCGACCCTCCCCCTCCGTCGCCACCCTTCCCAAAGACGGTGGGGAGGTGGCGGCGGCGGCCCTCAATCGCCTCCCCCTTTTTTTCTAATTTTTTTAAAATTTTTAATATTTGTATTTTTATTATTAAATGTTTTAAATAAATTTAATTTTTAATTTAATTTAATTAATTTTTATATTATTTTTTTACTACGTCAGCACCAAAACGATGGCGTTTTTGCATTGTTTGACCACATCAGCGTGCAAAACAACGCCGTTTTGCACTTACTTCGTCGAAAATTGCGCACGTTAGCATTTTGGCTGGAGTGGCACTTAAGGTCTTTGCGTGGTAACCTTCCCCAGCCCAAGAATTTCTATTCTTTGTTCCCAGGAACAAAAAAAGAATAAACCCTGTTTGATAACGGCAAGTTGATTTCTATTCCCAGGAATAGAAAAGTTAGCCCAAGGAATAAAAACGAAAACAAAAAAAGTTGTCATGTCCTGGGAACAATTTCTAGAGATAAGCAAATTTTCTTTTTATTTTTGTTTTATTTCTCTCTTGCCGTGGCCACCTCCAACCGCCCGGAGCCACCGCCGACCGCCACCCTCCGCCGACCGTGAGCAAGAATAAAAAAATAAAAAATAAAAAAACAAAAAAATACAAAAAAATACAAATAAATACAAATAAAAAACAAACGCAAGAAAATAAAAAAACAAAAAAAAAAAAAAAACAAATAAATACAAAAAAAAACAAATAAAAACAAAAATAAGAAAAATAAATACAAAAACAAATAAATACAAAAAAATACAAATAAATACAAAAAACAAATAAATACAAATAAAAAACAAACGCAAGAAAATAAAAAAAAAACAAAAAATACAAATAAATACAAAAAAACAAATAAAAAACAAAAATAAGAAAAATAAATACAAAAAATAAATAAATACAAAAACAAATAAAAATAAATAAATACGAAAAAAATAAATACAAATAAAAAAATGTAAGAAAATAAAAAAAAAACAAATAAATACAAATAAAATACAAATAAATAAAAAACAAATAAATACAAAAAAAAAGAATAAAAAACAAAAAAACAAATAAATACAAAAAAGAATAAAAAAACAAATAAAAAGGAACAAATAAAAAACAAATAAATACAAAAAGAATCGTTGCGTTACAAACGCATTTCTATTCTTTTTCATTCCAAGAGTAGAAATTTTGTGCAGTTATCAAACGGGTTCTTTTGCTTAAAATTGTTAGGAATAGAAATAGAAATGAACTATTTACGGAAAAAAAACTCTTACAAAGAAATTTTACCACGCGCACCCTAAGTGATCAATTTCTCTCTGATTTTGGCACTCAAGTGTCACTTTCGTAACTTTTGGCACTTAAGTGTCCATTTGTGCCAACTTTTGGCATTTGAAGCGTACTTTTGCCGTCATTATTCTACAAGAAAAACATACATCTTATCCGGCCTTCACAATTTCTGTGCACATATTCTTAGTTTGTCATATAGGAATTCCTTTCACAGCTCATTCTTTTGCTTTAGGACAAATGACATAAGTGGTTTACAAACTTTAGTCAAACAAACAACGTTGTCATTGAATTTTTAATTTGTTTAATATAGTCATTAAATTATTAGTACATGTTCAAATCATTCATTAAACTGTATGAAAATATTCAATATCTTCAATTCAAGTTAATAGAATTTGCTAATATGACTTCTGATCCGTTAAGTTTGAACACCAAATGACAAAGAAAAGTTCTACGTGGATTATCCAAGTAAGATATTCTAATAATCCATGTCATCAAATAATAATGGACATGTTAACGCCCTAATTTTTATTTTCTTTTCCTAAAGTAGATAAATAAAAAGGTGAACATGTGGACTCATTATTTTACAAATCCAACTTAGCATATAATAGTCCACGTTATCAAATAATGTCTAATTTATCGTTTGAGCAAACGGAAGAATTACATCGAATATTTACCAAGAGTTTAGGAATAGTATTGAACATATTAAAATTTTAGGGACAACAATACACAATAGGTCAAAATTTAAACCATTTGTATCATTTTCCCTTCGGCTAAAATTATCACCATTTTGATTTTAACTTAAATAGAGGATGAACCCATTGAAGTTTTATGCTCTCGAAGTTTAAAAAAAAAAAAAAAAAACAACATGAATTCTCTCCCGCTAATGATTCTGGTTTGATTATGAAAAAGAAATGACGGAGGAACCATCACCAGGTAGGAAAAAAAACCGTAGTCTTATTTTAACCTCTAGTTGGACTATGTTTTCTTCAATACATTTCTTCAACCATATCTCTGAAGGGTGATATGCAAAGTTTCAATCCACCCACTTCTATTTAAGGTGCATTTATTTCTTTAGAAACTTCATAATAAAGGAAGCTATTTTTCATAAAAATCATTTTCATGGAAAATAGTTAGTTTTTATTTGTTTGACGGTTTAGGAAAAGAGATTTCCTTCTTGTGAGATGGAGAAATCATTTTCCCTAATCCGAAACTATTCTTTTCATTTAATGAAAAATGTTTTCCGTAAATCGATTAGTTCTCCGTCGTCTAATCACCTAAAAGTAGAAAAAACGATTTTCTCGAAAATAGTATTTCTTCAAACAAATAGACTCTTAAATCGAATTCCATAAATTGTAAACTCATCAAACAATCTCTTAATTAGAATTAACAGTTGCACTTTTGAGCATAGGAATCTTTCTTATCTCCTGAATTTACCGCACATTGGTTCCCTTCCCTCCTCAAGCAAGCAAGGAAGCCAAGCGCACGAGGAATCCCTGCTCTGCATTTTTGCTGTCGTTTTCATTATCGATTATCTGTTGCTTTTGCTTCTTCTCTCTCTTTTTCTTTAACCTTTTTAAGGGCTAAAGCTTCGTTGCCGTGGTTGACCAACTTGGTTTCCGGTCAGAGCTTATTATCAAGTCCTAAGCAAACACCATCACACATTTTTAAAGGAAAAATTACCAAAAAATTCTAAAATTATTATAATTTTTTCAATTCAGCCAATTCAATTCAATTCAATTTTTTTTTGTAATTGTACCAATTCAATCTATCAGTATAATTTTGGCTGACCAGTAATGACATGGATGCTAGTTGGTGTTAGCTGTCCGGCCGACACTAACATGGACAATATTTATATACTATTTTATTTTATTTTTTATTTTTATTTCTTTTTTTCTTCACTTCCTTCTTCTTCCTCAAGCTAGTCGTTACCTCCAACTGGCTAGATGCATGGCCAACAAGGCTAGGCAAGCCTAGTTGTGGCTGGGTGACCTCGCCCAAGACTAGACCCCCCCTTGCCGTGATTGCGCTGGGGAAACTTGACCTCTCTAGAGGTCGTAACGTCAAAGGCCATGACCTTGCGCAGCCTCTGGCGAGGGTTGCTAGTGGCTAGTTGGGTAAGGATCAAGCCTCATCGGCCATGGCCAATGCTCAACCTTGTGGCCTCTATCTTGAGTGAGCCTCATCGGCCATGGGTAGGTTGTGGCCTTGTTCAGCCATGGCAAGGGTGGCCTCACTGTTGCTGGGTGAGCCTCGCCATTGGCTGGCAAGGAGGAAGGAGGAAGAAGGAGAAGAGAGAGAGAGAGAGAGAGAGTAATAAAAAATTCGAAAAAGAGAAAATATTATTAAAAGATTGTTCATGTCAATAGTGGCCTAAGAGTCAACACTGGCCGATCAAAATTGACTGAATTGACTAAATTGATATAATTACAAAAGATTTGTGAATGAATTGACAAAAAATAAATATTTGGGATTGAATTAAAAAATTGCAATAAATTTATGGCTGTTTTTAATTTTTCCGTTTTTTATATTTCCTATAAAAATATAGAAAAGTACAAATCATGATTGCACGTGAATCCTAATTCTATATACAGTTTATGATGACAAGTCAACAATTGTGACTATCACTACATATAGAACTCATTCCAAGTCAGAAGAAGTTTGTCTTTTAGTTTTGTTATATATAGTCCTTCCATTGAAATTCAAACAGATTACGACAAGACCAGACATAAACTGCCAAAAAGAAAGAAAGAAAAAACCATATATGCATCCCTAATTAGTGCCTACCTAGGATACCTTGTTAATAGATACACTTGAATACAAGGTGAATTGTTCCACACGTTGGAGTGCATCCTGAGGACCGCCCTCGCTTTGCTCTTCAGGTACGCCGGGCAGTCCGCTTGCAGCACCATGCACAGCTTCGACACTGCGCCGACCCTGAGCATCTCCATCACGATCTCGCCTGTCGGCGAGAACTTGGACACGAGCATGAGGACCTGCAATGCCTTGTCGTCCACGGCCGGCGAGACTCGGAGTGTCCGCTTGGCAATCATCGCGATCCCTCCTGCGTGTCTCAGGAGCTGTGCCCTCCCGTCCGCGGAGGAGCATAGCTGGGCTAAGAGGTTGAAGGCCAGCTCGCTGACCCGCTTCTCAGGCTTCCCAAGCTCGATCTCCACGAGCTCAAAGACCACCCCGGCCTCGACCATCTTATACCGGTTCTGCCCCCAAGGGCATGCTTCGGTTAGGACTAGCAGCGCTGATTTGATACCTTGTTGAGACATCCTTGTGTCTCTCAATATCTTCACTAAACTCTTGAAGAGGTCGAGCTTCAGTCTCTCTAATAAGCTAACATTCGCGATCTCCATCACGTTTTTCATTATAGCCAACGCGTGAGTCTTCGATTCGACACAGTTATAGCCTGTTCGGAAATGCAGCACCCATGCCAACGAATCGACGAAGTAGCAATTTTCCTTGACAAGATCCTTGAGTTCTGCCGTGGGCCTCCATATCGAATGGAGGATCCTCAAAGCCTCGCCGAGGCACGTTGTATCGCTTTGCCTGAAGCACTTTATTATGGCCCCTACCATCGCATTAGCCACCCCAGACTCGACCATGCACGCCCGGTTCCGCTCGCTCTCCTCCACCAGTCCTTCCAATTCCTTCATTGCCTCGATGATCGAGTGCTCGGCCGCGAGCTCCTTCACCAGCTTCCGGATGCGACCCCGGTCGAGGGGCGACTTTGTGGTCGAGATCTGGTCGACCCCATTCTTTGCGTCGCTGACGCACCACGCCTGGATGAGCCGGAGGAGCGTGTGGTTCGGGGTGAGGCCGGAATCCCTCGGCAGCGTCTGGTTGGTGACGGGGCACGTGGCCACGCCGCTGCCGGAGGACTTGGACAGCCACTTCTCGATGCTCTCGCGCTCGTAGGTGATGCCCGTCACGGTCGTCACGGGATCCCTCATGAGCTGCAGGGATATTGGACAGAGGAAGTACTGAGGGATCTCGACGTCACGGCTCTCCATGGATCAACGCAACGTCAACTCTCAGATCGAAGAGAGAGAGAGAGAGAGAGAGAGAGAGAGAGGGATGGAGAGAGGGAGGGACAATACAATATTTCCTAAAGATGGAGTTGATTATATGGTGGTGAGAGAGCTCCCGCACGGTTCAAATGTGCCACAAATTCTTCCGTCGTCTTCTCCTTCCTCCTTCCTCCTCCTTTTACCAGTCGGCAATTCAGCGGTCAAACGCACGAGACGCAATGTGCGAACATCCACCTCCGCGAAGACTTTTCCTCGCCACGCGGCGGCGACTGAGTGGCTCCTCCCCGGGGCCCGCCGCCGCAAGGCGAGCGACATTATTGGTCGTAAAGGTCGCGCTTATTGAAAAAAAAAACTCTCGAGCCCGCGATGCTCCTCGGTAACTTCTAGGATTCAAACGGACAAAATTCCGGCAAAACTTTGTAGGCGGGTCCTCTTGCTTTTTGAAGTACGTGTGAGAATTCTACCAAGGTGGACGGAGTGTTTTTGTGACTCAACTTAAGTTTAATTTGGACTTGTTAGGCATCTCATGTTCACATGCCAAACACGCAAGGCCTACTAGACACGTCCCCGTAAGTTATTCTTTACTTGCTTTGTAAGACACAAGCGTTTCTAGCTTTTACACTTCTCCCAATCTGGAGTGAATCGCCTCGGTACGACGAGGAATTGAGTCACGAAACCATGAATCTTATCATACTTTCTTATATTTTAGCTCTACCCATCTTCGGTCCAGGGCAAATCACCTTGTTTTGACGATGAAACGGATTACAAAACGATGTATTTTATTGCACTAGTTATATTCTGTGCGTTTGCCGCTACACCTTTTATCTTGAACTTGAACTTTCAAGTATAGTCATGAACCTATTGTATGGACGTCAATTCAGTTTTATATATATATATATATATATATATATATATATATATATATATATATATATATATATATATATATTTTTTTTTTTTTTTTCAGTTTTTTGAATTTAGTGCTAAACATTTGTATGAAGTTCCGATGTAGTTTTCCTGGCCAATTTATGCCCACGATCACTGACGTGGCAGCGTATCGCGTAGGATGGCTAATGATGATTCGACTAGTACGTCGACGATCGCCTAATAAAATTAGCTGGGATGATTATATTGACATTTCTCACGAAGGTTTAAGATTATATCGGCAAAATTTAAAAAGTTTATGATTGAATTGATATTCGTATAATATATTTAAAACCGATTAGGTAATTTTCTCAGTCTAAACAACACCACATCAAAGAAAAACGTCAATATTAAATGAATGGAAATTAATTTCTAGAGGCAAGCGTTCTTTTCCCTTTAAAATTTTTCAATAATGCTCGTTCCGCGTTTTGCCATCTCACATCGCGTGAGTTGGGGACACCAGTCTCCACTAATGTCTATAGACAATCAAATATTCCTTGGTTCCCTCTTTACGGCTTCTAGATGCACAAACCGCAATAATCACTCCATGTTGTTGTGTACTATAGTTAGTAAGAAATAAATGATTTAGAAAAAAAAAAATTAAACCTTGAATAATTGGTAGAAAAAAAAAGCAGGGGTTGTTGCAGCTGGCAACACGATCTAGCCTCGCCACCATGTGGTATTGATGTGGTGCTGCATTAACCCTATCTAGCAAGTTTGACAAAAAAAAAAAGAAAAAAGTGAATTTTATCGTTTTTGTTTTTGAACTTTCATATATAATCTACTTGGTCATGGTGACATTCATATATATTATCGGAATAATAATAAGGGTGTTAGAATAAATTTTATAATTACAAAAGGTGATGACGATATGAATTGACTGATAATGAAGTCACTATCATTTTGTTTGTAACCATCCATTCGAAAATATTATCGATTTACAATACCATTTTAAAAAGCGAGGCGGAAAATTATTATCGATCATTGAACATGGCCGAAATTTTAAATTCCCGAACCTAGTTTTCACAAAACATAATATATTTGACAAAAAAGCTAATTTTATTTCCTTGTCGTGACATATATCAAAAGTGATGTCTGACCAATGATTTTTCCACCCGTTGCTTGGAAAGTGTGGGGAAATTAGACTGACGTTCACCTCGACGGTCCAATAGAGTGATTGTTTGACTTTCCAAGAATCTGTGTTTGGCCTGAATACACCAATCGCCTCTTTCCACAATTTCAATACGTCTGACATGCTTTTGCACAAATTTATAAAATAAAGAAAAGATTCGATCGACCAACGATTAGTCAGAGCGAAATTTGACTTGACAAGCCGCCGGATATCTATTCCCACAGTATTCTTCTCATGTTTAGAATGCGTCATTTTCTAAATCCTGAGGTAATCAATCGATTAATCAAATTTAGCATGATAAGTATACGATGTTAGCAAATATATATATGTATGAGGTGGCATTGACCAAGAAAATTAGTATAGTGATTGGGCACTTTAGACGGTGTTGACCAATTGGAAATTTCTAAAACTATTGGGGTTAATGGTTTGACTGACGAGCAAGAGAGGACATCACGTCCATCTGCATCAATCAAAGTTCCATGCGACGGAAACTCATGGGTCTTGAATCATTCTCGTGTTGGACCAAATATTTTGTTGTTGATTCAGGTAAATAACCAAACACTTTAGCAACATTGGGCATTTACATTGCAACTTTCATTATGATAAAAATAAAATAAAATCTTCTATCATTATAATCAAATAAGTATCATTTCTAACGCCACATCAAGTGATACATCGGCATCAACGGCGAGTGGGATTTGAATTTGGGTACCAAACATGCATTCTCGTTTAATAATTGCGAATTTCTGTTGTAAATGGTAGGTCACAAAATTTTGCGCAGCATTGTATTGTGAATGGTAGTATCAGAAAATTTTAAACATAAATGATGCAGTACCTAATTTATTGCACTCACGATTTCTTTTTTCTCTTTCGTTTCATGTGCATACTTATACACGCTAATTTAGATATGTGCTATATTTCTGTGGGACGTGATGTTACTGGTCAATCACGAGAAGCACGACTGCGATTTTCAATACGCGCTTTCATGTACTTCAAGAATTCAACGATTCTAAAAATGCTGAATCGAGAAAATTCGGTTGGAATAGCGGTGGATTTTGAACTTGACTTAGGAATATCAACTTAACACAGTAGGAAGAGAATGGTGTCGAGTTAGAAGGTGTGATTGGTCGATTCTATGTCTTGAAGACCTTAGCAACTCACGGCAATTTTTAGAGCTTGTTTCTTCGAGTTAGTTTAAAATGCATCCTTGGTTTTGTCATAGTTTAGCCACTGGCCTGCGCAAGGGAAAGAGGAGGAGCATAAATTCATCGGCCGAACTCGGAATATGATGGAAATTAGAGGGAAAAAAAATCTCGAAACCTTAATCCCGAAATACACCACTTATATTGCACATTTTTTACGATAATGGAAAAAGATTGTGCCATGAGTCCTAAACTTTATGTACAGAATGTGGTCGAGCCCTAAATATTTTGAGTGGTTTAATCAAGTTCTAAACCTTTACCTAAAAGCATGATCTAGTCACAAACCTTTTAATAAAAAATGTAATCAAATTTATATTGGGAAGTGGAATTTAAGGTTACCGTATAGACGATCTCGGAGTGCCATGTATGCAATTTTTAAGTACCGTTCATTGAAAAGCCTTAGTTGCGCTCTTTGAAAAGGATTGGGACTTGGTCGGAGAAATTGCAAAATTTTGGATTGTAGCTCCACAACCTCTCTGAGAATAAGCTGCTCTCCTTTTCTGATTTAGATTGAAGTCAAGTTTTGGGGGTTTTACTCTCTCAAACTAGATCTAAATATAGATCTGGGAGCCCCTTATATGTATTTGATTTGTGTTATTTTAACATTGTGATGTTGGTGTCATTGCCGTGAGGACGTTCAATCTAAACGCGCATCGCAAGCTATTGCAATGGATTGGGAGATGTCGATGTGTGCTTATCATTGAATTTGGTGATCGGCCGTTGATTGTTTACTATATCAGATATGTTTTTGAGGAATGAGAATGTGCTTTTTTAGTTACAAACTATGCTTTGGTATTTGGGAGTTGCTTGGCTTAAATGATTTTTATGTGGAGCTCGAGTATTATTACGATATATGAATGGTATCTTTCTTTTGAAAAAAGGAAGTGCATTTCTCGAGATTCAAGACTCGATTGATTAAAAGTTTAGGACTTGATAAGTCCCACAAGTCCACCCTCAATTTCTTCACTTCTTTTCTCCACCCACGTAAAACATCTGAGTGCTTTGTTAACTTTGAAGACAATGGTTCGTCAAAGTATTAACTAGTTCAGTATATATCAAGAAGACCATAAATACGAATTCTTTTGCTAATCACAATAAAATAAATAGCTTGAGTGTACCATATCAAAATCGTAATTATCTTATTATTAAATAAGGGATAAGTGTATTGGAAGTCCTAAAATTTATCATGAAAATGCAATTAAGTCCTAAAATTTTCAAAAAGTGCAATTAAGTCCTAAAACTTGTCACAAAGTGCAATTAAATCCTAAAACTTTCAAAAAGTGCAATTAAATTCTAAAATTGTCAAAGTGGTTCAATCTAAATCATTCAATTGATTGCACTTTTTGAAAGTTTTAGGACTCGGTTGCACTTTCGAGACAAGTTTTAGGACTTTATTGAACTTTTTGAAAGTTTTAGGACTTAATTGAACTTTCGTGACAAGTTTTAGAATTTAATTGCACTTTTTGAAAATTTTAGGACTCAATTGCATTTTTATGATAAGTTTTATGCACTTATCCCTGGGGGTGAGCATGGCCCAGGTTGGGCCGGTCCACCCCCTAATCCTAGGACCAACCCGCACAGTGTTGGTCCACAATTGGGATGAGGACTGACCCTATTGAGCTTGGGACCGAGGACCGAATCAACCTAATGGGTTCAGTCCGGTTCCAAGGTCAACCCGGGACCAACTGATAATTTTTTATTTCATATTTTGTACTCCTTAAAAAAACGATTGATGACCGAACTAACCCAATGGGTTTGGTCTGATTTCAAGGTCAACTTAGGACTAACCAATAATTTTTTATTTCATTTTTTGTACTCTTTGAAAGGATAATAGAGGACCGTACTGACCCAATAGGTTGATGATGAGCAAGGTCAGTTAAGAAAAGCAAGAGGTGAGGGTCAAATGGGCTGAGTGTCGAACATAATGAGTATCGAATGTTGAGCAGGGAACAACAAGCTAAGTGAGTATCGAGCGGCGAGCGCAGCACTAGTGACCCAAAGCGAGCGAGGCGAGTGTCGAGTGGCAAGTGGAGAAGTTGTTTTTTTCGATTTTAGCAAATTGAAGACTAAGAGGACAAATAAGACAGAAAAGAACGAATACTAGAGAAGGATGCCATAAGGTGCCTTTTTGGACGCCGTGATGACTCCTCACAAAAACATTTTTCTCCTTCATAAATTATAACTATTGACACCGTAAAAGACATTAAAAACCTAAGTTATTAAAGAATAATGTAAAATTACTTGAACTTTTCACTAAATAGCTGTTTAATGTTGTTGACGCCGTTTATTTTGAGGTTTTCTCTATATAACAAAATTATGTAATAATATATTAGATATATATAGTCGGGGTTGGTCAGGGTTGGATCGACCAGGAACTCTAGGACCAGAGGGGACCCGCACACAGTCTTGGTTTAGGAATTTTAGGGACCAGGACCGATTCGTCTCTCAAAAACCGAATCAGGACTGGCAGGGTTGGGCCGGTCCCAATGCTCACCCCTACTTATCCCATTAAAAAACTAGTCTTCTCGATGTGCTAAAAGAGAAAAAAGAAAATTAAAGGGTGGATCGCAGAAAATGGGTTTTCTTTAACGGGCCAAACTAGTCCAGATGTATGATTCGAATGGTAAAGCCCAGTCAACAAGGAACGAAGTAAAATACAGGATTAATTAGGTTAACAAATGTAATCATCCTTCGACATTAAGCTCAGAGTTGTATGGGTACGTCCTCCTTTGTCTACTCATCATCCTTCACCTAGGTTACAAAGATCGTTCGATTTCATGAATATGGTTTGTACAAAAATAAGTGAATAAATAGCTTGAGTGTACCATATCAAAATCTTTATGTTTAAAGCTAGAGAAAGAAAAAGGAAATTAAGATTCCCAAACTTTCAATATTCACTCCTCTCTCCAACTTATTTAACTTTCGTGTATGATCGAATATGTACTCATCTAGATCGGCTAGGGATTCATGCCATGCGGATATCAGGATTTATTACGTACACAACATCAATGCTGAAATGACCTATACATAAAATACTTTGTCGGGGGACGACAATGATAGAATGGCAAATATAGTACGTAGTATTAAATGATGTGAATTCCACCATCTTAACCATGAACTCTTTTTGCAAGGAATTCTAAGCGGAATAACTAATCAGATGATTCAAACTAAGCTAAACTTATGATCTCGATGACATCTGACAGCGGTGTAGCAGATAAAATCTAATGCAAAGTACGGTACTACATTAGTTAACTCCTAAGTACACGTCTCCAATTGCAAAATACATAATCTGAGCTATGAGAAAACTCTGGAAAAGCTTCCTATTTTGCATGTATATATTACTACAATACTTGTTCATTTACACTAATCTCTTCTGTCTCAACCAATCTCTATCTCTAATGGTATATATATTATCGTACAGAAAGATACCTCCGTGTTCATGGGCAAGCAATAAATTGCCCATTAATCAATTGGAGAGAAACTTGCATCGTCATCAGATCTTGATGCTATCGATCATGCAACGTAATCAGGCAACAAATGGTCTGCAAATCTTTTCCTGTTGTTGATGTCGATGGCCTCATAATTTATTGAGCTCGACTGAGATTGTTGTGGAGCACCAGCGATCCCGAAAAAATCGGCCTCACCACCATTTCCCACCACAAGTTTAGTCCTTCCCAACTGATGATGATTCATGCTTTGGTTGGGGAAATAATTCTGTGGGGCTGCTGAGACTGAGAGCGAAGGGCTTTGATCGCGGTGCGGTAGGCCGAGGGTGAGGGCCACGCAGTTCCCGTATCTCCCTTCGATGTTCCCCATCGAGAATGCGCTGAACCCGCCATGGATGTACTCGTCGCTGCTGCCGCCGCCGCCGAGCTCTCGGCTCGGCTCTCTCCCCTTCATGTCCATGTCCCTCGAGAGAATGATGCCGTGCGGGTTCATGAAGTCGGGGCTCATCCTTGGCTTTTTAGGACTTGGGGTGATCCCGACTTCTACGTTGGACGACCGTCCAGTCAGAGTGAAGCCGGGAGGGGGAGGGATAGCACAGGGCATGGGAGAAGTTGAGGAAGTCGAGTTGGAGTTCTCGGAGGGTGAAATGGCGGCTTGATTGAGGGCCTTGTTCGGGCTTGATTGGAAGGATTTGATGGAGCTGTTCATTCCAAAGGAATTGTCTTCTTGAGATACGGATTTCAAACCGGCGGCGTCTTTGTTGGGTTTGGTGGTGGCCCTGCGAGTCGTGCCGTTCTCAGACCCAGCTTGCTCTCGGCTCTTGGTCTCTTCCAAGTACATTTCTTCGACCATGGGCTTCCAGAGGCGAACCCGAGCGTTGATGAACCAGTTAGACACCTGTAATTTCGAGTCGCATTCACTGTTCTGTATACTAGCTTCACAGAAATATTGAAAATATACGAGGACGAGCCACATAATCAATCTGACCGGAAACTTGTAAGAAGATTATGATCTTGAGTTGGACCCGATCGTTTACGTACCTGGCTCCTGGTTAGTCCCGCTTGTTTTGCAAGCATGTGTTTGTCCGAATCTTTGGGATAGCTGCAATTGCAACAAGCCAGAATGTTGAATGTACAATTGAAACTCAAACATAAAGCGTGGTCGTCGACCATGAACATGCTTTAAATTACTATGATCTACAGTTGATCGAACTTACCTTTGGACGTATATCTTTTAGGGTAATAAATGGAGCCATCTAGATTGAGGTACTTACGGGTGGAGGAAGTGTTCGAAGAGCCAAGCGCGGAGCACTGAGACGGCACGCTCCGGCAGTCCTCGTTGAGGTCTCCAAGTGTTGTTCTGATGGATCATTCCCAGCTGGTGAAGTGCCCTTTGCTGTTGGAAATGATGGTCGACGTACCTCAATCTCGAGCCCTCCATTTTCACGCCCATGCAATCGTCCTCGCCCAAGCTCCTGCCCGTGGCCTTGATCTGCGATGAGATAGCGTCCTTAAGGCACTTGAACTGCCTGGATATCGTCTGCAGGGCCAGGGCGGTGTACGATTTTGCCACACCGAGGCCAGCAGCTTGCTCAAACGAGGAGACTACCAGTTGCATCTGGCTGTGGTATTGTTTGTATCTCTGCTCCACCTTCATTGTTCATAAGCAAAAGGTAAATGAAAAGGAAGTGAATGAGAAAGAAATTTTATAGGTATATCAACGGGATAGAGGAACGAATGCCCACACAACAATATTATTATGGACAGATTCATTCCTGAAAAAACATAAATTTTTTGATTTGTTCTGAGACAAAAAAAAAAATCCAACAAATAAGATAAATACGATGACTAAATAACATGCATATGAGTGGCTATCTTAGTACGATTAGTGAACATATATATTTCTTTTTCCACTGCTTAGATAGAAAGTATCGGATAATTGTCATAAAATTGTGTTGTCTTTTCATAAGCTCAATGTCAAGAACGAACAGGAATGCTTTTAGAGAGAGAATAACTAAAGGCTAGCTAGCTAGACAATCATAATTCCCTACTCATTGTCTCCAAAACTAACAAAAATTGAATATTTCATTGGGCTGTAGTATCAGAAACTAGCTTGCAATCAAACACTTCGTCAGTTTCTCAGACACCCACTTTAAAGTTTCAGCAGGACGTTCTTCTTAATTGAGATCTTACAAAGTGACTAGGCATGATGATTAGCTTGACAAGGACCAAAAAAACCTTTTAGCAACAACTTGCGCTTCACTCCAATCTCCAATAATGCAGATATCTAGCGATTCACTATTTACATGTGGCCAAACTAAATACCTTTGAGAATAATAGTATATTGCGATTGCAAATATGTACATATGTCATATATACCTCATCAAGCATGTCGACAAGCTTGGCTTTCTTCATTTGAAGCTCCTGTCTGTGAGCCATACCCAGCTCACTCCCACTTGATGATGACTCAACTTTTTTCTCTTCCTTACTCGAATCCTTGTTACCAAGTTTGGTCTTCTCTTTATTGGCACCCTCGGCTGATGAGTGATTCTTGATCTCTTTCCCGACGTTAACGACTTCGTCCAATAGCTCTTGCGCGGCCTTCAAGTACTTTGACCCCAGAAGGACGCCGTGCAGGCCCGAGACCACGTTCGAGACCGTCGAGGATGAGTTCCGTGCCAACACCCTCGCCTCGTTGATCCCCGGAACTTGATGGTGGCTGTGCCTGCGGATGTCGCTCTCCCTTGAGAGCGGCGACTGCTCCGTGGAGAGGCTCAGAGACAGGCCGCGCTGAGAGGGTGAGACCCCGGCAGAGTTGGTCGCTGAGCAAATCTGGAGCTGGTCTGTGGAGGCGGCTGATGTATCCGGCTGGCCCCATGGGTGGTTAAGCCGAAACCTTGGAGCTACGCTGTGAAGAGACGGAATCTCGTGTAGACGATTAGGGTGTACGTCCGATGCAGCAGGTCCAAACGGTGCTGCCGGTCCAGAAAGTGGAATCCCGACGAAGTGGTTGTGGTTCGACGGTGGAGCGGGAGGTGGTTGTGTGGCACTCCCCATAGGATTCAAGAAGAGGGTATTGGGGGCGGTGGCGTCGTGGGCAGCGTTGGAGTAGGGGATGAAGCTAGGGTTCAGGATGTAAAGTGTCTGCAAGCCGTCAGTGGCTTCGATTTCGGAGCTCCCATGAAAGTACGTCGCCATGAGATTCAGAGAGAGGATTTGGGTCTGTCCTGAAGATAATATTCACTGTAAAGAAAAGTACAAAGCAAGTACGGACTTCGATCTCGAGATCTGCACACTCTTGTTTGATCTCTTGCTCAATCGACAACTGCTGGAAGCAATGACAAACATCCCATCTTGATATGCTGCTGAAATTCTTGAAACTGAAGCCTCACCTCAGAGAGAGAGATGGGGAGAGAGCTTCAGCAAATCACAGATGACGAACGTCGAGAAAGACGAGGAGTGAGAAGAGTGGATGTATTTATAGGAGGAATCCACCATCAAAGGAGGTTGCAGAGAGAGAGAGAGAGAGAGAGAGAGAGTACAAAAGCCAATAATGGGTAAAAAGATAAACACACGAGAGAATGAAATATAAATATATAAGGGTGTGTGACTCAAACCAGATCCATCAAAGTGAGTCTTTCTCTTTCACATGATCATGAGATGGAGAAAGATGAGCAAATCTTTTCTTTGTCAGAGACGCCCTCTTGGGTTTCTGCAGACTCTCTCTTTCTCTCTCTCTCTCTCTCGACAAAAATAATTGTTTAAGCAGAGTTTGGATCTAATAAAGAGAGGTATTTATTTCCTCTCGAAGAGGATATAGAATGAAGAAACTGTAATAGTTCACGGTCAGATGCAATGATTTACCCTAGAGAAAATATTACCCTGATTCACTTTAGGGTAAAAAACTACAGGTACTCGTCTCTACACCCAAGACTCCATATAATTTATTCATCGTAATTGATTGCCTATATCACGTTAAAAAAAAGAAGAAAAGGAAGTTCAGTCCGATGGCGTTATGGAATAATTTATTTGATAAAAGAGCGAAGTTGCAGCCAAGAATCCGCACCGCACAGTTTGTGTTAGGTACAAGCAGTGGATACAGACGACGAAGATAATTTTCTATGGCTTGACCCTCTTTCTTTCAGAATCATCTGACGAAATTTAGCACGTCTCATCAGGAATTCGAGAGAGAGAGAGAGAGAGAGAGAGAGAGAGAGAAGATGAAGATGTGGGGTCGTGGAGGTGATGGGAAGAGCTGAAAAACGAGGAAATGTCGACTTCTCCACTTGAGGGTCGAGGAGGGGCCAAACGATAATAATAGAGAGGCGAACAGGAAGAGAAAGTTTAGGAGATGGTCACTTGGCATTCATTGAATCCCACCTTTATTTAAATATCTCCTTGTCCTTTACCCACCTTTTTCTTATATTCTCTCTTGATTAGGTTTTCTCTCTTTCCCCTTTTTCTTTTTCATATTTTTTTTATTATTTATTTTTTGTGTGGTGGAATGCGAGAGTTTCTGGATATAAAGCAGATGAATAGTTTGGGGAACTCCACGCGGAGTACACTCCAAGCCAACCTCCTTCTTTAATTGTGTATGTCGTGAAATCTTGCGTATAGTTGTAAGATAGTGGGAAAACAAAGATCCAACGCGCTTAGGAAACCCTAGTACGGCTGAGTTCACCCTTTTAGACGTGAAACGGACACACACCTTCTGCGAGATGAACCTGAAACTTGTAGTAATAACTGGAGCAAGTGTTTCTGATGCAATTCGAGTTCGTGAGCATGTTTATGTAGCGGCATCGATGTCATTTCCTTGATTTCGAGACGAACCAAAATGTCTCCTTGGATCTTTACCAAAAAAAAAAAAAATGTCTCCTTGGTTGGATAATCGTAAAAAATAGAAAGAGAGAGAGAGACAAAACCGCTTTCGCATGGTTTGAGGATTCTTAATCCCGAGTACCGTCAGCCTGCCCTAAACACCACGTTGCCGTACATCTAAATTTTACATTCCAAAAAAAAATCAATCTGGTAAACCCTAATTACAAACGTGTCTTCGTTTGGCAAGACTCTTTCCTTGTATAAGTTAGTTCATGCTTCTAAAGGGTTGCTTTCCACTGTCAAATCTACACTTGCGTAAAGAAGTTGTTAGATGTAAATATCATCTGCACTTTTCCAACAATTTAAGCTTTTTAGATACTCAGCGGTGCATTTTTTTTTAATTTTAAACATGTCACTTCCTAAATGACAAGTTCTGTTCTCTTTTTATCCTTTTGGGAAAAAGAACACTATTCCGTTAAATAGAGCAAGCATCTTATACAGAAGTCCTTATCAACACACTTTTAAGACTAAGCATTCTTCAGAAGAAACTCAAATGATCGATGCAACCATCGCAGATTTGGGCGTGTGCATTGAAGAAAATTGAACGGATTTGAAGGTCTGAGGGCACGATCTTTTAAACTAAAGCATTCTTCCTTGTCCACAATATCTAGGGTTTCCCTTATATTTAACTATGATTATCCCCATGTAACATGTGATCCATTAATTGTACGTCCTCGAGAAAAACTTAAAGCTGGTTAATAACTTCTTTCCATGCATCCAACTTTAAGTGGAGAAGAGAGGAAAGTTGAAAAGGAAGATAAAGTGCAAACGTACCATCAGTGTCGGTTTAGCAATAGTGATGACAAGTGCGTGCATTTAGCTTTAATCAATCATGGAGATTGTAATCGATTCTAACAGATAACTTATAAAATATCGAATATATTAAAAAAGTATAACTTTGCGATTAAGAAGTGGTTTACGTCGACCATTAGAGGAGCCATATATATCTAGGTGTAATCAAATCAAGAAACATGTACACTTTTAGATGGGCATGATGGAAACGAAAGATTAATTATCTTTTGACCGTCCCGTACCAACTGTGGTGTTTTGGATTATTTGGGAGAAGGCTGCTTCAAAGTTCAAAGATCATAGAGCGAAGAATATCACAAGATAGTTAAAGTCGCTTTCGGACAATTATATTAGATGATAAACTCATCCCATTGATTCGATAGTATATTTGGGCAATCCGTATGTACACCCAAGTACACATGACCATCAGAATAAGATGAGGTGCTTTCTTAGGAATGAGCTCACATCAACATGAATCGTATATTATTTTGGCTTCTTGCGTTGTTGAACAGGCGTATAACAATACTCCTATCCGTAATTTTCGACGTTTATTATTTCTGCCGTAACTTAAGAGCAATTATCTATAAGGTTGGCGTGGTTGTCCAGGTACTTCCAGCTCAAAAACTTGAGATTAAATGTTCAAATCCTACCAATTGCGTACATACTATTCTAAGTTAGGATCATCTCTACATATGCCGATGGCCAATTTAATTAATTCATGGGCCTTCAAGCATCTCGGCCTATATGCTCGTGCCCTTGAATTAAGGAAAAACAACTCTGGTGTCCTTCCTCACGTGTAATAGGTATTCCTTGACAATTAGAAGGTGCATATGCGCCTCCTTCTATCTTATTCGATGTGCAAGGCCAGGACAATTTGCATTAGTCGTAGTTTATATTCTTATGAACCTATTTTTCTTACGTAGTCTAAATCAGGAATCTATGCGCACGCAAGGACTTATTCCTAGTTACTTAAGGGGGAAAATATTTAGAGTGTTAAAGGCACATGCTTTTTTTTTTTTATAGTTAATATCCTAAAAAACCTAAACTAATACACGTGTGACACATTTAGCCTAAACTAATTTTTTGATCATAAAAAATCTAAAACTGGTACATCTGTGACAAATTTACACATATTGACCATAAAAAACCCTCAACTGGTATACTTGTGATAAATTTACTTCAAATTAATTTATTCAACCCCCAAAAACCCTAAATTGGTACATTTGTGACAAATATACCCTCCGTTAAATTGGATCAATACCATAAAAAATCACAAAAATTATATAATTATGACAAACAAAAAGTAAAATCGCAAATTGGTATATCAGTTTATTGTTACATGTCATTCAACTTAATAATTTGACAGTAAAATTTAACAAAAACTAACATATGGCAAAATTTGTTACAAGTATATTGATTTGAGATAAATTTGTCAAAAGTATGCTAGTTTGAGGTTTTTGGTGGTCAAAAAATTAGTTTGGTGTAAATTTGTCACAAATATACCAATTTGGGGTTTTTTAAAGTATTAACCTTTTTATTGTCGAATGTTAAAGGCATATTCAAAGTTATCGTAGAACCAGGGAAGGAAGAGACAATCTTCTGCAAGTATGCCTTCCACAATGGGCGAACAACTCGTTCAAGCCCTTCAGGGATTGCCTTTTAGCAAAAAATTACTCTGCCCTTTAGTTAAGAGCCTAGGAACACCATGAGAACCAGGATGGAAACGCTTCTAATCTACCCGAGCTGCATTTCTTAGAGGATTCTACCAGGCTGGAGAAGAAGAGGAGTTTAGAAAGCCATAGAGGTTTTACAAAACACTCACTTTTCTTCAAGGGGACTCTCGCCCAACACAATACACCCTCCTTGCCTTTTATAGACAATAAGAGGTCACAAACAAACAAGGACCAAGCTCACGGGTCGGGAACAAACAGGGGCACCCGAAACTTTCGGGAGGGAATTATTCGCACGATATGAACAAGAATCGTATCGTGAACAAGTACTTTCCCTAGCCTCGCTACGGTAAAAGTGAACAAAGATCTGGCGTCGGCTTTTCGGCGGTCTCGCCCGTCATGAGCATTGTAGTCATAGTCCGAGTCATCGAGCCGTGTGCCGCCGCTAGAAGATGCGCCTCATATTTTTGTTCAAGAGCTTCAAGATCTTCGGTGAGAGGACGTTTCGGTTGACGTGATGAGGATGCTTCTTCTTGAGCCCTTGAGGTTTGTATTGTCATCTTCGTAGTGTCGGCGGGAATGCTTGGTTGAGGCCAATGGGATGCTTTGTGCATAATAGGAAGTGTCAATTTGAGATAAGGACAAGGGTTCTTGGCTGTAGGGATCTTGAGAAAGAGGACCTCCCAACGGTCATAGGGGTCCTGGGTGGATTGGACAAAGTGTCATGTGCGCTTGTCATTTCATCATCTTGGGATGATTCTCGCTTGTCCGAATTGCCCGAGTGCCTCTTTAGCCTCGGAACTAGGTCATAATGATCCCATGCGGTAGGTTCATTATAGTTCCACACATTTTCAGGAATAGTTTTGTTCTCTTGGCACAAGATTCTCTCGGAGTTCTCGGTATTGGAGTTGATGGGTTCGGACGGACATTGGATAGGATTTGTGAATCCGAGCCTCTTTGCTATCCGAATGGGGTTTGTAGGATGTGGTTCCTATTTCCGTGGGAACATCAATGATGCTGCCATTATTTCGGCAAAAATACCATGGACGTCTAAAGAACGAGGATGGTATGGACTTCGTGGATTTGGTGTTGTGGTTCTTAGTTCTTTTTCCAAAAGATGTTTCCAAAGTGAGTGGGAGGGTAGAACCAATTGAGAAAGTCTAAAAGATTCTGATCACTTTCTCTTTCAATATTTCTTCCAAGTAAGAATATCCCTGGTGAGGTTGGCAATGAATCTTTCGGTCGGAATTTCAAACGCTATCAAGTACTTATTGGTTAAGTACCACAATAGTGTTTTGAGTCGATCGTGGAAATCATCTTCTTTCAGATAAGAGGATGTATGAATGGATAGTCTGGATTTAGTCCGCAAGGATAAAGAATCGAACCTGCATTAAATCTGAACAGATCTGTGTGGCATTGCCACATGAGGTTTCCAGATTTTCAGTGAGATTGTCATTCTGGATTTGCTCAATAATTTCCTGGGGATATTTCCAGCTTGGCAGGTCTTTGATCTTTTCGATCTTGTATTTGACACCATGGTTGAGCATGTGAAAAGCAGGTCTTTTGATGTACATGTTAATTTCATTTGGTGCCTTTGGTCTTGACAGAAATCAGCAAGAACATTTTTCTTCCCTGGAATGTGTTTGGTTTCAAAAGAGTATTTTGAAAACCATTCAGCCCATCGAAGCAAACTACCGAGAATTCGGGATCTCGCTTTTGTTTAAACTTGGTCATCCGAGGAAAGGATGCCATGTCTAATTCTACCAGAAGTGATGGCCGATGAGATGGAATTCAAACTTCTTGATTCCATTTTTTTGCCAGGATTTCTTTAAAAGTGGAATGATAATGCATTTCGGATTGAGAAAACTTTCCACTTTTGTGAGCACAAAGGTGTCTCTTACCATCAATTTCTTCAAGGAGAATAGCTGCCCGGTATTCATCACCGGCATCGGTTTGAAGAATTCTTTTACCCGTTGATGGTATTTTCAATGGTGGGAGATTCCGCATAATCTCCTTTAGTTCAAGAATCGCTTTTGTCTGAATTTTTCCCCACGGTGGAGGATTCTTCTTCAGCATGGTTTGCAAAGGGATCAAGAGCTTTGCAATATTTGGGACAAAATCCCTGAGATAATTAATTATCCCAAGAAATTGCTGAACTTCCTTTTTTGTGAGATTTTCTTCAGAAATTTTAACAATTCCCGAGCAATATGCGGCCCGGGTAGTATGTACCTTTGTTGAGGTGCATACCAAGAAATTCGATTTCCGTCTGGGCAATATTCATCTTTCGTTGAGAAAGCATGATGCCATGCTTTCGACAATTTCTCGCAAATTGTTCAAGGAGTTGGCAAGTGTGGATCTGCTCATCGACCGTAGAGAAGGATATCATCAATGTATACTGCAAAGCACTTGAAAGAATTGGTTGGAAGATACGACACATGGCCTTTTGGAAAAGGGATGGTGCTACCTTTAGGCCAAAAGGAAGAACTTTCCACCGGAAGTGCTTTGGTTCGGAATACGTAATCCTGTTTTTGTCCCGTCTTCGGATGGATGCCCAATTGCCGTAATCCGGCTTTGAGATCGAATTTGGAATAGATATGGGCCTTTGTTAATCCAAGAAAAGAGAGAAACTCGGAAGGTAAAGGGAATTTGTCATCCCGGGAGGAAAAGATTGAGAGGTTGATAGTTGATTACCAATCTCATTTTTCCTCTCGTTTTGCTCGGCACGCTTATTGACATAAAGGCTTCACAAGCCCATTGAGAATTGGAGATTTCAATAAGGCCTTGTTGCAATAGTTCGAGCATTCCCTTTGGGCTAAAGCCAAGTGTTCTGGCTTCATTCCCATGTGGCTCGCCTTGGTTGGATTTATATCTTCATTCTTTTTAAAAGGAAGGCGAACAAAGAATTCTGGATTTTCCCATAAAGGATGGGAACACTTTTTGGCAAATTCCGAGTGGGATTCCGAACAAGATTCTAACAGCTTTTGCATAATTGGATCCAGTAAACTCATCTGAATGGAAAATAGTCTCTGAATATTGACAAATTCAGAGAATTGGTCCTTGTACCTAAGACCTTTTCCAGGAATAATACGAAGTTGTGAAATCTGAGTCATAACGTCCCAACCAATGATTAAATCTTTGTTGGGAAGATTGGATCCAAAGATTTTTGTGGTAATCGAGCATTGGGGAAAGAATGGACAAGAATCGGAGTAGTTCTTACATTTGTGGAGAAAGTGTCTCCCGAGGCGAGTTGAAGTATCGGACATAAGGAGTCCAATACTCATCGGGAAGAACTTTGGTATCCAAAATTGAACAACTTGCTCCCGTATCAATAAGGGCAATAACAAAGTGATAGGTTTAGCAAACTTTGAGGTGAGGATTTTGACCGGAAAATGAGGACAATGAGTTTGACTTGAGAATATGTCAAGGCTTTGTTTCGCAGATGTGGGTGATATGTGAAAAATATCTTCAGATTCTGAGTCTGAATCTTCGCTGGTGTGATAACAAGGAATGATACAAAGGGTTTGTTCAGACTGTTCTTCATCAGCAGAGAATAATGATTCAACATCATCATTTTCAAGAGAAATACCTGTTTCATTTTCAATTTGATGTATCAAATGATGCCGACCTTTTGGCTTGGGGACGTTTTTGGCAAAATGTCCTTTCTTGTTGCAAACATAGCAACGGTTTGATTTTTATGGCCCGTGCGATCCTTTCTTTTCGTAGGTATCGCCATTTCTTCTTTCGGAAGTTCTTGTGGCCATATTTGGACTTCTTCATCGAGAATTTCTTGAAGTGTTTCTTCTTTTCAGAAAATTTTCCACAAGTACCATCACGTCTTTTTTGGAGCATTTGATCTTCGCCTTTTGGCGAGAGCATTTGTCTCGAGGCCTTTATCCTTGTTGATATAGGATTGGACCATTCGGCGCTTTAGACATATTTCTTCAAGACATAGATGGATCTCTTGTTGTATTTCTCCCTGGGGGAATATCCCGTACTCTCTTTTGTCTTGCAACAAAAGATCTTTCGACCATTTGGGACAGTTCTTTGGGAACAAGTCGAAAACATGCTTCGATTTGAATCGGCTCCAATTTGGTAAAAGAGCTGGAGCATTATTCGATAATGCTTATCAAGATGTTTCTTCCGGAAAGAACAACATTTTCTTTCGAAGAACTCTCTTCTTTTCATCTCTATGAGATCGGTGGGTTTTCCCACAAAGAAGTGGTATAGGATGGTAATGGCTTGGCTAAAATTTGGTGACATCGAAAATGAATCGGGTCCTGTTTCGATATCGATTTCCACCAAAGCTTAAGGCTTCCCGTGAATGCGGTAACGAAATTGTAAAGGACATCATTCATGTCATGGTTAGTGATGGACTGGGTATTTAACCAGGTATGGAATTCCTCAAGTCTTTCGGCCATTTTTGATAGGGAATATCATCGATGGAGAAAACCGCTTTGATGCCATGGACACATGATTTCTTGACTGTCCCGAACAATCTCTCGGGTCGAGTAGTTTGATTCCATTTCCCGATCCGGAGGATCGCCATGAATATGGAAGAGGTTATTGGTACAATAGGAAGGGGATCAAGTTCGGGAATTGAGAAGGATGAAGAGGATGATACTAAATCGATTCGTATCGAAGTGGGAGAATCGGTTTGTTCTAAGAGAGTTTGCTCATTTGGGGAAGGTGGATCAGTTTTATGGACTGGATCAGGTTGTTGGATACTTAAATCCTTTAGAAAGGATTCTAGTGGATTTGCTAGCATCATCTGATCTGGTTTTTCTCTTATAACCACCGAACATGATTCTGCAGAATTTTCTCTTTTGCTTTTTTTCTTCGGATTCGATTCAACTCTTTGATCCGATCTCGTATATCTGTTTCCTTTTCGAGAGATCCGGGTGGAATTGCAGCAAAGATAGATGTCTACGGGGTGGCGGAGGTGAGTATCCAGTTCTTACTTGGGGTTGCAAATGGATCAAAAGGTCTCGAATCTTCCTTCTTCAAGGAGTTGGATTTGTCTTTTGAGCTTTTCTATCTCCGGTTCTGGGCTTTCTAGGTAATGATAGCCTAGCCGTTGTCCTGATTCTAAAGCATTTAGCCTCTTCTGGAATTCAAAAATCATCTTCTTGGTGGTCTCGTCATATTTTCTGAGGTCTTGTTGCACGATGCCTATCTTGGAATCAATTGCTTTGAAAGCATTGTTTTGTGCCGCAGAGTTTCTGATTGCCAGTTTAATACGGCTTCAGCAGCAGAAGTCTTTTTCTGTCTCCCATGTTCATCCACATCAGTGGGGGTAGGGATTTTAGGAATATGGCGGTATCTGCCTTGTGGGTCAATGAATTCCTCTGGGTTGGGAAACGAGAGTTTAGAACCTTCTCTGACCAGAGGGGGAAAGTCGAGTCTTGGAACATGGCAATAGAGGAAATAGGTGGTGTTTCGCTGGAGCTTCAAATGGGTAAGAGTGTTTCTTGGCCCATTTAAGATTGGCTTATAGAACGGGAAAGAGCTTGTTTTTTCCGAGGTGGTGATGGTGGAGGTGATTTGGGTGGATCCGGTGGAGCTTGGGGTGTAGTACGAACCTCGGTGGCGGTGATGGTGCATAAGAAACCATGAACCGGTATTTATCACACTCACCAAGGGTATCAACGGAGGGGTCTCCGTTTAAATACCTTTGGTATATTTTATCCTTTGGCCTTTTGCGTCGGGGTGGAGGCCTATCATATGGATTTACCTCATCGGGAATTCATACAATAGGAACATTGGCAAAAAGGATCCCGTAAACAGTGTGACCATCTTTGTCTTTATAGTAATGGACAGGATGTCCATCACCATTAAAGTGTCGAACAAGCTTTTTTGGGTCTGGTTCAGAAATGGATTCTGGAACACATGGTTCGATCATGAAAAGTGTTTGAAAGATAGAGGGACTTTCTTCCTTTTCCTTGCCAAATTTGATGGAAACAGTTCCATCTTTTTTCCGGATAAACTCGAGTCCATAGGCGGACCGGCTTGTTATGTTGGTGCAGCTTTTCGTAATTGGTGATCCAAGTCTCTGGAAGGAAGATTAAGACCTTTTGATCCATTTGCAACCCCATGGATATAAACAAAGAACCATTGGATACTCACCTCCGCCACCCTGACATCTATCTTTTTGCAATTCCACAAGATCTCTCCGTTCGGCAAAGGAAACAATTGATTCCAAGATAGGATATACGAGATCGGATCAAAGAGTTGAATCGCTAAATCGATCCATTACCTAAGAAAAAATCCAAAAAGAGAAAATTTGCGTAATCATGTTCGGTGGTTATAAGAGAAAACCAAAGAGATCGATGATGCTAGCAAATCCACTAGAATCCTTTCTAAAGGATTTAAGTATCCAACAACCCGATCCAGTCCATAAAACCGATCCACCTTCCCCAAATGAGCAAACTCTCTTAGAACAAACCGATTCTCCCACTTCGATATGCGAATCGATTTAGTATCATCCTCTTCATCCTTCTCAATTCCTGAACTTGATCCCCTTCCTATTGTACCAATAACCTCTTCCATATTCATGGCTGATCCTCCAGATCAGGAAATGGAATCAAACTACTCTGACCCAGAGATTGTTCGGGGACACCCAAGAAATCATGTGTCCATGGCATCAAAGCAGCTTTTTCTCCATCGATGATATTCCCTATCAAAAATGGCCGAAAGACTTGAGGAATTCCATACCTGGTTAAATACCCAGTCCATCACTAACCATGACATGAATGATGTCCTTTACAATTTCGTTACTGTATTCACAGAAGCCTTAAGCTTTGGTGGAAATCGCATCGTAACAAGACCGCATTCATTTTCCGATGTCACCAAATTTTAGCCAAGCCATTACCATCCTATACCACTTCTTTGTGGGAAAACCCACCGATCTCATAGAGATGAAAAGAAGAGAGTTCTTCGAAAGAAAATGTTGTTCTTTCCGTAAGAAACATCTTGATAAGCATTATCGAATAATGCTCCAACTCTTTTACCAAATTGGAGCCGATTCAAATCAAGCATGTTTTCGACTTGTTCCCAAAGAATTGTCCCAAATGGTCGAAAGATCTTTTGTTGCAAGACAAAAGAGAGTACAGGATATTCCCCTGGGAGAAATACAACAAGAGATCCATCTATGTCTTGAAGAAATATGTCTAAAGCGCCGAATGGTCCAATCCTATATCAACAAGGATAAAGGCCTCGAGACACCCGCGCTCTCGCCAAAAGTCGAAGATCAAATGCTCCAAAAAACTCTGTGATGGTACTTGTGGAAAATTTTCTGAAAAGAAGAAACACTTCAAGAAATTCTCGATGAAGAAGTCCAAATATGGCCACAAGAACTTCCGAAAGAAGAAATGGCGATACCTACGAAAAAGAAAGGATCGCACGGGCCATAAAAATCAAACCGTTGCTATGTTCGCAACAAGAAAGGACATTTTGCCAAAAACTGTCCCCAAGCCAAAAAGGTCAAGATCATTTGATACATCAAATTGAAAATGAAATGGTATTTCTCTTGAAAATGATGATGTTGAATCATTATTCTCTCGCGATGAAGAACACCCAACAAACCCTTTGTATCATTCCTTGTTATCACACCGGCGAAGATTCGGACTCGGTAATCGAAGATATCTTTCACATATCACCCACATCTCGAGTAACAAAGCCTTGACATATTCTCAAGTCAAACTCATTGTCCTCATTTTCCGGTCAAAATCCTCACCTCAAAGTTTGCTAAACCTATCACCGTTATTGCCCTTATTGATACAGAGCAAGTTGTTCAATTTTGGATACCAAAGTTCTTCCCGATGAGTATTGGACTCCTTATGTCCGATACTTCAACTCGCCTCGGGAGACACTTTCTCCACAAATGTAAGAACTACTCCAAGCATCGTCCGATTCTTTCCCCAATGCTCGTTACCACAAAAATCTTTGGATCCAATCTTCCCAACAAAGATTTAATCATTGGTTGGGACGTTATGACTCGATTTCACAGCTTCGTATTATTCCCGGAAAAGGTCTTAGGTACAAGGACCAATTCTCGAATTTGTCAATATTCGAGACTATTTTCCATTCGATGAGTTTACTGGATCCAATTATGCAAAAGCTGTTAGAATCTTGTTCGGAATCCCACTCGGAATTTGCCAAAAAGTGTTCCCATCCTTTATGGGAAAATAATTCTTTGTTCGCCTTCCTTTTAAAAAGAATGAAGATATAAATCCAACCAAGGCGAGCCACATGGGAATGAAGCCGAACACTTGGCTTTAGCCCAAAGGGAATGCTCGAACTATTGCAACAAGGCCTTATTGAAATCTCCAATTCTCAATGGGCTTGTGAAGCCTTTATGTCAATAAGCGTGCCGAGCAAAACAGAGGAAAAATGAGATTGGTAATCAACTATCAACCTCTCAATCTTTTCCTCCAGGATGACAAATTCCCTTTACCTTCCGTAGTTTCTCTCTTTACTTGGATTAACAAAGGCCCATATCTATTCCAAATTCGATCTCAAAGCCGGATTCGGCAATTGGGCATCCATCCCGAAGACAGGGACAAAAACAGATTCGTATTCCGAACCAAAGACTTCCAGTGGAAAGTTCTTCCTTTTGGCCTAAAGGTAGCACCATCCCTTTTCCAAAAGGCCATGTGTCGTATCTTCCAACCAATTCTTTCAAGTCTGCAAAGTATACATTGATGATATCCTTCTCTACAAGCCCCCGATGAGCATCACACCGCCAACTCCTTGAACAATTTGCAGAAATTGTCAGAAAGCATGGCATCATGCTTTCTCAACGAAAGATGAATATTGCCCAGACGGAAATCGAATTTCTTGGTATGCACCTCAACAAAGGTACATACTACCCGGGCCGCATATTGCTCAGAATTGTTAAAATTTCCGAAGAAAATCTCACAAAAAAGGAAGTTCAGCAATTTCTTGGGATAATTAATTATCTCAGGGATTTTGTCCCAAATATTGCAAAGCTCTTGATCCCTTTGCAAACCATGCTGAAGAAGAATCCTCCACCGTGGGGAAAAATTCAGACAAAAGCAGTTGCTGAACTAAAGGAGATTATGCAGAATCTCCCACCATTGAAAATACCATCAACAGGTAAAAGAATTCTTCAAACTGATGCCAGTGATGAATACTGGGCAGCTATTCTCCTTGAAGAAATTGATGGTAAGAGACACCTTTGTGCTCACAAAAGTGGAAAGTTTTCTCAATCGAAATGCATTATCATTCCACTTTTAAAGAAATCCTCGGCAAAAAAATGGAATCAAGAAGTTTGAATTCCATCTCATCGGCCATCACTTCCGGTAGAATTAGACATGGCATCCTTTCCTCGATGACCAAGTTTAAACAAAAGCAGATCCCGAATTCTCGGCTTCGATGGGCTGAATGGTTTTCAAAATACTCTTTTGAAACCAAACACATTCCAGGGAAGAAAAATGTTCTTGCCGATTTCTGTCAAGACCAAAGGCACCGCCTGAAATTAACATGTACATCAAAAGACTGCTTTTCACATGCTCAACCATGGTGTCAAATACAAGATCGAAAAGATCAAAGACCGCCAAGCTGGAAATATCCCCAGGAAATTATTGAGCAAATCCGAATGACAATCTCACCGAAAACTGGGAAACCTCATGTGGCAATGCCACAGATCTGTTCGAGATTTAATGCAGGTTCGATTCTTTATCCTTGCGGACTAAATCCAGACTATCCATTCATACATCCTCTTATCTGGAAAGAAGATGATTTCCCGATCGCTCAAAACACTATTGTGGTACTTAACCAATAAGTACTTGATAGCGTTTGAAATTCCGACCGAAGATTCATTGCCAACCTCACCGGATATTCTTACTTGGAAGAAATATTGAAAGAGAAAGTGATCAGAATCTTTTAGACTTTCTCAATTGGTTCTACCCTCCCACTCACCGGAAACATCTTTTGGAAAAAGAACTAAGAACCACAACACCAAATCCCGAAGTCCATACCATCCGTTCTTTAGACGTCCATGGTATTTTTGCCGAAATAATGGCAGCATCATTGATGTTCCCCGGAAATAGGAACCACATCCTACAAACCCCATTCGGATAGCAAAGAGGCTCGGATTCACAAATCCTATCCAATGTCCGTCCGAACCGTCAACTCCAATACCGAGAACTCAGAGAATCTTGTGCCAAAAAGAACAAAACTATTCCTGAAAATGTGTGGAACTATAATGAACCTACTGCATGGGATCATTATGACCTAGTTCCAGAGGCTAAAGAGGCACTCAGGCAATTCAGACAAGCAGAATCATCCCAAGATGATGAAATGACAAGCGCACATGACACTGTCCAATCCACCCAGGACCCCTATGACCGTTGGGAGGTCCTCTTTCTCAAGATCCCAGCCAAGAACCCTTGTCCTTATCTCAAATTGACACTTCCTATTATGCACAAAGTCATCCCATTGGCCTCAACCAAGCATTCCCGCCGACACTACTAAGATGACAATACAAACCGGGCTCAAGAAGAAGCATCCTCATCACGTCAACCGAAACAGATCCTCTCACCGAAGATCTTGAAGCTCTTGAACAAAAATATGAGGCGCATCTTCTAGCAAGCAAAGACACGCTCGATGACTCGGACTATGACTACAATGCTCATGACGGGCGAGACCGCTGAAAAGCCGACGCCGGCACTGTTCACTTTTACTGTAGCAGTAGGCTAGGGAAAGTACTGTTCACAGTACAGTTACTGTTCATATCGTGCGAATAATTCCCTCCCGAAAGTTTCGGGTGCCCCTGTTTGTTCCCGGACCCGTGAGCTTGGTCCTTGTTTGTTTGTGACCTCTTATTGTCTATAAAAGGCAAGGAGGGTGTATTGTGTTGGGCAGAGTCCCCTTGAAGAAAAGTGAGTGTTTTGTAAAACCTCTATGGCTTTCTAAACTCCTCTTCTTCTCCAGCCTGGTAGAATCCTCTAAGAAATGCAGCTCGGGTAGATTAGAAGCGTTTCCATCCCGGTTCTCATGGTGTTCCTAGGCTCGAACTAAAGGGCGAGTAATTTTTGCTAAAAGGCAATCCCCGAAAGGGCTTGAACGAGTTGTTCGCCCATTGTGGAAGGCATACTTGCGAAGATTGTCTCTTCCTTCCCCGGTTCTAAGTCTAGTCCCATTATGGTATCGAGCCATGGTTTCGTTTGTAATATTATCCGTTCCATGCGCTTAGTAGGAGAATTCCAGTCTTTGAGAAGATCTTCTTACATCATGTCTACGTAACCCGAAATTCTCGAAGCACCTGTTACTTTTGCTCCTTCTACATCATCTTCAACCCCTCCGAGTTTCGTGTTTCTAATGCTTCTAAGATAGATTATCTTTACGAAGTCTCTCTTAGTGATGAAACCAAGATCTCGAAACCCACTTCCTCTCATGAACCCGTACTCTGCTTTTGCTAAACCCAACTCATCATTCTCACCCATCCGCTCCATCCGCCAGCTTATTCATCAAACTCCAAAGCAAGTAAAAGAGTACGTCCAGTCCTCTAAGTTCGATCAACATCCCATTCCTGCTACTGAAAAGGAGTACTTTGTTACTCTTCAGATCCCTCCGGAATTCCCCAGACAATGGGTCCAACAAGGATACACTCATGTTCATTATGGCGCTGTTCGTCTTGCTCTCACTTTTCATGGCCGTAAAGGTCTACCTGTTGTAGCCAGAATTGCCTTGTTAGATACCAGATTTTTACAATACCAAAGATGCACCGTATTGGTACTGTTCAGACTACCCTAAATGCCGGAACAGTTTTTGTGACTTTGTATCCCAACTTTAACATTGCTTTGTCAGATCCCCAGCTACTATCCTTCTTAAAGGTTCAAGTCCAGCTCACTGGAGCTCCTCAAACTGCTGACTCTGTAGCAGCAACTCTGCACTACCAGATGGTTTATCGAGTACAGAACCATGCTCTTGTGTTGGGCAGAGTCCCCTTGAAGAAAAGTGAGTGTTTTGTAAAACCTCTATGGCTTTCTAAACTCCTCTTCTTCTCCAGCCTGGTAGAATCCTCTAAGAAATGCAGCTCGGGTAGATTAGAAGCGTTTCCATCCTGGTTCTCATGGTGTTCCTAGGCTCTGAACTAAAGGGCAGAGTAATTTTTTGCTAAAAGGCAATCCCTGAAGGGCTTGAACGAGTTGTTCGCCCATTGTGGAAGGCATACTTGCAGAAGATTGTCTCTTCCTTCCCTGGTACACGAGTTGCATCATTGGAGGCGCTATAAATACGCTCCTTGGGAAGAGAAGATCATGAAGATAGTGAGGTCGTTGATGAGCTATATCTATCTACCTACGACATGGTCCTCATTTTTTTTTTTTTTTAAAGATAACAATACAAGAAGCCCATGTGCACAATGTTACTTTGCAAAGGACGTTTGTTCAGTCTTATGATCACCTAAATTGGCACATGTGAAATTTAAACAAAACAGTGTTTAAGTAATGATATTCGTTATTGGCTTTTCCACCAGAGTCGAAGTGGAGCCGGTGGCGAGCGAGAGGCCGCAGAAGGCTCATCGGGCATTTTGAAATTAGGGTTTCCATATTTATGGATTAGGGATTTTTTATTAGTGAAAATATGTGAGTTTCTACCATAAGACTATTTGTAAGAGTTTATGTTTCATTCATAAGAAAAGGAAAAATTAAATTGGCACTCTACTTCCTCTTTCTAAATAAGCTAGCAACACACTCCAAAAACAACCTTTTACTTCATGGAATCGTAAAGATGCGCAGAGCATTAGTATGTCATTTCTTGAACAATGATGTTTCTGCACAATAGGATTCGAATAGCTACATCAAGATTAGCTTAGAGAAAATCAAATTTAAAGTACTTCGAATAAGGTTCAATTCTTTATTGTTTTCCACCAAAAGTTACGAACATTGAATGGTTCTTGAACCACCGAGCTATGGTGATGGATGAAGACCCTTATCCATTTAGTGTGACCTACACTTTTGCATGGTGGCAAAAACAATGATAGTTAGCTGGTCCACAAAGAGTGCTTTAAACCCAGAAAGTCAATAAAATCAAGAACAAATTGAGGATCAAATGCTCAAAAAGAAAGCTCGCGTTTCGACATATATATCGCATCAC
Organism: Eucalyptus marginata; assembly: GCA_014182565.1. Classification (NCBI taxonomy): domain Eukaryota; kingdom Viridiplantae; phylum Streptophyta; class Magnoliopsida; order Myrtales; family Myrtaceae; genus Eucalyptus; species Eucalyptus marginata. The sequence goes on along the minus strand of CM024594.1, from coordinate 5,393,731 downwards.
TTGCTTTTTGCACGCCCCATCAATTTGAAGGCGACACGGACACTACCGGAACTCGTGATACATATTCTCCATAACATAAGTGGTTCTTTGAGTGATGGGATTTATGCCATCCGTGTGCCGTTCGTGTGTATCGAGTGACAGAATACATGGATGCTACGAACGTGAGGGAATCTATGCCTTGGATCAAAGATTGCTTTTCCTTTTCCTCTTTAGGTTTCCAACACTATTACTTTGAATTTGGGATATTAAATTAAAAGTTGTGTTTATCCCTAGATCGAACTCTTGTTGCTCTCTCATTCTTTAAAAAATTAACGTTGGGGTGCACGTGTGGGGACGTTTCGTGAAAGAAGTTCTACGTCGAGAATGTGGTGTAAAATGAATTAGTTAATAAACCATAATGTGGTTTATAACTCATTGGTTTGAACTTTTCGGAGTAAATATGGATTGAATTGGATTGGGTTTGCACTTGGGCAAATGTTGTGTTCTTGCTGAGTTTGGTCAGGCCAAGACAACTGTGGAGGAGTCAAGTCATATGCTGTGTTTCTGCTGAACTTGGTTGGGTCAAGGTAAATGAAACAAATTGTTGTTGAACTTTGACCTAATGTTTAATGTGGTCAATGAACTTTTAATTTGTTTAATGTGATCCCGAAACTCTAACCCAATAAGCAATATGATCCTTAATCTGGTACATGTTCAAACTAGTCCCTAGACAATATGAAAATGTTCAATATTGTACCCAAACTTTAATTAATGCAAAAATAACATTTGATACTATCATATAATTTAGGGACTAGTTTGAACATTTACGAAAGTTATGGGATCACATTAAATAAATTAAAAATTCAAGGACGATATTACGCATTAGGTTAAAGTTCAAGGACCATATTGAACAAATTAAAAGTTGAAGGATCACATTGTACATTAGGCCAAAATTCATGAACTATTTGTGTCATTATCCCGAACAAGAAAAGTATCAAAAAAATTCTAAGCATATTGCACTTATGCCAATTTAGTTATAAATCTTTCAATTGTGCCATTTATTTTTGAACATTTTCACAATGTGCCAATTAAATCATTTCAGTCAATTTTAGTTGGAAATCGTTGACATAGATGTTGATCGTCGACATGGATATTGATTGTCTTATGTGGCACGGCCAGTACTAATGTGGATAATTTTTATAATTTTACCTTGCCGACCAATATGAAAGTAAAAAAAAAAAAAGAATAAAAGATAAGAACAAAAAATTATTAAAAAAATTCAAAATTTTATTTAATAATGTTCACATTAGCGCTAGACACGCCATGTAAAATGGTTAGTATCCACCTTAGTGGTTTTCTATCAAAATTGATTAGATAAACTCAATAGGCAAACCCAACAAAACTCAATTGAAAAAAAATATGAAAATGCTTTATATTAAATTAGCACAATTGAAAGGTTTAGAATTTTTTGATTGAAAAAAAAAAGATTTAGGATTTGAATTGGCACAATTGTAATAGGTTGACAACTTTTTCGCATAGGAGATGTGGTGCAAAGTAAAACAATTAGTGTATCCTAAATGCTCTATAATCTATAAGTTTAAATTTTTTGAATGACTATGAGTCCAATCAAATATGTTGATTGGCTCATTTAGATTCTTTCTCAGCAATGTCCCTCGGTAGAGGTACCAAACTTTTGCTATGCCTCCCAATAAGTAAAAACCCATTAATTAGTCAACGTAAAAAGACTCATTTTCTGAACTTCGGAAGTAATAAAGCTGCAAATAATTGGATAAAGATATGAAAACATTATATAGTACCTTAGGACTCTTCCTCAACGGTGGAATCAAAAGAGTTCAAAGGATACCGACCCAATACTCAAGGGGAAGGAATAACTGAAACTCACGACATATAAAGTAAAAGGGAATAAAAGAGGAAGAATGTAAGGAGTTGCACATTAGAATTTCTAATTAAAATACTATGTTAAAGTGAGAACACATACATGAGATTGCTCCGAGATCCTTGTGTTGTCAAAGAACAATGTTAGCGATGTCTATATTTTACAATATAAATTAGACAAATGATTTCTAAACTTTGGTTCAATGTGTAATATAGTCCACGAATTTTAAATTTATTCGATATGGTTTCTGAATTTTAATCTATTGTGCAATGTCATCTCTTAATTTTTTTATTGAGATAAGTGCTCAGAAGTCCTAAAACTTGTCACAAAAATTCAATTGAGTCCTACAACTTGTAAAAGGTGCAATCAAGTCCTAAAACTTGTTAAATTGTTTTAATCGACTCCTAAAATTAACACCGTCGACTTTTTTAACGAAAAATGCTGACGTGGCGCGAACGTGGAATTTTAAATAATTTTTCATTTTCCATGTGGCTTGTTTAATTATTTTTTATTCAAATTTTTAAGAAATTAGATTTAAAAACTAAAAAAAGAAAAGCTAAAATTTATTTTTAAAAATTGTTTTGAAAAAAAAAAGGGCAGCTCCTCCCTCGCCGCCGTTGCCCATCGTTGGAGGGGCTGGTGACCCTCGCCAAGCTCGGGCTGGGGTGCCTAGATTTGGGCACGCTGGCCCTCGCTTAGGGCTGGTAAGCTTGGGCACCCTCACCCGAGCTTGGCAAGGGTCGCCGACCCTCGCCTAGTGTAATGACCCGAATCCCACTGTGTAATATTGTCCACTTTAGACATTTAGTACTCACGGCTTTAAAACGCGTTACACAGATTAGAGGGACCCAAGTCTTATAAACTAGCTTAGGACTCTCCCCTTAAACGATGTAGGACAAGAGAGGGACCCATTCCTTTCGCACGTCCGGGGACTGAGGCGTGGACGCACTGCCCTCCCTTCTCCTCGCACACTGCAGCTTGGGCCATCACACTCTGCCCCCCTTGGGGAGCACAACGCCCTCGCTGTGGCCCCACACGTGGTCTCTCATACCATTTGTAACGACCCGGGCCTTACTGTGTAATATTGTCCGCTTTGGACACTGAGTCCTCACAGCTTTAAAACGCGTTACACATATTAGAGGGACCCAAGCCTTATAAACTATGGCCGGACTCCCTGCCGATGTGGGACAAGAAAGAAAGGGACCCCTTCCTGCGCACGTTCGGGAACTGAGGCATGGACACACCGCCATCTCTCCTCCTCGTGCACCACCGCTTGGGCCGTCACACTGGGTCGGCAGGGCGGCCACCGCCGCCTGTGGCCGGCGATTGTCATCGGTGATGGGCGACAACCGCCATTTTTTTTTTTGAACTGTTTTGTTTTTTAAATAAATTTTAACTTTTCTTTCTAATTTTTAAATCTAATTTAAAATTAAAAAAAAATTAAAAAAATCACATGGAAAATAAAAATTAATTTTAAATGCCACGTTAGCATTTTCCATTTAAAAAGTTGATGGCGTTAACTTTGGACTCGGTGAAATAATTTGACAAGTTTTATGACTCGACAGACTTTTTGTAAATTTTAAAACTCACCGCATTTTCGTAAAAGTTTTAGGACTTTTGAAGACTTATCCCTTTTTATTTGTTGATGCGGTCCTGGGACTTTTGAGTGCACATATAAATTTGGTCCCTCAATTGTATAAAAATGTTCATTATTGTTATTGAACTTGAATTAATGAAACATCGAACATTTTCATACTATTTGGCAACTAAATTGAACATGTACTAAAAGTTCATGAACTACATTAAATAAATTAAAAGTTCAAGGACGACATTGGATTAACATTCAAAAATCATATCGAACAAATTTAAAATTCAGGGATGGCATTACACATTGAATCAAAGTTTATGAATCATTTGTGTTATTATCCCTATTTCATATCCTTAGCATATGTATTAGAATCCTCACAAAAGATCCTATCATTTCTTGCCTTTTCTCTTATTCTCAGAAATCAAATCCGTTTATATACATATATATATGCGATCTATGGTACGTAATTAATCCCTTGAAGAAGGGGTCTTTCTTCCCTAGCCAAAAGACGAGAGTTGTGCAATTATTGACACATCAAGAGCACCCTGGCATCGCTTGTTCATACATATGCATGTGCCCACAAGGAGGGGCCGACGACAGAGAAGGTGACGTGACCTTTGGGTTACCCAATAATCTCTCACTTATTGGCTGCAAAGTTAGGGTTTGTGCATCGTTTTCTGCCATAATTAATTAAAGACCATTCCACTTCAAGCACGCAACCTGTGCTCCTTGATTTGTTTGGTTCTTATCGCGAACGATAGGCCCCTCAATTGCGACATTTCATGTACAAATCACAAAGTGGTGGGAGCCATGTTGCTAATCGCTGATGCCATGGTACGATTACCATAAATGTGCACCTACTTATACACCTATCTGACTCTTCTCTCAGGGCATAATTATGCCGCCACAAAAATTATCTTTGCCTAACTTTTCTTTCGGTTATCTAAGGCCTGATCTTGGCAATATTTTGCATTTGTTTGTAAAATGGTGTGGTAATTGGTTTATGAAACGCGATTGTTTCTTACTTTATTTTCAAGGCATTTGGGTATCTGAATATCCAGTTTGACTGCTCATTGATGCAAACAATTTGACCCGTTGGCGTTTAGCAATGTAATTGACTTGATTTGATCGAATGAATTTGCTTATCAATATATGTTCAAGTAATAGGAGTGAAGAGAAAAACATGAAATAGGATCTACGATTTTATTCGTGAATAAAGCTATTTTGAAAGTAGATAATATGTTCGACCAAGAAAAAAGTAGAGAACTACGAACAAACATGCTCATTTGTTTTTGAACCATCAGGTATAAACCAAGAAACATGACTCTTTTGAGTTTTGTTAATAAACCGCCAATCATCAAAAGTCACAAACCAATATTCAAATATATGATCTCTTCAGAATTATTTATAGAAAATAAAATAAATAAAAAATAAATCCCAATTCTTTGAAATCTTAATTTTTTGAAATGTAAAACAAATAAAAAGGAACCCAAAAAATAAAATCCATTTCATAATTTTTATTTCCAATTTTCCAAGTGTCAACTATCACTCTTTGACTTGAAATAATATGCTACTTTTCCTTTTTCCTCCGTTCTCTTTTCCCCTAAATTCAAAACACCACAAAATATTACTATCTCCAAGAGAGAGAGAGAGAGAGAGAGAGAGAGAGAGAGGCATTTTCATTTCATTAGTTGAATAAGATAAAACTCATTTTTCCTAGACAAACTTACATAGGTAAGACAATGTGTCTGAAAAGACAGGCTTTTGTCTTCTCATTATTTGATTTTAACGTTGACGACAGGGGGTTTCTGGTTAGCTTTAACAATAATAATGCCCAACCACCTGTCTAACTTGGTCGACAATCTGACATCTTCATTGACTTCAGGAGATGGAGATCTTATTTCCTCATACCTCGAATCGTATTTTTTTGCCTCGAACGAGAATTGACCTAACTCATGCTTGTTCAAAGCAAAGCTCCAGTCGAATTGTAGAAACCGTCTCCTAACACGTTGCTTTCCTATGAGTCTAAGACTCAACTTTTGGTGAACATCGGTACAAAAAAATCTTTTTAAAAACTCGAAATTCAGAACTGGAACTCCAAGGATCTTTTGGCCATGAGAGAAGTTGGTATCAATCGTTCATATATTCAGGAAAAAAAACTATTGTAGCTATACCTTTTTCTAAAGGTAGAATGCCTTGAAATTATTTATTTGCACCGTTTATTTATCCTTTGCGAGAGAAATAAATGGGAGATATTTGGAAATATACCGATTTTAATATGATTGACGGAACTATATTGCAATGTGTGGCTACAAACTTCAAGTGGTTGTCGATTCTCATGAAGCAGCTTGGAAAGTCTTTCTCTTCTCCCTTTCTCTTTTGTCTCTGTCATCTTTTTCAACCTTCAGCCATCGCCCTCCCCTCCATCTATTGTTGATTTTATTTGAGTCTTGTCCTTTTCTTCTTCTTTTTTTCTCTCCTTATTTAGATTTGTGAGCTCTATTCTCTAGGTCTAATTCTAGCTCTAAGAGTTTGAACTCTTATAATCTAGTTCCAAACCTATGAGTTTTTCTCTCTCGATTTACATTTGAGAGTTTTATGATGTTCTCGAGGTTTCGATAACCCCATGTTCTATCCGTGTACAGGTTCTCCACCTATGATCTAATTGAATTACGATGATTTACTTTTCCAAAAGTTATATTTGTGTTTATTAAACATATTTTGGTTAGTTCATATGAATTTAGGCGCGCACCGTAGTTATTGGAGAAGTAATTCCCGACGTTTGCTCATCACTGCTGATGATACGATATCCAATGATCAGCTGCCAATTATTTTACTTGATAGATCTGTTCTTATGGAATGAGTATGTGTTTAATTCTTTCGATGCTCTATTGATCCCCTTATTTTCTAGATTTGGTTTTGTTTTATAGTATTTTGACTTTTGCTTTGTTTCGATTTAGTTTGCTGTGAAAGTTTATGTATTTATCATTCACCCTTTTGAGTTCATCTAATAGTTTAGATTTTTAAAACAGTTGACTGTTTACGTCAAAAAAATTTCTTAGTAAAACAAATACTGCTATTTATTTTTCCTTTTCGTTCTCGCGTTACGAGCGAGTCCGACGCTATTCTTCTGTCCTTTCAAAAGAAAAAGATTTTTTGGGAAGGCAGGTGACGCGGGCCCACATTATCCTTCCACGTGGCAGCGCGTCGTGCACTCGTGGGGAACCTTTTCGGGCGGTGCATTGAACTTTAGCGTGACTCCGCGGGGCCCAGCGCGGGTACAGATTTTTTCCCCCGCTTCGGGGACGGGCCCACCCCGAGATTCGGGCTCGTAGTGGGGGAAGGCGGGGGCCCACGGCCCAATTCATCGAGGCGAGTTGACGGGTCCGAAGGCCCACCACCGTCGAACGGAGTCGACATCCTTTACGCGGCCCGCGCGCGACTTGTCGTATTGCCAAGGTGTAATTTTACTGGATTTTCATTCGCTCACTGCATTTACGTTACGTCTTTAAAAAAAAAATTTCAAATGGAAATTTAAGGAATTCGAGACATAGAGACGATGAAAGAGCTGTGGTTTGTTTGGATACGGTCACGGAACTCGAAACCGTCACGGGAAAATGACATGAACGGTCCTTGACTTTCGTTCGACCCGCAATGTGGTTCACGGGCTTTTAATCTGTTCGATGCGATTTCTGAATTATTGGTAAATGTCAAGTGTAAACCTTCCGTGTGCCTGAACGACGAATCGGATATTATTTGATGACGTGAATTATTATATATTGAGTTGGGTTTTTAAAAAATAATGAGGCGACGTGTGGATCTTTTTATTCATTTACTTTTGGGAAAACGGGAAAAAGAAAAATTATGGCATTAACATGTCCATTGTAATTTGATGATGTGGGATTATTATATCATGAATTGAGATAAATATCTTACTTGAATAGTTTATGAATAATTTTGTTTTGCATCCTACCATTCAAACTCAATGGAGCGGAAGCCATAATGGCACATTATATTTAACTTGAATTAACGAAAGGACGATATCGAACATTTTTATATAGTTTAGGAATTAGATTGAATATCTACCAATACTCTAAGGACTACGTCGAACAAACTAAAGCATGCTTATGCTCTCCTCGAACATGAAATGACTAAAAGTAAGGTGGCAGAATAATTGAATCAGTCCCACTCCTATGCCGTTCTTTCCTGAATTATTCAATTTTGCTAATTTTGCCCTAAATTTTCGTGTGAAATTATAATATAATCATCGCGATCAATTTAGTACTAAACTTATGAGATCACGAGACGCTGGATCATTACAGAAGAAAATCAAGACATTGGACTTCGATGTCTTTCCTGACCTCGTCGTTTTATTTTAATTAATATCGATGAATTTCCTTTTCTTTCCCTTGGAACTCCAAAACGGGGGAGGGCTTAAAGAGTGCGTAACGGACCTTGGCCCATTTTGTGCAAGTGGCCTTTTCGTGATAGTACTCCATTTTTCAACTATTTCTCATTTTTTCCCTTCAAGTCAAGGCAAAAAAAAAAAAAAAAAAGATTTGAACAGGTTCAAGACCTATCTCGCCTACTACCAACAGCCCACTGAGCCGTCGCCACAGTCTCATTAGATAGAAGTGAAAAATCTCAAAATAAATGATACACCTAAGTTTAGATCCGCCTTTCGCAGCTTAATCAAGGTTTCTTACGATACATCATAGATTGGGGAATCAAACTTGTGACCTTCGGCTTGCAAACCGAGGCTTGGGTCACTGGACCGACAACTTAGTTCTTGCTCTCGATGCCACATCCACATTACAAAGCGTCGGTCATATAGTGTTCTTTTGATATGTCTAGACAACAACTGATGGAGAGTTCTAATTTGAGAGGGGCGGGCTAAGGACTTTGACAAGACTCGAGGTCGAGATGCAGCGAATTCACATGCACCATTTTAGAACAGTAGAGAAGGACGGTGCCAACATAGTTTATGCACCAGTATGCTTCAGGCATTCATATAGATCTAGAACCACTGGAGAAAACTTAGATACATAAGCCCAAAAACTCTGGTCACACTTGCTGGCAAATGAAATGTGGATGCGATTGCAGGGCTTAGAGGGTTATTGATAGGGACTGAGCCCCATTTGTTGATCTCTTTCGCCACTCTTACTAAGCTCGGGCTGGCTAGCAACGTCTACTGAGGAATTAGCCCATAATAAACCTTGCAATTATAAAATTTCATGTGTGAAAATTCACATAAATTTGGATTGAGAATTGGATCCTTTTATTTTACCAAAAATGAATAATTTAAAAAATACTAAAAATGTTTTCTAAAAATGATTGTTTGATTATTAATCATTTTTAGAAATACTTAGTTGATAAATTTTTTTCTTTATTTATTACGTTTTATATATTTTTGCAGACAGTGAATATATTTTTAGTTCATTCCTTAAATTGTTTTTCAAATCATTAATGTTTCACAAAAGAAACGAACTAAGTGGACCCTCCAACTTCAAATATACACACGCCATAGCTCCTTCAAATAAACCCTAATGCTACTTTATTATTAATTTTTCCTTGTCGACGAGAAAGGCCACAGAAAAAATGTTTTGAAATCAAGAAGTGTCTAGCAAGCTTCATAAAAGAAAATGCAGAAAAGATTTTACGTTCTCGAATAGCAAATCCCCCACCTCTGATTTTCTTATTACTAGCCATTCCTTCACCTCTCAGACATGGTTGAAAGTAATAGGAAAATCTCTCCCGTGGGGTCGATCCCAATCTCAAACATTCCCGACCCATCCTCGGCTAGGGCTGACGATAATCATGACGAGGATGTCGATAATGATGATGCTGTCGTGGGAACGTTGCGAAAACATATGCGATGTTTACACAGGCACATCTGTATCTCTCGAGACGTGCCATTCACGGCTGTCTTTTGATTCTATCCTTGAGTGGTCTCTCCACTATCTCTCTCTCTCTCTCTCTCTCTCTCGCTATGCATATACCGAGGGGCTATCATAATCAAAGCTTTTGTACTTTGGACCGATGTTTTTTCCATTGCAAGATCCTCTTGATTGAGATTTTCGTAGGCGTTCTAGATTTCTAGTTTGACCCGGTTTTGCATCTTTTCATTGCCTTCCTACTCCCCAGTCATCATGTCCTGTCTTTAATTTGCGTACCTACAAATTAATCACCCAAAAACGAAAAAAGTATGAAGTGTTTTCAAGATTTGAAATCTTTCCATACCCAAAAGGACAATCATTGGCCATCATATTCGTGCTTGATCCGATCGATTTTTAGAAGATGCGATGGCTCCTCCTCGTCCTGACTTTTCGAGTGTGCTTCGAGAAAACTATCATTGACGATGATTCATTTGGACCCGTCAATTTCCGTGAGGAAGGATGTCTAAATTATGTACGTATTGGAAGCTTATTTCAACGATGAGAGCTCTTTTCTTTATGACCAATGGACATGGGCGCATAAATTCGATTATCTCGAAACTCTATATGAATTGTCTGACTTGTTTATAAGTGCGTTTTGATTCAATTTTTCAAAAAATTCTGGATAAGTCCTTGTACCAAAGTTGAGGCATCTAGTAACTAAATCCTAAAGGCCTTTGTGTCGAAATTTAGTTTTGCAAATACAAAAACCCCATGAAATTTGAAAACAACATTTGCTAATAGTATTTTGAATATAATTTAAATTTCCTTCCGATCTTACTATCACTAATAAATTTGTAATTCTGTATTGCTCAGGTTAGTATTCATTGTCTTTCTTCCTTTCACAAGTACTATTCATCACTTTAGATATGTGGCTAGTCGCAAAGAAGCTCAAGAGATGTCAACGTTAGGTCACCTTAGGTTATGCAACACTGGCTTCACCTCGCTTGGGGTCATGCGACCAAGACGGCCCTCACCTAAGGTTCCGTTGATGCTCAAAGGACCAATCATGCAACCTCGATGTTGACTTGACTTAGTCGAGCAACCTGGGTGGCACTTATTTAGGGCCTGCAATCTCGGCAGCCCTCACCAGGGGTCACGTCAATGCTCGGAAGGACTAGATTGGGGTCGCTTGAGTTCGAATGACCTCGGTAATGAGCTGTCGCCGCAGCCTCCAGTTTCGCCCGCGCTGCTGGAAGTCTCCTATTGCCATTTTTGGTTCTTTTCTTTTAACTAAAGTCATTTACAAATGTCATGTAGATAGTGTTTTGCAAACCTATTTGCATTTCGTAAAAATTCTTCCATCTAAAGCCCGTTGCCATCACCACTGCCGTTGCCGTGGTGGTCACCATTTACTGACACCGGCATCATCCGTGAAAAAGATTGGCCTATCCCTCTCTCTCTCTCTCCTTCTTCATCTCCGCTGCCATCACCATTGCCATTGCTGTTGTGGTCACCACCTACTGACGCCAATATATAATCTTCAAACAGCATCGGTCCATCCCTCTTTCTCCATCCATCCATCCATCCATCCATCCATCCATAACTTTGAGGTTGTTTGCCTTAGAATTAGAGGCAAAACCATCGTGGCATTTTAGGTTGACATGTGCGCTTGAAGGGGGCATGGCGAAAGAAAGAAGTATCTGTCTCTCTCACTCTCTTTATGTTCATTTTTTCATGTCTAGTTCCTTGGTTCAATTCTTTCGCAATACCAAACCATATAGTATCTAAAATTCTTTTGCTTTTTCAGGGTTAAAAGATATTAAGTCGTTGCCCACTTTAGTGGAAGTGTGTTAACAATGAATGGACTTGATCGTAAAAATCAAGTTAGATGACTCAATTATGCAGAATCGAGCACCCAATTTTATAAATTGCACAAGTTAGAGGCCTAAACAACAAGAGAAAATTATAGAGCCCCTTAAGTTAGGGCAGCCATTTGAATTGATATAGACATTAGACCAAAACTCATTTGTCACTTACATTTGTAATTTTTGTGTTTGTGTGAGAGAGAGAGAGAGAGAGAGAGAGAGAGAGAGAGGCACAACGAAAGGTCTCTTTGGGAGCATGATTTGGCTGACCTTTGTCCGAACAATCTATGCATGGGATTCATTAGGTTTTTTCCATTTTCTTGGTTTTTTAAGCACAGGATTTGACTAACATCAGACACCTTTTGCCGACCAAATGGAAAGGATACCCCGGAGATGCATCATCCCAATTACATCGCGTGATTTAACGAGCTGGAGATGGAGACATGCATAATTCCGAAAAGCAGATTAATCATAAGTGTTTTGTTCTGTTGCCCATTAAGTGTAGGCTCATGCAGAAGCTGAAAAAAGTTTCACTTGATTTCCGAGGGGAAAAGAAAAAAGCGGGCGATAAAGAATCCTGAAAGGGAGAAAAAGTAAGATCATTTCCTCGTAGCGATTTATGACCCGTTAAGTACGATTTATTTTCTCATGACTTTTGATACGAATGGAGTTTCGGACCCCTTAGTACGATCCGAAAATCTCATTCGGAGTCTGGCACTAGGGGCCATGTCATGCATTGCTTGCAATGCTTTTGACCCATCTCAACTCTTATACTCGTTGTTGCTCTCGCTTGCCACATGAGATTCAAGAATAGAATCTCCCCTGACAAAACGACATATTAAGAGATGAAATCTTGCCTCGGCAGAAAAAGGAATGATTAATTAGTTAGGGCGAATACTGATGTGAATGATTTCTTTTTATAACTTTATGAATTATTTGTTTCCTAGAAGACTAGCTGAGGCCTAGAGAACATTGCCAGCCACTAGCTGAGGCCTGGAAATGCCAGCTAGCGATTAGGCAAGGGCTTGCGAGGGTTGCACGCTCTGTTTCGTGCCGCTTCTTGGGTGATCTTTGGTGGCCCGATCTGCATGAGCGACTCAATCGGGAAGCATGACTTCGAGCAGCTAAAGCGATTGGTACTGCCAAATGGCTTTGATCTTGCGGTGCAAGCATTACAACCTCTCGTGTCGTCACCTGAACCACCAACCCCATCGGCCACCAATCTCGAGTGGAGCACCGATGGTACCCCTATATCCATCGATGGCATCCATATCTTCACCCTCTACTTATCCCAATCCAAGAGGCTCGTCCTCTCAAAGCCCTCTGAGAGCCTTGAGATCTCGCAAAAGCCGTTCCAGTTTGAGTTTGTCATCTTCTCTTTGATTGAGGAGCTAAGGTCGGCGGCAATAGCCAAGGCTTTGCGGCCCTTGCTTGGTGGGCGACAGGAGTCATGGGCCACTGGCCATTCCAGGAAGAAGAACAGTGAAAAAGAAAGAAAATGAAAGAAAAAAAAAGAATAAACAAAATATTCAGAAGGTGAAAAATTGCAAAAATTATACAACGTCGGCGATTTTTAGCAAATTTGCTAGAAGGATTATATTGACAAATTATCAAGAGTTTGTGCAATGCACGGGATTAACACTTTTTTTTGGTTTACTTGTTAGATATGATATTGGATACCTCATTGGTTTTATTTCTTCATTAATAGCTATTTCAATAAGTCAATTTTTTGATAATTCAAATGTTTCCTTCGATAATTTATCTTGGTTACCTAGTAAGTATCATTGGAGCACTTTATTAACAAAATATTTTATAAAGGTATGCGTGTACGGATTATTGTCTCTCCAAACCGACCAAGAAAGAGAACTCAACTGAGAAAATCTCAAAGGAACTTCAAAAACCTTGCAAAGCAAAAAGGGGAGAAAAAAGTTGAAGTAAATCCGCCATCAACGGAATATACATATAAATTATAAAGTAGGACCCCATTGGATGATAAATAATGCTGTGATACCCAACAAATCAATATAATGGCTGACACGTGTCAGGATTAAACTAAATCTCACCAAAAATATTATTTGTGGTGGGCTCATAGGAGAACATTCCATCATATGCATTGGACAAAAGATTGTTTAAGGAAGGATCTAAAATGGGATTTAGGAGAGATTTCACACACACAAAATAACACATCTTGTCCCAAATTCCCAATGTCAAGATTCTCATGCTGGGCTTGTCCCCTGGTGGCCTTATCTTTTTGCCTTTCTCTTTTTATGGCTCTCAAGATCAAATCATTTTGGGAAATAATTGATTGTTTGGTGGTGTGTGTGGTGGAGCACTTTGCCCTCTCCCACGCCCGCAAGACCCAACTCCTTTTGCCTATTTCCACTCAAGCAAGAGATAGAAATAATGAAGAGCTTGGCTAGATCAACTCCTTTTGAGCTTTTGCGGATGGATCGCAAGTGATTTGACCTTGTTCAACTTTCCATTGTGATGTTCTCAATTTCACTTTTTTTTTATTTAAAAAAGAAATCGATCGAATGTTATCGTCAATCAATTCTTACACGGTCCGATAAAAGGTAGTCTGTCAACGGTAAATTGGGAGATTTATAGAGAATTATTTTCATTTTCTTGCAGCCCGACTCGAAAAAGCTCCACTATGTAAAAGGTCAAATCCTAGACTTCTTGCTTCTTTAGATCCAAAACTGAAGATGTTATGCATGCAAAATCTCGTCCGTTTTATCAAACTTACCCAATCCTTAATTTATTATCATTTTACCTAGGATCCAATTATAATTAGCTTGCTTTGTCAAGTTCATTGACTTGGGTACCGAATCATTTTGGACTAAGTAGTGGGTCGACAACAAAATCCAAGTTGGTCTACTCAAAATCACTTGATGGAAAAAAAAAGGTGCAAAACACATGGGATCTGAATTCAACCGCACTTCCACTCCTACAATTTAATTTTTGCAAAAATGCCCATCTACCTTCATGTATTTTTCTTTAGTCACGTGAATCAAAATGTTGACTTTATTGGTAGAAGTCAATTTTTTTTTAGTTATTTGAAAGCACTGGCAAGTATTTTAAGTTCAAGTAGTGTCCCTAGAAAATGGTCAAAGGTCATTTTTGGAAAATATTACCAAAAAAATCCTAAATCTATTGCACTTGTTATAATTCAAGCATACATTCTTTGACAATTAGTTAATTCAATTATATATCTTTCAATTGTGCCAATTTAGTCAAGAATCTTTTGACAATTTGCTGATCTAGTCATTCCAGCTAATTCTGGTTAGAAATTGTCAACCTAATAGTTTAGTCAAGCATTGGCTGTCTTATGTGATATGATTAGTGTTGATGTGGACAATTTTTATTATTTATAATTTATAATTTTTATAATTTTTTTTATGTTTTTCCTTTTTTTTTTTTTTTTTCATTTCTTATTTTCTCCAACCTTGAGCCAATGACCATGGCTTGGTCTGGGCGAGGGTTGTGACACCCTTGTCAGCCAAGGGGCGAGGGTTATAGCCCTTGCTTGGGATATGGGCAAGGGCCCCACGCCCTTGTTGTGGCGGGGAAGTGCCATGATGCCCTCACCCAGACCAGTGGAGAATCGCTAGCCCTTGTCAACCCAAGGTTGGAAAAAAAATAAATAAAAGAAGAAGAAAAAATTTAAAAATTCATAAAAATAAAAAAAAAAATTGCAAAATTTATCCACGTTAACTTTGGATGGCCGATAGTCATGTAAATGATTTTCAGTTAAAATTAGTTGAAATGACTAAATTGGTAAAATGTTAAAAGATTTAAGAATAAATCGACAAAATATTTAAAATTAAATTGGCCCCATTGAAAGGTTAGACTAAAATAGCACATTTTTATTGGGAAGGATGGTAGGTTTACTAAAATTAGTCTACAAAATTAGTTTATTAAGTAATATATCAAATTTCCATTAAATGTGCCTCTAAACAAATGATAGGACAATTGTCTAAAAAGTCTTAAACTTATTATACGACGGCTAATCAATCATAAACCATTCAATTGAGCCAATTTAGTTATAAATCTCTTGAAGATTTGTCAATTTAGTCCTAAATCTTTTGAATATATGCCAATTTAGTCATAAACCTATTATTTGGTTATTTGATCGAAAAGACTATATTGGTGAATCATCAAAAAAATTATGATTAAATTGGCACACTTGAAAGGTTTGTGATTGAATTTGTCTCTACACAATAAGTTTAAGACTTTTTGGACAATTTTCTCAATAAATACGTCATTATAGTTGGCCACTCTAGATCAAGATTTACTAGACTAATGTATCCATGTTTTTAGGAGAGAAAAAGGTATATGTGTGTGTACTACCATCCAAACTTTCTTCGGCCTTTGTTTCAATTTTCCCAATTTTCATGGATATCATGGTGATCTATTGATATAGTACCTAACTTTGATGGAGTATGCCATGCTCTAGAATATATGCATTGAGCAAGATGCATGACTGAAACTCAGTCAAGAAATCAATGTTAATTATTTTTTTATAACATAAATTATTATCCGCTTTTCCAAACTATATTTATACACTTGAGACACTTGATTTTAAAGAAAAATAATGCAAACGAAAACCCCAAAAGAAGCAATATCCTCATGTGATTACAACTAGGGCTCCATCTTTTCATGCATCCTATACAAACTTCTTTATTTGGCTCAGACGAGAGACCAGTCACCAACCCTAATCTAAATAAATCAGTACTATTATTCCTTCTCAGCTTTTGCAACTTACAAGACCCACTTGATTTTTTATATTAAAAAACCTCTTCTTCCACGGTCCAAACAGCCACCCACCAAGTGAATCTTTCATTGTTTTTGACTACTTGTTAATTATTTATTTACTTTTTGGAAAAAGAAAGGAATATAGAGCAAAAGCACCTCAATTCTCAATACCTAGCTAAGAAAGTTTAGGTGGGTCCATGCATAGATATTATACAATATCTCATAGTTTTATTGAAAGGAATATGACCAGAATTACCGCCTTAGCCAACAAAAGTCATACTTGATCACCATTTGAAAATTTCACAAGAGTCACATAAATATAAATAGGAGAAATGAATTGTCGTTTTCATACTATACAATATCCCATATCTTTTTCCATTCTTGTGTGAATTTTTTACAAATTTCCTATTTTTCTTTAATTTTTTTATAGGCTTCAGTGTCATTTCTATAATACTTAGAAAAGATATAAATGGAAAACACATAACCGAGATAGGGTGGGATTCGACATTAATGAATTAGATCTGCATAGATCTTGATTGCTATTGATGAGATTATTTCAAGTTGATTCTAAAAGGGTTTTTCACCAAAAGAAATAGAAATAGCCAAAAAGCATAAAAAAGAAAGAAGAGAAAAGGAATGAGAATGAGAAAGAGGGTAATTCAGATTTCCCCTTCCTCCCTCCATGTATTGAGATATAATTTGAATGGTACATATCTGAGGAAGTGTACGCTTGATACACACTACTTAGACAACTTCTTTAAAGAAAACGAAAAACGTTGTTCTAATTTCTTTTTTTTTTTTTAAATTCAATTATATACAAGGAAAATAACTAGATTACCATCAGATTACTGAAAAAGGTAGACAGAAAAAAGATTATGGTTCTATAGCAAACCCTAATCTGTTTCGCCCATAACCAAAATAAAATAAGAAAACCCTACTCTTGGCTTGGACTTTGTAGGCATATAATGAGAACACATGATGGCGTAGAGCCACAGAGAGCCACAGCCAAAAACAAATCGAGTGGGAGAGCATTAAGCGAACAAAAAGCTGTGGACATGCAGAGAAAAGCTCCAAGCTCGAAGACGGAACGAAACAATGGCTGGCTTTTGCTCCTTTCCTGTTTCTGGGAATTAGGGTTAAAGTCATTCTCCCTTTCATGGGGTGAGTGGAGGTTTTTATGGGCTCAACACGCACATGACCTGCACAGTTTTTCTTGCGCGAGAAAGAACAGCATCAGGGAAGAGTAGGGATAATCACTAATCACCAAACGGACTCTCCTTTTCCCAAAGTTGAAATAAACAAACGACAGAAAACGAAAATGGCTGTCTTCTTCTTGGTAAAAAGGGTGAGAGAAAGGCTTATCGAAATACTTGTTAAGAATATTTTATTGAAAAGTTAAAATTTTTTTCAATCTCTGGTCACACTCTTTGGAAGAAAAGTTAGTGCGCGAACTACTGGAAATATTTCCTTTTTGATCGGTGACAGAATTTCAAAAGATAGAAAGCTGAAAAAGATTCTAAGATCTTTGAAAACATGGAGGAGTTTGGCTCGTGTTTATCCATTCATTGGGGATTATAACCAGCTAGAGCATGCGTGATTGTTTCCAAGGAAAGTTAATTTTGCGCAGTTCATGCTAGATAATCCAGTTTAGGTGCGAAGACATGCTAATTGGCCTACTTATAGATGCGCTCGAGCATTGGGACTAACTAGGTTTTCAAGTGAATCCATAAGGCTTTGAAGCAAGCAAATGACACGCATCAAACATACTTCAACTTGTCTTTTTTGGTCGAAAAATTACTAAAACTTGTTAGTCGGTGAACTTTCTAGTATATCTTGCATCTAGAGTTAGAGTTAAGTACTTATAAAATTTGGATATTAGTAAAATTTTTCTATAATGGATTGGAGTGCAGACCGGAGGTTCAATTGTTTACGTCGTAGGTTTAACTGTTCATTTGAATATATTAAAAAAAAAGAAGATGTTGACGTTATTAGAGTTTAACCACAAGCTTTCCTTTTGTTATAGAAGATTACCATAACACAACCTTATAATTGGATATTTGGCTATAATACATCCCCATGATATTGAATTTTATGGTTCAATTTTGAGGATCTGAACCGACCCTTGTCTAATTGAAGTAAAAGTCGCACTTTCAGCTCTCGCATTTTCCGAAATATTTTTCTATAATTCTAGTCACCGTGTTGTTCTCAAACT
The DNA here is from genome assembly GCA_014182565.1 of Eucalyptus marginata. Classification (NCBI taxonomy): domain Eukaryota; kingdom Viridiplantae; phylum Streptophyta; class Magnoliopsida; order Myrtales; family Myrtaceae; genus Eucalyptus; species Eucalyptus marginata. The sequence continues at coordinate 5,375,559 of CM024594.1, read as the reverse complement.
AAGATTTAAACCCTCTCCTAAAATATTCAGCTTACAAAGAAAAACCAACAAAATTATACTTTCCATCCCAGTACTTCTACTAGAAGTGTTTGATTTAATTCCCTTAACTATATTTCTTTCAAATACTAGTCTCTCTATACTTCTTTGAGACACTTAAATACCATGTGAATTTTTCACTTCAAACTAAAAAAGAACCTCGATGCGGCATCGATAAAATCAACACATCATGCATGTACTCATAACAAAGCGTCATTAAAATCGACGTTTATAATAAAAGATCGACAGATTCATAACACCCAGCGTCGGTAAATTTTGGGGGGGTGTGGGGGTAAAAAGGGAAATCCGGGGAGAAATATGACGCGAGCACGACACCAACGCGCACCACACACTCCTCGATATCTCACCCGCCCGTCATTTTAAAATTAGCCCGTCCCCCCCACCCTCTTCAGTGGCAGGCGACCGTAATTACGCGCCAACTCCGTGCCCACTTTCCTCGAACCCGGCGCCCCCTCTCTCTCTCCTCCACCCCCCGGTCCCCGGCGTTTTTATTATGACGCACTTTAGCGGGGAAGAAGAGGAGGAGGAGAATTATCGGGCAGCACGCACGGGGAGCCAGAGAGCCTGCACGGAGATCGGGGAGTGAAAGCGAAGCCGAGGAGCGAGCGAGAGGCGCCCTCTGTCTGCAACTGAAAGTGAAGACTCCCTCGCTGAGTCGCTGAGTCACTGGTTCACTTCTTTCTCTCTTCCTCTGTGGGAATTTGCAGTGGCTTTAGAGCTCATCGCTTTGCTGAGAAACTCTCTGTGGGTGGCGAGAATGGAGCAAATTATGGCCATGTACAAGCTCGAAGCCTTCGGCATCATTTGAGCTTTCTGGGTTCTCTCTCTCCTTCCCGATCTCCTCCCCTTCTCGAGCTCTCTCCCTCTCTCTCTCTTTCTCTCTCTATCTCTCTTTCTCTCAAAACTTATCGCCGGAGATGGCCTGCCGGAGCATGAAGTCGGGGAACTTGGAGCCGGAGAGGAAGAGGAACGGTGGGCTGAGGACTAAGCAGGCGGGACGAGGATCGTGCCGCGGCAGTTAGGCCCGGCGCCCCGCGAGTGCCCTCTTGAAATTCCCTTCCCCCCCCCTTGTCTGCTCGTGCATGCTTGGTCCCCGCGCGCGCGCGCTGCTCTGTCGTGACGCCCCCGTTTTTCGCTGTCCGGAGCTTCGTCGGAGCTCGGAGCGATATGGGGTACTTGCTGAAAGAAGCGCTCAAGACGATTTGCGGCGTGAATCAGTGGTCGTACGCCGTGTTCTGGAAGTTCGGCTGCCAAAATCCGAAGTAAGCCCGTCCTCTTCGCTTTCGTCCTTTCCCTTCTTGTTTCACCGACCGTTTGGTTGCAGAGGATTCTTTGCGGTCTCGTAATCACCGGGAAAATTCGAACTTTTTTCTTGGTTCTTCATTATCTCCCCCATATGCACGGATCGAACTCTTGCTGCGAGTTCTGTTTCGGCTGTTTTTCCAGGAGAACTGGATGAAAGAGAGTTTCAAGCTTTTTCCTCAGTTGGGAAATATTAAAAAAGAAAAGAAAACAGTACTTTGCCAATTTTCTGGAACGAAAACATTTAACAAATCGAAATGTTTGCATATTCTGATGAATTTTCCTGTTTTCATTCGGAAGAAAAATTAGATGACTGAAGAGATTTCTATAATCGAAAGTGATTTTCGTTGTCGGTGTTGAGCCCCTTGAGCGTTGAAGGTAGAGTCAAACTGTCAAAGTGGCCGCGTCAGGCCTGTCTTGTTTTCTAGTTTGTGTCGCTGCGGTTTTCCTTTTTCTCTCTTTTTGGGTCGATGGGTAGTGTGGGAAATTTCAGACCTTTCGTTGCTTGTCGTCGTGGGTATGCTGGAAAAGTCAAAGAAATCGACGCAGCAGTCCAATAAACCGAATCCTAAAAAAAATTTTCTTACTTTTAAAAGAGGATCTGTTATGCATGTGCAGCTTAAAGTCCTCTTACTCTATGGTTCGTTTAATTTACTTTATCTTTGATAATATTTCGCATTAACTTTGTTGTGGGACATGGTAATATTGTCGTTCCTTTTCCTTTGGAATTTTCTGGTTTGGATGAAGATCCAATCAAATAGGTGAAAAAAAAAAGTTTTTCATGCTTGTTATAATCTGCACTTGCCGTAGACAATTATTATGTACTGGCCATTTGGTTCCTTCTGTAAAAATAATTGCTAAAATAAAAAAAGTTGTTACATCCAAGCAGATGCGGCTGCTTGCAAATTTCCTTAGAAGCTTGTTTGTAGCAGTGAAAGGTCTATATGACATGCCGTGACATGAAATTAATTCTCAAACTGTGTGAATTTGTCATATGACAGAGGTAAATGATTCCTTAGTTGCACCTATCGAGCTATTAGAGACCATGTGATTATGATAACCAGGTCAAGAATTAATTATTAGGAAGGATTCACCAACCAGGTTTGAATTTGGTTATAGAATATTTGACAAAATTGTCAATAATGAATCATTGGATTTGCCCACCAGGCACCCATTTTGACTTTTGGCTGTTCAGACTTCAGAGCAAAGAACTTATTCTAAAAGCTGATTCAAGATTCATTAGGAAAAAAACTTGTTCCAAGCATTGTGCATGTCGTGAACTTGTAGCTCTGGGATGGGGGATGGAACTTATATCAAGTTTCTGAGACGAGCCTCAGGCACCTTTTTCCCTTGAGCATTTTTTGTCTGTGTTAACTCTAGCCTGAAAACTGAATTTTGTTGTCAAACCTTTTTTAAGAATTCTTAACACGAACTTGAGACGTGTCATCAATCCCTTTGTTGATTTTGAGAAATGTACATATCCATTGCAGGCTGTTAATATGGGAAGAATGTTACTATGAGCCTCTACGATGTTGTGTTCCTCCTTCAACTGCTGTATCTGTGATTGGCAAAGTGCCTATGGGGGAGTTTGATGGATGCTTGGTCACTCCTGAAAATCAGTTTGCTATGCCTGAAAATCATGCAGCGGATAAAATTCAGTCACTGATTGACAAGATGATGATAAAAAATCAGATCAATATTGTAGGTGAAGGGTATGCATCAGTTTCTTCTTCTGCCTTTTCCTTTACTTTTGCTTGCTTTCCTCATTTTTGTCATTTCAGTTTGTACAATGTTGGTTATTATATTTTCAGAATAATAGGACGAGCTGCGTTCACAGGAAATCATCTGTGGATACTTTCAAGTAGTTATAATGGGGATGCCTATCCACCTGAGGTATGACAAAGATGGACTCTGAGAAATTTTGTTTGAACATGGCAAAACATATATTGAATTGGGTCTCAGAAAATATGGTTTATGTTCTTGAGTTTTTATCAAAATCTGCTGCTGATAACAGTCACGGAGAATAGGGAGGTCTAATCATGTATGTTTTCATATTATTTTGGAGTGAATACACACTTTTGGTGATAGTTTTTCCTTCGATGGAGTTGAGTGAGGATATCAGTAATTAAGTTATGGGGCCATACTACAGTTCAGCGCGTCTTTTTCCTCTTGGATTTCTAGCACTTTGAGAGGGATGTTTGTATTGGACAATTAATATGGTCAGAGATACTTCCGTTCAGATTCTTTTTCTTCTATTCATAAGATATTGTAATATTTCAATGGGTATTGTTGCATTTCGATTGCATATGGCTTCCTACATTTTGAATATTAATTAACATGGGAAGAATGCACCTACATATTCTTTTTTTAGGGGAATTCTGGATTGGGGAGTTGTTGGGTGGTTGTTCTGTTTTTAGAATTGGAACATAAGTTTTCGAAACCAAAAAATGACAGAACCTAATCTTACTCATTTTTTGGCGATGCGTTTTCATTGTTCAAGGTACAAAATGAGATGTTTCACCAATTTTCGGCTGGAATGCAGGTAACCCAGTCTTTTATATATTCTCGGATGTTCTTCTCTTTCACGCTTGTTTATAAATTTTTATTTATATTTTTTTGTTATTATTTATATATGGTCCACAGACAATTGCGGTCATTCCAATAACTCCGCATGGAGTTATACAAGTCGGTTCTTCTTTACATGTAAGTCTTCCTTCTGAAGTTGAATTCATCCCTTGTTTTTTCCTTCCCATTCACTTGGATCTCTTCCCTTTCATTGATTTTGTCCGGATCCTCATTTTCTTCGGAAAACTTATAATACCCAGAGACGTCGGAGAACAGCCTCCCACTTCTATTGTTTAGCTGCTTTGCTTTCATCAACTTCAGTTCGAGCACTATTTGATCTTTTTGTTATTTGTTATCGGCTCTGTGATTGTCTTAGAACCTCTTGCAGCAAATCTCAAGCAGGATTCTAGAATTCTCATATTGAGTTTTGTGGACTGTAACAGTTATAGTAGGTGTCACTGGGCTTCCAGAAGGCAGTTAATAAGTTAGTAAACAAATTAAATGTCACTCTTAACAAGTTCCCTTTTAGAGCTGAACTAATTATGGAGTACTCATCTATTCAAACATGGCTTCTGAGTGCAAATTTGTTGGTTGTGGTACAATTGGTTCTTTCTTCTCTATTAGCATGGGAGAATTTGTTCTTGGTCTTTTGTTAAAAAATGCTACTAATCATGAAGAGTCTTATATATGGGCAATTGAAAAATCTTTGACCATTCACCAACCCAACCTCTGGCCTGGCCATGAAAGCGACAGTCTGGGAAGAAAATAGTGGTTGGTGGGCGGTATAATTTTGCATTTATTAATGTGGGCCAATGATTCGTGTGGAGTCATATACAAAATTCTTTTTTACTTGGTTAATCAATGGCTCCATTACTTCTCCAAGATGCAAGTTGTGCATGGTAATGGTAGATTTGAATATGCATTTCTAATCTGTTGGTTGGTGTCCCTTCAGATTATGGAGAATGTGAGATTTGTGGATGAAGTGAGGAGTTTGATCCTGCAACTGGGGTTTGTCCCAGGTTCCGTGTGTTCTGACACTTATGCAGCCAAATTAGCTGTTTCTCTTGGAATGCCTGCTGCAAATCTGTCTAGAAATGGTAAGGTCATGAGCACAAATGCTAATTTGTCAGGGCTCACTAATCATCAATCTTGTTCTCAAATAATGCGAATTCAAGATAATCCTTTGACCACTGCTGCAGGATTTCAGACTTCTAACCAGCCAATGAGTTTGCTCGAGTCCCATGGTCAACTTGGAGCTGGAGATTTTGGATCCCAATCAGTTTGCAGTGCACCTGAGGTACAGCCGCACCAGCAGGCTGCTTCATCTAACATAAGGACAGGATCTTATCATCAAAGTGGTTTTGGCCAATTAGGTGTTAACCGCAGCCACTTGACATCAGAGATGAATTTGTATTCGGATGTCTGTGCTCAAAACCTTATCATTGAAAAGAGTCATGCATTAGATGGCCGTGTCACTTCTCAGTTGAGAACAAACGGGGCAGTGCACATTGATATGCATAAAGTTTCAGACATAACTGCATTGCATGGGGTCAATAATGGAATGAGTTGTCAACAAAAGGAAATTTCGAGACTGGTTTTCACAAAGACGGATGAGGTCAAAGTCCGTGGCAATGATTCATCAAGCTTGGAGGGTATCCCTTTAATGAGGGTAGATGACAGTACAACCACTAAAATGAGCCATTTGCTTTCAGGAGGCTTAAATCAGACAAATCATCCCATGGACATGAAAGCTACTGGAATTGATTTTCCTTCTGGGAAACTGAAGATGGAAAGTGCTCCGGCAGGAGCCTTCAATGGTTCAAATGAGCATGTGTCAGTGAAGGAGCTCATTCCCCAGTCTCTTCATGCTTATGAGAAGTGTAATAGCACAAGTTTTCGGTTTGCGGAAGAGACTTCAAATAATTCATCAGGAGATGATTTATTTGACGTATTGGGTGTGGAATTCAAAAATAAAATACTAAACAGAAATTTCAGTAAAGTAAACGGTGGTGGGCTTGATGGTAGCCCTGGGAAGATGGGCAAGGAAACGTTGATTTCAGTGTTGAAGGACTCTGGTTCGGCTTTATACTCAACTAGTGAGAGCTTTTCAGAAAGTGGTGCTTTCCTGGGGGCTGGTGCTGGAGATGGTGATCTTTTAGATGCTGTAGTTACTAGAGCTCCGAAGCAATGTGCAGATGATGCTGTATCCTGTAAGACGACATTGACGAATATCAGTAGCTCCAGTGTCCCTAGTAGTTCTTCCAGCTATAGCTGCTTTAGTGCGCTGGACAAGGTGCCACGGGAGTCTTTTGGATTCCCAAAGCCTCTGGAAAAAATTGGGACAACAGCCCCTTGTTCTTTCATATCTGGCTGTAGCAAGGAGGGAACACACAGTCATTCCTTCCGTGGATCCCAGATTAGTTCCTGGGTTGAGCAGAGTCATGCAATGAAGCGTGACAGTAGTGTCTCCACTGGTTATTCCAAGAAGCCTGACGAACTGATAAAATCAAATCGCAAAAGGTTAAAACCTGGAGAGAATCCTAGACCCAGGCCAAAGGACCGCCAGATGATCCAAGATCGTGTAAAGGAGCTGCGGGAAATTGTACCCAATGGGGCAAAAGTAATGCTCTTTTTACTTATTTTCCCACTATTTACTATCTGCTGTTTAATCTTTATGATGTTCACATTACGATGCCTATATAACTTAAAATGCTATGGGCCACAACAGTGCAGTATAGATGCTCTGCTGGAACGCACCATCAAGCACATGCTTTTCCTTCAAGGTGTCACGAAGCATGGTGACAAGCTAAAACAAACTGCTGAATCCAAAGTATCTCTCTCTCTCTCTCTCTCTCTCTCTCTCCAGAGATATCACACATACTAGTGTGCATGAATATATCACCTTAGGTAGCTCACGAGTTTCTTGTCTTAAGATGCAGATTATTGACAGAGAAGGTGGATTGCTTTTGAAAGACAATTTTGACGGCGGAGCAACATGGGCATTTGAAGTAGGTTCACAGTCAATGGTCTGCCCAATCATAGTCGAGGATCTTAACCCACCGGGTCAGATGCTTGTAGAGGTATTGACTATGATATTCTATTTACTTCATTCTCTGTGAAGTTTTCCAGATATGCCTTATTTACATTAAGGGTTGCAACAGATGCTTTGTCAAGAACGGGGTTACTTTCTAGAGATAGCTGACATTATCCGAGGATTAGGATTGACCATTCTTAAGGGGAAGGTGGAAGCCAGGAATGACAAGATTTGGGCACAATTTGCCGTGGAGGTGATCATCTAATTTAACACTTTGCCCTGCTATCATTTTCCGTTCTTTGGCATATTACAGAGTATCTACTTACAAAGGTGGAGTTGGTGCGTTTCAAGTTTAAACGAATGCTCCCTTTTCCAATCATCAGTCTGAACTCATTCTTACTTCCTATGAGAGGATCTCCTCCTTTGTTCGTTAAGCGCTGTCTTTTTCACTTTTGCAACTTTTTGCAGGCAAATCGAGATGTGACGAGGATGGAAATATTTATGTCACTCGTTCCTCTTTTGGAGAAAACTACCAAGGGCAGTCCAGTGCAGGACACTGCCATGGAGAGAATTCAGATGGTCCAGCCCTGTATTTCTGCTGCAATACCCAAGATTGTGCAGTGACCACCTGCTTTATATTATCCTTGGTCTGGCTAAGTGTTGAGAGTGAGCTTGGTTCTTGCTTGCAATGACTAACATGGACTCCAGCCCAATTCTGTCTAGCTGTTTTTACGTGGCTTAACTTTCTAGTATCTCCGGCAAAAAGATGATCCATGTCCTCACAGCACACCGCTCAATGGTCGACCCATGTGAAGGTTGTGGGAGGGCTTTTCTAGGATATGATTGATCTGCTCCTCTCGCACAATGGTTCGATATGGGATAGGCAGGGAAAATCTGCAATTCATTTGTTGATTTTTGTTGCAGTTGTTCCTGAGGGAACTTGACATTGCTGGGCTGGACATATTGATCAAATTGTCTACTCGGGATTGGCTGTCTTTAAAATGTTTTGCCTGTTCCTTATCTTCGTGGAACTCCTTGTAATCTCTCACGTGGACTCTTGTAATTTGTATTCTTTTCACTAATCTTGTTTGTCCAAGGATTTGAACATTCTCAAATGGCCGCTCTATCTCTCTCTCTCTCTCTCAAGGGAAAGAATATGAGAAAGCAAAATCTCTATGTCATGTTAGACAACTTGTTATTTTCCTTGAGATCTTATGTTGCTTCTTCAAGGATCTACATTTTCCTTGAGAAGCAAAAGGTTTTGAGGCAATGGGGGATAAAAAGAACTCTTTGCGAATTCTACAAGCGATCTTTTTGAATGGACACTAGAAATGCTAATTCAAAACGGGCTCCTCGAAGTTCTTTCACATTTTTAAATGGGTTGTACAGGAGCCCCATGTGCCTGGCAGAAAAGGCGACAGGATGATCTCGTGGCTACCGTCAAACTTGGAGGTATATGCTCTGAATTTAGGTATCAGAAATGATAAGTTATACTCCAAGTGGATGTCATGATCACGCCCACATCCACATATTCTCTATTTTCTTAAGCATTGAAAGGAGGTGTGGTCGAGTCTATGAAGGCCTAACCTGCTTATCACAATCGAAAGGGAAAGCAAAGTATTCAACATTGATATTATTATGCCGGGGGCTTCAAGATTCCCCACTGAAGCCTCCGTTTTCACTTTAAGAAAATACAAATACACAAATCATTAAAAAAGCTCCTTTTAAGTGGGAAAAAAAGGGTTTCTTTAAAAATTCATGTAGGAGAGCTGGTTTTATAGAGATTTAAAGTAGAGATTTCGGAAAGTCTTATGATGTAAGGTGGGTTAAGTATATACAGTCTGCGTTTGGACTTTGAGAAGCACTTAGTGATGCTTCCTATAGTTGGAAGAACTTGATTCTAACTTAAAGCGTTGTCACATCTATGTTGAAGTGCTAAGTGTGTAGATGGTAATTCGATGTTGTGTGGCCTGATAATTGGCATGCAATAGTTTTTTGCTTGGAAGATTTCTTCTCAGGATGTTGCATAATGTCGCTTCGCCAGAGTACTATGATTCCTTTATCATCTATCTCCAGCATATAGTTGGAATTGGCAAACCCCCAAGTTCGATTAATAGGTGCAAGCACAAACCCTAACCAAGTTTGATATCACGATTCTCAAGACTGAATGTTTTGGTCATTGCAGCTTAGATAGTGAAGTTTTCAGTAGGTAGGTGACTGAGATGCTATTTTAGTTTCATGGCAATAAACGATCGGTACAAACTAATGTGGTTTAGCCTAAGTAACACCTAAGTTTTTGTCATATTGCGCCTTTCCCTGAGTAGACGGCTAAGTGACTTCGTAACTAGTTTAGTTCTGATCTGAGTAGGCTCAGCAGGAAGGAATCTCTTTCTGTTTGTAGGCGCAGTGTTGCTTGTGCTTAATTATATGCTCGAGATAGAACCCAAAAACTGGAATTCATGTTGCTTCTACTAATACGCACAAAATATGCATTGGGAACAGATGAAGACCTATGTATCTATGGATTCGATGGAGCAGTAGGGGATTTACTCCTTCCTGTTTGTTTGTCTAAGTTATTTGGTGTGTGCTTGTACGTATAGCTTGCTGTCTTTTTTCCTCGATGAGTAGACTGAAGACGAGAGAATGAAGGAGATTTTAGTGGTCTTATTGGTTAAATACACATGAACGGCACGGCCGAGTGCTTAAACAGCGCAGCACGCGAACTCCAAAAAGGCTAGTCTTAGGAATTGCAAAACTGGGGCTATAAGCAACTTCAACCCCAAGTGGAAGAGACAGAAAAGAAGCCGAACTAACAATGACATGATGCTTTGGAATCTACTATGTCGTGAGCTTATGATTGTCCTTATCATCATGCTATCATCGCCGTTCTCGTGAACAAGTACCGAATGGGAGTAATGTAATCGAATGTGCATAAACCAATCAGAGAGACCAAACCTCATTTCAATCAGAACATGATTCCAAAAGGAGAAATATTCAGTGAATGTGGGGTGCTGCGTTCACAAGCTCTCCGGTCCATCAATTCGAAAGCTGGGTCAAGGAACTCATCTTCAACCATATTTCAACATCCATTTGGGATATTTATTTTATTTTATTTTGGACAGCTACCCGATATGAAAAGATTAAAAAAGGAATTATACCTACGAAAGAAATTATTCTTCGGAAAGTACTGAAGTGTTTAGCCTAAAATTAGACATGTTGGATGTTGATTTGATTTCTTAAGATATGGTCTTTCTTATGTGCTCCAATGCTTTTGAGTCGGATGCATTTGACCATTGCTTTCTGCTTTTTTTTTTTTGGCGAAAAAAAGAAGGGTTGAGAATTGTTCGTATTTTGAAACTATAATGACAAAGCCTTTATTCTCAATAGAAAAATAGAAAGCATATTCCCTTCATACCCTGCCAAGTAGGAACAATGAATTTAATTTTTATATATTGTGTACAATGCGGACTTAGATGCATTATTTTTGTTACATTTTGTTGTCCCGGAGATAAGGGGAGTTGATACTTTGACTATTTCCGGATTGCTTGTAAAATAGTATCTAAGATTATTGAAACAGTAGTCCTTTTTCGAAGTCTAATTTGTTTATTGACTACTCTCTAATTCTCCAAAGCATTTTGAATTAACCTCGACCGGCCCCTTCGCTTATCAGAATCTTCCATGTTATACTAAGCTTATACAGTCCATAACTCTTATCATATACTACCTCGAAATCAGTGTTGATGGGCACTTTTCTAAATTCGATCAAGGTGGATTCCACATGGTTCAACATTGAAAATTAAAAACAAAAGTTCTAAACCTATTGTATTTATATCAATTCAATCCTAAATATTTCAATTATGCCAATTTAATCCTAAATTTTTTTATAATGTGCCAATTGAGTCCATTCAACTAATTTAGGCCGAACATCATTGATATGGATGCCGACAATTTAACGTGGCACGGCCATCATTTACATGGATGCCTTGATGAGATTTGGGCCAAGTGAAGGCACTGTGATGCCCTTGCCCAATGCTGGTGAGGGTCGGCTAGCAACCCTTGTTGGCATTTGGTCCATAAAAAAAATGAAAAAAAAAAAAAAGTAAAAAATTATTAAAAATGTTATTGTTAGTGCCGGTTGCGCCATGTAGAACGGTCGATGTTACATCTATAATTATTGGCTGGATAGACAAACGTAAAAATGTTTAGGACTAAATTGCGATATTTGAAATGTTTAGGATTTCATTGGCGCAAGTGCAATAGATTTAAGAATTTTTTTTTGGTAATTTCTCTTGTCTAGCGCTAGCTGATTGAGCTTATATAGTCCAGAACCTTTATCATATACTCCCTCGAAATTAGTGTTAATGGATACTTTTCTAAATTCGATCAAGGTAGATTTCACATGGTTCAACATCAAAAATTAAAAACAAAAGTTCTAAACCTATTGTATTTACACCAATTCAATCATAAATATTTTAATTGTGTCAATTTAATCCTAAAATTTTTCATGATGTGTCAATTGAGTCCATTTGGCAATCTAGGATGGACATCACTGACATGGATACCAATAGTCTAACATGGCACGGCCACCATTGACACAAATGTCTTGACGAGATTTGAGTTGGGTGAGGGCACTGCAATGCCCTCGGCCAATGTTGGCGAGGGTTAGCTGACAATCCTTGTTAGCATTTAGTCCACCAAAAAAAAAAAATAAAAAATATAAAAAACGAAAAATATTAGTAAAAAATTATTAGTTGTGCCACGTAGGACGATAAATGTTTACATTAGTAATTATTGATTGGATAGACTCAATTGATAAAACATGAAAATGTTTAGGACTAAATTGGTATAGTTGAAAGGTTTATGACTAAATTGGCACAAGCACAATAGGCTTAAGAATTTTTTTGGTAATTTTCCATCTAGCACTAGCTGCGATGATTCCAAACTAGATGATCCCGATTGAGTGTGGGTGAGTCAATTCCAAAACACGTATATCTCTCTTTGCACAATCAAAGAGAGATAAAAGTGTTTTGGAATTAAAGCGTAGAAATATGTAATAGGGGAGGCAACTAGAGGGCTTGAAAAGATTTGAATTCATAACCTTCTGCTTCAATATAATGTAAGATTTTATAGGATCACCATCAATTTTCTTAAAAGTTTAAGCCTTTAGATAAATGTGCAATTTAATATTTAAATATTCTAACATGTTTTCCCACACATATTATCTTGAAATTGCATGCAAAAATAAATTTGTCCACTTTATGAGAAAAAAAAAGAGCACTATATTGTCATAACTTTTTTGGAAAAATTACTAATAAAGTCTTAAATCAATTGTAATTATGCCAATTTTGTCATAAACTTATATTTTTGGTCAATTGAGTCCTAAACCTTTTGTAATTATGCAAATTTTGTTCATCTGACTGAATTTGGCCGGCTAGCATTGATGTTGATAATTTTTTAATAATATTTTATATTTTCAATTTTATATTTCTTTTCCTTTCATTTCTGTTTTTCTTTTTCCTCCTTTCTCCTTGTTCCTCTAGTCGGTCATCGAACTAAGGCAACCGCGTCGGATTTGGCGAGGGCTCACCTCACCAATGGCTTAGCGAGAGCTCACTCTTGCCCAATGACAATGAGGTGAGCCTCGCCACTAGTCGGCGAGATTGCCTCAGTTTGGTGATTGGTCGTCACCTTTGACTGGTCGCCTCAGTCACCAGACCGACCCAAAGGAGGAAGGAAGAAAAAAAAAAAAGAGAGAAAAAAGGAAAATGAAAAGAAAAATAAATTAAAACTACAAATAAAATAAAATATTATTAAGAAATTATCCACGTTTGTCGTTAGACGGCTAGCGCCTATATAGCGCTAGTTGGCCAAATTTAATTGAGTGAACTAAATTTGCACAATTGCAAAATGTTTATGACTCAATTGGTTAAAAGAATAAGTTTAGAACTTAATTGACACAATTGCAATACATTTATAACTCTTTTGATAATTATCCCTAACTTTCTTTCTCTATTATATAAAACTATTCGAGTTGGAGTGCAACAATTTAAATTAAATCAACAAAGTTTAGAAAGTTTCCTACAATGGATTTGTCATTTATGATGAAGGTTGCATATTCGATCGACAGTAAAATATGAATAAGAGTACAAAGAAAGTTGAAATAGCATAAGGTTACTCGATGTTCATTATTACTGGCACGATTTTCTCACACTCTCACCATGTTCATCAAGTTACAACCTTTTCGACTTCATTTTTCAATTCCATATACGCGGAGCATGGGTACCATTTCTGTTTTATAAACAGACACAAAATTGCTCATGCGACGATAATCCCAAAAGACAAGCTTTGACTTATGGCATCAATGTCACACATGGATCATTTAAGTTTGGACAATACTCGAGGCGAGAATATCCGATTGACTTAGGCCAGGGGGAAAACAGTCATGGAGGTGATTGAAAATTGATGGTGACGGGACTTTAGGATTAATATTATAAAAATTCTCAATTGTGCTCATTGTGGTAAAAATATTTCAAATTTTTTTATATCACTAAAAATCCTAAATTTGCCTATTATAACACAAATACTCAAACCTTTTTTTTTTTTGTATAATAAAAAATCTTGAACTTATACTATATTATAGATAGAACTGAAATAGAGGGTATATATGTCTCACATATATAAGTTTGAATTTTTTCATGAAAAAAATGAAAGTTAGAGGTATTTTTGTCATAATGGGTAAGGTTACGATTTTTGGTGACACATAAAAAATTTGGGGTTAATACAATGGTTATAGTTTAATTTTTTTTTTCTTTTTGGTATTTGCACCCAATTTGTCTTTTTTCTGCCATGTGGGCTGCTCCAAATGGGAAACACTCGCACGCCATAGGCGCTGGCGTTTGGAACAACCCACTATCAGTCCCACCTCCTTAGAAAAATCCACCTTGTACTGGGCCGTACGACTTTGAAGGACCAAATGTTTGACATTGTAGCCATCACCATTCGCTTTTTTTCCTCTATAAATAGGAGACCCTTGAGACCCTTCCTCAGGAATAAGGCATTTTCAGACTTCATCCCAGTCAAAACGGAGGCCTCTCACCCTCCTCTTTCTCCCTTCTGTCCGCATGCAAGTCTGTGCTCACTCGTTGAGCCATGGAGAGCTTGGAAATGGGTGTTGCGACAAGCCAAGAGAGAGTCGGAGCCCTCGCTAGCGCAGGGAGGCTGTTGACGGGCTTTTCCAAGAAAGTGACGGCAAAAGTGGTGGAGGTGGCCAAGAAGGTGATGAAGCTTGGGCAAGATGACCCGAGGCGAGTCGTTCATTCACTTAAAGTAGGATTTGCACTTTCCTTAGTGTCGCTGATCTATTACCTCCAGCCGCTCTACAACGGCTTCGGCATCAACACAATGTGGGCCGTCATGACTGTGGTGGTCGTCTTCGAATTCTACGTTGGTAAGTTTATGGTAGACCCACAGTCAGTTCTTCATCAGATTTTACCGTATATGCATTCAGTTGTTTTTATATACTAACTTAAAAAACATTTTTCAGGGGCCACTCTAGGTAAAGGGTTGAATAGAGGATTAGCTACGTTGCTTGCCGGTGCACTTGGTGTTGGTGCTAATCACTTGGCGAGTCTCTCAGGAAAAACCGGCGAGCCCATAATACTTGGTTTCTTCGTCTTTCTTCAAGGTAAAGTTATTGCAATATTAAAAGGAGAAATTAGAAAAGCACTCAAGAATTGAAGAATAACGGGGTTTGACTTGACTGAGCTGAATTGGTGATTGACATAATGTTGCAAAATGCAGCCGCCGGTACGACGTTCGTGAGGTTCTTCCCCCGAATCAAGGCGAAGTACGACTACGGGATGCTGATATTCATATTAACGTTCGCGTTGGTGTCGGTGTCGGGTTTTCGGGAAGACAAGATAGTGGAGTTTGCGCAAAGCGGCTCTCCACCGTCGTCATCGGTGGCAGCGCTTGCCTCATCGTCTCGATCATCGTGTGTCCCGTCTGGGCCGGCGAAGACCTCCACCGGCGCATCGCTTCTAACATGGAAAAGCTTGCCAACTTCTTGGAAGGTACACACAAATCAATCTACAAAATTTTCCAAAAAAAAAAACATAGGTAGGAGAATGCGAAAGAAAATTCACCAAACCCTAAAAACAATGTCAAAAGAGATAAAACGTATTGTAATTATAGGGAAAAAGATTGATTGCAACATTTTTTTTCCTTAGGATTTGGGGCTGAATATTTGAGAGAATCAGAAGACGGTAACTCGAATCGAGACAAGTCGCTTTTTCGAGGATACAAAAGTATTCTTGGAACGAAGAGCAACGAAGAATCTTTGGTGGGCACAAGTTCTTTTGTTTTTTCCTCTAATCTCTAGTTGACAGTTACGTATGTGAATTATCACTTAACTATGTTCACATGATAATGACACATGATTATATCAGGCAAATTTTGCAAGTTGGGAACCATGTCACGGCCAGTTTGGCTTTCGTCATCCGTGGAAGCAATACCTAAAAGTTGGAGCTTTGATTCGTCAGTGCGCCTATAGGATTGAAGTTCTTGAGGGCTACCTCACCACTAAATCCCAAGTAAGTTAGATGCTTGAGTGCATTAACTATAAGAGACTATTTGGGTGCACTGACCAATGAAGTTTATATATATTTTTAGATCATACAAGTTTCATCTGAATCCAGTCTTATTCAATGATAGATGTGAATTAGGCTCACATGCAATGGATGGAACTAAGAATTTTTCATAATACTTGAGAATGTTTGACATTACATAATTTAAACATGGTAAAATCATGTGTGTAGCTAGAAATTCTCTTTTTGTAACGTAATCACTCACTCTCGTCATTTTTAGGCGCCACCACAAGTTCAAACCAGACTCAAGGAGCTCTGCGCAGAGATGGGCATGGAAGCCGCCAGAGCTTTGAGGCAACTCTCATCTTCCCTCAAGACGATGACTACGCCATCCTCCGCGACTCCCCACCTTGAGAAGTCCCGAACTGCCACAAAACACCTCAAGTCGCTGCTCAAGACAACCTCCTGGAAGGATGCGACTGACCTCCTCGCCGTCGTCCATGCCACCACCATCACCTCGCTCCTCATCGACATTACTGACTGCACGGACAAGATTGCAGAGTCTGTCGACGAGCTCGCCTCCCTTGCCGGCTTCAAGACTGCAGAGAAGGTGAAGAAACATCTCAAGTGCGACGAAGTTGTGCTGACTGTAACTGCACCTGAGGTGACAGTCTCGCCGGAAAATGGGAGTCCTCTGGTCAAATCGCCTCCACCGCCGGTGTTGTAGATATGTAGGCATCGTATATACGAACGACGACGTACATAATACCTGGACTTTATGGATATTTGAGAAAGTTCAAGTATAATGGAGGAGTTTTGTGAGAATAATTACGACCAACGAGGAGCTTGACGAGGACGTTGCTAAAGTTCTCAAATTAGCTTTCATTCTGTCTGTACTTCATAAAAATAATATGGTCGGGCGCGTTTTCTATCTTTCTTTTAATTGTTCATCCAAATTAGGGTAGGTATCAGCAGATATTTTACTTATGAAGTGGCAATGTATATGCAAATTAAAACTTAACAAATTTTTTGGGTTGATTAAGCTTCACTTTCTAACTTGCACATCCAGAAATCATGTCAAAAATCTCATGCATAGTTTCAATCAGCGCAACCAACCAAGTTGTAATTTTTAAAGTATCAACATAATTCAGAATATTCATTAAAAGACGTATCATGGTATATCCAAATTCACTTGAATAATACTTTTGTCTTTTACCCATGATTAGCCATGCGTGCACTGGTTCATGGTATTATTGGCGCACGCTAAATTAAGACTAGTGCAAATCATAGCATACATAGTACTACCAGCAATACCTGATTGAGGTCACCAGACATTAGATTTATCTCATTTATCAATCTGCATTTGCGATATAGGCCAAGAGACTGGTAACAGTCTTTACATTTTGCATATCAAAACACTCCAAAAACGTTCTTGTCATCCAAGTATATAGAGCAAGGTGGCGGACGTCTGTTTAAGATCCTTTATCGAGCACAGTGCTCTCCCTGGCGTATCTCATACAATCTCTACCGTCGATGCATAAGGGATGCCTTAGCGACTGAGATTGGCCGAGATACAAAGAAATGTACAGTATGTGCAGGATAGAGGATCGATCAACGGCATCCCACTCAAGCACCAAACCAGTTGTGCACGCAGCATGTTGCCCTTCGAACCCCTCGAGTACTAGATACAAGTCTCATCTTCACGTCGGACGAACTTCACGGTGTGATTTCAATCCAACTTGAGATTAATAAATCACAATTTCGAATCACAAAATTTAAAAAAAGAAAAAGAAAAATGTGATGGACTGTGATCTAAGCTACATGTGACTGATAGCGAAGGAAGATCTAGAAAACTGTTAAACTATTTCGACTGATTGAACTAGAAAAACTTCATCAAACCAAATGCTTAGAGAATTCAATTCAGTTAAATTTATCATTGATTCGACAAAGAAGATTTTTCAAACAGCACAAACGAAGCATTCTTTACCACTATATAAGATATTCGAAGACAGCTTTTCTTGTAAATTGTCATATGTCCAGAGAATGTTCGATGTTATTCTGATAACTTGTTTCTTGAAAAACCCTATAAAATATAGTATCAGCATGATCATGGTTACACAATTATCTATGTCCTAGATCGATAGTTTGTGCCTTGTGCATCAATCGAGAATGCAGATCTACGTAGTGTTCCTGAAATTTCCAGAGTGTCTCTCATGTTTTAATAGAGAAATAGCTCGACAATTCAAGTTTGGATGACCGCATAAAACCATGATAAGTTCATTCTATTATATGTTCATTAGGTTGCAGAAGCACCACCAAAAAGCCACCTGATGAACTCCAGAGGGTTCTTGTGTCATGAACACTTCAGCCACGGCCGTTAGATAGAGCTGATTAATTTGATAAAGAATCTCTCTTTTTTCTAGCAATTGTGGTTAAAAATAAGTTGACGAATTGTGAACATGCACGAAAAATTCTTCATTCTTCTGCAGCAAGTCCACCAACACCGCACAAAAATGAAACATGAGTAAGTGGTGAACACAGAAAGCAAATCAACAAAGGGAGAACTTGGTGGGACTCTGAGTTGTTTCCCACCACACAAATCTTCCTCACGATGTCCTTGATGGTGATATTAACCTTTTTAATTTGTCTGGTGCTCCCGAGAATGTAGAACTCGACAACACCTTTTGAAAAGAAAAATCGCACAAAGCATATATCACTTTTATAAACTACACTACTTATCGACGGTAGTTGTAGAGTCCTACCGAATACATTAATTAATCCAGAAATTTTCTATGGTTCCATCTTCTGTGCGCTTATCAAGAATATATTTTTTTTTCGTTTTCTTTTGGCTGCGGAAGGACGGCATTACATGATAACTTTGTATTTTCTCTCTCTTTTCAACATACCCATGATAAAGTCCCTAGGGTTTCTAAAAAACATTAGGCTATGCCATTGTCATCCTTTTTTGGAGTGCCTTAATTTAAAAAGAAAAAAAAATCAAAAGAAAACTAGAAAGAAAGAATGAATATCGACGTTATATCAACGAAATGCATCTTGATTCTTGACTACTACCACAACCATTACGACCGCGTAGGCCGCCTGCTCAATTACTTCTCAAATTTCTAGCCTTCTTTATAGAACAGAATAGAGCAACTGCAAAAAAAGATAAAAGAAAAAAATAGAAGCACAAGCAAATTGCATGGTGGCCAGCTGTAGATCATCATTCTTATTCGCACCACTTTGACAAAATGACCGGCAACATACGTAAGTATGAACATAAAAGAAAAAGTGGGAGGTGAAGTCTCTTGGTCTGGGAAATTATTCCATCCCTAGATCTTGACATACAAGGCATAGCCATCAGTGGATTTACAACATGCAACTAAAAGGCAAAATATTAAAATATAGATTCAGATCAAAGTTCCACTTTAATATCATTTTTTTGTCAGTGGGGCGCTCGTGTGTTGGTGTAAAGGAGAAGGTAATATTCTTGGATCAAGAAAAAAAGAAACTAATCAAAAATAGAAAACAAAGGAGTGTACAAGTTGGATACTGCTGCTGACATTGTTAAGTGCTGACAGTGCAGGGTTAAAATAAAAGTTAATGGATTAATAAAACATTAAAAAAATGATTAACAAGACTTGACGAAGTTCTGACGTCGACAAAGTCTAAAGAACTTATCATCTCTCACATGCCGATTGCAATAAAAGTTTCCAAATAATTCAAAAAATTATAGAAAACACTCTCTACAATTGAAAATCAAATGATAGTCCATTTAGAGTCCTGAAAAGCACGTGATTGATCACCACTCGAGTTTGGGTTCCTGAAGTTGATATTGCTAGCATATATATCATTTTGATTTTGATCGTTCAACTAACATTAAACCAATTGAATTTATTCGATGCTTAATGAGCTAGTCAGATTAATAACTATGTAACCTTTATTTTGTGCCAACACATGCACAAAAGTTTGAATCAGTGTAGAAGAATTATATTTGTGAATTTGCAATTTAAAAATTGATTATGCTTTCGTTGTAAGTAAGCTTACCTCTTTTGATGTGAAATAGTAAATTAAAAAAAAATTATGTTAGGCAACTTGCATGCTCGCGACGTGCAACTTGTGTGTGGAAATTTAGTATTTTATTTTTTCTAGATTCATGGTATGGCCAGTTTCTGTTATGTTAGGAGTGAATTAGGTCATTAGAATTTACTAAAAGGGTTGAATGTGCCATCCATTTAAAAAATACAAGGTGCAGTTATGCCATCCAATTTAGAAAAGCAAATTGAAAATCTCAATTCAATCTCTAAATAGAGAAGATTTTGAATTCCAATTGAAAACCAAAAGAAGGGGAGATTATAAATGTTTGGGGGTATTCGCAAACCTCGAAGCTTGAGAGATAAATCAATTACTAGTGACCATGATTTTATCTATAAGAAATTCATAGCCATAATGAAAGATGGAGAGTGTATGAGATTTAGGTTTATGTGGAGCATAGTTTTAACCATTGTTGTCTATTGGGCCGAGGCATGGTTCATCGGTCAAAATTCCTCAGAATAGGAGAAGCCCATAAAGCTGCAACGAGACTGGACAAATTATGTGAAAGAATGAGCTTGAATTAGATTATTAAGGGCGTGTATGATAATCATTATAAATATGTTCCAAAATTATTTTTTGTTCCAGATTATTTTTGGAACAAAAATCCGTTTGGTATCGTAAATTTATTCTTTTATTTCTAGAACAAATTTTTAGTCAAGAAATATATTTAGAACATAAATAAGAAGTAATTTTTTTATTTCTCATTTTTGTTCTCAATTTCTAAAACAAAAATGAGAAATAAAAACTCTTATAATCGTTCATCCTCACTATTAGTTAGCTTGCCCACCCACTACTGCCGCATGCCATTCGTTGTCGCCAGTCACCATCGGCTACCCCGCGCTATCTATCATTGCATGAGAGGGAGAAATCTTATGTTGTTATCAAACAAATTTCTATTCTAGGAATATAAATTTTGTGTCGTTATTAAACACATGTTTTTGCTCAGAAACTCATCCAGGAATAGAAATATAAAAATCTATTTCTGTTTCAGAAATGAATTTCCGATCAAAATGGTTATTATTCACGCCTTAAAATTTATCTATCACCTTCTCTTGTTGTTTGAAAGAAAGGAAGAAGCAAACTCATTCTCACTTTGCATTCAATTGGTCCAAGCTTTTGTGAAACTCTGGCCAAAAGTTGATTGCGTTGGTTCGGTTTTAGGGAAATGAAAAGCTATTTTCACAAATGTCTTTTACTCCATGTGTATTTAGTGATAAAAAATAGTGTTTCAATAATTGATTTTTGGTGTATTTTTGGTTAAGTAATTTTGAAGGAAATAATCAAAGGAAAAAAAGAGATTGAAGCAACAGGAGCTGGAACTGGGAGCTTTACAAAGAAGAAGCAACAAAAGTAAGTTTCAAGCGAGGGCCGTCGTGAGCCCAAGCGAGAGCTTTGAGGTTGCACGACCTAGGTGCAGTGAGCAGGGGGAAACAAACTTCTTTAATAAAAATACCATCATTGGAAAAAGTTAAATAGATTAAAAACATTACCTCGCCTACTTCTTTTTGTAAGATTTTTTTTGGAATTGTTGCCAACTCTAAAAGCTTAAGTCGATAGATGGAAGCATGGTTTTATATTTAAATACTTTTTTACTCCGTCTCGGGCGTAATTTGTGTTGGAAAAATATGGCTTCGAATCAATAAAGCAATCAAGTCGGATTTTGAGGCGAGATATAACTTTCTTTAAAAATTTATTTGCCCTATAAAGTTACTAATGGTCATCGACAAATATCTTCTAGGATATAACAAAATCTCAAAATGAGAATACTAGATAACAATTTTAGTATTTCTCCATGATTTATCTAGAAAACAATTGAAATGATGGTTGTAGTTTTGGAAATAAGACTTGAAATGATCTCATATTTGTTCATCTAGAATACCGACAAATATAAATCAATCTTAAATAACATATACAACTCTTCGTGAAAGATTACAAAATGAACAAATGTATCCTTTCGAAATAAGTTGCAAAATGAACAAAAGTGTTCATTTGGAAGAAGTTGAAAAATGAACAAATGCAACCCTTCGGGAAAATTTGCAAATTGAAAGAATATCATTTCAAAAAGTTGTCTTGAAAAGACACAAATATAAAAATTCAGAATAAAAAAAATAAAAAAATACTTTTAATAAAGAAAAATTTCGAATTTTCATAAATTTTAAAAATTCTCAATAAACAAAAACAACCTTTGACCTAATAAAAGTTAATAAGATAACCATATAGAATAAAATAAAAAATAAAGGGGTTAGTGCTGATTAAACTGCGGGCATGCAAGTGTGTAAAGTGCTAAGTGCGCCTAATGATTGTGCCAAATTGCGCGATTATTCGCGCACTCGCATGTGAGTATTGGGGGGGGTCTACCCACACCCAATCTTTTCTTTAGATACACTAAAGAAGCTCCATATTTATTAACTAGCCCACCTCCTCCCATTTTATCTATGTGGGATAAGAAAACACACACTTAGTTTGTTTTACAAACAAACTTCCAACAATCCCTTGCTTTGTTTGTAAAGCAAAGATTTTTAAAATAAAAATTTTAAAATCATACAGCTAAAATTTCAGTTAGATTGATATACATACATAAATGTCTCTTTTGAGTTAAATCTTTACTTAGTACAAGTATCTCAAAACTCTATCAAAGTGACAAATAGCTCGGCTTTAAACTTGTACTTTTAGATAATTGAATCGAACATACTGCACATATACTAACCCCTTGTTTAAATGAGAAGTTCTATATTATTTCGCATTACTATGGCCTTGTGCTTGATCTTGTTTCATGAGCTTTTTAGAAAGCAACCCTAACTTTCGTAAGAAGCAGTACCACTTCTAAGCTCATATAGGTGAAGTATCTACCATGTGTTTTTGTTACTATTAACACATTATAAGTTTGTACCATACTTCATTAAGAATTTAATTCAACTTACAAAAAGTAATAGACAATTTTGACTTCTCCTATCGAGGCTATGTCAGTATTAAACAATCATATTCAGTAACTTGTTCTTACTCATTAAACCTTGTAACGAGTGATGTTCTAGAAAAAAGCCGAGTTACCATTATAGGTGATTTCAATTAAAGGGTTTTAGCCCCATTTCTTATCTATTGGTAAAGCTTTCGTCAAGGGATTAACAAGATTATTACTTGATCTCACGTAGACAATTGTTGTGGTACCATCTTTAATAAATTGTCTTACATTTTCATGTCTTAGACTAATATGTCTAGACTTACCATTATAAATGTGCCAATGTGACCCGACTATCATAGTTGATAGAAATCAGAGGCATAGGACTATGCTATAATTTGATATTTAACAACAAATTCTTAATCCATTCGACCTTTTTCCCAGTATATGCTAAAGCAACGAATTCAGATTCCATTGTTGAGTGAGTTGTACATGTTTGTTTCTTCTTCTTGTTTTTTTTTGGTCAGATACATGTTTGTTTTTTACTCGTCGAAAATACAGCACCTCCACCAAGTGTGAAAATCTATCCATAAGTGGAATGCTCATCTCCTACACTTATAATTCAACTAATATTGGTGTATCCTTATAATACAACTGAACAATTATTATAGAACAATCATAAATTTTTAGTTCTCTTAAGGTAACAAAAAATTATGGTAATGGCTCTCCAATGTTTTATACTTAGATTACTAGTATACCTACTCAATTTGCATACATAATAAGTAATATCAGGTCTAGTACAATGCATCACATACATTAAAGATCTTATAGTTTGTGCTACTGCTCTACCAGTACTATAATTTAATTTAATGCTGGAATCAAATGAAGTACTTATTTCCTTGAGACAAAGATATTAAAATTTATTTAATATTTTTTCAACATAACTACATTAGCTTAAACAATAACCCCAAAGTATGTTTCTTAACTTTAATACCTAAGATAGTATCTAGTTCACCAAAATCCTTTATTTTAAACATGAAAGTTAGATATTTCTTCATCTCAATAGTTTCAATCATATTTATTCCAAAGATAAGCATGTCATCAACATACAAGCACACTAAGACATCATAGTCTTTAGTGAATTTAGAGTATATACACTTATTAGCATTATTGTGGATGGAACCATTAGACAATATGACTGAATCAAATTTTTCATACTACTACTTAGGAGCTTGCTTAAGCTTATGAAGAGACTTAATCAATTTACATATATATATATATATATATATATATATATATTTTTTTTTTTTTTTTTTCATTTCCAGGAAGAACGAAACCCTCTCGATTGTTCTATGTAAATCTCCTCATTTAAGTCTCCATTCAAGAAAGTAGTCTTGATATCCATTTGATGAACACAAAGATCATAAATGGAAGTTAGAATAAAAATAATTCGAATAGAAGTTATATGTGCAATAGGAGCATACGTATCAAAATAATCTATTACTTCTTTTTATCTATATCTCTTGGCCATAATTTTAGCCTTAAAAGCTTGGATAGAACCGTCATAATGATATTTTCTTCTAAAAACCTATTTACACCTAATATGTTTGAATCCTTTTGGTTAATCTACTAATACCCAAGTATTATTGGACACAATTAAGTCCATTTGATCATTTACAGCTTCTTTCTAAAAAAAAAACATCTCTAGAAGACATAACATCATTAAAGTTTTTAGAATCGTATTCTAAATTTAATACTAAAGGGTATTTATTTACTACATTATTATCTCTGTCTCCTTTAACAAGAAAAATATAAGTAATAAAATTAGGACATAAGTCTTTTAGTTTCCTAGCTCTAGTGCTTCTCTTTGGTTTAATCATGTTTTTAGAATCATTCATTTCTTTCTCTTGAGAATCTACTTGAGTTTCCATAGGTTTTGAATTATTTTCAATAATTTCAGAACTTGTAGAATATTTATTCTCAAAGAATCAATGTCTCTTGATTCTAAGATGACATTGGACTCTAAATCAAGAAACCTATAAGCTTTACTATTTTCGATATACCCAACGAAAACACCTTTGATAACTCTAGGACCAAGCTTTGTTCTCTTGGGATCTAGTACTTGATAGTATGCCAAACACCCCCATATTTTAAGGTATGATAAATTTAGTTTTCTACATTTCCATACTTTATAAGGGATTATGTTATTTTTCTTGGAATGTATTCTATTATGAATATAACATGCAATAAACAATGCTTTTCCTCAAAGATTAATTGGTAGCTTTGAATTTAAAAGTATATAATTAACTATTTCTCCAAGAGATCGATTTTTCTTTTCAGCCAAACCATTTTATTGTAAAGTATATGGTGCTGAAACTTAATGAATAATACCACGCTCTTCACAAAATGAAGAGAATTCATTTAAGAAATATTCTCTACCTCTATCTGAATGTAAAACTTTGATTTTCATTTCTAATTGATTTTCTACTTCAGCCTTATATTTCTTAAACATGGTGAAGGCTTCATCCTTTGATCTCATGAGATAAACATATAAAAACCTATTGTAATCATCCATAAAGGTAATAAAATACCTTTTACCACCACGTGTTAGCATGCCATTGAAACCACATATATCATTATGAACCAAATCTAATAAATTCGAATTTCTGTTAACACTACGAAATGGTTTCTTAGTAAGTTTGGACTTAGCACATATTTTACATTTATCAAATTTTCCATAGAAATTTATCAAGTCTAACTTCTTCATATTCTTCAAATATTATTATTGATACTCAATTGATACATGCCATCATTGGCATAACCTTTTTCTACAAATAGCCCATTCTTCGATAAGATAATCTTGTCGGATTCAAACAACACCCGAAACCCCCTCTTACAAAATAAAGCAGTAGAAACTAGGTTCTTCCTAATTTTGGATATAAACAACACATTAAGAAGAGTGATGTTCTTTCTAGAAGTGAAATCTATCTCCATCGTGCCTTTTCCAGTAGCCTTTGCAAGAGCATTATTCTCCATCAGGACCTCTTGAACATTTGAGTTGACAGTCTCTTCAAATTGCTTGAACATTTATTTGTCCTTGCACACATGGACTATTGCTCCAAAGTCTAACCACCAACCAGATTGGACAGTGGTAGAGTTGATTTCAGAAATCATAGCTATCGCATCATTAATTTCAGAAATTTTCATGTTTGAAAACATGGTTGAAATCATGGCCACATAACTTTCTTCAACCAAATTTGCATTTGCCTTCACCGTTGGAATGTTCTTGTCCTTTGAAATGCTCTTGCGGTGAATACAATTCTTGGTGTAGTATCCCTATTTGCCACAAACAAAATAACAACATTTTTCTTTTTTTGTGTTCTCTTAAATTTATGCTTGTTCTTTATTTTGTAGTTTTGGCCAATTTTCCGTTTTCTTTCCACAACATTCACCTTGGAATTGTGCAAAATAAAATTATCACGTAAATGTGACTTTTCCTCAATGCGAAGATGTTTTTGTATTTGCTCCAAGGTGAAGTCCTTTGACTTGTGCATCAACCTTTTTCTATAGTCTTTCTAAGTTGGAGGCAATTTCGCAATAATTGTTCTAACTTGAAAAGCTTATGGAATATCAATTTAGAGGGTACAAATTTTATTCACCAGCACTTGCAATTCATGGACTTGTTCCAACAAGGGTTTGGTATCAATAAATTTGAAATCAAAATACTTTGCGACTAGATATTTGTTGGTACTTTGTTCCTCCACTATGTACTTGAATTCTAGTGCGTTCCAAAATTTCTCTAGCTGACTTCATTTAAGTGAATAAGTCATACAAACGATCGGACAATGTATTTGGAATGTGTCCTTGACAAAGTAATTTGTCCTCCGCACGTTTCTTTTTTTCTTTATTAACCCTCTCAATGGCTTCTGCACTAGGCTATCCTCCCTTGGTAGTAGGTTTTGGATCTTCTATAGGCGCCAAGTTAGGATTCAGTAGGTAGGAAATCTTTAGAGCAGTAAGTAGGAACATCATATTGTCTCTCTAGCGAGCAAAGTTGTTCCCATCGAACTGGTCACCATGTCTTGATTCATGACTTTGATTGTCTTTGACTCTATTCTTGAACAAAATAAATCCTTAAAATTGTTGGACAAATAGGGTTAAGACCCTGAAAAACCCCAAACTGGTATACTTGTGACAAATTTACCCCAAACTATTTTTTTGACCATGAAAAACCCCAAACTGGTACACTTGTGACAAATTTATCCCAATCGACCATAAAAAACTCTAAACTGGTACATTTATGACAAATTTACCATAAACTAATTTATTCGATGCAAAAATCCCAAACTGGTAATTTTGTGACAAATATACCCTCCGCTAAATTGTATTAATACCACAAAAAAATCACAAAAATTATAAATCGTGACAAACGGAGCGTAAAATCCCAAATTGGTATTCTAGTCAACTGTCACGTGCCATTTAACTTAATAATTTGATAGTAAAATTTAACGAAAACTAACAAAGGGTAAATTTGTTACAAGTGTACTAGTTTGGGGTAAATTTGTCAAAGATATACTAGTTTGGGGGTTTTTTGTGGTTAAAAAAATAGTTTGGGGTAAATTTGTCACAGGTGTATTAGTTTGGGGTTTTTCAGGGTATTAACCCGGACAAATATGGCTTCGAATTAATAAAGCAATCAAGTCAGATTTTGAGGCATGATATCATTTTCTTTAAGGATTTATTTGCCCCATAAAGTTGCTAATGGTCACAGGCAAATATCCTTCAGGATACAACAAAGTCTCAAAATAAGAATACTAGATAACAATTCTAGTATTTCTCTAGGGTCTTTTTGGGAAACAATTGAAAAGATGGTTGTAGTTTTAGAAAGAAGACTTGAAATGATCTCATATTCATTCATCTAGAAAACTGACATATATAAATTGACCTTATAGAATATAGACAATTCTTCGTGAAAGATTACAAAGTGAACGAATGTATTCTTTCGAAAAAAGTTGCAAAATGAACAAAGGTGTCCATTTAGAAGAAGTTGAAAAATTAACAAATGCAACCCTTTGGGAAATGTTGCAAACCTGAACGAGTATCATTTCAAAAGTTATATTGGAAAGACACAAATATAAAAATTCGGAATAATAAAAATAATAAAAATATTTTTAATAAATAAAATTTCAAAATTTCAAAATTTTTAAAAATTCTCAATAAACAAAAACAACCTTTGGCCTAATAAAAGTTAATAAGATAACCACACGGAATAAAATAAAAAATAAAGGGGTTAGTGCTAATTAAACCGCGGGCGCATAAAATGCTAAGTGCACCTAATAATAGCGCCAAAATCGCGCATTAACATACGAATATGATGAGGTCTAATTCACACCCAATCGTTTCTTTACATATACTAAAGAAACCCCACACTTATTAACCGATCCACCTCCTCCTACTTTTTCTATGTGGGACAATGAAACACACACTTAGTTTGTTTTACAAACAAACTTCCGACAGTTTGAACTTTGGTTGAGAATGAAGCGTGAAAATATGTAATAAGGGAGGCAAATATGGGGTTTAGAAATATTTAAATTCATATTTTGATATCATATAAGATTTTGTAGGAGCATTATCAATTTTCCTAAAAATTTAAGAGATTGATAAATGTGTGAATTAATATGTAAATATTCTAACTTTTTCCCCACATATATTATCTTGAAAGGTTGAATGCGAAAATAAATTTGGCTACTTCATGAAAATAGAAAGAGCACTATATTGTCATGATTTTCTTTCTACATTAGATAAAAATATTTAAGTCGGAACACAAAAAATTTAAAATCAATCAACAAATTTCAGAAGTTTCCTATCGCCAATTTATCATTCACGATGAAACTAAAATATGTATAAGATAAAATGAAAGTTGAAATAACATAAGGTTATGCGATATTCATTATTACACACACAATTTTCTCCAATTCTCACACCATGTTTATCAAGTTACTCCTTTTTGACTTTATTTTTCAACTCCATGAAATGTGATTTTTAAGCTTTGGCCTTATGTACAATATGATTTTTGAATTTTAAATTTGTTCAATGCGGTCCCTGAATTTGAGCATAATATTCAATGTCGTTCTTGAACTCTTAGTTTATTCAATATGATTGCTGGATTTTTAGCACATGTTTTATTGGATTAAATGAAAAATGATGTTGTCCTGGAAATTTATATAATCATATAGTCTAGGAACTCAATTGAACATATTACACCAGTTTGTAGATCACATTGAATAAATTAAAATTTTAGGGACGACAATGTATATTTAATTAAAATGTAGGGATCACATTAAAAAAATTTAAAATTGAGGAATCACATTATATATCTGGCCAAAGTTAAATGATGATTTGTATTATTTACCTTTCCCTTTTTATAAATAGAAGACCCTTGAGACCCCCTTTTTGTCCAAGGCCTCTCACCACTCTTGCTCCCTGCTGCGTGCAATTCTGTTCTCACTCATTGAGCCATGGAGAGTTTGGAAATGGATGTTTGCGACAAGCCAAGGGAGAGTTGGAGCCCTTGCTCGCGCATGGAGGAGGTTGATGGGCTTGCCCAAGAGCTTGAAGGCAAAAGTGGTGAAGGTGGCCAAGAGGGCAATGAAGCTTGGGCAAAATGATTCGAGGCGAGTCATTATTGATACTTAAATTTTCAACCCCTAGGCAAAGATATTAGGATTAAATTGCATATCATATAATTTTGGGTGCACTTATTATTTAGTCTATATTTTTATTAACTGCATTAATATTGAACTGGCGGTGGATGGTTTTGAACTCAAAATTGAGCGAATCGAGCCCACAAAAGGGGCCAAAAATCAGCTAGCACTCGGGGAGCATAGTGGCCGAAAATTACATGGAGGACGGGCCAAATTAAGATTAATTTAATTTCAGCCCATATGATTTTATTAATAAAATGTCATAAGTTAACATAGCCCATCACTTTAATAAGGTCCAAAGTAAGCCCATGATATCAAGGTTAAACCCATGTTAACACTATATATCAAGATTTAATTGTGCTTCACAAATTGGAGGTCGGGAAAATTACAATTTTGAAAGCACATAAAAAGAAAACACGAGAGAAGAAGAGAGAGGATTGAGTCGCGACCGAACCCCTCCGTGGCCACAATATTATTTTGGACACTTCAACAATATTTCAACATCCATTTAGGATTTTTATTATTATTTTGGACCACTACCCAATATGAAAAATAAAAATAAAAATTATACTTATGAGGGACTGGGAATAGAATTATCCTTGGGAAAGTACTAAAATGTGTAGCTCAAAATTAAACACATTCAATGTCGATTTGATATGCTATGATATAATCTCTCTTGAGCGCTCCAATGCTTTTGATTCGGATGCATTTGATCATTGCTTTCTGCTTTTTGTTTGCGAAAAATAGGAAAGGTTGAGAATAGTTCAATTTTTCAAGCTATAATTAGAATGCCTTAATGCTCAATAGAAAAATAGAAAGCATATAAACTTGAGCAATGAGTTTAATCTTCTTCTTCTTCTTTCTTTTTTTCGCCAATAACCAGGTAGAAAGAGGGAGTTGGCACTTTAACTATTTTTACGATTGCTGTCGGTCCATATTCATTGTATCATTATATTTAGATTATTCAAATAGTGGTCCTATTTCCAACGTCTGATTTGTTTATTAACTACTCCCATTGTCCGTACTCTTTTGAATTAACGACCACCGCAACCTTCGCTTATCAGAATCTTCCATGTTGTACTGAGCTTATATAATCAGAAAAAATTATCATACACTCCCTCGAAATCAGTACGATTGCATCCTTTTCTAGATCCAATCGAGATGGATTTCACATGATCTCACACCGCCTACAATGATTCCTAACCACAAGATCTGCATGAATCAAATTAATCATAACTGTTAACGATAGTGGAGTTCACATGGTTTATCACAAACTGTCATGATTCTAAATTAAACCATCCGATCCGGCTTGAACTTAGTTAATTCGACAGGTTAATACTCTTTGAAATTCATGTGTTTCGTCTACGGACAACCCGTAACACAGATATAATTTCATTCTTTTGTGATTACGTAATGTATTAGCATTTGTGTTAGGTTAACATATGATTCTTAAGATCAATAAGGGTGCCGTTGGATCTGTAACGATCAACTAATAGCATCGCGATTGCCACCAAATAATGATTTTAGTACTTGGCGTGGTCCTCAATTCGAGGTACTGACCAACTCTTGCAAACAAAGCAAATTTCGATACGTTTCCTGTCCCCCCGGTCCCGTAGCCAGACTCTTAAATGCACGACCTTGAATTCGCAAGAAAATATTGGGTATGTTTAGTCCTCCAATGTGGCAAATAAGAAGACACCTCAAATTTCGCCATGTGTCCAACGTGGGCCCACATCGTCGGGGAAATTTGCCCCCATTTTTCTCTCTCCTCTCTCTTCTCTCTCCCTCCTCTGCACACTCTCTCACCCAACTCTCTACCTTCGATCGCCCTTTTTTTGTGTGTGTGGATTTCTATGTGTTTCCAATCCGACCCATTTTAGGCCGCTTTTGTCTTCACCGGCACTAGCAATCGGGGCTTCTTGGAGGGATGTGGGTTCTCCACCTCATTGTCCACGTTGTCGGAGACTACGAATCGGGGGGAGAACTCCGGGAGTGTCGGGGTGTTCAGATTGAACTTGCGGTGCCCCTGACTTTGCGTGTGAGTTGACCCTGTTGGATAAATTCTCTTCAGATATTTTGAAGTTGACAAAACATTTCCATCAGTCTAGTCTGGAGGCTTGCAGACTCTACTGGCAAAGTCTGAAGACCAAAGTCTGAAGATATCAAGACTCAAGTTTCAAAGTCTACTCTCATGGATAGTTTCCAGACCGACAAGTTAAAACTTCTATTTTGATTCTATCTAATATGGTTTTGACTCCAACGGCTAAGGAATATCTCTCGACTGGAATTAGCACTACAAGATTTTATATTCGTATTCGAATAAATCTAGATTCTCTAAGATTCGCAACTTATATTTGGAAGGTTCTACTTATGGAAACCAAGATCCTGATTGTATGGGCGAACATGATTGATGGGCTATCAACACTTGCCTTAAAGAGCTCGAGATCTCTCTAAATTGATTCTGTCCAACGGGTTGATTGGAAGAACTTCTTTGGAAGGTGTCAACGGTAATGAAGGCATGAAGAAGTATTTAAGAGAGACGCTCAAGTTGTTGAAGGGTGTCGGATAGAAGAATTCCAAAGTCTGAATCTCCTTGTTATTTTGTGATCCTATTCTTCGAGCTATACTTGTAATCAAAAGAGAGACTAAAGTGTGGTGAGGCCTTGAGGAAGTGTAGTAGAAACTCTACACTGTGGAATCAAGAGCATGAGATTGTAAACTCTCTTTTTGATTCTTAGTGAAATCCAGCCAGAGGGCTGTCCTTGCGGGAGAGTGGACGTAGGCTTGGTCTAAGCCGAACCACTATAAATTTGGAGTCTTGATTCTCTATCCCTAATCCTTTTACTTTTCATTACTTTCATTTGCAGCAATTATTGTTTTTTAAATCCTTAGTCTCTCATCAACGAAAGTGCCTATACATTCTGTTAAGAAAATTAAAAATAGTCATAGTCACCTATTCACCCCCCTCTAGGTGCTCATTCTAGTCCTAACAATTGGTATCAGAGCTCGTGTACTCGTTTATTAGAAGTGTTTTTACTTTTGAGTTAAAGATCTATGGCTAGTATGTTGCCTACAGGGTTGGTTGAAGGTCAAAGCAACACTAGACCTCCATACTTTGATGGAAAAGATTACAGCATATGGAAAAACAAGATGAAAGCATTCCTAAGATCGAAAGATCCTTTGGAATGGGAAGTAGTAGACAAAGGAATCATTCCTGCTACTGCATCAGAATCAGAGAGAGGAAAAGAAGTTGCTGTTCCTATCGAGATGACTCAAGAAGAAATAACCAAGAGACAGACTCTTGACACTAAAGCCATTTATTCCTTATATTGTGCTTTATCCCCTACTGAGTATAACAGAATATCTTCTTGTGATACAGCGAAAGAAGTCTGGGATAGGCTTCACATTACCTATGAAGGGACTGATCGAGTGAAAGAAACAATGATCAATATTCTTTTGGGACAATATGAAGTTTTTAAGATGAGATCAGGAGAATCAATAACTGACATGTTTAGTCATTTTACTGAAATTGTGAATGGTCTTGAATATCAGGGACATCCAATCTCAGGACATATGAATGTCAACAAACTTCTACGTGGACTCTCTAAAGATTGGAATTACATAAAAACCTCAATAAGAGAGACATAGAGGATTGCTCCACTCTCTCGTAGACGAACGGTTGGAACTCTTGGTCTTACGAAGTAGAGCACACCAACGAAGAAGAAGATTCAAAAGGTAAGAAATCTATTGCCTTAAAGTCTAATGATTATTCTGATGTTACAGACTCGAAGAAGATCTAGATGATGAAGAAGCGGCACTTATGATAAAGAGATTGAAAGCTGAACGAAATGGAAGAAAATTCAATTGGAAGAAACAAAGCTCACAAAGGTTTCAAAACAAATCAACAGAGGAAGATGATTCTAACAAAGAAGTGACTTGCTTTGAATAAAAGAAAAAGGGACACATTAGACCCAACTATCATCCGTTAAAGAAAAGAAAAGAAAAGACTGAGAAATACAGGAAGGCACTCAAAGCAGAGACTTGGAGTGATACTGGATGTGAAGAAAGTGATGATGATTATGCCAATATCTGTTTGATGGCAAAATTTGATTCAGACTCAGACCTTGATACAGATACAGACTCAGACAGTGAGCTTGAGAAAGCTTGAATTCTTTTTAATTGCAGGTCACTATCAAAAGGAAGATTAAATGGTATCTAGATAGTGGCTGCTCAAGACATATGCCAGGAGACTCAAGTTGCTTCATAAAACTTGTCCAGATAGATGGAGGAAAAGTTTCTTTTGGTGGTAACAACAAAGGAAGAATTACTGGTCGTGGAACAGTAAAGATTGGAAGTCTGTCAATCAAGAATGTCTCCTTAGTGGAAGGATTAAATTATAATTTGCTTAGCATAAGCCAATTGTGTGATACTGGATTCAAGATCAATTTCTAGGAAGGAACGTGCTCAGGAATCAGTAAAGACTTTACTCAATCTTTTACTGGACGAAGACATGGAAATATCTATCTTCTGGATGTGAATCATGAAAGATCACATTGCTTAATATCAGTACAAGATGAAGCTAATCTATGGCACAGAAAGCTAGGCCATACCAACATGAAGCAAATCACCAAGATCTCTTCCAAGAAACTTGTTCGAGGATTGCCTATTCTCAATTACTTAAAGTCTAATCCATGCACACCATGCGTACTGGGTAAATAGGTTAGAAACTCTTACAAACCAATAATTAAAGTTTCCACTAATCGTACTTGACTTACGCACATGGATTTATTTGGACCTATTAGAACGCAAAGCATTGGTGGAAAAAGGTTCTGCCTAGTAATAATGGATGATTATTCACAATTTACTTGAGTCTACTTTTTTGCAAGTAAGTCTGAGACTTTCTCTCACTTTTCAAAGTTTGCTAAGAAGGTGCAGAATGAGAAATGTCACACTATTTCAAGCATTCGTACAGACCATGGAGATGAGTTTGAAAATCAAGACTTTACTAAATTCTGTGATGAATCTGGTTTTCAGCATAAATTCTCCTCTCCATACACACCAGAACAGAATGGGGTTGTGGAAAGGAAGAATAGATCTTTACAAGAAATGGCAAGGACTCTTTTAATTGAAAGTAATATTTCTTCAAGGTTTTGGGCTGAAGTTGTTTCGACTGCTTGCTATATTATTAACAGAGTATTCTTACGGCCAATTCTTGAGAAAACTCCTTATGAAATTTTTAAAGAAAAGAAACCAATTGTTTCTTATTTTCAAGTATTTAGTTGTAAATGCTTTATTCTGAAGAATGCAAATGATCGAGTTGGTAAGTTTGAAGAAAAATCAGATGAAGGATTCTTTTTTGGTTACTCAACTGCAAGCAAAGCCTACATAGTATTCAACAAGAAGACCCAGACAGTGGAAGAATCAATGAATATCAAATTTCAAGACTCTCCACAAATTCAGCCAATTCAGACTGAAGAATCATAATCTGTTCCAGACTTGCTAGATCTACCTCCCATGAAGTAGTTCAAAATTCAAAAGCAGTACAACAAGTTACCAATGAAGAATTAACTCAAGAAAAAGATCAACAATCTATCAGACTGTCCAGTAATTGGAAGCACAAGTCTAGTCATCTCGAAGAACTCATTATTGGAAACGTTAATGAAGGAATTCGAACAAGATCCAACAAGGCGAGAAGAGTCTAGTGCCGTTGCACTTATTTCTGAAATAGAACCCAAAAACATTGAAGAAGCCTTAGCGATGAAAGCTGGATTGAAGCAATGCAAGAAGAGCTCGACACAATTCGGTATTAACGACGTATGGGAATTAACTCATAAACCAAAAGGTAAATGTTATTGGAGCTAAATGGGTTTCGGGAACAAAGTCGATGAAAAGGCAAAGTGACAAGAAACAAAGTAAGACTCGTGGCTAAAGGATACACGCAAGAAGAAGGGATAGACTATGATGAGACTTACGCTCCAGTAGCAAGGTTAGAAGCAATCAGATTATTACTTGTTTTTGCATGTTATAAGAATTTCAGGTTATTTCAAATGGACGTCAAAAGCGCATTCTTGAATGGATTTATTCAAGAAGAAGTCTATGTGGAACAACCTCTTGGATTTGAAGACTCAAAGAAACCAGACTCAGTGTTTAGACTGAAGAAAGCTTTATATGGATTAAAACAAGCTCCTTGAGCTTGGTATGAAAGGCTAAGTAACTTTTTAATTCAAAGTGGTTTCTCTAAAGGAAAGGTAGATACTACATTGTTTATTAAAAAGGAAGGCAAAAGCTTTCTACTTGTTTAGATTTATGTCGATGATATTATATTCGGATCATCTAATGATACTTTGTGCAAGAAATTTTCTAAGTCTATGCAGGATGAATTCGAGATGAGCATGATGGGTGAACTATCCTTCTTCCTTGGTCTACAAGTGAAACAACTAAAAGAAGGAATCTTTATTCATCAAGAAAAATATGCAAAAGAACTTGTTAAAAAGTTCGGTCCGGAGAATTGCAAAAAGACCGACATACCTATGTCAAGTTCTTTGAAGATAGACAAAGATGAACGGGGAAGAAAGTCGACCAAAAATTATACAGAGTATCATTGGTTCACTTCTTTATCTTACTGCATCTAGACCTGACATATTATTTAGCGTTTGCATATATGCTAGGTTTCAATCAGATCCTAAGGAATCTCATTTAAGTGCTGCTAAACGTATCATTAAATATGTTGCAACTACTGCTAAGATTGGTCTATGGTATCCCAAAGAAGGAGACTTTACTCTTATTGGTTATTCGACGCGAGATCTTGCGGGTTGTAGAGTTGAAAGAAAAGCACTTCGGACACTTGTCAATTACTTGGTAACAGGGCAGTATCTTGGTTTTCAAGGAAGTAAAGTACTGTGGCTCTTTCAACAGTTGAAGCAGAATACGTAGCCCTTGGAAGTTGCTATTCTCAAATACTCTGGATAAAACAACAACTACGAGACTTTGGTATTGAAGACTCTTGTACCGAGATCAAATGTGACAATACCAGTGCAATCAATCTTACAAAGAATCCTATCTTACATTCAAGAGCAAAACATATTGAGATTCGACATCATTTTATAAGAGATCATGTTCAGAATAAAGAAGTATTGATACGGTTTATCGACTCAAAGAATCAAGCGCGAGACATCTTCACAAAGCCGCTTGAGAAAAGTTTATTTGAATCTATTCGTTCAAGACTCAACATTTTATCTCTTGAAGATTGTTGAAGTTCAGACTCAGAATCTAAGTCTGAAAAGTATTAGAATCAAAAATTCAGACTTAGAAGACCAAACGTCACGACTGTAAGTCATTTCAATTACAGTTCATTTACTCGTTTAAACTGATATCTCGAAAAGGTAAGACTGCTTGTTTATTTCTAATTGAGTTTATTAAGGTAGTTATTCTTAAAAAATGGTGGTTATCGATTTGTTTAAGGCAGTTATTTTTTGAAAAGGAATTTTTATTATTTCCTTATTGTGACGCTTCAGATACCACGTATCGATTGCCTTTTATACTCCTTCTCCTCCTCTTTTTACTTTACCCAGAAACCCTAGATCACAAATTTTTCACTCTCTGAGATTTTCCTTCACAAGTTTTTCTCCTCAAGTTTTCATCTTTCTTGCGATACAAGTGTGAAAGTTCTCTCCAAGAAAGTGACAATGTCGTACCAAAGGAAATCTTCCGAGAATAGCAAGCGGGGACCACAAGGCTCGAGTGAGGGGCCTACGCACTTTGATCTTACTGAAGAAGGAGACTTTCCAAGTGAACAGATGCACCAACATTCTCAACAGCGCACTTCTTCCACTAGATCTCATGTTCATCACCCTCAACATGCAAAGGAAATCATTGAAGATGTAGAACCAGTAAGGTCTCTTAAGCCCGCATTTGTTTATAGGTTTTATTATGCTTTGAAGGAATGGGGTTCTGCAATGACTTTCATTGACGAGTTCTTGAAAGAGAAAGGCTATAAAAATGAGACTCATTTTCTCACCGTGATGGAGCGATCGGGTGTTGTTCTGTTGGAACAGC
This sequence comes from Eucalyptus marginata, assembly GCA_014182565.1. Classification (NCBI taxonomy): domain Eukaryota; kingdom Viridiplantae; phylum Streptophyta; class Magnoliopsida; order Myrtales; family Myrtaceae; genus Eucalyptus; species Eucalyptus marginata. The sequence continues at coordinate 5,338,269 of CM024594.1, read as the reverse complement.
ATCAAAGACCTTTGCGAACTTTCCGAGTGACCCTCGCTTTGGTAGTGTAAATCAGCCTGAGGGGAAAGATGATGATGAGAAGATGTTTGTGCATTTTAAGCCTAGGATGGGTGTGGTTGCAACTCTTCGGAGAAAGAGAGATGAATTGTTTCGATCGGAGGAATACAAGCAGGTGTATGGAAAATTGCTGAAGCGTGGGGTGATGAACCCACGGCGTGGATTTTGATTTTGGACTGTTAAGCATCAATTTGAGGGAGAAGTTTGAGAAGCTTCAACTTCCTCAATTTGCATCGAGAGCGAGGTTGCTCATTTTGAACTGACGGCTTATTTTTATTCTAACCTCAGTTTTCTTGATGCAAACAATTTTTCTTTTAGTGTGAGGGATAAAGAGTATGTGGTTGACACAGATACTCTGGCTGACGTTATTGGTGTGGAAATAGGAGCTTTCCAATCAATTTTTGTGTCTGTTAGCCATGCAACTCTGGAGCTTGCGAGAGACAGAATCGCAGAAGGTCGTCTCTCCTATTCAAGGATGAATGCTTCAAACATTCTACTTCACAAAATTGTGATCAACTGTCTCAGACCCAAGTCAACATTGAAGACAGATGTATCCATCTCTGAAGCAAAACTGATGTATGCCATCAAGATCGGTCTTAACTTCTCCTTGCCCCATACCATCATGTTCCACATGTATAGGTCTATGGCGAAGGACAAGGGAAAACTCCCTTATCTTGCTCTCATCACTCGTCTATTCGAGACATTTGAACATCCAGCCTCCCAACATTCTATCTCGTGAAGACTATTGATCAAATGGTCATTGGGTGAGGATGATTACAAAAATGCGTCTCGAAAGAACTCAAAGCAAAAAGCTTGAGCGGTTCAAGGAGAAAACCCCTGTCAAGACCAGACCAGACTCATCTGCTGCAAAGAGGAAAGGAAAGGATCCTATGACTGGTCCTACCAAGAAGAGGCGGGCGATTATCTTGGAGGATGAAGATGATGAGGATGACATTCCTATCTTTGCCTTTGTTTCTCAGCATTCCGTTCCTGAGTCAGCAGAACTAGAACAGCAAGTTGAAGAAGAAACTGAGAAAAGGAACCAGGAGAAGGAATCCTTGCAGACAGAAGAAGAAGAAGAAGAAGAAGAAGAAGAAGAAGAAGAAGAAGAAGAAAAACAGCCAGAACAGACTCACAGCAACAACCAGCAGAATCACATGCCGAAGAAGATCGAGCAGATTCTCCAGCAGAAAAGGAGGATCAACAGCATTTTGCCACTAAGGAAACTTCTCAGCAAGAAGAATACTTCTCCCCTCCAAAAGGCATTGAAACAGGGGGAGCTGTTCCAAGAGAAAGTACTCCTCTTCTCTTGACCTTTACCAGTGCAAGTGTTAGTCGATCACCTGCGGGTGCGAAGATGTTCATGCTGCTCATTTTCCCGAGGGAGAGGCAACATCTCCAAATATTGATCTTCCCGCGATATTCGCTCCACCGGCTTAACTCCACAATCGGACCGTGTTGATGCAAGCACACAACCGACAATTCGAGCGATTTTGGAAGGTTTGTTTGAAATCATTTTAGAGCTCAAAGGCCAGATATATGCTTTAGGGTGTGAATTTCAAACACTTCAGAGTGAGAATCATGCCATGTTTCTCTCCTTGCATGATCAGATTAAAGATATTCAACTTCAGGTTCAGTCCACTGCCAAAGGCACTGCTCTCACTCAACTGCAGGAGGATTTGAGGAAACTGGAAGGAACTGTCAAGTTTATGGAAGGCTTTCAACTTGTTCGCATTCCTCGCGTACCCTGACTTTTTCACCTTTTTATGATGACAAAAAGGGGAGAAGCTTTTGTAGATTTCCATTCCAAACTTTCACTTTTAAACACTCTTTGGATTTAATATTTTGTTTGGTTGTGATTGACTTTATGACTTTATCTTGAGTTTTGGAATGCTTGCTTATTATTGCATTACTTTAAGCTATTAAAATAGATAAAGATAGTTGATTGATATCTCGTACGGGACTAATTTGTTTTCGTGGATGCAGATCGTAATACGGGACAACTTTTACTATCTTTACTCTAATCTTTTATGAGATATCATTGTTAGCTTAAATGTTGTATTGCGGGGCAATAGTATTCAAATCTGGGGAAAGTTTTGTCACCATCAAAAAGGGGGAGATTGTTGGATAAATTCTCTTCAGATATTTTGAAGTCGACAAAACATTTCCATTAGTCTAGTCTGGAGGCTTGCAGACTCTACTGGCAAAGTCTGAAGACCAAAGTCTGAAGATATCAAGACTCAAGTTTCAAAGTCTACTCTCATGGATAGTTTCCAGACCGACAAGTTAAAACTTCTATTCGATTCTATCTAATATGGTTTTGACTCCAACGGCTAAGGAATATCTCTCGATTGGAATTAGCACTACAAGATCTTATATTCGTATTCGAATAAATCTAGATTCTCTAAGATTCGCAACTTATATTTGGAAGGTTCTACTTATGGAAACCAAGATCCTGATTGTATGGGCGAACATGATTGATGAGCTATCAACACTTGCCTTAAAGAGCTCGAGATCTCTCTAAATTGATTCTGTCCAACGGGTTGATTGGAAGAACTTCTTTGAAAGGTGCCAACGGTAATGAAGGCATGAAGAAGTATTTAAGAGAGACGCTCAAGTTGTTGAAGGGTGCCGGATAGAAGAATTCCAAAGTCCGAATCTCCTTGTTATTTTGTGATCCTATTCTTCGAGCTATACTTGTAATCAAAAGAGAGACTAAAGTGTGGTGAGGCCTTGAGGAAGTGTAGTAGAAACTCTACACTTTGTGGAATCAAGAGCATGAGATTGTAAACTTTCTTTTTATTCTTAGTGAAATCCAGCCGAGGGTCTGTCTCAGTGCGGGAGAGTGGACGTAGGCTTGGTCTAAGCCGAACCACTATAAATCTGGAGTCTTGATTCTCTATCCCTAATCATTTTACTTTTCATTACTTTCATTTGCAATAATTATTGTTTTTAAATCCTTAGTCTCTCATCAACGAAAGTGCCTATACATTCTGTTAAGAAAATTAAAAATAGTCATAGTCACCTATTCACCCCCCTCTAGGTGCTCATTCTAGTCCTAACAGACCCCACGCCCTCCGAGATGCTCACCCTGTTAGCAGTCAAGGCGACGACGACGACGGCTGAGGAGGCAAGAGTGGGGGCCTCATAGTGGTACCTCGTGCCCACCGAGAGCTTGGCCGGTAGGGGAGCTCTTGTGGCAGATCGAGCACTCGTGGACCTTCTTGGACATATCGGAAGAGGTGGTCGTCGCGGAGGTCGAGGTGGCCGACTGTTCGTTCGCACTGCCAAAGAGAAAGTGTGTTGGTATAGAGGAGAGAGGAGAGAGAAAAGTGAGAAGAGTTGGGCGAGAGAGCGTGCAGAGGAGGGAGAGAGAAGAGAGAGGAGAGAGAAAAGTGGGAGAGAGGAGAGAGAAAGGTGGGGAGAAATTCATCGAGAGAGCGAGCAGAGGGGGGAGAGAGGAGAGAGAAAAGTGGGGAGAGAGGAGATAGAAAAGTGGGGGGAAATTTCCTAACAACGAGGGCCCACGCTGGACATCTGGCACAATTCGAGGTGGCTTCTTATTTGCCACGTTGGAGCACGAGACCTACCCAATATTTTCTTTGAATTCGCGAGACAATGTTGAGGCAAATGACAGAACTTGTCCATCGCCATTCATTAACAAAAGCTTTTCCGCTCTTAATTGTGCACGGCTTTCCTTGGATAATTGATATTTGCGACGTCGATTTTGGTACTTCAATTAGTAATTTTATTCCGAATGTGGAGGCTATTAGCCCAACGGACAGAACGTTCGGAGGTCGTGCGAATGAGACACGCATGTGTCATGGCTCGTGAATCCTCTCGTACTTGTGACACTTGTGAGCGGTTCTTGAAGTTAACGAGTGAAGAGTGAAGAGGCAGAGGAGACGAACACGACTGGTCCGTGGGAGTGGCGTTTGGACGGTTGGTGCTAGGAGTTTTAGGATAGAAGGATTATACTACTTAGAAGCTTTGAAGGCGGGGTTGGCTTCTCGTGCACAAACTGGTCGAGAGCTGATGCCGCTCTCTTGACGAGGCCATGGCAGGTCGAAACTAGTTGTTGAGTCTAAAGAGATCTGCTATCTCACTCGATGGACTAGACGCCAGAGCGAAGCTGGGCGTTGTACGATCTCATACAAAGAAGCTATTCACCATATTGTTCACTGGAACAGCTATAGAAGGAAGGCTAGCTTGGCGAATTTCGCTCGCTAGGCACCGCCACGGGTCATTCCGCAGCCAAGGAAATTGTCGGCCCATGACAAGTGGTATTAGAGTAAGAATCCCTCCAGTAAGTGAGCGAGTTGGAGAATCGGACTCCTCGCTCCAGTGTGGGTTGAGTTGGGATGTACTAGTGGTCTACCCGGTTCTACAAGGGCGGAGAGTGAATTGCCAAGGCAAAAGGTGCTCAGACAAAGAGCGACTCTCGACTAAGCTTCTAGGATGACAATGGGGGCACTAGGAATTTGTCAGTTCCTTGCCGAGCGGATAATGAGTTAGAGAAGAACCAAATCCTCGCTGAATGTGGATAACATTCCTGGATCGATCGGTGAATTCAAAGAAGAGGTCTACTGCCACGTTTTCAACAAGGAAAAAACTTTCATTTGGTTTGTTGGGGTCAAGATGTTTAGTAGGCAAAAATGGTGCTGCCAAAAGATGTGGTTGGCGAAAAATGCCACACTTGCCAAAGAAAGCGCATGTGACCGAGAATGGCCCAAACAGCTGAGATCAAAAGAGGCTACCAATGAAGCAAAACCTGTTTTGTTGGGCGAGCGTGACCATTTGATGTGAAATCCCTAAAAGTGGCGCATCGATGGTTAAGGGATGCAAGGAAGCGACAAAGCAGATCGCAACGAGGGCGTTGTGAAATTAAGTGGGGGAGAATGTCACGGTTCGTGAATCCTCCCGTACTCGTGACACTTGTGGGCGGTGCTTGGGGTTATCGAGTGAAGAGTGAAGAGGCAGAGGGGACGAACACAACTAGTCCGTGTGTGTGGCGTCAGGATGGTTGGTGCTAGGAGTTCTAGGATAGAAGGATTATATTACTCTGGAGCTCTGAAGGTGGGGTTGGCCTCCCGTGCACAAACTGGTCGGGAGCTGATGCCACTCTCTTGACGAGGCCATGGCAGGCCGAAACAAGTTGTTGAGCCTAAAGAGATCTGCTATCTCACTCGATAGATTAGACGCCTGAGCGAAGCTGGGTATGGTACGATCTCATATAAAGAAGCTATTCATCGTATTGTTAGTTGGAACAGCTATAGAAAGAAGGCTGGCCTGGCGAATTCCACTCGCCAGGCGCCACACGGGTCATTCCGTGGCCAAGGAAACTGTTGGTCCGTGACACATGCACCTTGTTCTCGCTCGTCCGATCCCATCTAAGAAAGCATTAATCTCTAGAGTTTCGATCTATGATGATGCCCTTAAATGATAGAAATCAAGAAATAAGTTTAATCTAAGTCGAAATATCTGTTCAATAAACAATTATTATTATTATTATTGTTGTTATTATTATTATTATTGTTATTATTATTATTATTGACAGCACCCTCTTTTTGATATTTGGAGGGGAGTAGGTATGATTTACTGCGAGCGTTTTAGATTCCCTTCTCAATTTTTGGGTACATTAAAATTGGACTAGAGATAATCTATGATCGGGTGGGGAGGGATAATTACAAAAAAGGTTTAATGCCAATTCAATCCTAAACTTTTTAATTTGATCGATATAATCATATACTTTTTGATGATTTTCCAATATAATCACTTCAGTTATTTTTGGCAGGGACTCGATGATGTGAATGTTGATTATCCTAAAGTGACATGACCAAGTGATGATGTGGATAATTTTTTGCAATTCTTAATTTTTTTTTTATGAATTTTTCTTTATATATTTTTCTTTATTTTTCCATTGAGGCTTTCAAGGGTCGCGAGGGCTCGTTGAAAGTTGGTGAGCTCTAGCGATCCTCCTCGACCATAATCAAAAAGAAAAGAAAAGAAAAAAAAAAAAAAAATGGAAAATATAGAAAAAAATTGCCACGTCAACACATGACTGACGTCTACATCAACGGTTTTCGACCAAAATTGATTGAAAGGACTACATTTACAAATTTTTAAAAGGTTTAGGACTTAGTTAAAAAAATCAATTTCTTCATTAAGGCGACCGTAGAAAGATACGGGTCCTAGACACAACCAAACACTGCCATACTAGGCGACCGTAGAAAGGTACAGGTCCTAGGAAAGCAGTTTCCTTACAAAATCTTGCTGCCATATTAGGCGACCGTAGAAAGGTACGGCTCCTAGGAAAGCAATCTCCTTATAAAGTTTTGTTACTATTTTAGGCGACCGTAAGATGGTACGGGTCCTGGACATGTAACACTAATTATCTTGAATCACTCTACCCTCTTTAAAGGTAAATTATTCCAGGTAGGTTCCTTTATCATTTGCATTTCCATGCATCATATAAATTGCATTTTAAAACGGAATTCATTTTCCGACAAAAAAATCATTCAATGCATGTATATGATTTAAATTTAGTTCTCAATTTGTCTTTGAAGGCAACCTCTATGAGCTCACCTTCAAAGCGGGGCAAGAAAATCCTCATCAAGTACTTGAAAGAAAATTCGAACTCTTGTCGACAAGATGATGATAAGATTGAGTGATATATTCCGCATCAATGGTCAAGACAAATAACCCCTCCTAAATAGGAGTGAGTGAAAAGCCTTTTCACACTAAAAGTGTCTCATTTAGCATGTTCAAGAGATTCACGCTATAACTGAAAATTGTCCTAGTGATAATTTTTTCAATAGAAGCTTGGTAAAGCCATCATGCATGGACCTTCATTGAATTTTTCCTCAAAGACCAAAAAGTTGTCTTTGAAACCCTGAGTTTGTTAAGTCATCTTGATGCTTGATGAGAATTCCAAGTACCCATTTATAAAATATTTTCAAATGTCTAGTATGAATTCTAGATATTTGAACCTTTAAACGCTTGATGTGATTTCCAAGTGTTTGTCTTTCCAAACATCTGATGTGATTTCCAGATGTTTAGTAAATGTTTTCAAATGTCTGACATAAGAATTAGATTTTTTGAAATTTCAAGTACTTAATGCAATTTCCAGGTGCTTAGAATCTGATGAGAATTCCAAATCCCTAAAGACTTTGAGCCTTTCAATTATCTGAAGGGAGTTCCAGATGATTGTCAGGTCTCATTGGAATCATTTCACACCTAAATCCCTAATCAGGTACGTGTTGTTCTTTGCATTTGCATATCATTGGTCATAGACACATAGAGATCTATGTTCCTAACCGAATCATCGCATTTTTTTATTCTTAAAAAAAAAAAAAAAGTCATTAACATTTGCATATTCATTTCACATTCATTTTTGCATGGTTTAAATTAAGGTGTCACATATCTTTGAAGGAAACCTCTACGAGCTTCCCTTCAAAGAGGGGCAGCTATTGACACCTAATTTAGGATCAAACTTTTTTTTTTTTAGAAAATAAAATAGAGGATAATAAATAAAATAAAAATTTGGGTTTGTGCGGGGAGATTTCAAAAATTTTGAATAATTAAGCATTTTTCTTGTTGAACACATATCTTTATTTCAAAATTAAAATTTTTTTTTTAAACAGTTGTGTGATTTTGGAGCCTTTTTATTGTTGGATGGTTGAGTGAATATTTGCAAATCTTCAACAACTTTGAGCTTTTCCACTATAAAATGCAAGGCTTCGTAATCGAGCAAAGGGGAGGCTTTTCACTCGGTTTCACAAAAGGAAATGAAGTTTTTGTGAAGGAAAAGTCAAAAAGTTGAAAAGGTTCCGCAGAAAGAAGAGCATAAGCTTTTTCCCTTCTGTTGACAGCAGAGAGAGAGAACTACCGGTGAGAGAGAAGATGTGAGGGGACAGGCCGGCTGGGAGAGAAAAATCAAAAAAAGAAAAAAAGTCTCAATTGTTCATCTTCTCCGGGCGTTCCTTCGCTGCGCGGCTGATCCCTGCACCGTCGATCCTCTGCACTGTCGGCCACCACCATTGCTGGTCTGCCGCTCCCTTCTGCCCGGAGACTGACGCCACCGTCTTTGCTCACCTGTCACCGATGCCACTGTTGCTAATCGCGCCCAACGACCGAGCGTTGGCGCCACTGTCTTCGTGTTCCATATTTTGCTGACGACCCACGAGCGTCGACGCTGTAGAGCCCCCGGGCCGCTGCGCACACTTTGCCCATTGTCGCACCGAAGCCTTGCTGCCATGCCTGCACCAGCATCCGAAGCCTGCTTCACTGTGATCAACCCTCTGCTCACGCATCCGCAACACCGCCGCCGCTACCACAGCTCGCTTCCCCGCCGTTGCCAAGTTCAGCCCGTCGCTCACCACTATGCTAGAGCCTCTTCCTCAGTTGAAGCCGCATCCGCACCTTTGCAGCAATCGACGCCGCCGCGCCTCTGCACTCGCGAGCTCGTCCTAACGCCGTTGCTCACCACCGCCGCAGAGACCCGCGACCCAGTTGCTGCTCGCCGGTCACCGAAGCCACTAGGGGTGTGCAACCGGACCGGGTCAACCCGGTTCCCGGATCGGCCCACCCGGAAAACAGGGTCGGGAACCGGTTCCGGTTGAAACCGGTCCGGAACCGGTTCCCAAAGTTCGAGACCTGTTTGAACCGGTCCGGGAACCGGTTCCGAGGGAATACCCACCCGGGAACCGGATCGACCGGACCGGTTCGGGAACCGGTTTGAGAACCGGTTTTTAAGGCAAAACCCTAATTCGTTTCTTTCTATCTTTACTCTCAACTTCTCAAGCTCTCACGGTCTCACCTCCGCCGATCCATCCATCCGAGCCGCGCCCACCATCGCCTTCCTCCCACAACACCGGCTTCGTCAACATCACCGACCTCCGGGCGGCAAGGTGGGCTTCGACGCCGTCCCCCGGTCCAAGCTTGACTCGTCGTACACCGGCTTCATCTCCGTCCTCCGATCGGTCTTGCCGGCCTGCAATTTCCTTGCGAGTTTCGGGTTTTCAAACGAGGAGTGCTTGGCGTTGGCGTGGCTTAAGCGCGTCTCTTTCCTCCTCCTTCCGTCCAACACTTCGCATTTTCCCTTCATCGACGGCCCGAAGTCTCCTTCCCTTCCCTTCTTCTTGACTCGTACTTCTCTCTCTCGTGTTTGGACTCTTGTAGATTCTTGGGATTGTCTCGGGTGGCTTTGTTCGAGTTCTTGATTCCATCTTGCAAAAGCATCTCCAGGTACTTGGTCGATAGGCCAATTGGTTTTTGAGTCGTACCCGCTTTTTTTGTTGGGCGTTGTGTGCTGCCGCTTCCGAATTCAAGATCTTCTAGTGTTTTAATCTGACGAGCGAAGAAGTCTTCGTGCTGATTTTCTGTAATTCAAGATATTGCTGAATCCTTGTTTGTGAATCCTGCCTCCAACCCAATTCTTGGCAAATGCGTCGTTTCGATTTGCATTTGTACCCGTTTTCTTTTCTGGTCCCGCCATCCTCGCGGCCCCGCACCGGCGACAAAGCCTACTGTACGAAGTCGAGCCCCTCTTTAGGCCGTTGGTATCTCTGTTCCCGCCTAACGGGACGGCGATTCATGCCGCGGGCTTCTTACTTAGTGAATTTTCGGCATTCTCGTGGGTTGACTGGTTTTTTTTTGGATGTAGAATGATAAATCTGGATTGGGAGATGGTGAAAATAGGGATTATATGGTTCTAAAAGTGAATCGTTGATTCATATTCTTGTATAAACTCCTTGATGGAAATGCATATCACGTGTTTGATGAAATGCTGGAACTAGATCCGGATGTGTTTCTAGTAGATCATTGAGCCGAAAGTCGTAATGCATCAACTCAACTCATTCTTGACTTATGAAATCTCACTGTGGCCGGTTGAGTTGGAATACGATGCTCATTTGTTATTGAATTGGCGTTATGATTCTCATGTTGGAAATTGCGTCTTGATTTCTCTGGTTTGAGTTGAGTCTTCTATACGAACGGAGTTCAGTGTTGGAATCGTTGCTTGTATGCTCGATTTCTCTATTATATCTCATTTTCCCCGTCCGTATCACTCGATGTGTCATTGCTGTGTATGAGGTGTGGCCGGTGATCGAGTGAGAGCTTGCCTCTCGAAATAGAAGCTCACCGACAGTGGTTGACAAGGCCACAATCATTAACTATGGACTTTCGCATTTAGTTGTTTTCATTATTTGTGTTTCTTCTTTCTCGTCCGCCATTCACATCTTTGTTATTGAGTCTGTTTCAAGGTCCCGTGAGAATGGTGAAAACAGAAAAATTTGCAAAACAGTTCCAATATAAACGGGGTTAACCCTGTTCCCGGACCGAAAAAACACGGGGTGGGTCGGGAAGAGGGTCCAATGCAAAAGGGTAGGGAACAGGTCCAAAAAAAGAGAACCGGTTATAACGGGGGTCGGGAACAGGGTCCAGGTCTAGACCCTACCCACCCTGGACCCGATCACCCCTAGAAGCCACGCTTCCCTGCTCTGCTGCCACCCAGCCCTCACCGAAGCTTCGACACCGGCTGTCTCCCTCACCCGATGTTGCTGCTCCTCTGCTCGCTGCTGCACGCCCGAATAGAGCCACCGCCGCCTCCCCGTTTTTGCTGCAGTCCGGTTACTACCGAGGCTCGTCGGAGTTCCGACGAACAGCCCCCTGTTCCAAACGGCGACCCACCATCGAACCACCATCATAGCTCGGTCACCACTGTTTTTTTCGCCATTCCTCAAGTCAACCGTGAGTTAGACTAGGTAAATTCTTAGATATTCGGTTCCATAGTTTTTTTTATTCTAACTTGATTTGTTTTGATTTATTTTTATCATTATCCTATTAGGAAATTTGTCATATTAAGTCACAATAATAAAAAATATTGAGCCGCGAGACATCGGTTTAGATTTTTGATTATTTAGACCTTTCATGGTAAATTCTTGAATTGCTTTGCATTATTGATGCCCATTAAAATAATATGTCGTTGGTTTAGATTTTTTAAGTGAATCACCTAAAACTAAGTTAATGGATTACTAAGTCCGAAGACTTGGCACGGACTCTCCCAAGTCCTACCAATCGCGATGAAGAAATTAACCCATTTAACATGCAATTATACTCAAGTTGGAGCCGCCACTAACCAATTAGGGTTGATTAGAAACCCAAATAAAGTATGAGAGAATACTTTATTTTTGCGAACCAGAGATTCAAAGTCCGGGGACATGATTATGCTAGATTAGTCTAACGCCCTTTCTATACCTTTTATTTCAAAAATATTTTTGCAGGCAGTGTTGATAAATTTTAACCTAAGTTACTAACATGCAAATGGTGGTCATGCGGGTGCACAATCAATGAAATAACATTCAATAAACCGAAATGCTAGATTCATAAGAAATTATAAACTATAACTTTATTAAGGTTCAATCTCTAAAAGAAACATTTACAAAAACTATTAATAAAAAGCATGCCCTAAACATGATTTTCTAAATGACATGATATCTAATTAAATGCATGATATCTAATTAGATGCAATCTTAATTTATTTTTGATATGCATGACTTTTACTTTAATGATATGTGAGATGCAATTTATATGGAATAACTTAAACTATCACTATATGTATGCAATCTAATTTATATAATTCTAAATGTGCATATACTACATGACATGGGATGCATGACATAACAATTCTATATGCATGTTCTTTTTGTGATTTTTTTTAATGATTCTTTTTTAATGTATGCAACCTACACTAAACAATGATGATATGAAATGGGATTAATTATGAACTAACCTATTAATTAACCAAGTAAATGACTTTTGTGTTTTCTCTTTTTATTTTTTATTTTTTTAAATGACCGAATAATTTTTATTAAAAAAAATAACGTAATGATGCAATGCTAACTTTTTTTGTTTTCTGTTATCTTTTATTTTATATTTAAAAAGACTACATGATTGGAATACTAAAAAAAAACATTAAACTATGACCCACTAATTAAAATGCAACATATAATGTGTACATTATGAAATCTATATAACCTAAATAACATTTTTTATTCTTTTTATTCTTTTTTTAGTTTATTAGAGGAAAATTAACCTAATCCTATATGAATCTAAAAAAAAAACTAAAATGAGTTGCTTAAAAATGAGATGCGTATGGACCTAAGTACCTAATATAATGCATGATATGTAATGAGCAAATAACAATAACACGCTAAAATAAAAAAATCATCAATGTAAGTCAATGGCATATTATTTTAATATGAATTAATGATGCAAAGCAATTCATGAATTTTGCCATAAAAGGTCAAAATAATCAAAAATCTAACCTGACGTCTCGCGGGTCAATATTTTTGATTATCATCACTTAATATGACAAATTTTCTAAATGGATAATAAAAAAAAAAAAAAATCAAGTTAGAATAATAAATAAATAAATAAACTATGAAACCAAATATCCAAAAATTTACCTAGACTAACTCACGGTGGACTTGAAGAAATGGCGAGGGAGCAGTAATGGCTGAGTTGCGATGGTGGTTCGCCAAGGGTGATGGGTCCTGGTGGCCGGAGCTGGGGCGGCGTGGACCGGCGAGGTTGACCTGCAACAAAATAGGGGAGGACCTCGGGCAGAATGAAGGCACAGCGAGGGCAGCAGCAGGTCGTCGGTCGCAGCAGCAAAGGTGCTCGGGTTCAGGCGCGAGTGAGCAGGCGGAGGCGGCGTCGGGGTCGCGTTGCAAAGGAGCGGTGGCTAAACGACAATAGCAGCGCGGCGATCAGTGGGGTTCAAGGACCGGCGATGCAGGCCACAGTGGGCTTCGGCTTCAGGCGGCGCCGGGCTCGTGGTGCGGGCTTCTGTGGGTCGATCGGAGACGCGCCGAGAGGACTTCGGCGGCTGGGTCTAGGTGCGGGCGTGGGCGTCGGCAGCAACTGGGACCGGCTTGGGCTACTGCGGAGGGAGCGGCACTTGGAGCTTGGCGTCGGAGATGGCGGGCGTCGGTCTGCTTCGTGCCAGAGCAGAAGCAGTGGCTGCGGGCACTGGATGTGGGCAGCAACCGAGATTGGTTCGGGCTGCTGCGGAGTGGCGTCTCTTGGGCAGGGGACGCGGTGGCAGAGCTCAAGTTGGAGGTGGCGGCTTCGTGGCTGAGGCGGAGTGGCGGTGTGAGTTCGCTGACTGTAGGGGAGGCGAGACCAGCAGAGGTGAGCGGCGCTCGGTGATGGGCAGCAGGCTCGGTGGTGCGGCGAGATGGCGGCGTCCGGCGGCGAAGGGCGAAATGCAGGTGGAAGGCAGCAAGCAACACCGGAGAAGAAGTTTTTCTTCTGCTTTAATTTCTTCTCTCTCCTCCTGTCTCCCTCTCTCACGTCTCTTTCCTTCTCTGCCACTGTACTTTTCCCCTTTTCCTGCAGTGTTTTTTTTCTTTTCCTTCTGCTGTTGGTCAGAAGAAATGAAAGGAAAAAACATTGATTTGGCTTTTCTCCTTCAAAGCATGTTGCTCTCCTCTTTCTCACGTACCATCTCTCACTTTGCTTTTTGATTTTTCCGAACGAAGAGAGACCCCCGTAAACCAAAGCTTTGCATTCTTTATTTATAGAGGAAAGACTCGAGTTTGTTTTGCAGGTGAAGATTTTCCGATATAATTGCACATATTCGCTCAACTTCTCAACAAACAAATGGCTCCAAAATCACACGGCTATTGCATTTGTTTTTGAATTCAAAGTTTTTTCAAAATTTCCCTCTATAATCAAAGATTATCTTTTATTTCTAAAAATGAGTTTAAATTAGGTGTCAACCGCCCTACCCTTTGAAGGGAATCTCGTAGGGTTTCATTCAAAGATAAATGACACCTAAATTTAAAACCATGCAAAATGAACTATGAAATGCATATGCAAATGTTAATGACTTGACTTTTTTTTTTTTTTTTTAAGAATAAAGGATGCAATGTAAATGCAATGATTCGGTCAGGAACATAGATCTCTATATGTCTATGACCAATGAAATGCAAATGCAAATGCAAAGAAGAGCACGTACCTGTCATACCTGTTTTGGGGATTTAGGTGTGAAATGATTCCAATGAGACCGACAATCATCCGGAACTTCCTTCGATAATTGAAAAGTTCAGAGTCTTTAGGGTTCGGAATTCTCATCGATTCTAAACACCTGGAAATTGCATCAAGTACTTGAAATTTCAAAATCTGATTCTTAAGTCGACATTTGAAAACATTTACTAAACATCGGAAATCACATCGATGTTTGGAAAGACAAACGCTTGGAATTCACATCAAGCGTTTAAAGGTTCAAATATCTGGAATTCATACTAGACATTTGAAAACATTTTATAAATAGGTACTTAGAATTCTCATCAAGTACAAAGATGACTGAACAAACTTAGGGTTTCAAAGACAATTCTTTTTGGTCTTTGAGGAAAAATTCAAAGAAGGCTCATGCGTGATGGCTTTATCAAGCTTTCATTAGAAAAATTATCACTAGGACAATTTTCAGGTATAACGTGAGTCTCTTGGACATGCTAAATGAGACACTTTTGGTGTGAAAAGGCTTTTTCACTCGCTCTCATTTAAGAAAGGTTATTTGTCCCGACCATTGATGCGGGAATATATCACTCGATCTTATCATCATCTTGTCGACAAGAGTTCGAATTTTCTTGCAAGAAGTATGACCTTACTAATCTGAGAGGTCTTTGACAAGGACTGTAATGCATGCTTGGTCAATGGCTTAACAAGGGGACTCTTCGAGTCAAAGCAATTGAAAGAACAATTCTGTAATCATCTCCGGGTTTACAAGTCAATAACCCTACAAAATGAGAAAGAAATAATATTGCTCGCACTTCTTCGAGCAATGCTTAAAACATGTGAATTCCTATGTTAATTCAAGTGCCCTAATGAAGAGACTTTGTAAGGGACGTAACATAAGCTGGGTTTATGGGTTGAGAAACGAAAGGATCGTTAGGCTCAAAGATGTGTATAGGGGTCAAAGTTGGTGATCATCTTGACATTGCCACCAGTTTTCTTCGCCACGGATTGTCTTCTTGACAAATTTCTTTATTGGTTTAAGAGTTTATCACCCGATGCCAATGATCATTCAACTGGAGATCTTTTCTCATCATTTTTTTTTTTTGAAAGTCATTTTCTTTGATGATGGGCATCGATGAACCCTAATTGGTTAGTGGCGGCTCCGAATTGAAATATAATTGTATGTTTAAATGGGTTAATTCATTAGTATCAAATCGCGATTGGTAAGACTTGGGAGGGTCCGTGCCAAGTCTTCGGACTTAGTAATCCATTAGCCTTCTTTAGGTAATTCACCCTCGGGAAGGTCGTGGCACTTACTCTTTTTGTAAATTTTTTGTAAGAAAGTTGTCAATTGTTCTAAAAATTTAAACCAGTTGATGGAAGCATGGTTTCATATTTAGATATGTTAATCTTGCCTCTCACATGTAGTTTGAAGTTTGGTTGAGATTGAATCATGGAAATACGTAAGAGGGGTTTGGAAATATTTGAACTTAAGACCTGGTATAATATCATGATGATTTGATGGGGCCACCACTAATTTTCCTAAAAATTTAAGCAGTTAAATATAATGTGTGATTTTAATATGTAAATATTCTAACATTTTTTCCCACATATATTATCTTGAAAGTTTGAAAGCAAAATTAAATTTGGCCACTTCATGAATATAGAAAGATCACCATATTGTCATAACTATCTTTCTCTATTAATATAAAATATTTGAGTCGGAACACATCAATTTAGAATAAATCAACGAAGTTTAAAAGTTTTCTACAACTGATTTGTCATCACAATGAAAGTTGTTTATTCGATTGAAAGTAAGATACATATAAGAGTGAAAAGAAAGTTGAAATAACATAAAGTGACGCGATATTAGTTCTCCCATTCTTTCACCATGTTTCTCAAATTACTCCTTTTCAACTTCATTTTTCAATTGGAGGAAAATTGTTTAAAAAGTTCTAAACTTATTATACTTTTACCAATTCAGTCATAGATTTTTCAATTATATCAATTTAGAATTATTAAAAAATTGCAAAAATGATCTAAATTTGCCAAAGCTTTCAATTCTGCAATTTATAATAAAAATTACAAAAATTATTCTTGTTAGTGCTGATCGAATTATGTAAGATGGTCGACGTCCATATCCATGTCAATGAATTTCGGCCAAAATTTGCTGGAATGATTATATTAGCAAATCGTTAAATAACTTAAACTAAATTGGTACAATGGAAAATTTGTAACTGAATTGGCAGTCATATACTAAGAAGTACCAACACTCTCCGGCAGCCTTCGTGTCGTGTCCAATACTCCGACATGTGTTTGACACGTTTCGACGCGTGGTCAATGAGTGTCGAGAAATTCGACACATGGTCAACTCTTCCTAACACGCTTCGACACGCGAGTCTGAAATTCCGACGCATGACTCTGACATGCACGGGGTCAATTTTAAAAATTTTCAATACTTGAGGGATCAAAATATAAATATATGAAAAATAATGAAAATAACAAAAATAAAGGGGAAAGAAGAAAATTTTCACTCTCAAGTTTCTCACTTATAAGTTTTGACATTCCTGTGAGTGATGATGGAACGCCCCTCTTCTCGCGGGCGTTGTTTCGCTGCCCCCGCAAACTTAAAGTTGTGATTTTTTTTTTTTTGGCTTCTTTCCGCCTCTCACGGGCGTCGCATGCGAGTTATCTCTTTTGGTCACATTTTCCATGGCAAATTTAGTTATTTCATTTTCTTTTGGTCGTACTCTGAGAGTTCTTGTCCTGGATTTTCATTTTTCTCAAACCTTGCTTTGCAGAGGAGTTCCAAGCCAATCTATATCATGAACTCCGAACTCGGTATGGAACTATAAGAAATCTCATTAATTTCCAACAAGTGTAAAAAAGGATAGGTTCTTTCAAATTTATTCTTTTGTGTTTGCAATTTTTGAATTTCTCATTCAATTTCTGTCAAATTAAAACAATAAATGATATTAATAAATGTTGGATTAATATCTTTAGTATAAATTAATTCTATGCTCTTTTTATTATTATTTATTTATTTTTCATTTATATATATTTATAACGTGTCGGAACATGTCAGAATTCTCTATTTTTTGAGAAATAACGTGTCAGCGTGTCATGTTGTGTGTCGCGTGTCCGTGTTGATGCTACATAGGTCATATAGTAGTTTAAAGAAATTTTGGATGATTATCCGAAAAAAACAGCCATGGAGGTAATTGAAAATTGATGGTGATAGGAGTTCATTAAACCCTTTTATTCAGTCAAGGGGACCCTTATCAAACCTTAATTTGTCTTCTTCCGATGCTCTCACTAGGAAACACTCGCCAGTCCGTTTTTTGTTTGATTTCTTCCTTTTCTCTCCCTCCTGTTCCCGCATTCTTCTCTTTGTTCTCTCTCCTTTCAGCTTAAGGTGATGCCAATGTAAAGGAACCCGTGCCCGATGGAAGCTGCATATGCCAGCTTCACAACATTACGTTTTCAAAAGGATGCAATTTTCTCACTGAAGAAACTAGTGCGCATCCCACAACCGGCTGGGCATCGCCAGGAGGATTCGAGGCAACACCCGCAAGATTCACTTGTCATTTAAAATCAATCCTAAAAAAATGTGACTCCCTAGATAAGGTGCAACATGCAACATGAATATTACAGAGCTAGTGAATTGTTAATGTGATTTTTATGAGATATGAATGGAATATTTTTTGAGATTTACTTTGTGAATTGGAATAGGAAAGTAACTAGTCTGGCTTACCTAAACATGTAAGGGATTTATGCAATGATATCTGATAAAATAGTACTAGTTCTGGATTAGGAAAGTAACCAATTTGGATATTGTCTGCAACAAGATCCGGCAGCAGTGTTCTTGACAGGCACGGCATGGAACTTGATAGGAGTGGCAAGGCTCTGCTAGAATTCAAGTCTCTGCTCATTTTGGGCTCATGAGAAGGTGTGGATCCCCTGGAAATAATAGCAGCTACTGCTGTTGCTTCACTGGCTCATCAACATTGCAGAATGCCTACTCAAGATCTTTGAGGCCATTGACAAACTTGCCTCCCTGGCACGTTCTAAGTCTACGGAGCCCTGACCTGGGGCATCAACATTTACTTCACCAAGGAACCATCTCGCCACTTTCTCACAACAAGGATGAAACTCCTCAAGCCACTTCTTGATGAGGATATAACTCGCCATACAATCACCATTAAAGGGCCGTCTCGGAGTTCAAGTAGAAATGAGAATGTATCACCACAACCCGCTGAAGATGGATGATGATAGTCACCTTTACGTTGCTAAACACATACCATAGCACAGTTCTGTGTTGAAAATTGGAATAAAAACTACTGCTCAACCATCACATGCTGAGTATATTAACTATCCTTTCCTTCAAATTTCTTGCCTCAGAGATCTATCAATATCACCACAATCTCATTCTCCTCTACTTAGGTTTGATTCTTGGAAATCAAAAGCATCCACTCGTTTGGTTTCACAAGATTTTTAGATGCTGTGACAATCAGATGTGTGTTAGGCTGCTGCCAATACAAGTGCGTCATAAATGTTGGATTCAAGATGGTCCTAAGGTTAGAGAGACAATATCATTCAGCTCACCTGTCATAGACGGGTTGTGGAACAGGACGAGGTCTAGAGTTCAAACCCCTAAAACGTTAAAACCTAACTAAGCAAACAAAAAATACCTTCTTCAACTTAAAAAACAACGCATACAGTCGATAAGGCCGAATACATTAACTCATTTTCTTAAATTTTTAACTTTTGTCGATGATGGCGAGGATTATTGGTGCATACTCAATTGACCGTACACAAATCACAATTAACAAAATATGCATCAACTTAAAGAAACATGCATATGGTCGAAAAGGTTTATTCACAAATTAGTAATGGCATATTGAAAGAGATGACAAAGTACGCATAAAAATAGAACAATCATAAAAACTAGAAAGATTATAAGTTGCAGGCAGAAAGCATAAATAGACAAACACATCTTACTACCAAGTAGTGCCATACTTCAAGCACTTGCTGAATGACTTGATCTGCTTGACAATTTTGTGTGATTTTCTATGACTCAAATTAGGCCTGACTGTCTTCACATGACTTAACCCTCACATGCGATTCTGTCAAATTATGCTTTGTTTTTGTGCTGATTAGACCTTTAGATGATTGTCTTCGTATGAGCTTGTTAATGTGTTCAATTGCTGCTTATGCCTCCTGGACATTTGAAAAAGACATCTAGAGCTTTAAAATGACATATCGCATGCACAATTTGACTATCGTTTGCTATGAAAAAGGGAGATCACCTTTCTCTTTTTTACATGCAAGTTTGTGTTCATCCATTGAGCCATGGAGTGCTTGGAAATGGGTGTCGCCCCAAGCCAGGAGAGAGCCGGAGTCCCCGCTCACGCATGGAGGTGGGTGATGGGCTTGCCCAGAAGCTTGATGGCGAAAGCGGCGGAGCTGGCCAAGAAGGCGATAAAACTCTGGCAAGATGACCCGAGACGAATCACTCATTCAGTCAAAGTAGGGTTTGCGCTTTCCTTAGTGTCGTTGACCTATTACTGCCAGCCGCTCTACAACAGCTTCGGCGTCTCCACAATGTGGGCCGTCATAACTGTGGTGGTTGTCTTCGAATTCTACGTCGGTAAATTTATAGTAAACCCGCCGTCGGTGCTCAGTCGGTCTCTCTGTTTCTTGAGCCACGATCGGCTGTATTCGGTGTAAATTCTACCATATATATATTTTGCTTTTATTTACAGAGAGAACATTTTCAGGGGCCACTCTAAGTAAAGGGTTGAATAGAGGACTTGCTACATTGTTTGCCGGTGCACTTGGTGTTGGCGCTCATCACTTGGCAAGTCTCTCAGGAAAAACCGGCGAGCCCATAATTCTTGGTTTCTTCGTCTTTCTTCAAGGTAAAAATTTAGTAAAATGTTAAAAAGAGAATTAGAAAAGCACTCAAGAAATGAGGAATAACGGGGGTTGATCCGATTGAGCGGAAGCAGTGATTACTATATTGTTCCAAAATGCAGCCACCGGTTCGACGTTCATGAGGTTCTTCCCGCGAATCAAGGCGAAGTACGACTACGGGATGCTGATATTCATACTGACCTTCGCGCTGGTGTCGGTGTCGGGCTTCCGGGAGGACGAGATACTGGAGTTTGCGCACAAGCGGCTCTCCACTGTCGTCATCGGTGGCTCCGCCTGCCTGATCATCTCCGTCATCGTGTGTCCCGTCTGGACCGGCGAAGACCTCCACTGCCTCATTGCTCTCAACATGGAAAAGCTTACCAACTTCTTGGAAGGTACACACAAATCATTCTACAAAAGAAAAATATATATATAAAAAAATTCATAGGAAGGAGAATGCCAAAGAAAATCCACCAAACCCTAAAAAATAATGTTAGAAAAGATACGATGCAATATATGTTTTTGTATTTAGGATTTGGGAATGAATACTGGAGAGAATCAGAAGACAGTGACTCAAATCAGAACAAATCACTTTTGCGAGAATACAAAAGTGTTCTCAGAACGAAGAGCAATGGAGAGTCTTTGGTGGGTATAAGTTATCCTGTTCTTTTCTCTAATTTCAAGTCGACACTCACGCATGTGAAGTGTCACTTAACTATGTTCACATGATAATGACACATGATTTGTGATGATCACATCAGGCAAATTTTGCAAGTTGGGAACCACGTCACGGCTAGTTTAGCTTTCGTCATCCGTGGAAGCAATACCTAAAGCTTGGAGCTTCGATTCGTCAATGTGCCTATAGAATTGAAGCCCTTGATAGCTACCTCACCACTAAATTCCATGTAAGTTGATGTCTAATTGCATTAATTAGGAATTAGTAGTTGGGCACACCAGACCACTTAGTTTATATATATTAGTAGATCATGTGGGTCTCACATGAATCTCATCTCACTTAATAATACATGAGAGTTAAGCTCACATGTAACGGGCGCGGCGAGTGGGAATTTTTCATTAACTAGAGAATGTTTGCCATGACATATTTATTCGGACATAGTTATAACATGTGCTTTGGTCCCTATGTTGCTAAAAAAAATTATTTAACTCTCAAAATAACGTAGCCACTCACTCTCGTCATTTTCAGGCCCCACCACAAGTTCAAACCAGACTGGAGGAGCTCTGCATAGAGATGACCATGGAAGCCGCAAGAGCTCTGAAGCAACTCGGATCTTCCCAATAGACGATGACCGTGCCGTCCTCCGCGACTCCCCACCTTGAGAAGTCCCGAACCGCCGCAAAAGCCCTCAAGTCGCTGCTCAAGACGACCTCCTGGAAGGATGTGACCGACCTCCTTGCCGTCATCCATGGAGCCACCGTCACCTCGCTCCTCCTCGATGTCATCGACTGCACAGACAAGATTGCTGAGTCCGTCAATAAGCTCGCCTCCTCGCCCGCTTCAAGACTGCGGAGAAGGCGAAAAAGCATGTCAAGTGTGATGAGGTTGTGCTGACTGAGAGTGTGCTCGAGGCAACCGTCTCGCCAGAAAATGGGACTCCTCCGGTGAGACCGGATCCAGCGCTGGTGATGTAGATAAGCAGGCGTTGTACGTATGAAAGATAACGTACCTAATAATTATCATTATTTGATATTTAAGAAAGTTTGTATATGAGGGAGTTAGTTAATTCCTATATAGCGATACTTTATTCATATAATTAAGATAAATGAGGAGCTTGACGAGGATGCTTCTAAAGTTCTCAAATTAGCTACATGCTAAGCTAAATAAATCTGTCTATCCAATTACTTTGATAAAAAAAATTTTGTCGGTCACATTGTCTGGTTTTCTTTCTTTCGTTTGATTGCTTTTTTAATAATGGGTACAGAACAACATAAATTATACTTATGGAGTGGCAATGAATATTCCAATCGAAACATTATGTTAATTTGTTTCACTGACTAAACAAATTGTTGGGTTGCTTAAGCTAGTATCATCTTCTAACTCGTGCATCCACCGATCACGTTAGGAAAAAGAGAACATATTCCGCGGAGATTTTTTTATTTATCAAAATCTCAAGGATAGTCTGAATCAATATAACCAACCAAATTGCAACTTTCATCAAGGTATCACGGCATCTCCGAATTCGCTTGAGTAATGTTTTCCGACTTTTAACCATGATTAGCCATGCATGTGTTGAGAGCAAGGTGACGGACATCAGCTGAATATCCTTTATCAAGCAGGGTGCTCTTGTTGGTGTGTATCATACAATCTCGACTGTCGATGCATGTAATTAAGTTATACCTTAGCGACTGAGATTGATCGTGACACGAAGGAGAGTACGATACGTGCAGGACAGAGGAACGATCCACGGCACCCCGCTCGAGCATAGGACGATTTGTGCAGGCAGCAGGTCGTCCTCCGAACGCCTCGTGTTCTGGAAACAAGTTTCATCCCCATGCCCGACAAATTTCGCGGCCCGATTTTAATCCCGTTCAAGATCAATATTAACAGGTTCAAATCGCAAGTTAGCAAAACTTGACGGACTGTGATCTGAACTGTATGCGGATGATGATGAAGAAGCTCGGAAACCCTATGAACCTTGACCATATTGGCATGCTTAGAGAATTCAAGTCAGGCAAATTTATCATTGATTAGACAAGAAACACTTTCAACAGTACAAGCAAAGCCGCCTTCACCACTATAAGAGAGATTCGAACGAAGCCTTCTTAGGTACGGACCAAATGTCTAGATAATAATCGGCATGACTCTGATCACTTTTTTCTTGAAAACCCCCGGGAACATTGTGTCAGCATGATCATAGTTATAATACTTATTTGTCCTAGATTGATTAATTCGTGCCTCAGGCAGTAGTCAAGAATGTAGATCTACAGTGTCCTAGTCTTAAAGTTCCATGGTGTCTCTCTTTTATGAAGAGAGAAATAGCTCGTTAACTCAACCATCGACGTAGATTTAGTGAAAGTACAACATTAATCAACCCCCACATGCATCAATTTGGATAACCGTATAAGTTTATAGTAAGTTCATTCTCTTAAACGTTCATTAGGTTGGAGAAGCAGCATGATGACTTGCAGCTGTTACCCGAATTCGCGCAAGTGTGTCCACACCCACCTGATGAACTACAGAGAATTTCTTCTGTCACGACCACTTCAGCCACGTGCTTCGAATACAGCCGATTAACATTGAGACAATCTTTCGACCAAAAAAAAAACATTGACGTTAAAATAAGTTCACTAACGGAACGTGCGCGAAGAATTCTTCATTTTTCTGCAACAAGTCCACTAACATCACACAAAATGAAGCATTGAGCCAGTGGCGAGCACAGAAAGCCACTCGATAAAAAGGCAAATGGGTGGGCGCTGAGTTGTTTCCCACTAGACATCCTCCTCGCGATGCCTACGATGATGATAATAACCTTTCGATCTGTCCGGTGCTCCCTAGATAGATTGGCCGAAACATATATAACTTTTTATAAATTACCCCACTTATCAAGAGCAGCTGCAGTGTCCTACCTAATTCATTAACAAATCCAAAGCTTTTCTAGGTTTTGACCTCCTATGCGCTTATCAAGAATTTGGTCCTTTGTTTCTTTTGGCTGCCGACGGACAGCATTACATGACAACTTTGTATTGTCTCTCTCTTTTTAACGTACCCATGTTAAAGTCCCTAGCGTTTCTAAAAAACATTAGGCTATGTCATTGACATCTAAATTTCTTTTCTTTTTTACCTGGTGTAGCCTCATATTTTAGTCAAGAATTAGATGGCGCACTTAAACTCTGCATTTATTTTACCCCACCTCTCTTTCTTTTGAGTAAAAATCAAAAGAAAACTAGAAAGAATGAATGAATATAGACGCTATATCAACGAAAAGCATCTTGATTCTTAACTACTACCACATAGGCCACCTGCTTTATTGCTTCTCAAGGCCTTCTTTGTAGAACACAATGGAGAAAATGCAAATAGATATATAAATAACAAAATGAAAGCACAAGGAAGATGCATGGCGGCTCGCTTTATGTTATCATTCTTATTCAAAGGAAGAATAACTAAAAAAAGTCCTAAATCTATTGTAATTTTTCCAATTCAATCTTAAATCTTTTTTTTTTCTTTTTGCCAATTCAATCCTAAATCTTTTGCAATTATATCAATTTAGTCCATTTGGCCAATTTTGATCAGCCGGCATTGACGTGGATTATTTTTTTAATAATATTTTATTTTATTTGATTTTTTTTTCCTTTTTCCTTTTCTCTTTCTCTTTCTCTTTCTCTTCTTCCTTCTTTTTCCTTTTTTCCTCATACTTGCTGACAAGGCTCACCAGTCCTAGATGAGGCTTGGGGGCTGTAGGGCCGCAAGCAAGGAGGCTTCTCCTAGATCTGGGCGAGGCTAACTTGGCTAAGGCTTCATCACGAGTGAGGCCCACTATGCTTGCAGCGAGGCTGGTCTTACCTATATCTAGGCGAAGCCGCCTTGCCTATGGTCCCCAAACCTTGCCCAGACCTGAGCAAAGCTAGGCAAGGGCTATGACCCTCGTCGGTAGCCAGCGAGGGATTTGCGGCCCTTGTCGGCCATTGTGGGGACAAAATGAAAAAGAAGGAAGAAGAGAAAGAGAAAATAAAATAAAAATTTTTAAAAAATATTATTAAAAATTGTTCACGTTAGTGCCAACCTGGATGGATTAAATTGACAAAATTGACAAAATTGCAATAGGTTTAGGATTTTTTAAATAATTTCCCCCTTAGTCGGACCACTTTATCACAAATTGTTTTTTGCGGCAACATACGTAAGTACAAACACATAAAAGAAAAGTTGGGAGATTAGGTCTCTTCGTTTGAGAAATTATCCTATATTTAGATCTTGACGTACTAGACATAGCCATCATTGGAATTAGAACATGCAACAAAAACGCTGAATTTTAAAATATAAATTCAAATCAAAGTTCTACTTTAATATCATAGTTTTGTTAGTGGGGCGCTCGTGTGTTGGCATGATAGAGAAGATAATATTCTCGGATCAAGCAAACAAGAGTTAGTCAAAAAATAGAAACAAAGGAGAGTATAAGTACGATACTACCATTGACATTATTAAATGTTGGTAGTGCCCAATTGGAATAAAAATGAATAGATTTATAAAACATAAACAGAAGATTAACAAGACATGACGAAGTGCTGATGTCGACAAAATTTAAAGAAACCATTATCTCTTACATGCCAATTGCAATAAAAATTTTCCAGATTATTCGGAAAATTATACGAAACAATTTTTATCATTGAAAATAAAATGATAGTCAATCGAAGTTCCTCGAAAGGACTTGATTGACCACCCCTCGACTTTGGGTTCCTAAATTCGATATTGCCAGCATACACATTATTTTGATGTTTATTGTTCGACCTATATTAAACCAATTGAATTTATCCGAAGCTTAATGAGTTAGTCGGATATATAACTATGTAGTCATTATTTTATGCCTACACATGCACAAAATTATGAATTAGTCTAGGAGAATTGCATTTGTGAATTTGTGATCTGACACCTAAGAATGGCAATACATTTGATTAAGTTACTCATGCACAAAAGAATATTCAGCAATGATACGTAGAATAAGAATATTCAGCAATGCACAAAACTATTACCGCCAATTGAATCATAAACCTTTTGATGATTTACTAATGTAGTTCTTCTTACCGATTTTGGTTGGAAATTAATGATGTGAACTCTAGCTATCCTACATGGCAAGGACGTGGGACGACCGGTATTGAAGTGACTAATTTTCGTAACGTTTTTGTGAATTTATTTTCCTTTTGTTTTTCCTTTCCAACTCTGGGCTGTCAACCCTTACCAGCCCAAGTTGGAAAAGGTAAAAGAAAAGAAAATAAAAAAGTATTAAAAAATTAGGAAAATTTAAAAATATTATAAAAATTATCCACGTTGATATCGGTGTCCTTATACCACATAGGACAGCTGGCATCCATGTCATTGAACTCCTACCAAAATTGATCACAAAGATTTCATTACCAAATCGTCAAAAAATTTAGGATTAAATAGGTCAAATTGAAGAGTTTATTCCTGAGAAAGCTCAGGCAGTCAAAATCCGCACTCGTTGCAAGAATTCGTACATTTTCATCAATCATACTCGAGAAATTGTATATACACACACTGATAAGAATGCTGATCATAATTCATGAACATGGCCTTCAGCTTAATGCATATACCGACGTCCGTTACTTTGCAAATTGCAAGTAACAATAAGCGTAGACTGGTACTTCCCAAAGAATGGCTCGTTGATTCTAATCTCGTTGCTCTATTCTCTCGGATCGAACGAGGCTCGAATGGGGTGCATTCATTGTCGTAGCTCATTGGACCGCATGGGCGATCCAAGCTCGATGGACCTAACGGTTGATTGATAAGAGCCCTGTGAATAGGATCTGTCGATAGTGATGTTTCAATTGGACATTGGCCGATAACTTTCATGGAAAATCATTCAAAGTAAAACATATGGATAAAGATAATGTCAATATGTCCATGCATGGAATAGATGTTTGCTCTAAGAGCATGTTTTCAAGACGTAACACCTCATTCAAGGGGGATGTTGATGTATATGAACTTCGAGTTGATATGGCATCCATGTCATTGAACTCCTACCAAAATTGATCACAAAGATTTCATTACCAAATCGTCAAAAAATTTAGGATTAAATAGGTCAAATTGAAGAGTTTATTCTTGAGAAAGCTCAGGCAGTCAAAATCCGCACGCGTTGCAAGAATTCGTACATTTTCATCAATCATACTCGAGAAATTGTATATACACACACTGATAAGAATGCTGATCATAATTCATGAACATGGCCTTCAGCTTAATGCATATACCGACGTCCGTTACTTTGCAAATTGCAAGTAACAATAAGCGTAGGCTGGTACTTCCCAAAGAATGGCTCGTTGATTCTAATCTCGTTGCTCTATTCTCTCGGATCGAACGAGGCTCGAATGGGGTGCATTCATTGTCATAGCTCATTGGACCGCATGGGCGATCCAAGCCCGATGGACCTAACGGTTGATTGATAAGAGCCCTGTGAATAGGATCTGTCGATAGTGATGTTTCAATTGGACATTGGCCGATAACTTTCATGGAAAATCATTCAAAGTAAAACATATGGATAAAGATAATGTCAATATGTCCATGCATGGAATAGATGTTCGCTCTAAGAGCATGTTTTCAAGACGTAACACCTCATTCAGGGGGGATGTTGATGTATATGAACTTCGAGTCGATATGGCATCCATGTCATTGAACTCCTACCAAAATTGATCACAAAGATTTCATTACCAAATCGTCAAAAAACTTAGGATTAAATAGGTCAAATTGAAGAGTTTATGACCTATTCAATCAATCCCCTGTACACAGATCTGCATCCACAGAAAACAAATTAGTCCTGTATAGATATTAATCAACCATCTTTATCTATTTGAATAGCTTAAAGTAATGCAATAAGAAGCAAGCATTCCAAAACTCAAGATAAAGTCATAAGGTCAATCACAACCAAACAAAATATTAAATCCAAAGATGTTTAAAAACTGAAAGTTTGGAATGAAAATCAATGAAAATCTGCCAAAAACTTCTCTCCCTTTTTGTCATCATAAAAAGGTGAAAAAGTCAGGGTGCGCAAGGAATGCGAACAAGTTGAAAGTCTTCCATAGACTTGACAGTTCCTTCCAGTTTCCTCAAATCCTCCTGCAGTTGAGTGATAGTAGTGCCTTTGGTAATGGCCTGAACCTGAAGTTGAATATCTTTAATCTGATCATGCAAGGAGATGAACATGGCATAATTCTCACTCTACAGTGTCTGAAATTCACACCCTAAAGCATATATCTAGCCTTTGAGCTCCAAAATGATTTCAAGCGCAGCCTTCCAAAATCGCCCGAATTGTCGGGTTTGTGTGCTTGCATCAACACGGTCGATTGTGGAGTTAAGCCAGTGGAGCGAATATCAGCAGGAAGATCAATATTTGGAGATGTTGCCTCTCCCTCAGGAAAATGAGCGGCATGAACATCCTCTACACCAGCAAGTGATCTACTAACACTTGCACTGGTAAAGGTCAAGAGAAGAGGAGTACTTTCTCTTGGAACAGCTCCCCCTGTTTCAATGCCTTCTGGAGGGGAGAAGTATTCTTCTTGCTGAGAAGTTTCCTCAGTGTCAAAATGTTGTTGATCCTCCTTTTCTGCTGGAGAATCTGCTTGATCTTCTTCGGCATGTGATTCTGCTGGCTGTTGCTGTGAATCTGTTCTGGCTGTTTCTCCTTCTTCTTCTTCTTCTTCTGTCTGCAAGGATTCCTTCTCCTGGTTCTTTTTCTCAATGTCTTCTTCAACTTGTTGTTCTGGTTCTGCTGACTCAGGAACAGAATGCTGGGAAACAAAAGCAGAGATATGAATATCATCCTCATCATCTTCATCCTCCAAGATGATCGCCCGCCTCTTCTTGGTAAGACCAGTCATAGGATCTTTTTCTTTCCTTTTTGCAGCAGATGAGTCTGGTCTGATCTTGACAGGGGTTTTCTCCTTGAACTGCTGTTCAAGCTTTTTGCTGAGTTCTTTCGAGACGCATTTTCGTAATCATCCTCGGCGATGACCATTTGATCAATAGTCTTCACGATAGAATGTTGGGAGGCTGAATGTTCAAATGTCTGAATAAACGAGTGATGAGAGCAGCATAAGGGAGTTTTCCCTTGTCCTTCGCCATAGACCTATACATGTGGAACATGATGGTATGGGGTAAGGAAAAGTTAAGACCGATCTTGATGGCATACATTAGTTTTGCTTCAGAAATGGATACATCTGTCTTTGATGTTGACTTGGGTCTGAGATAGTTTATCACAATTTTGTGAAGCAGATATTTGAAGCATTCATCCTTGAATAGGAGAGACGACCTTCGCGATTCTCGTCTCTCGCAAGCTCCGAGTTGCATGGCTAATGACACGAAATTGATTGGAAAGCTCCTATTTCCACACCAATAACGTCGCCCGAGTATCCGTGTCAACCACATACTCTTTATCCCTCACACTAAAAGAAAACTGTTTGCATCAAGAAAACGAGGTTAGAATAAAAATAAGCCGTCGCCCGTAATGAGCAACCTCGCTCTCGCATGCACTGATGAAGTTGAAGCTTCTCAAACTTCTCCCCCAAATTGATGCTCAACAGATCCAGAAAATCAAAATCCACAGTTCGTGGGTTCATCACCCCACGCTTCAGCAATTTTGCATTCACCTGCTTGTGTTCCTCCGATCGAAATAATTCATCTCTCTTTCCTCGAAGAGTTGCAGCCACACCCATCCTGGGCTTAAAATGCACAAATATCTTCTCATCATCATCTTTCCCCTCAGGCTGATTGACACTACCAAAGCGAGGGTCACTCGGAAAGTTTGCAAAAGTCTTTGCTGCTGTTCCAACAGGAACAACACCCGATCGTTTCATCACAGTGAGAAAATGAGTCTCATTTCTATAACCTTTCTTTTTCAAGAACTCATCAATAAACGTCATTGTAGAACCCTCTTCTTTCAAAGCAGAATAAAGTCTATAAACAAATGCAGGCTTAAGAGACCTTACTAGTTCTACATCTTCAATGATGTCTTCCTCTGCATATTGAGGGTTACGAACATGAGATCTAGTGGAAGAAGTGTGCTGTTGAGAATGTTGGTGCATCTGTCCACTTGGAAAGTCTCCTTCTTCAGTAAGATCAAAGTGCGTAAGCCCCTCACCCGAGCCTTGTGGTCCCTTGCTTGCTATTCTGGAAGATTTCCTTTGGTACGACATTGTCACTTTCTTGGAGAGAACTTTCACACTTGTATTGCAAGAAAGATGAAAACTTTAGGAGAAGAACTTGTGAAGGAAAATCTCAGAGAGTGAAAAATTTGTGATCTAGGGTTTATGGGTAAAGTAAAAAAGAGGAGGAGAAGGAGTATAAAAGGCAATCAATACGGGGTATCTGAAGCGTCACAATAAGGAAAAAAATAAAAATTCCTTTTCAAAAAATAACGGCATTTTTAAATCGATAACCACCCATTTTTAAAAATAACTGCCTTAATAAACTCAATTAGAGATAAACAAGCAGTCTTGCCTTTTCGAGATATCAGTTTAAACGAGTAAATGAACTGTAATTGAAATAATTTACAATCGTGACGTTTGGTCTTCTAAGTCTGAGTTTTTGAGTCTGATACTTTTCAGACTTAGATTCTGAGTTTAAACTTCAACAGTCTTCAAGAGATAAAATGTTAAGTCTTGAACGAATAGACTCAAATAAACTTTTCTCAAGCGGCTTTGTGAAGATGTCTGCCAGTTGATTCTTTGAGTCGATAAACTGTATCAAGACTTCTTTATTCTGAACATGATCTCTTATAAAATGATGTCGAATCTCAATATGTTTTGATCTTGAATGTAAGATAGGATTCTTTGTAAGATTTATTGCACTGGTATTGTCACATTTGATCTCGGTACAAGAGTCTTCAATACCAAAGCCTCGTAGTTGTTGTTTTATCCAGAGTATTTGAGAACAGCAACTTCCAAGGGTTACATATTCTGCTTCAGCTGCTGAAAGAGCTACAGTACTTTGCTTCCTTGAAAATCAAGATACTGCCTTGTTACCAAGTAATTGACAAGTGCCTGAAGTGTTTTTTCTTTCAACTCTACAACCTGCAAGATCTGCGTCTGAATAACCAAAAAGAGTAAAGTCTCCTTCTTTGGGATACCATAGACCAATCTTAGCAGTAGTTGCAACATATTTAATGATACGTTTAGCAAAGACTTAAATGAGATTCCTTAGGATCTCGATTGAAACCTAGCACATATGCAAACACTAAATAATATGTTAGGTCTAGATGCAGTAAGATAAAAAAGTGAACCAATGATGCTCCTGTATAATTTTTTGTCGACTTTCTTCCCCGCTTCATCTTTGTCTATCTTTAAAGAACTTGACATAGGTATGTCAGTCTTTTTGCAATTCTTCAGACCGAACTTTTTAACAAGTTCTTTCGCATATTTTTCTTGATGAATAAAGATTCATTCTTTTAGTTGTTTCACTTGTAGACCAAGGAAGAAGGATAGTTCTCCCATTATGCTCATCTCGAATTCATCCTGCATAGACTTAGAAAATTTCTTGCACAAAGTCTCATTAGATGATCTGAATATAATATCATCGACATAAATCTGAACAAGTAAAGAGCTTTTGCCTTCCTTTTTAATAAACAAAGTAGTATCTACCTTTCCTTTAGTGAAACCACTTTGATTCCGATTACAATCTCACGTCCTTGATTCCACAGTGTAGAGTTTCTACTACACTTCCTCAAGGCCTCACCACACTTTAGTCTCTCTTTTGATTACAAGTATAGCTTGAAGAATAGAATCACAAAATAACAAGGAGATTCAGACTTTGGAATTCTTCTATCTGGCACCCTTCAACAACTTGAGCGTCTCTCTTAAATACTTCTTCATGTCTTCATTACCGTTGGCACCTTCCAAAGAAGTTCTTCCAATCAACCCGTTGGACAGAATCAATTTAGAGAGATCTCGAGCTCTTTAAGGCAAGTGTTGATAGCCCGTCAATCCTGTTCGCCCATACAATCAGGATCTTGGTTTCCATAAGTAGAATCTTCCAAATATAAGTTGCGAATCTAGATAATCTAGATTATTTGAATACGAATATTAGATCTTGTAGTTCTAATTCCAGTCAAGAGATATTCCTTAACCGTTGGAGTCAAAACCATATTAGATAAAATCAAAATAGAAGTTTTAACTTGTCAGTCTGGAAGCTATCCATGAGAATAGACTTTGAAACTTGAGTCTTGATATCTTCAGACTTTGGTCTTTAGACTTTGCCAGTAGAGTCTGCAAGTCTTCAGACTAGACTGATGGAAATGTTTTGTCGACTTCAAAATATCTTAAGAGAATTTATCCAACACCTATGACACTTATTTCAACACTTCAATTTTAAAAATGTCCAAAAGTTCCCACGACAACCACTCCAAACCTTAAAAATCGCCCTTACACATCACATTTCACATTCGATCCCTAAAAATTGCTCTCACACGTCACAATACCACATCCAAGCTCTATATCACACATCACAGTAGCAGAGGACCCTTCATTTTCCCCCCGTCGAGCCCTACATTTCGAGGCCAAGTTTAAATTGCCAATTTGAATCCTCATTAGGGTTCTAGTACCACATCTGAGCCCTAGATCTCACATCAAAATACCATCCAACCTCCACATTTTCCAGTTGAATCCCAAATTTCCCATTGAAGCCTTAATAGATGAGTTTGAGCCTTAATTTCACCACAGGGGAGGGGGAGCAGAGAACAAACCCAGCGAGTGACAATGGCGAGCAATGACGGTGATTGACGATGGCAACCAATGACAGCCTCAATGTGCGTGAATGGCCACCATGAATGGCAAAGGAGAGAAGGGCATCAGATCTGGTGTGAACATAAGTGTGAATGGAGAGGAATGATGATGGCTAGATCTGGTTAAGCCAAAAAATAAGCTAAATAACGTTGTTTAGCACCAAGAAAAAATGACATCATTTAGGTTGGCCAAGTTAGCATGAATGTGGTGACGTTGTTTTCATCGTCATGTGTGCTTTTTAATTTATATATATATATATATATATATATATATATATATATATATATATATTTGCCACCTCATCAAAGTATGCCGTTGGAAAATGCTACGTATGCAATTTGGCTAGATTTTCAAGCCATTAGCGCTTAACTGATCTATTTAGCTCTAATTTTGGCACTTAAATGTCACTTTTCTAACTTGTAGTACTTAAGTGTCCCATGTGCCAAGTTTTGGTACTTAAGGTGTCCGACACTCGTTTTCTAACAGAAGCAATCCCATTAATCTCACTTAGGTGCAACTCTTTGCCGAAACCGAGTTGGTAACTTAACTTCAATATATCTTAGAACCATCGATGTTGGTGGTTGTCTTAGATTGTATAACCATCTCCCAGATAAGTCATTCCTTTTATCGGCCATGAACTCAGTTAGAGTCAACGTTGATGACTAATGACTCATTGAGCATATGTATAGGTGCCCTCTAATGTTCAAAGGAAAATTCAAGAACCCTGCATGAATATTTCTGTGGAGTCTGGCAAATGTTTGAAGGAAATAGTATCAGCCATTCGGAAAAATGTCTCGACCATCGACGTCAATTGGTATCCATCTAGCTAGCATTAAGGCAGCTTCTGAAGAACTCCAGTCGTTGCTCGAATCGAGCTGGTGGGAAGGTGTGGATCTCCTGGAAATGACACCAGTACTGCTGTCATTTTGCTGCTTATTGACATTGCAGAATACCTACTGGAGATATCCGAGGCTGTCGACAAACTGGCCTCCCTAGCACATTTCAAGTGCGTGGAGCTAGGAGCATTACCGTCACTAGGGTGTCGACATATGATTTGCCAAAGAACCATCCAGCCACTTCTTTATGAGGATATAACTCACCACATGATCACTATTAAAGGGCAGCTGTAGAGCTCGAGCAGAAATGAGAATGTATCGTGACAACCTGGCAAAAATGGATGATGATTAGTCACCTACATGCTGCTAAACACACACCATAGCATAGTTTTGTATCAAAATTTGGAATAAAAAAACTTTTGCTTAACCATCGCATAATGACTGTATTGGCTTTCCCTTTTCTGTCAAATTTCATTGCCTTAGAGATCTCAGTATCACCAGTGTCCCATTCTACTCTACTTAGATATTCATTATTGAAACTTCAAAAGGTTGCCGACACAAAGTGGGTCATACATGGTGGAAAGATTCACAAATTAGTGAATGGCAAATTGAAAGAGACAAAAAAGATTCGGAATAGACTAATAAATAACGTCCAAGAAAATTAGGGATTACAGGCAAAAAGCATAAGCTGGCAAACGCTTCCTCCTGCTGAGTTATAGCGTCCTTTGAGGACCAGAAGACGGGGGGACATCCTTAGTTGCTTCGCCATTCAACTCTCTAATGGCTGCTTCTTCTTCGCTTCTCCAACAAACTGAGTCAATGCGGTCTGGCACGATGGGACACTGAAACACGACACGGGTTGGGGCATGTTCAACATGGGATCCCAACCGGGCTTCTTGGACATGCTCGAGAAGCACTCAGAGAACCCCTGTTGCGACTCTCCCGAAGGTGAACTACCTAAGAGAGAGCTAATGGATTACTAAGCCCAAAGACTTAGCACGAACCCTCTCAAGTTCTACCAATCGAAACTTGACACTAAAAGATTAATCCATCTAAACATGTAATTTTATTCAATT
The DNA here is from genome assembly GCA_014182565.1 of Eucalyptus marginata. NCBI lineage: Eukaryota > Viridiplantae > Streptophyta > Magnoliopsida > Myrtales > Myrtaceae > Eucalyptus > Eucalyptus marginata. The sequence continues at coordinate 5,303,906 of CM024594.1, read as the reverse complement.
TAGATCCACCACTAATCAATTAGGATTGATAAGAAACCCAAGCAAAATACGGGAGAATACTTTACTTTTGCGAACAAGAGATTTAATAAGCTCAAGGATATGATTACGGTAGATTAATCTAACGCCATTTCGGTACATTTTCATATTAATTTCAAAAATATTTGCAAGCAGTCTTGATTAATTTTAACCTAAGCCACTAACATGCAAATGGTGGTTACACATGTGCATAATTAATAAAGTAACATTCAATAAACCCAAGCGATAAATTGTAAAAAAATAATGACGAACCTTAAGCATAACAAACTATAACTTTATTAAAGTTTATTCCCTTAAAAAAAACTACAAAATGTTAATTAAAAATGCATGCCCTAAACATGATTTCTAAATGATATGACACCTAATTTTTATATTTTTTAAAAATGTTAATTATGTGTAGTATTAATCTAAATTTAATATGCGTGATTTTTACTCTAATGTCATATGAGATGTGATTCATATGACATAGCTTGAACCATCATAGTATGTGTGCAATCTAATTTATATGATCCTAATATATGCATGTGCTACATGATATGGAATGGATGACATGGTAATTCTACATGCATGTTCTTTTTATTAGTTTATTTTGTTTTTGTTTTTTTTTTATGAATTTTTAATTAGAATCATATTTACTATATTATCATCTAAACTAAGGAATAACTAAATCTATCTTAACCATGAAATTTCCTACGTTCCTATATTATCCTAAAAAGACAATTCTAACATGAAATGCAATCTGACCTATTATGTAATGCAACTTTTATATAAAAAAAATTTATAAGCAAATTTACTAAAAATTAACATGAGAAATGTAATTAGCCACATAAAAGATAATTCACCCCGATTCAAGACAAAAAATCACAATAATCAAAAATCTAATCTAACTTCTCTCGCCGCAGTATTTCTAATCATTGTGACTGTCGACACAACAATCTTCTTAATTAGATAATTTCTAACAAAATCACTAATCACGATTAGAAATAAATAATTGTAAACTAAATAACAAAATAACCAAATTAAATTTGGTTAAAGAGATTACCCAGCTCGGAAAAGTTATCTCCGAGAATGGGACCGGCAAGGAACGATGCAAGGATGAGGACGAGTTCACAGATCCTTGGTCAACCCGGCACAACTCAGCAATAACAGGAGGATAGAACAAGCAATGGATAATCTGGAAATCTCAACAGTGGCACCAACTCAGTTGGCAATTACAAGCATCGAAACCTGGAGATTATTGTTCATTGGAAAGTTGCCAACTACTTGAAAACCTGCACAGAAAAGAATCAACCTCCGCGTTGATGGACTGATTCGGATGAAGGATGAAGCCAACGTCGAGAGGGCAGTGTACAATTCTTTTCGGCAGGGGTAACAGCACAACTCAGCAAAGAGCAGCAGACAACGAACAATGTTGATCGTTTCGGGAACTCATCGGGAATCAGCAAACGTCTTGGAGAAAAGCTGCTGGCGTCAATGGGATCGGCTCATTTCAAGGAACAGCAAACGTCGTCAAGACTCCAAACGAACAGCAAGCAATGTCAATCGTTGCAGGAACTCGGCTGGTCGTGTGGGCAAGATGACAATTGTTCAAGCAATGGGAAAAGAGATGATACGCTTAACACGAAAAATGTTCTATTATTCAAGATTTAATCTTTCAAAATCTCCCTCCACAAACCGAATTGTTTTATTTTATTAATTATTTTTTATTCTCTCTTTTCTATTTTCTATTTTTTTAGAACAATTTTTTTTTAAGAACAAATTTAAATCGGGTTAATTTTGGTCCTAAATGTTATTATCACCTAAATGCAATGTTATGAAATGCTTAATGTACTTTTGACATTTTTATATGACGAACAAGTAAAATAGTCAAAATTTTAGGTGTCAACAAACATGATCTCGATCCTCAAGCGTGGACCCATCTCTCCCTACATCTCCTGGCACGCCAGAGTGCCTGCTCTCATCTCTGAACTCCTCTCTTTTCACTCTCCAGGTACTTTCTATGATTCTCTTTCTTGGTACCATGTTCTGTTCTCTTGTTTTTCTGTTAGTGTGTGAGAAAGCTTGATTGAGTTGGAATACGTATGGAGAGAACAGTGATTCGGTAGATAAAGGCTGCAAGTGATTGTGGGTGAGCTGGAGGTAGAGAGAGATTTTGGTCTTTGCTTTGTTTTCTGTAGTGTTGGAGGATTGGAAGTGCAAGCTCAGATTATCTTTCAGTGCTGAAGTTAATTAATTTGTGAAGCACAGTTGAGGCATGGTGTGATTTGATAATGAACTGGAAGGAACTTCTTGCTTGTAAGAAAATTGCATTCTTAGGGACTCGAGAGAACCGAATGCCTTATTAGAAAATGGCTCTCCGAATATGTTTGTTTCAACATTTAACTTGTTAAATGAGATACCGTGGGATTAACGGTGCAAATTGTCTGCTCTTAGAACTTTTCTTGGAGGGGTTGGAGTTATTACGATTAACTTGTGAAGCTGTGAAATATGTTCCTTTTACGCCAGCTGCATTACGTTGGTAATAAGTAGAATATGGACAACCATCTCAAGTCGGATGTGATTTTCATCTTTAACCTTCCAGAATACATAAAAGAACTTACCCTCCATTACATAAAAGAACTAGTGGAAGCCAATAAAAATGGAGGGTAAGTTCTTTGCTGCGAAACTTTCTTGAACCCTAGGTCATATGATGCCGTAGGAAGATTGATAGGGTCTTGGTAAACCCCTATTGGAGCCAAGTTTTTTCATTCTCGGAGGCTTCCTTCCTCACTCCTGGGATTTCCGACCACTCACCTATCATGGTTAAGGTGGAGAACTCGGTGTTTCACAGGAGGCCGTTCAAGTTCTTTGATCTCTGGATGAAGCAACCGAACTTTGAAGCAATTGTGAAGCAAGTTTGGGAGGTGTCGAGAGAAGGGGTTCCTATGTTTAGGCTTGTTTGCAAGCTAAAGGCCCTAAAAAGTCGGCTCAAACAGTTAAATAGAAATTCTTTTGCCAATATCTTCACAAGGACTTCAGAAGTGAGGGAGGCTTTAAATCAGACTCAAGTTGGCCTCCTTCAAGATCCTACCAGTGTTGCACTTGTGGATTTGGAGAAGGTTCAACGCCGCACCTTATTGGAGCTTCACTCTCAGGAGGAGTCCTTTTTTAGATAGAAATCTAGAATCATATGGCTTAAGGAGGGAGACCGAAATACGAAGTTCTTCCACTACTATGTCAACAAGAGACAGATGAGAAACAGAATTCTTTCTGTGGAGGATTCCCTGGGTCACCAAATCACTGATCCGCAGCTAGTCCAGCAGCATTTTGTGGAGTACTTCCAGGACCTCCTCAAGCCTTGGGTGGAGCAAGGTACACCTCTGGTTCCGGAGATCCGGGAGGTCATCCACTCTCAGCTTAATGATGACCATATCACCTCTCTTGCTCGGCCTGTCTCTGACCTAGAGATTTAGGACACTCTCTTTTCTCTAGCTCGGGGCAAGGCCCCGGGTCCGAATGGTTTCACGGTTGAGTTCTTCAAGGAGAACTGGGGGACGGTTGGTCAGTTGGTCATAGCAGCCATTAGGGATTTCTCTACCTCGGGGAAACTCCTTAAGGAAATCAACAACACCATTTTGGTCTTGGTGCCGAAGGTTCCTAATGCGACTACCATCGATGACTATAGGCCTATTGCATGCTGCAATACTATCTACAAGATAATTACAAAAGTGTTGGCGAATAGGGTTGCTGCAGTGCTGAAGGATCTTATGAGCCCGTCTCAAAATGCTTTCGTAAAGGGGCGGCGGATTAGGGACAATATCCTCTTGGCTTAGGAACTCTTTTCTAGCTTCCATTTGAAGCCTTATACACCTAAGTGTGCTGTTGAAATGGACTTCAGAAAGGCCTATGATACCGTGGATTGGTGGTTTCTTGAGAGTGTTCTCCTTGCTTTTCGTTTCCCTGATCGACTGGTACAGCTCATCATGACTTGTGTGTGGACACCTCAGTTTTCCATTGTGTTGAATGAGAAGCTACATGGTTTCTTTCCTAGTGGGCGTGGCCTATGCCAGGGCGATCCTATATCTCCCTATTTATTTACTTTGGTTATGGAGGTACTTTCGGGGATACTCGGGAGGTGCTCGCTACACCCAGATTTTAGATTCTTTTGTAGATGCAGGTCTACTAGCCTCTCGCATTTGCTCTTTGTAGATAACCTCTTCCTCTTTTGTGAAGGCCACTTGCCATCTGTGACGCTCCTCAAGGAAGGACTCCAAACATTTTCTTCTTGGAGTGGCCTACTACCGAATCCGAGGAAAAGTGAGGTGTTCCTGTCAGGAGGCTCGCCGTCCTTAAGGAATCAAATCCCGCTACATCTTGGTTTCCTTGAAGGGAACTTATCAGTCCGCTACCTGAGAGTTCCAATTATTACGTCGAGGCTAGGGAAGGTGGATTGTGCTACTCTTGTTAGCTGCATCACATCGAGGGTGTAATCCTGGACTCATTGATTTCTTTCTTTTGCCAGCCGTCTTCAACTGATCAGGTTAGTTCTTCATGCCATTCAGGCCTATTAGGCAAGTGTCTTTATTCTTCCTACGGTAGTGCTAGACTAGATTGAGCGCATTCTCAGACAATTCCTTTGGAGAGGCCCAAAGTTGGGCAAAGGGGGTGCCAAGGTCTCCTGGGATAATGTGTGCCTCCCTAAAACGGAGGGAGGCCTTGGTATCTAGAGACTGCGCGAGTGCAATAAGGCGGCCATGTTCAAACATATCTGGAACTTGTTTTCATATAAGGAGTCCTTATGGTGCAAGTGGATCCACTCGACCTTCTTAAAGAGGAGTAATTTTTCGGTCGTAAAGAAACCGACTTATTATTTTTGGGCTTGGAAGAAGATTCTACAACTTAGGACGAAATTCCATCTTAGCTTCTTCTGGAGGATAGGTGTTGACACCTAACTTTTGGCGATTTAGTTTATTTATTTATTGCATTGAAAATTAAGATTTAATTTTATCCCTGAAAAAATATTAATTGCATAGCATATAGATTTAGGTGCATTTATTTTTTATTTGCATTTTTTGCATTTTATTGGACCAGTGGCGGATGGGTTCAAATTAGATAGGCCAGGCCACAGCGAGCGAGCAAGTTGGCCCAAGCCCATGTTTTTTTAATGATTGAAAGATTATCTCGTGAAAAATTAGAAATTCGCATTTTTGTTCGAGATATGATGAATTGTTTTCGGATAAGGCAAGTGATATTGCGTTCAACAAAACGAATATTGCGGATATCGATTCGGAAAATTTTTTTAAAAAAAAAAACTAATCAATAGCCTATAAATAGGTGAGGAACGCGTAGGGTTCAGGGGCCACACATTGAATATACGGCCACGATACAGAGAGAAATACATGAGAAATTGAGGAATAAAGAGAGATCTCGGCACAACCTTGGTCAAGGCCACGCCGCAGACCACTCAAGATTAGACGTGGGTCATTCTCTCGACGGCGCTGCTGCTTTGGTCTCCATGCGATAGCCCGAGCTACCATCCCTTGGGCACTGTCTTGATAGTATGAGCACCATCGTGTTGAATCAACATCATTACCGCACCACCATCGTCGTCACACCCTCACCAACGTGTCTCTTTAGTCACGGACTGGTCTCACCGTTGCTTCTATCTTACATGGATCAAGGCGGCCCTCGGCAAAGCAGTTCCCGTTGACTAGTTCGGTCAATTGCTGGCATTTCAGACCAGGCCCGGCGACGCAGAGCTTCAATCGTAGCTCTTAATTTTTCTCTGTCTAGCATAGCGCTTCTGTGGTGGTCGTCCAATTCGATGTGGAGGGTGTTCCGTGCACAAGAAATCTGTGCATGAGAGAGCCCACCATTGCCACTCAAGTCTCCTCGTGGTTACCCCCTGCTGTGCTGGTCATCCTTGTTGACTTTGCCAAGCCAAGTCAGTGAAGCACGGACCACCGTTCGAGAGTTGTTATTGCATATCAAGCCAGGCACCATCGTTGAGCCATCCCGCAATCTGTGGTTGGCTCGATCCCGAAAGCTTATCCGTGCAATAATCTGAATTAGGATGCTCACACGTGGGGAGCCTATGTAGAATTCGCTTCCATCACAGCCCAGCTCAACATCGGCGAAACTTGCCAATCTTGCCGCATCGACGTTGATACCCATGGTTTGTTGCGGCTTTGTTGAGCCACTGCGAATCTCCATTGCGATCCATACCTCACCGTTTGGATTTTTGGAAAGAATTCAATTAGGTGGAGATTTATTTTATTTTTAAGTAGATTTATCTTATTAGGTAGATTTAATTTATTAGGTAGATTTGTTTTATCTTATTTTAGTTTTTGATATTTTTATCTCTTTGTTTGAAATATTTTCCAATGCATGATTGAAATTCCAACATGGATGGCCCCTCAGATTAGGGATTGATGGTCCGATTTTTGCACCCGAAATCCAACTCGCAATCCCTTGCAAAAATCGACAATCCGATCTCATGCTCAAGATTCGATTCGCGATTTAATTTTAAAATTGAACAACCCGATCTCATGCGCGAGATATGGTTCGCCAATTTTCGGATATCAATCTTATCTTGTTTGATTTGATGTCGTGGTATTTGAGTCAGTTTTATTTTCGTAAAAAGAAAAAAATCCAAAAAGTGTTTGAATTAGGATTAGGTTTTTTTTTTTTTTTTATCTTGCATGATTAGATTAGGGATTTTATTTTGAATCATGAAAAAGAAAAAGGAAAAGTGCATTCATTTAGGATGTTAGTTTCTTATTTCATTCTATTATTATCTGAATTGCATGTTTAATTTTAATTTTGAATTTCATAAAAAAAAATTAGAATTAGAGCATCTCGCACGTCATTGCATATTAGATAAAATTGCATGTTTAATTTTAGGTCTAGATAGATCTTTAGATGAATTGCATGATAGGTTTTTTGTTTTTTTTTTTAATGCATGTTTAGAAAGCATTTAGAATAGATAATATTTCGCTTGAGTTAGATTTTTATTTTTGGTAATTTTAATTACGAATTTTCGTTAAATAAAAAATAAAAATCATGTGCACATCATATAGAATTAGGTTCATGAAATGCACGTCATTTAGGGTTTATTGCTAGAGTCATTTAATTAGAAATTGCCCGTCATTGGAATTAGGTCATTTTGGTTAATTTATATTGCATATTTAATTATTGCATGTTTATTAAAAAATCACAAAAAAAAAAATCTTTACTAATTCATATAGTTTAAGACATTTTGCCATGCCATATTATTTCATGTTAGGTTAAAAGCACTGCATTGCATTGCATATGGACTATATTCTCGTTAAAAAGTGAAAGCAAAAATTGAGTGATTGCTTGTTAATTAGAAATCATATCTAGGATTACTGATGTGAATTCTGATCTAACATTGCAGATGCTTTCGTTACTTTAAGGTAAGTTCTGCATTATTTATTTGCTTTCTTGGGTGTTAAATTGGTGGTTTGCGCACATGTATGATCACCTCACACGTTAGGAAAGTGAATTAAAATCAAATTAAGCTGCTTGCAAAATATTTTTTTCGAAATAAAAGAGAAAGGTACCGAAAGGGCACTAGGATAGTCTAGTGTAACCAAGTCCCCGTACCCAAAATCTCTTGTTCGTAGAAGTAAAATGATTCTTCCATTATTTTACTTAGGTGTCTAATCGACCTACCACAAATTGATTAGTGGTGACTCCCTTTGCATGCTAGATATTTGAAATTAAATCGCGAGTTGGTATGGGCTTGGGAGAGCCCGAGCTAAGTCTAGGCTTAACAATCCATTAGCCTAATTTTAGGTGATGCACCCGAAAATTTAGTCGCGACAATAAGGAATGGCCTATCAGTGTCACTCTAGTTTAACAATTGGTACCTTAGGGGTCATTTGAACTTTTCTCAGATTCGCTCATCTACAGATCCGGCCTCTCTAGGCAGGCTTTGGTGGCTGACCTTTTTTCTGATGATGGCTAGGATATCAAGTCGGTGATTGAGTCTTGGGGTTTGCCACTTCCTTCCTTGTCTAGGAGCCAGGATCGTTTTTGGTGGAGGGAGGACTCGTCGGGCGGGTTCTCGGTTGTCTCGGCTTGGGAGGCCATAAGGTGGAAAAAGGCCCGAGTCAATTGGCATCCTTTCATCTGGAACAATGCCATCCTGCCTCAGTACCAACTTAACCTTTGGCTCATCACCAAGCGTAGGCTTCCTACCCAATCTCTCATTATGTCTTATGGTAGGATTGGTGCTGCTTCCTGCTCCTTTTGCAATGATATGCCTGACTCTATAGATCATCTCTGTTTTGGGTGTCGCATTACGTCTAGTATTGCTTTCTTTTGGGTGGCCAGATGTAATCTTTCTTGGCGGAATAGGTCTTGGGGAGAGAATCTCCGTTGGGCCATTACCTTGCTTTCGGGTAAGGAGTTATATAAGTTTGTTGCCTGCTTTTCTTTTGGTACGCTTTGCCATATCATTTGGAAGAACAGGAACAATATACTCTTCAGGGGGGAACCGCTTTCTGTTCCGGCCATGAAGAAGCATATTCTCAAAGTCGTTAAAGACAAGGCTGTCACCTTCAGAAATGTGGAGGACTCCATTAGAAATAGAAGGCTGCAACGTTCATGGGATGTTGACCCCATTATCTTCACTTCTCCTGATCTCTAACCGTCTGTCTAAGCTACTGGTCGGTTGTTGGTTGCTTCTGACTGGCGGTTGTCCTTGTCGTCTGGTGTTCTCTTCTTCTTTGTGTTCTTGATATAGCCACTTGGCTTTTTCTCTCGACTTCCTTTCACTCATAATGAGTCTGTTCATCTTGAGTGCAAGTTTTTTAAGCTGTTTGGTTGTACAATTTGGCATTTCCCCAATATATTGCTTACTTTTACCAAAAAAAAAAAAAAATTATTTATTTTTACTAAGTTTTGTTTTCTATTTTATTTCCCTTGTTTTACACTATTTTAGGATAATTATTATTTAAAAAGAAAAAAAAAAGAGGCCCACGAGTGCTGGGCCTTCACGCCCAGGCCCCTTTTTATTCTTTTTCTTCCGCTTGGGCCGGGGGCCATCTATCCCCCCTCACCTTCGCGGCCCGGCCCAAACCCCTTCTTCTTCTTCTTCTCCTCTTCCCTGCAGCACACGTACGGCGACAATAAGGCGCACTCGGACAGCGCGCGCACGTGGAACAATGCGGTGGCCGACGAGAAATCCGAAGGAATAGGACACAGATCGCACGCCTTCAATGTAGAGCAGGGCGCGGAGCAAACAGCCAAGGTGACGCCGGTTCAACCAAGAGGAGGCTCGGTCAGCGTGTTGAGGGTTGGCGGCCGAAACCTCCATTGACCGGACCCTCCTCGCCTATAAATAGGCAAGCCGTGAGCTCGGTTAAGGCACGCACGAAGAGACATCTGGGGAGGCCTGAGAGTGAGCAAGGTGAAGAGAGAGAGGCAGATCTTAAGGGAGGCCAACCTTCAGAGAGACATCTAAGAGGCCTCGAGGGAGAGAGATCTGTGAGGAAGAGAGAGCTCGCGGGGGTTTCGATTTCGAGCAGATCCGAGGGAAGGTTCGGAGAGTGAGAGATCCTTCGGTAACTGGGCCGCATCCCTGGACTCGCGGCTCCGTTTCTTGGCATCAATTTTCTTTCTTTTCAGTTGATGCACCTCAGTTGTTCGACGTTTTGTCTAGGCTAAATCTGGTGTCTTCTTTACCGTTTCAGTCTGGCTATGGCGGCCTCGGCGAGAGTAAGGAGCAATGGTGGCAGCTCGAGTGGGTGTTGAGGGATTTTGGCGGCGGAGCTGCCAGCGAGTGAGTCTCCTTCCTCAGCTAGTCGTGGCTGAGGCTTGGTGGAGGCTGAGCCAAGCCTTGTGGCTGGCCAGGCGGAGCCCGAGCCTTCAGCTCGGGGCAGCTAGGGCGCCACCAGGGTGTGCCCTTAGCTGGGCTGAGGCGAGCAACATCGATCGCCTCAGTCGTCTCCGCCGTGGTCACCTCGGGAGTTGCTGGCGGTGGAGTCAGGTCCGACCTAAACATTGGGTCAAACCTGGGTCGTGGCCAACACTAGGGTTTAACTCTGAGAATGGGCTCAGATTGAGAAAATGGGCTAGTTTTTCTTGGGCTTGGACTGTTTTCGGTGAATTTGGGGCTAGGGTTTGTTTGGTCCCAGGCCGGACTCAGTTTTACTAATTGCATGTTTTACAGGTGGTCGTATCGGGCCTATTCCCCGAAGCCTAGTCCAGATGGGGGTCCCACGACTCAGGCTGGCGGGCCCGCGCTAGCTTCGACCCGTGTCGGAGGCAAAGATCCGACCCGTTACCTTTTATAATTTAATATTATTTTAATATTAAAAATATTTTAATAATAATAAAGAATCAAAAATCAAAAAAACAAAAAATTTTACAAAAAATCAGAAAAATCCTAAAAGATGGTTTTTATTCTCCACAAGTGCATGGAAAATCCTTGAAAATCCTAAACCTTGGGATTTAAACAAGATTAGGTATCGAAAGGGTTTTAATTGATTAACTAGTATAATTAAGTCAATTATAATTTCTTTAGTTGTGCAAGAATAAAATATTTCTCATAATATTTTACTTGGGTTTCCAATTGACCCACCATAAATTGATTAGTGGCAATTCCGAATTGAAATTAATTTGCAAATTTAAAACTCAAATTATAAGTCATGAATTGGTGGGTTTGGGAGAGCATGGCCTAAGCCTAACTCTTAGCGAGCCATTGGCCTCCGCACATGCCTGCACGGTAAGATGCCAAAAAGGGAGGTTGCGGCACTTTTCTCCTTTTATCTAGCTTGACTCCTTTCTGGTTTAAGAATCTCTTTCTATTTGCACAAGAAAGCTAGGAGATTCTCTAAAATTGAAAGTGTGGGATTTTTCATTCTGGGGCAACATGCTGTGGGTTGTTCCTTGCTTACCGGATAGAAGTACTTTATTATTAGCATAATCATTTACTTATAATAATCTCATGGTACTGTCAATCTCGTACGATGGCTGAATCATATTTCTCATTTAAGGACAAAAGCTTGCTATAACCAAAAGGATGAAGGCTATGACATTACCCTGGAATCCCTGAAAAGCTGTTTTTGAAGAAAACTGGCCTTCATTGGAGCACGAACGTGGAATTACTGTTGTTATTGTAAAAGGGGCACATGATCTTGGGATTTGGGATATGGTCAAATTGTACAAGCTGTTACTCAGGAGAATGGCACCTTAATTAGTTCAAAGTAAATTCTTCCCGAAGCGGATACCATTTCTCAGATAAAGACGAGCTTGCCTCTCTCATTCTAGCCGAAATGCTTGTCCAGCGTGATGAGAGTTTAGGATGGGACTGCGAAATAGGGATCCTCTGATTTTCATGAAAACTATAGCATCGGATAAGTTCTAGTGGAGGCATAGTAAGGCAATGAAACTTTTTAGTGTCCCTAGATGCATTAGTACAAGCTACATCGTCCTAAAAACTAGCGACCATTGATGCTTACAAATGCCAAACTTGGTGACATTTTTGTTTGTGATTGTTGGAGCTCATTTTTAACCTATCTTCTCATTACCACAATTCACGAATTATGAAGGTGTAAAACTAAGGAGTAGGATGTGCATATTGGAGTTCCTCCTCCGCCCTGAAGTTGAATAGAAAAAAACTTATCTTGATCAAGTTTTATGTGGATAGCTACCCGAACAATAGGATTTGCCTTTAGAATCCAAAAAGACATTTGTCTGTACGATTATCTTTTACATGTCATGGTTTTATCAGAATCTATAACATGTTGATGATTATTGTCTTTTCCCACTGTAGTTCGAAATGGAAGGCAGTGCTAGACAATGGATGGATATCAGGCGATTGGTCGAACAATTTGCAGTCTCGCGGATGGGCACAGTGGAGGCCGCATTCTCATCGTCCAAGAAGGTGGATATCATGTTACCTACTCAGCTTATTGCCTTCGCGCCACAGCTGGAAGGCATTCTTGATCTTCCATATCCATTATCAGCTGATCCAGTCGCTTATTACTCAGAAGATGAGGCTTTTCCTGGTACCTTGTAGACAAGGTACCTTCTTTTTAAGGAATATCGATAGGAGATAATGCACTTTAACTTCACTTTATTGGTTCAGTGTCTCCAAATCTATTTTGGACATTTTGTCCTGGTAGGACTTGATTTCAGATTTTCTTTTCTGGGTGAGAATTTGTGAATATCAGAACTAATGAGATTTTCCTTTTGAATGGAGACTAAATTTGCTTACACGATATGATAGAGCCTCCTCAAATATCTTTCGCATTGTTAAATGAATTGTACGGGAGCACCATGTGCCTGGCCAAAAAAGGCAAATGGCGTTTGTGGCTCTTGTCAAACCTGGAGGCATATGCTTTGGATTAAGATATTATAAATCATAAAGAAACTCATTTATAATAAGAAATAAATGATGAAGAAAAAGATGAGTTATACTCCAAGTGGATGCCATGATCGGGCCCCCATCATCAGATTTTGTAGAGAGATGGTTAATGGCGATTTGAAGTAGAGAGATTTCGGAAAGTTTTATGAAGGAAGGTGGGTTAAGGATATAGAACTCTTTGGACCTTTGGAAACACCTAGTGTTGCTTCCTCCAGTTGAAAGAACTTATTTTAACTTCGACGCATTATTACATCTTTTTTGAAGCGATAAGTTTGGAGGTGGTAATTCGATGTCGTGTGTCATGATAACTGACATCCAATTGTTTTTTGCTTGGAAGATTTCTTCGAAGGATTTGCACAATAATGCTTTTTAAACATATTACATATTTATCAATTCAGTTTTAAAATATTGCCAATTGAGTCCAAATCTTTTCATGTTTTGTCAAGTAAATATATCCGATCAATTTTGACTGAAAATTAGTAACGTAGATACTTTTTAGTAATATTTTAATATTTTATTTTATTTTTCCTTCCTTTTTTTCCTCCTAGGCGAGGGCCGGCAAGGTCATTGGCAAGGGTGAGCCTCGCCCGCCCTTGACAAGGTTGAACCTTGCCTAGCGACGGTGAGGTTGACCTCCTTCAATGAGGTTCTTGCCATCACCCAACCACTAGCAAGGCTCGCCCAAGGCCAATGAGGTCAACCTTATTGGTCCTCAACTTTAGTTGGAAATCGGGCATCGTCCAGGCTAGCAATTGGTTAAAGGATGAAGAAGGGGAAAAAAAGGAGAAATATGAAAGAGAAAAGAACAAATAATAAATTTGAAAAAACATTATATTTTATTAAAATTGTTTGCATCGATGCTGGCCGTACCACGTAGAACAGTCGATATCCATATTGGTAATTTTTAAAGGATCTAATTGACAAAATGTGAAAATGTATATGACTTAATTAACAAAATTGAAAAATTTAAGACTGAATTAGCAAAAGTGCATTAGGTTTAGGACTTTTTGGACAATTTTTTCATGATTCCATTATTGTTGTCTATCTCAAACATAAAATTGGAATTTGCATCTTGCCAAATCCGATCACTAGGTGTGTTATATTATGTCTCAAGTTTGAATCCATATACAATACCCGATACGTGCATAACATTTACATGCCAAAATGAGAAAGAACGTCCGTCGAGCATTCAATGAAATGGCGTGTGATAGAAGCCGAAAGAATCCCTTCCGCGATCTGCGCTTCACGTTGGAAATGAAGGCATCCACAATCTTCAAGTTCAAGCAGAGGCGGAGAAAGAGACGTGCATGAAGGCTTCTCTATTATTTTAATAGAGAATGGGGTTCTATTATTTTATTGAAAAAAGATGGAAGGCTAAAGGGGTGATCGTCCAATTCTTCTACGTCATTAATGCATGCACATGGCCATGTGCATGCATGCTCGTAGAAGAATTGGTTGGTCAGCAGGCGCCGAATTCCCTCTTTCACGGTTTCTCTTTTGTGGACTTCTTTCGTCTTGTTGCGGATAAAGAAAGAGGGAAGGCAGAAGCTCTTCTACGTGTGTCAGTGCATGTTGGTCATTCGCTCACACGCTCTCATTAATTGCATGGAGGTTCTTGCCATCTTTGAAGATTGGCGCCGTTCTGCCCAAGGCCTGAGGTACAATATTGATTTGTTTTCAACTTGCCACCGATAAAATCGGGCGAGATAGCTTCGGAGGACAAAGCAAGCTGCGAAAGTTAAAGCTTGGCAGTGAGGGGAAAAAGAAAAGAAAAATGTGAAAAAGAAAATAATAAATAATTTTTGAAAAGTTATTAGTGTTTTTATTAAAATTGTTTGGGTATCGGGTATATAGTACCACGTAGAAACACTCGGTAGTCCATGTGCGATTTTTAAAGGATTTAATTGACAAAATTTGAAAATGATTATTTATGACTTAATTAGCAAAATTAAAAAATTTAAGACTAAATTAGCAAAAGTACATTTGGTTTAGGTTTTTGGACGTCTTTTTTCATGATTCCATTATTGTTGTTTATATCAAACATAAAATTGGAATTTGCATCCGCCGACTATCAACAAGGTGCATGCACAAACCTTAGCCGAGTTTGATGCTTTAGAGTAATCATGATCCTCAAGACCAATTTTTAAGGTCGCGGGTTAGATAATCAGGGTTCAAGTAGGTAAGTGATTGAGATGCCAATTTAGTCTAATGGAATAAATGAATGAACAAGACGATCTGGTTTAGGCCAACTATAACCCAAATTTTTGTTTTTATTTTTTTTTTTTTTTTGCATGGTTGCTTGTTCTTAGTATATGCTCGAGATATAGCCTGAAAAGTGGAATCTATGTTGCTTCAACTGATGGTCCTCTCCTCTCTTATATGTAAGGTACGTCTTGAGGACAGATAAAGAACAATATTATCTTTTGGCTTAGATGAAGCATTAGGAAATTTAGTCCTTCCTGTCTGTTTATCAAGTTATGGTGCGTCCTTGTGCATATCACTTGCTGTCTTTTTCCCTTGATGAATAGACTGATTAGGGAGAACATTTAGTCAAATACACACTGACGGCAAATAATGGCCGAAGTGCTCATGCAGCCCAGCAAGCCAGCTCCAAAAGGCTAGTCTTTGGAATTGCGAAACGAGGGTTATAGGCAACCTGAACCCTTCGTTTACATAACATGCGTGCAAGTGGAAAAGGAAGAAAAGAAGCCAAACCATTGTGCACCATCCGATTGATTTATCAATCTTTAACTTCATGAATCCATCGTCTCCGCCTATTGGACGATCTCATGCTTTAGAATCTACCATATTGCAAGCTTCGTGGCTAACGATCACCCTTATCATTGCCATCCTCACGAACTAGTACGATTGTATTTGGTAAAGGTTTGGGGGAAATATAAAGGGATTTTAAGTGAAATGATTAGTTCTAAATGAAAATAGTATTCCGTAAATTATAATGTAAAAGGGTATTGGAAAGCAACTTTAATCTAAATACTATTTGGAAAAGATTATACTTGTGAAGGATTTTGCCTATTGTTAAAGAAAAAAAACCTCAAACCATTGCCGATGAATCCAACCTGGCATTGATCATCCTTGCAACCTCAAGCAATCTCACTTGAGGATACCTGCCACTAGATCTTGGCTTGCCGGCAAAGTTGCATGATGAGGGCATTTCCGAAATTTCAAAAGTTTAGTGAGAGCAAATTTGGAAGAACATAACACATTCACATTTCAAAAATTTTAAAATCCAAAGTTCTTTTGGACCTATCTTGGGTTAAATGAGAACTTCAGAAAAGCATTTTCTTAGAATACTTTAAAAGAATTTGCCAAATGGCTTGACTGTTGTCCGGGGTCTTTTTAGGCCCAAAGGCCTGTGGCAAAGTGGCTGTGAAAAGCAGCTTCATCAAGTAGCAGTGCCATAATTAGGAAAAAAAAAAAAAAAAAAAGAAAAGTGGCATTACCATATACGAATCGTGATCAAACACAGTTCAATCAACATGAGAACATGATTCCAGGGGTTTGTGCTGCACGTGGGGGGTGCTTTGTTCACTAATTCTCCTATCCATCAAGACTATATAAAAGAAAACAAAAAAAGCTACGACAGAACTTATCATCACCGATAGTTCGACATCAACATGGGATTTTTATTTTGGACCACTAGGTGATATACTTTTGGCAGTTAATATACAATTTGTCCATGGACCAATAAGATGAAATCTTACTCATAAGAAACCGGGAACAAAATTATTCTTGGGAAAGTATTGAAGTGTGTAGCTTAAAATTAGACAACATCCATGTTGATTTGATTTGATATGATTTGATCTCTCTTGTGTGCTCCAATGCTTTATCTTCGGATGCATTTGATCTTTGCTTTCTGCTTTTTGTTGGTGAAAGAAAGAAAGGTCGAGAATGGTTCATATTTTGAGACTATAAATGGAAAACCTTTATGCTCTATAGAAAAATAGAGAGCATATTCCCTTCAAATCCTGCCAAGTTTGAGCAATGATTTTGAATTTTTTTAATCAATTTCCAAGATGAGTCAAATGCATTATTTATTCATTTTATTCTTCCAAAAAAAGGGAGTTGACCGTTTGACTATTTTGACCATTGCTGTTGGTCCAATTCATTGTACAATAATGCCTAGATTATTGCAAAGAGGTCCATTTTTTACCTATAATTTGTTTATAAACTGCTTACAGTCTTCTCACTCTTTTGAATGAACCACCACCATATCCTTCCCAATTAGAAACTTCTATATTGTGCAAAGTCAATGAACTTCAAAGCTCTTATCATGTACTCCTTCAAAATCTACTTTCATATGGAAGACTTATCTAGATCCGATCTAATACGGACCAAGAAAATTATAACCGTTTACACTGGTGGACTTCGAATGGTCTAGCACCAGTTGGGATTGGTTTTGAACCATATGATCCGATCTGTCATGGATCGAGTTGATTCGATGGGCTAATACTCTTTGAAACTTGTGCATTTCATGTACAAAAAGACCCATTATGTTGATAAAAATTTCATGATCCCGAAAATCGGTCTTAGTGGTTCGAGGGTCTAAGAGGCAAAAATTGAAAGTTCAGCTTCTAGGCGCTGTGCTTAATTTGAGGTGCTAACCACTCCTGGCTAAGCTAATTCGACTTAAAATATGTTTCACATTCCATGGTCCAAGGCAACGTGCACTAATTAAAATGCATGACCCTTGAATTCGCTTACAATTGCAAGGCGAACGACTACAATTTCAATCATCAGTCGTTAACAAAGCCTTTCCTTCTCGTAACCGGCATGGTTTTTCTTGGATCATTAAGGTTTGCCACGTCGATTTTGGTACTTTCGCTAGCAATTTTTATTCGAATGTTCCCGTTTTGGCCATTAAAATAAATAGCATGTGAGCCCCGATGGACAGAACGTTCGGAAGGTCATGTGGATGAGGACACACATGTAGATTTTCTCACTCGTTTAGTCGCATCTAGAAAGAATGAATTTCTAGAATTTCGATCTCCAATCAAGCCCTTTGGTATTTTAAAATAAATATGACCTTAGTTTAACTAAAAAAATATTTCGTGAAAAACATTATTGTTATGCATAGCACCCTTTCTTTGATGGTTTTTTTGGGGGGGTGGAAGAAGCAGGTATAATTTTGCGCGTGCGTTCTAGATTCCATACCGAATTTTTGTTGGGTGCATTATAAGTGGACTAGAAATTATTTATTATAGAGTGGAAGGGTTTGTTTATTAAAAATATTATCAGGGTCAAAATTGAAAAGATCAAAAACACCACCCAACGTACTTCTTTTACCCTACATATAATATCTCAAAATCATTTAATGTGAAAATAAATCTGGTCACTTCACAAAAATGAAAGAGCGTATCTCTCTTTTTCCATATTGCAGATAATTTCAGTCCAAGCTTTAAAATAAACCAACAAAGTTTGAAAGCCACCCACAACTGACTTTTTATTCACGAAAAATTGGGTATTTGATCGAAATTAAACTATGTATCGAGAGTAAAAAGAGAGTCGGAAAAATATAAGGTTACTCAATATTCATTAAGGTTAATATCCCAAAAAATCCTAAATTGGTACAAATTTACCTGAAACTAATTTTTGACCATATAAAATCCTAAATTGGTATACCCGTGATAAATTTATCAAAAATTAATTTTTGACCATTAAAAACTCCAAATTGATACGCTTGTGATAAAGTTATTCCAAACTAATTTTTTGACCACCAAAAACCCCAAACTAGTATACTTGTGACAAATTTATCATTGTTTAACTTTTGTCAAATTTAAAGATTAAATTTGCTAACCTAGATGACACATAGTGATGTAGTATAGTGGTGTGACAAGTCCACGTGGAAATTCATAGGGTAAATATAATGAAAAATCTCAAACAAATATACTAGTGACAAATTTAACGGTACTCCTGTGATAAATTTGAAGGTACATATGTGACAAATTTGGGATTTCTCGTTGCATTAGCCCTAGGGATTTTCATGTAGACTTACCATGTCACCATATGTCATTCACGCCAGCAAATTTAACTAGTAAAATTTTATGGAAGTTAATAGAGTGGAAATTTGTCATACGTGTACCGGTTTTGAGTTTTTTGTGGTAAAAAATTTAGTTTAGAGTAACCTCCCGTGGTGGTGGCGTCGTTGGTTGGGCAAGGGTTCCTTTCGGGAATAAATATGTCACAAGGGTGGTGGTGACTCTCACCGCTCCTCCGGGGTTTACTCCGCCGCGAGCGGCGCACGGAGGTTCCACAGGTACCAAAAAAAAAAAAAAAATTATTTAGAGTAAATATATCACGAGTATTTTAGTTTAGTTTTTCAAAAAATTAATTTTGGATAAATTTATTATAGATGTAACGTTTTAGGTTTTTTGTAGTCAAAAAATCAATTTTGGTAAATTTGTCACAAGTATATTGATTTGGGGTTTTTCAGAGTAATAACTCTATTCATTATCTCAACAGATGTATATCAACTTATCTATTTCTACTTCATTTTTCTAATTCCAAGAACACGAAGCGTGTGTTAGACCTAAGCAAGTCCTAAAAAGACTTCATTTAGGTCCTTGTTTGGACCTTGAGATCACTTGAATGTAAAATAACTAGAGGGTCTTGACATGTACAAAATAAGAAAAAGATACTATGCTCATTATGGGCACAGGGCGTGTGAATACTAATACGTTAAAATAAGGAACGTATTCATGATACCGACTGTCACTATATATATCAAATGGATAGGCTGCAAAGGCCCTGTGGGGGCTTCTGCTCATCTTTTGTGTAGAGGTTACACCTTGTAACCAACAACCAATTTCACTTTATTTTTTATTTATTTATTTCAAAGGACACGAAGCGTATGTGCCATTTCCAATATTTTATGAACTGATACAAAATTGCTCATGTGACAATAATCCCAGGAAAGAAACCTTGACTTCTGTACATAGTCATAGCTTATGGCATCAATGTCGCACATGTACCACTATAAGTAAAGACAACAAACGCAGCAAGCAATGTGGCCAATTGCCTTGGGACAGGGAAGAAACAGCCATGGAGGGGATTAAAAAATTGATGGTGATGGAACTTTATTAAACCTTTTTTACTCAGCTAGATGAACTTAAAGCCCATTTATTTTGTAGAAAATAAATAATTTGATTTTTTTTAATATGATCTCTTATGTTGTTTAAATTAATTAATTAATAAAAATATTTTTAATTATAAATATTTATTTTGAGTTCATTTAAATAGTAATATTTATTTTTAAATTATTTATTTTTCGTGAAATAAATGGTGAAGAAGTAAACCCCAATTTGCCTTCTTGGGTGCAACTTTGGGCTGCTGTCAGTGGGAAACACCCACTAAGTCCCACCTCAGAAATTTCCTCACTGTACTTCCACTGTACAACTTACAAGACCAAATTAACAGTGACACCATCTCGATACGCTTTTCCTTCTCCATAAATACGAGAGCCTTTAGAGCCCCCCTCTTCACGTCCAAGGCGTTTCAGACTTCGCCCCTATCACGACGGCAACCTCTCTCTCTCTCTCTCTCCTCTTGTTCTCTACTCTTCCATAAAAAGGGGGAAGATCACTTCTCTCTTTTTTGCATGCAAGTTTGTGTTCATTCATTGAGCCATGGAGAGCTTGGAAATGGGTGTTGCCCCAAGCCAGGAGAGAGCCGGAGTCCTCGCTTGTGCATGGAGGTGGTTGATGGGCTTGCCCAGGAGCTCGATGGCGAAAGTGGCGGAGCTGGCCAAGAGTGTGATGAAGCTTGGGCAAGATGACCCGAGACGAGTCACTCATTCGGTCAAAGTAGGATTTGCGCTTTCCTTAGTGTCGTTGATCTATTACTACCAGCCGCTCTACAACAGCTTCGGCGTCTCCGCAATGTGGGCCGTCATGACTGTGGTGGTTGTCTTCGAATTCTCCGTCGGTAAGTTTATGGTAAACCCACCGTTGGGTCTCGCTGTTTCTTGAACCACGATCGGCTGAATTCGGTGTAAATTCTTCCATATATACATTTTTTTGCTTTTATTTACTAACTGAGAAAACATTTTCAGGGGCCACTCTAAGTAAAGGGTTGAATAGAGGACTTGCTACATTGGTTGCCGGTGCACTTGGTGTTGGCGCTCATCACTTGGCAAGTCTCTCAGGAAAAACCGGCGAGCCCATAATGCTTGGTTTCTTCGTCTTTCTTCAAGGTAAAAATTTAGTGAAATCTTAAAAAGAGAATTAGAATAGCACTCAAGAGATGAGGCATAACAGGGTTTGATCCGATTGAGCTGAATCAGTGATTGATATATTGTTCCAAAATGCAGCCACCGGTTCGACGTTCATGAGGTTCTTCCCGCGAATCAAGGCGAAGTACGACTACGGGATGCTGATTTTCATACTGACCTTCGCGCTGGTGTCGGTGTCGGGCTTCCGGGAGGACGAGATACTGGAGTTCGCGCACAAGCGGCTCTCCACCGTCGTCATCGGTGGCTTCGCCTGCCTGATCACCTCCGTCATCGTGTGTCCCGTCTGGGCCGGCGAAGACCTCCACCTTCTCATTGCTCGCAACATGGAAAAGCTTGCCAACTTCTTGGAAGGTGCACACAAATCATTCTACAAAAGAAAAATAAATAAATAAATCATGGGAAGAAAATGCAAAAGAAAATCCACCAAACCCTAGAAACAATGTCAAAAATGATACAATAAAATTGAATGCAATATATGTTTTTTTTTTTTTTTTTTTAGGATTTGAGAATGGATACTTGAGAGAATCAGAAGACAGTGACTCCGATCAGAACAAGTCACTTTTGCAAGGATACAAAAGTGTTCTTGGAATGAAGAGCAAAGAAGAATCTCTGGTGGGTACAAGTTCTCTTGTTCTTTTCTCTGATTTCAAGTAGACACCATGCACGTGAAGTGTCACTTAATTGTGTTCACATGATAATGACTCATGATTTGTGATGATCACGTCAGGCAAATTTTGCAAGTTGGGAACCACGTCACGGCCGGTTCGGCTTTCGTCATCCGTGGAAGCAATACCTAACGATTGGAGATTTGATTCGTCAATGTGCCTATAGGATTGAAGCCCTTGATAGCTACCTCACCACTAAATTCCAAGTAAGTTAGACGTCTAATTGCATTAGCTTGGAATAAGTATTTGGGCACACTGGACCACCTAATTGATAAATATTGTTATATCATGCGGGTTTTATGTGAATCCCATCTCATTTAATAGTGCATGAGAGTTAGGTTCACATGTAATGGATGCAACTAAGAATTTTTCATTAACTAGAGAATGTTTGCCATGACATATATATTCAGACATAGTTATACCACGTGCTTTAGTCCCTATATTGCTAAAAAAATTTATCTAACTCTCAAAATAACGTAGCCACTCACTCTCGTCATATTCAGGCCCCACCACAAGTTCAAACTAGACTCAAAGAGCTCTGCGCAGAGATGAGCATGGAAGCCGCAAGAAGCTCTGAAGCAACTCGCATCTTCCCACAAGACGATGACCGTGCCGTCCTCCGCGACTCCCCACCTTGAGAAGTCCCGAACCACCGCGACAGCCCTCAAGTCGCTGCTCAACACGACCGAACTCCTCCGCCGCCCACGCCACCACTGTCATCTCACTCCTCCTCAACATCATCGACTGCACGGACGAGATTGCCAAGTCCGTCAACGAGCTCGCCTCCCTCGCCAGCTTCAAGACCGAAGGAGAAGGTCAAAGTGCAATGAAGTCGTGCTGACTCTGAGTATGTTCAAGGTGACCGTCTCGCCAGAAAACGGGACTCCTCCAGTGAGACCGAATCCAGCGCGGGTGGTGTAGATATGTAGGCGTCGTATATACGAAGGATAACCTTCGTAATAACTGGACATTATTTGATATTTGAGATATTCGGGTATGAGGAAGTTAATTCCTATATAAAGATACTTTATTCATATAATTAAAATAAATGAGAAGCTTGACGAGGATGCTGCTAAAGTTCTCAAATTAGCTCCGTGCTAAGCTAACTAAATATGTCTATCTAATTACTTTGATAAAAATAATTTTGTCAGTCACGTTGTCTGGATTTCTTTCTTTCTTTTGATTGCTTTTATAAATATGGGTACAGATCAACATAAATTATACTTATGGAGTGGCAATGAATATTCCAATCAAAACATTATGCTAATTTGTTTCACTAACTAAACAAATTGTAAGGTTGATTAAGCTAGTATCATCTTCTAACTCGTGCATCCACCGATCACGTTAGGAAAAAGAAAACATATCCCGTAGAGATTAATCAAAATCTCAAGGATAGTCTGAATCAGTATAACCAACCAAATTGCAACTTGCATCAAGGTATCGCGGCATCTCCGAATTCACTTGAATAATGTTTTCCGACTTTTAACCATGATTAGCCAAGCATGTGCTGAGAGCAAGGTGGCGGACATCGGCTGAATATCCTTTATCAAGCATGGTGCTCTTGTTGGTGTGTATCATACAATCTCGACTGTCGATGCATGTAAATAAGGTATACCTTAGCGACTGAGATTGATCGTGATACGAAGAAGAGTACAACACGTGCAGGAAAGAGGATCGATCCACGGCACCCTGCTCGAGCACAGAACGATGTGTGCACGCAGCAGGTCGCCCGCCGAACGCGTCATGTGCTGGAAACAAGTTTCATCTCCATGCCCGACAAACTTGACTGCCCGATTTTATTCCCCTTCGAGATCGATATGAACAGAGTCAAATCGCAGGTTGACAAAGCTCGATGGACGGTGATCTGAACTGTATGCGGATGATGTTGCAGAAGCTCGGAAACCCTATTTATGAACCTTGACTAAATTGGCATGCTCAGAGAATTCAAGTCAGTCAAATTTATCATTGATTAGACAAGAAACACTTTCAACAGTACAAGCAAGGCCGCCTTCACCACTATAAGAGATATTCGAACGGAGCCTTCTTAGGTACGTACCATATGTCTAGATAATAATCGATATTATTCTGATCACTTTGTTCTTGAAAACCCACGGGAACATTGTGTCAGCATGATCATAGTTACAATACTTATTTGTCCTAGATCGATTAATGCGTGCCATCGCAAGCAGTCAAGAATGTGGATCTACAGTGTCCTAGTCTTAAAGTACTGGGGTGTCTCTTTCATATGAATAGAGAAATAGCTCGATAACTCAAACATCGACGTAGATTTAATGAAAGCACAACATTAAACACCCCCACATGCATCAATTTGGATAACCATAAAAGATTATAATAAGTTCATTCTCTTGAATGTTCATTAGGTTGGAGAAGCAGCACGATGACTTGCAGCAGTTACCCGAATTCGCGCAAGTATGTCCACACCCACCTGACGAACTACAGAGAGTTTCTTCTGTCACGACCACTTCAGCCACGTCCTTTGAATACAGCCGATTAACATTGAAACAATCTCCTTTTTGATGGCAATTGATGTTAAAATAAGTTGACTATCAGAACGTGCGCGAAGAATTCTTCATTTTCTGCAACAAGTCGACTAACACCACACAAAATGAAGCATTGAGCAAGTGGCGAGCACAGGAAGCCACTCAATAAAGAGGCAAATGGGTGGGCAATGAGTTGTTTCCCACTAGACAAATCCTCCTCGTGATGTATACGATGATGATAATAACCTTTCGATCTGTCTGGTACTCCCAAGATAGATTGGCCAAAGCATATATGACTTTTTATAAATTACACCACTTATCAAGGGCAGGTGTAGTTTTCCTACCTAATTCATTAACAAATCCAAAGCTTTTCCAGGTTTTGACCTCTTATGCGCTTATCAAGAATTTGGTCCTTTGTTTTCTTTTGGCTGCTGAAGGACGGCAGTACATGACAACCTTGTGTTTGCTCTCTCTTTCTAACGCACCCATGTTAAAGTCCTTAGTGTTTCTCAAAATCATTAGGCTATATCATTGTCATCTAATTTTTTTTTCTTTTTACCTCGTGTATCATACTGTAGTCAAGAATTAGATGGCGCACTCAAACTTAGCATTCATTTTACGCCACCTCTCGTTCTTTTGAGTGCTTAATCCAAAGAAAATTAGAAAGAATGAATGAATATAGACGCTATATCAACCAAAAGCATCTTGATTCTTAACTATTACCACATTGGCTACCTGCTTTATTGCTTCTTAAAGCCTTCTTTATAAAGAATGGAGAAAATGCAAATAGATAAATAAATAAGAAAATGGATGCACAAGCAAGATGCATGGCGGCTCGCAAAAAATTATCATTCTTATTCGGACCACTTTGTCACAAGTTTTTTGCGGCAACATACACATATAAGAAAAGTTGGGAGATTAGGTCTCTTCGTCTGAGAAATTATCCTATATTTAGATCTAGACGTACTAGGCATAGCCATCATTGGAACTAGAACATGCAACTAAAACGCTGAATATTAAAATATAAATTCAAACCAAAGTTCTACTCTAATATCATAGTTTTGTTAGTGGGCCGCTCGAGTTTTAGTATGAAAGAGAAGAGAATATTCTCGGATCAAGCAAATAAGGGTTAGTCAAAAAATAGAAACAAAGGAGAATACAAGTGCGATACTACCACTGACATTATTAAATGTTGATAGTGCCCAATTGGAATAAAAAATTAATAGATTTTATAAAACAAAAACAAAAGATTAACAAGACTTGACGAAGTGCTGATGTCGACAAAATTTAAAGAAATCACCATCTCTTACATTCTAATTGCAATAAAAAATTTCCAGATTATTTGGAAAATTATACGAAACAATTTTATCATTGAAAATAAAATGATAGTCAATCTAAGTTCCTCAAGTGGACTTGATCACCCCTCGACTTTGGGTTCCTAAATTTGATATTGCTAGCATATATATTATTTTGGTGTTTGTTGTTCAAGTTACATTAAGCCAATTAAATTTATCCGATGCTTAACAAGTTAGTCAGACTATATAATCTTTATTTTGCAACTACACATGCACAAAATTTTGAATTATTCTAGGAGAACTGCATTTGTGAATTTATGAATCTGACACTTAACGATGGCATGCACAAAAGAGTATTCAACAATGATACGTAGTATAAGTTTTGAGAAAAATTAAAAAAAGTTCTAAATCTATTACTTGCGGCCAATTTAATCATAAACTTTTTGATGATTTGCCAATGTAATCCTTCCTACAATTTTGATTGGAAATCGATGATGTCGATGCCGGCTATCCTGCGTGACAATGATGTAGGATGACTGGTTTTGAAGTGAACAATTTTCAAAACATTTTTTTCTTTTTTTTTCTTTTCTTTCTTTTTCCTTTTCAACTCTAGGCTGCCAACCCTTGTCGGCCTAAGTTGGAAAA
Organism: Eucalyptus marginata; assembly: GCA_014182565.1. Classification (NCBI taxonomy): domain Eukaryota; kingdom Viridiplantae; phylum Streptophyta; class Magnoliopsida; order Myrtales; family Myrtaceae; genus Eucalyptus; species Eucalyptus marginata. Next base: position 5,278,140 of record CM024594.1, on the reverse strand, counting down.
AAAAAGAAAAGATAAGAAAAGAAAAATAAAAAGAAAATAAAAAATTATGAAAAAATTCAAAATTTTAAAAAATATAGCAAAAATTATCCCTGTTGACATTGACCGTCTCCGTGCCATGTAGGATGGCTAGCACATGTGATCGAACAGAAAGATTTCATTAACAAATCGTCAAAAGGCTTAAGACTAAATTGATCAAAATGAAGAGTTAATAACTAAATTAGCTGTTGTATAATAGGTTTATGACTTTTTTTTATAATTATCTCAATTTAATCTTCATTTATGAAATAAAGCAACATCTTCAATCTATCCCCTTTCTCGATCACGCAGATAGTAGTCGCAAGTGCATCCAAAAACGTGGACGCAATTGGAAATAGAATTGTGAATTATATTCCCTATATGTAGGGTTTATTAGAATTTCGAATATCTTAGGTGCTTCTATTAAATTTTAGTAGTTACTGAATTTAGTAAATTAGCTTATCTTTTTTTTCATTCAGTTTCCTTGTTTGTATTTTTAGTTTCCTTGGATTTGTTAGGGTTTACAAATTAAAAATTGGTCATGTTTTCATTGTAATTCGTCTTAGATCTATGGATGTGAAATAATGAATTGAAGCTTTTTTCTCAGTTATTATGCAAGTCTGCGTGTTTGCGACATACAACTTGTTCTTGGAAATCTAGTAATTTTTTGTTTGCTCTAGATTCGTGTTGTTAGGAGTGATTTAAGTTATTACAGTATGGAAAAGGTAACTAACGTCCTATCCATTTAAAAAATATGGGTCAATGTCCCATCTAGTTAAGAAAGGTAATTGGAAACTATGAAATATCAACACTCTCGAAGAGCTTTCGTGTCGTGTCGGACATTTTGATATGTGTTCGACACTTTCCGACACTCGGTCAACACGTGTCAGAAAATCCGACACCTGATTAACTTTCCCGACACTCGAGTTGGAATTTTGACATACGAGTTTCCAACACGTGATTTTGATATCGATGTTAATTTTAAAAATTCAATAAATGAAAAGTCAAAATATATATATGTGAAAAAATAAAACATAATAATAAAAATAATAAATGGAGAAAGAAGAAAAACTTAATTTTATCTTCTCTTTTGACTCCCACTTTCCGTGATACACAATTCAACTCTTAATTTTTTTTTCTCCTCTTCCAACATATCCAACAAGTCCAAAATATCGATTGTTTTTTTTTTCTCCAAGTTTTATGAATTATTGAAATAGAGTTGAATTTGTCAAAGAAATCATGAAACGAAGGGGATTCTTATTTGTACAAATGGTACTTCGAACTTAGAATGAGCATGAAGAAATTAACAATACTTATTTATCTTTTGAGTTGTTCCGCTGGATCGATCACTCAAGACCTTTGGTCTCTACCCGGACCCGATGAAAAAATGAGATCACTTCTTGATTACCTTATCTCACGCAAATCATTTACCTATAACTATTCAATATCCTTATAAAAAATTAATTACATCTAAGCGTTTTCGCGGCCGAATCCATTTTGAATTTGATAAATGCATTGCTTGTGATGTTTTCTCCATATTACTATATCTCTAGAGTCAATAATTTTATATGAAGAACTACTGAACTCAATCACTTGCTGCCGTTACTCTTCAGTTTTCTGTTGAGGTCTATCCTGTAGAGGTACTCAAATTGGATCAGTGATCGATTTTAGCCGAGGGCCCCGCACCTGGAACCAACTCAATTTATTGATTAATACCCCTTCGGGGAGGAAGAGCTCTCGGTAGTTGCGAAGAGGATCCTGTCTTTCACGGATCATTCCTAGTACCCTTGGAAAGCGAAAGGATGCTCTATTCCCAACTAAAAAGGTTTCATCACGAATCCCCGAAAACGCCTTTCGGCTTGATCTTAGACCCTGACTCACCCTTCGTGGACGAACCTTGCAAAGGAACCTTTAGGTTTTCGGGGCATTGGATTCTCACCAATGTTTGCGTTACTCAAGCCGACATTCTCACTTCCGCTTGGTGCAGGAGGGTAAGCATTCTGAGCTAGAAGGAGGCAAGCAACTAAAGGGAGGCATTACAAGGCCGACTACTAGACTATAGGCTACTTCTAGCTTCTATAGTGAGCCTTCAACTTTGGTGGAATTGTTGTTTGTATTGGTACTGAATGAACATATCAAACAAAGGCGAGCCCTTCTCCGGCCTCCTCAAATTCTACTAATTCACCCGCCATTACTTCATCAAGACCATAAATACGAGCAATGATGTCGCCTACTTGCAGTACGGTACCGGTATTTACAATCTTTACTTCTCTATTATATTGCTCAATACGTTCACGGATAATATTACTAATTTCATCGGACACAGCCCATCTTGCTACTCCCCTAGAGGCGCCTACTGAATTGGAGACTTCCCAATCCCCTTACTCCCTATTCTCTCTCAAATAAAGCTGCTAACTTCAAGTCGTCTTGAATAGTGCACAATCATAGCAAGAAGAAGGGAGACCCATAGGTTTGATCCTATAGAATCTGACCCATTTTCTCATTGAGCAAAGGGTACAAAAGATTGATTTTTCGATCAAAAGTACTATGTGAGTTAAATCTTCCGTTTTTTCCTCTTTCTCTATCCCTATCCCATAGGTACATAGGGAGCCGAGGAGCAAGGCAGTAGATAAGATAGAAGAAGGGGCCAGGCTCCATGGCAGATTAGTGTTTTTAAAGTATATTCATTCTAGGATTTTTTTAATTAATTAATTATTTATGAATTTGATTCAAATTAATTTGATTGAAATAATCATAAAAATGATAAATTAGTATGTATATAAAAATATATATTTAATATACAACGTGGTATTTTTCAGGAACTAATGTATAATTTTTTTTTTCGTAATCAAAAAGAATGGGTTGAAATATCTATTAATATTTCTAGAAAGAGTATTTTATTGAAGGAAACGTGTCCCAACTAGTAGAAATATCTATTTTTGTCGGCGTGTCGTGTCGTATCACGTGTCAGTGTCGATGCTACTTAGATTGGAAATAGTAGATCCACTCTCCAAATAGAGAGGATCTTGAAATCCAATTGAAAACCCTATGTTTGAGGGTATTCGCAAAACCCCAAAACTTAAGAAATATATCAATTACTCTTGTAGTGAGAAATAGCCGATTCTATTTCATATATTTTCTTTGTATTTATAATGTTGAGCTTTACTAGAGATAGTGAGAGTCCTGGTGATCATCTGACAATCTATCTATCTACAAGAAATTCATAATCATAATGAAGGAGGGATTTTGTATGAGATTTAGGGTTTATGACATTCCATTCTTGGGCTCAGTCTTGACCATTGTTGTCTATTGGACCGAGGAATAGTTCATTAATCAAAACTCCCGAAAACAGGACAAGTCCATTAGAACAGCGACCAGACAACAATGGGTGCCTCCGAAAAGAGAAAAAAACAGAGCTCTTGGTCCGAAATGCTGCTACGGAACCGGACACATTGTGTCAAAGAATGAGCTTGGATTGGACAATTGGGTCCTTTCCTATCACCTACTCTTGCCGTCTGAAAGACAGAACCAAAGCAAAATTCACTCCCAGTTTGCATTCACTCTAGTCTAGGCTTTTGCGAAACCCTCTGGTCAAAAGCAAAGTCTTTAACTGTCCAATGGAAAGTATAGCAATAAATACATGGATTAATGGCCAGATTTGGAGGGAAGATCTTATATTTATGTCAGTTCCTTCCAAATTTCCACATCCATCTCCATATAATTATGCGGCGAATCGGGTATGACGTATAGTCTTGCACGACACGAGTTGCTATGGCGTTTTAGCTTTCATATTTCCCCCATTGTTTTGTCTTTGATCCATTAAGAGGCTAAGCATAGAGGAGATTGAGTCCATTTACATGTGATAGGACGTTCCAAGTGTTAATCGTAGTTTCATCTAGATTAAGTTTGGTCAACACCTTCCAAGTAAATAGATTGATGAAACCCGGCCAGACTTCTTCAAAATCTATAAATGCATAGCCTCTTTTTGCCACAACACCGCCCGGAAATTGCTTAATTATGAACATAGGATCTTGCCTCTTTTGCCAAATCTATAAATATAGCATCTGGCCTCTTTTACTAGGACACTAGTCGGTTTTTTCGCTCTATTGGGTAGTGTTGCTAGGAGTTTGCATGAGACACAATGGAGATGGCGACTTTTCATGACAATGAGAAGGCGGCGCCTTTCATGAGGGGTACATATCTGTCAAGGCTTTGCCTAAGAAAATATGCGCGAAAATGATTTCCATCACAATGAAAGCGAAGGAACTAGGGCAAGATCATCCTAGAAAGATCATTCATTACTTAAAAGTGTGATTGGCTCTGACACTTGTTTCCTTGTTCTACTACTTTCGACTGCTCTACAATGGTTTTGGCGTCAACGCGATTTGGGCAGTATTAACGGTTGTGGTCGTGTTCGACTTCTCTATTGGTAATAAGCTTTGATAGTTCACTAACTATTACAATGATGTTTACAAATCGCGATAGGACTTCGCAAACATCATTGTCGTTCGATTTTTTTTGCTGGAGCAACATTAGGGAAAGGATTGAACAGGATATTGGCAACAAGTGTAACTGTTGCTCTAGGAATTGGAACTCACAAAGTCGCAATTCCTTCGGGAACAATCATGGAGCCAATACTGTTAGCTTTCTTTGTCTTCATATTAGGTTTGTCCTCGCCAAAGAAGAAACTAGCCCTATCTACCACTTACTAATGAATTTATCTAATGTCTTTGGTGTTATGAAGTTGCTCTTGTGACATTTACAAGATTTCCTTCTGACATGAAGACGAGACATGATTGAGGGCTCATAGTGTTCGATCTGACCTTCTACGTGGTATCTGTATCCGGTTATCAAGAGAATCAGGCAATCACAATAGCCTGCCAAAGAGTGTCGACCATCGTTCTCAGCAATTTCACCGCCATCGTCGTGTGCATCTTCATTTGGCCAGTTTGAAGTGGTGAGCAACTTCAAGATTTGATCATTGCAAACATGGATAAACTGGGGTTTTTCCTAGAAGGTTTTGGTCAAATTTGAAAAATTACTCGGAAATTAGCTTTATTGAGGAACAGAGATGGACTGACAAAGCCTTTGCCTTACAAGATTTGGAGATAAGTACTTTGGACTATCATATGATGCGCAATCCGAGGAAGACGGCAGATCTTCTCTTGAGTCATATCGAACTGTATTAACGTCCAAAGACAAGGAAGAGATGCTAGTGAGTAAACAAGTTGTTTATCTACAGCCAAAAAAACGAGTTGTTTATCTTTGCTTCTAGAATCAGATTTTAGGTCAATCTGATTCCATTTCTTTTGCAGGTTAATTTAGCAAGATGAGAGCCTTGTCACGGTCAATTCCGGTTTTGTCATCCCTGGGAGCATCATTTGAATATCGGAACTCTAATTCGTCAGTGCGCCTACAAGATTGAAGTTCTCAATAGCTATCTTCACTCCTATACCCGGTCCATTGCCACAATAGTTTCCTAATAGAAGTAATCCTATTGATCTCACTTAGGCACAACTCTTTGCCGAAATCGAGTCGGTAACTTGACTTCGATAGATTTTTTAACCATAAATGTCGGTGGTTATCTTAAGATCATATAATCATCTCTCAGTTAAATCATTCATATGATTGGTCACGAACTCGGTTAGAACCAATGTTGATGATTAATGACTCATTGAGTACATGAATAAAGCACCCCCTAATGTTCAAAGGAAAATTCAAGAACCCTGCATGAAGATTTCTGTGGAGTCCGGCAAATGTTTGAAGGAAATAGCATCAGCCATTCAGAAAATGACTGGACCATCGACGTCCCCCGGTATCCTTCTAGCTAACGCTAAGGCAGCTTCCGAAAACTCAAGTTGTTGCTTGAATCGGGCTGGTGGGAAGGTGCAGATCTCCTAGATATAATACTAGCTCCTGCTGTCATTTTGTTGCTAATCGACATTGCAGAATGCCTACTGAAGATCTCTGAGTCCGTCAACGAACTGGCCTTCTTGGCGCATTTTAAGTGCGCAGAGCCTGGAGCTTTGCGGTCAATAGGGCGTCGACATATGACTCACCAAGCAAGCATCCAGCTGCTTTCTAACCATGGGGATGAAACTCTTCAGCCGCTTCTTGATGAGGATATGACTCACCATATGATCGCCATTGAAGGGCAGCCACAGAGTTCGAGCAAAAATGAGAATGCATCGCAACGACCGGGCGAAAATGGATGATGATTGGTCACCTACATGTCGCTAAACACACATCACAGCACAATTCTGTATTAACAAATTGGAATAAAACCTCTACTTAACCATCACAAGTTGACTTTATTAGCTTTCCCCTTTCTGTCAAATTTCATTGCCTTGGAGACCCATCAATACCACCACAGTCCCATTCTACTCTACTTAGATATTTATTCTTGAAAAATCATAAGGCTGGCTAACACAAACGGTGCGTTTGGGAAGGAAAATGCAAAGAGTTAAAGGTATTTTCCAAAATGCAAATTGTGTTTGGTAAATCGTAGTTTGAAAATCCTTTGTGAAGTACCTTCTAGCAAAATGGTGTTCGGGGGAATTACATTTGCAAATGACTTTTGTGATAAAAAAAAAATTATCAAAAGAAAAAAAAAAATTGACCGGCAAGGGCAGATGGCCGTCGGCGATCGAAATTTGTCACCGGCGGCCAACATCTGACTAGGCAACCCCGAAGACGACTGGGGAGGGTTGCCCGGGGTCTAGCGACCCTCGAAGACCACCGGCAAAGGCCACCTGGGGTCGGGCGACCTCCAACGACCTCGCCGACCCCCAAAAGACCACCGGCGACCCCGCCGACCCCCGAAGACCACCGGCAAAGGTCGCCCGAGGTCGCATGACGCTGCCGCGACCTTCGGCGACCCTAGATCGGGGGGGCGGCGAGGTCGCGCGACGCCGCCTCAACCTCAAGCGACCCGGATGCGGGGCGACGAGGTCGCGCGACGCGCCTCAACCTCTGACAACCCCACCGCAACCTAGATTCCGGGCGTTGAGGTCGCGGGAGGACCTCACTGCCCCGGATCTGGGTCGCGATGGGGTTGCGCAACCTCGCCGCCCCAGTCGCACGACCTCACTGCCCTCGGATCTGGGGCGACGAGGTCGCGGGAGGTCGCGCGACACCACCGCGACCTAGATCCGGGGGCGGCGAGGTCACGCGACCCAGATCAGGGGCGGCAAGGTCCTCACGCGACCCTGTCGCCCCATATTTGGGTCACAGCGGTCGCGCCACCCCCTGGCGTCGGTCGCGCCACCCCCCAATGACGGTCGCCGGCGACTGCTTGCCCTTTGTCGGCGACCACTCGCGGAAGAAGAAGAAGAAGACAATGAATAGTGAGGACAAAACCGGAAAAATGAAAAACCAACAAGGATAATTTGGGAAGAACCTCTCCAAGATGTCGAGAAGGCTGAAAGCTCAGGCGGCCCCAACCTACCTTTGGGCTCAGCCAGCGCTTACAAATGCTAGCTTTGCCATTAAACCCCTTTTAAAGTTTTTCTTAAATACCTTTATTTTGGCCCAAGAGGCTTAATGCCCAAAGCCCTTGGAAACTTCTCCCAAACTCGCCCAAAGTGGGTCATACATGGTGGAAAGATTTACAAATTAGGGAATGGTAAATTGAAAGAGACAAAAAATATCGTAAATAATTATAACAAAAACGTCTTGGAGATTACAGGCAAAAAGCATAAGCTGGCAAGCGCTTCCTCCTCCTGCTGGGTTACAGCATCCTTTGAGGATCAGAAGACGGGAAACATCATCAGCTGCTTCGCTATTCAACTCTCGAATGGCTGCTGCTCCTTCTTCTCCTCCGACCAACCGGGTCGACGCGTTCTGGCACGACGGGATGCTGAGCCACGACACGGGTCGGGGCGTGTTCGACACGGGATCCGACCCGGGCTTCTTGGACGTGCTCGAGAAGCATCCGGAGAACCCCGACAGGGTCCGAAACATGGTCTCGATCCTCAAGCGAGGACCCATCTCTCCCTTCATCTCCTGGCACACTGCAACGCCTGCTCTCATCTCTCAGCTCCTCTCTTTTCACTCTCCGGGTACTTTCTATGATTCTCTCTCTTGGTACCATGTTCTGTTCTCTTGTTTTGTTCGTTGTTGTCTGAGAAAGCTTGATCGGGTTGGAATACGTATGGAGAGAACAGTGATTCGGTGGATAAAGGCTGCAAGTGATTGTGGGTGAGCTGCGGGGAGAGAGAGATTTTGGTCTTTGCTTTATTTTCTGTAGTGTTGGAGGATTGGAAGTGCAAGATCAGATTATCTTTTAGTGCTGAAGTTAATTAATTGGTGATGCCCAGTTCAGGTTTGGTGTCCTTTGATGATGAACTCGAAGGTACTTCTTAGTTGTGAAAAAAATGTATTCTTAGGGACTCGAGATAATTGAATTCCTGGATAGAAAATGGCTCTCTGAATATGTTTAAACATGATGTCGCATGATTAGCAGTGGAAAACATCTGCACTCAGAACTATTGGCGTGCCAGTTGGAGTTGTTAAAGTTAACTTGTGAGGCTGTCGAATGTGTTCCTTTTATGACAGCTGCATCGGGTTGGTAATAAGTTGAATGTGGAAAACCATCTCAAGTCAGATGTGATTTTCATCTTTGACTTTCCAGAATACATAAATGAACTAGTGGAAGCCGATAAAAACGGAGGGAAAGTTCTTTGCAGTGGAACTTTCTTGAACCCAGGGTCATGGGATGCCGCCCTTCTTGCTGCCGGTAACACACTTTCTGCAATGAAGTACGTACTTGATGGTAAGGGGAAGATTGCATATGCACTAGTGAGGCCACCTGGTCACCATGCTCAGCCTTCTCAAGCCGATGGGTATTGCTTCCTAAACAATGCCGGTCTAGCAGTTCGATTGGCATTGGACTCTGGGTGCAAAAGGGTTGTCGTTGTTGATATAGATGTGCACTATGGAAATGGAACAGCGGAGGGGTTTTACCAATCCAGTGACGTTCTTACCATCTCTCTTCACATGAATCACGGGTCCTGGGGTCCATCTCATCCACAAAGTGGATCTGTCGATGAGCTTGGTGAGGATGAAGGATATGGGTATAATATGAACATTCCGTTGCCAAATGGAACCGGAGACAGGGGATACGAGTATGCCATGACTGAGCTGGTTGTGCCAGCTGTGGAGAGTTTCAAACCTGAAATGGTTGTTCTTGTTGTTGGCCAAGACTCTAGTGCGGTAAGTGGATCCTCTCTATTTCCCCTCCCGTTATATCCAGGTACACTTTCTCCTGTAATTGATGTAAATCTGAACTTGCTAAGCTGGTGTATGCTACTCTATTAGTGCATAGAAATATACTGTTGGGAGTCACAGAACTACTAAACAAGTCACTTACATGTTAGTTGAATGTTCAATTAACTTTTAATATGAGCTATGCATTTGACAGAGTGGCACTTTATGAGAATCTTTCCTCCTTTTATCTAGATCAGTTTTTTTTGTGGCTGAAGAATCTCTTTCTATTTGCTCAAGAAAGGTAGATGATTCTCCAAAACGGAAAGTGTGGGATTTTTGTTTCTGGGGCAACTGCTGTGGGTTGTGCCTTGGTTAAAGGAGAGAATTACTTCCTTCTAGCAAGTACCATTTTCTGTAGCAATCTCATAGTACTGTTAATCTTGTAAGATGGCTGAGCTATATTTCTAGTAAGGATTAAAGCTTGTTATTGCCAAAAAGATGAAGGCTTGGAAATACTTATGACATTACTAAGAAAGCCCTGAGAAGCTGTCTCTGAAGAAAATTAGCCTTAATCGGAGCACGAAAGTGGAACTACTATTGTTATTGTAAAAGGGCCATGTGAGCGTGGGATTTGGGATATGGTGTAATTGTACAAGCTGTTACTCCGGAGAATGGCACCTTGATCAGTTCAAAGCAACATCTTCCTGAAGTGGAGACCATTTCTCAGATGAGGATGAACTTTTTTTCTCTCTTTCAAGCCAAAATGCTTGTATAACGTGATGAGAGCTTAGGGCGTGTTTAGAACTGTGAAATGAGCACCTTCTGATTTTCATGAAAACTGTTGCAGTCGCATAAGTTACTAGTGGAAGCACAATAAGGCAATCAAGCTTTATAGCATCCTTAGATCCATCAATGCAAGCTACATCGTCCAGAAAACTATGGATGTGTTGGTGCATAAAATTGCCAAACTTGGTGACATTTTTGTTCGTGATTGTTAAAGCTCAGTGTTCACCCCATCTTTTCACTACACCCATAATCCACAAATTGTGAACGTCCAAAAAGAGTAGGATATGCATATTGGAGAGTTCATCCCTATGACCCAAAGTTGAAAATACAGAATCTTATCTTGATTAATTTTTATGTGGATAGCTACCTGAACTGAGATATTTGGCTTTAGATCCAAAGGACTTTTATCTTCACAATAATCTTTTACATGTCTCTGTTTTACCAGAATGTCTTACATGGTGATTATTGTCTTTGCCACTGTAGTTTGATCCAAATGGAAGGCAGTGCTTGACAATGGATGGATATCGGGCGATTGGTCGAACAATTCGCAGCCTCGCGGATAGGCACAGTGGAGGCCGCATTCTCATTGTCCAAGAAGGTGGATATCATGTTACCTACTCAGCTTATTGCCTTCACGCCACGGTGGAAGGCATTCTCGATCTTCCAGATCCATTATTAGCTGATCCAATTGCTTATTACCCAGAAGATGAGGCTTTTCCTGTGAAGGTGGTTGACTCAATCAAAAGGTACCTTGTAGATAAGGTACCTTTTCTCAAGGAACATTGATACAGAGATGTTGCAATATAACTTTGCTTTATTGGTACGGTGTCCCCAAATCTAGTTTGAATATTTTGTTTTTTAGGACTTCATCTGAGATAGAAGTAGAAGCTACTATGAAGAAAGTAGTGATTTCTATATTTTTTTTTTGGGTAAGAATTTTTGAATCTAGGTTGTCAGAATGTTACAGCATTTCAGGACCTTAATAATTTAGTGGCGCTTTTTTCTTTTAACAATGGAATGGATCGACAAGAGTATTTCAATTCTTTGTTTGTTTGTGATGCGATGAAGAAATGACGTGGGGAAGGAAAGGGAATAATCGACGAAAAATAAAAAAGTGTGAGGATGAATTTTTAATTGAGAAAGCTGAGGAAAAACATTGTAACTTCAACCTTCCGGCAAAAAACGTCGTTAGATCAATGTCTTCCCGTACTGTCGCCGGTTTTTGGCCTATCCAGATTGTAGTGAAAAGGGTGAAATGACATAAGATCTAGGAAATTAATGAAGGAATGCATTTGTGGGTTTTGTTATTTTTGCTCAACTCTACGGCACTTCATTTTTCAAATATAGCACAAGGTATCTTCTTGATCTTTTGTTAATTTCGGAATAGATAAGATTGCTAGAGGCGTTCTAATGTGAATCTTGCTGTTGCTGTTAACCCCATGCATACGCAAGTTGCCACTTCAATCTCTCTGTGTCGCCTTTTTAGTCCAGAACGTGATGTTACCGCCACATGTTTTCGTTCCCTCCCCGTTTTACTTTTTGGAGGTTGCTATCGGAAGGTTAACGGAAGTGAATGCTGGCTGTAGCTTTTCTCAAAGCCTAGGAAAGATGAATCACACAAAACGGAGCCTTAGGTTGAGGTTGGTTTGGTGGGGTCCCAGAGACATGGCATTTGGAGTTAAATCAGTGGCTGGTGTTCTGTTCCCGGCGATTAGTCCAAACTTCTTAAATTTGAAAACTGAAGGGGACATCACAACTGCACATAAAAGGACAATAATTCATCATGCGTTCTGGGTTATCTTCACATCATCAGTCACCAGACTCACTACATACAGGAAGCCAATGTGAGATCTCTTAAATGAGTCCACATGCGAGTGTCCATACATAGGTTTACACAGAGGAATCGATGATTAACGTGTTGTTCTAAGGTTTGTGCCGACCTTATTAGCCCGTGACATGGATAAAACAAGCCTGGGAATTCATCGGGTTTGTGCTTGCCTTCATCTATGTATCGATTGGACAGGAAAAGATCAGCCCGTTCACAAAGCACGTTGGTTGATAGCGAGGAAATGACTCGGTTTTATCTGGATCTGATGCAAGATGCAAGGTCCCATGTAGCTAACAGTGCCATTGAAAAGAAAAAAAAGAAGAAGAAGATGATGATATTCAGTTGGAAATGGTACAGGAATGTGGAATGTGCTCGATGGACTGAGCTTTGTAAAGATGGAACAAGTTATTTGCTTGCAAAAAACATGGAATTTTCCTCGCGTTACGCATCACCCACCATCGAAATCAGCGGGGAAAGCCGAACTTCCCTTAATTAGCCGACATCATGGCTGCTCTCGTGTGGGGACCCCTGGAGAAATTCATAATGATAATGAAGGAGGGATTTTGTATGAGATTTATGCTACGTTTGGTCGTCGAGATAATAATCAGAATAGGATAAGATAAAGTAGAATATTAAATCCTTTGGATGATAAAAGCGGACATATCTAATCCTATCAAGTGTTTGGCGCACTTTAGGATAAGATTAAAAAATAAATATGATATTCATTTAAATTATAAAATTAAAAAATAGAAAATTCAATTAATTAAAGGCCATGGAAAAACCCTAGATCTAGGAATTGTGGCCACCTTCGTAGGGGCCATCATTGAAAACGGCAAGCAGCAACATCGCCGTGCAATGGCGACGCAAATTGGTAAATCTTAAACTACGACAGAGAGGGTGGGTGGGGGAATTTTAGGTGACCACCAGAGTAGTCTTTGCATTGCCTCAAATTGATTGACGCCCCAAGTTGTCAACAATATCAAAGATTTACAGTTGCTTCATCACCATCACCATTTTCCCATATTCCCTTGAGACGTCCAACATATTTCATAAGGATTTTAGCATTGTTAATGAAGTGGTGCAGGTGGAGCCAAAGTTCCAGCCATCGATGTTTGAGGTGGCACAAGCAATGCTTCAATTACAAAACTTATGCCTTATTCGTCTCAAAAAGCCACTCTTGGTCATTAGATTCAGCAAGTCCATGATCCAAAGGAAGGGGCACCCAATTGCTGGCATACAAGAAGTGAAGATGGGAGAAGAAGTGGAAGAAAAGAGCTAACAATGAATCGGAGAGGCGGAGGCATCCATTTGACATAGATGCTTATGATATCTTCTCTTTTTGTTAAGTTCTTTATTTCCTTAAAAAAAATTCTTATCCAATCCGGGCTTATCCCACCCCCTTCCTCGGATTTTTTATCCAGCATTTTATCCGGATGTATCCGAGTTTGTCCGATCTGGTGGACATTCCCAAACATCGGATAGGATAACAAATTATCCTATCCGGACTCAAATCCGAACTACCAAACACAGCTTTAGGGTTTATGATATTCCATTCTTGGGCTCAGTCTTGACCATTGCAGTCTATTGGGCCGAGGAATAGTTCATTGATCAAAACTTCCGAAAACAGGACAAGCCCATTAGAATAGCGACTAGACAACAATGGGTGCCTCCGAAAAGAGAAAAAACAGAGCTCTTGGTCCGAAATGCTGCTATGGAACCGGACACATTGTGTCAAAGAATGAGCTTGAATTGGACAATTGGGTCCTTTCCTATCACCTACTCTTGCCGTCTGAAAGGCAAAACCAAAGCAAAACTCACTCTTAGGCTGCGTTTGACAGTCGAGATAAAATTCGGTCTTACGTTTGGTACTTGCTCAGGACAGAATAAAGTCGGATATAAATGAGATATAAGCCGGATAAAATTATCCCATGGGGGAGGTGGGATAAAGATGTATATGATTTCTAATGTCCATAGTAGGAAAATTATTTTCTCGAATAACAAACTTATTAATTTAACAAAATTGAAATTATATTTCAATATAAATAATATTTGAATTCTAATTTAAGAAATTAAAAATAAAAAATAAAAAATTATTTTTAATTAATCTTATTTTAATTTATATATTCAACTTTAATTCTATCTTATAATAAACATTCAATCTATAAATTATATATTTATACTTATTATATATTTTAGGTATTTTTGTATTTTAGGTATGTTAGTACAGTTTACTATTTGATAAAATTTTATTAAAGAATGATGAAAGGGGATTAAAGAAATACTAATGAAAATAATATAAAAAAGAGGAAAAATAAAATAAAAATAAATTAAGGAATAGTGTTACGAGAGATTTTCACAATCTCTATTTACAATGATATGCCATTACATGAAATGATGTTAGTATATCGACTTTAATATTGCGATACACCAAACAGTGGACATGATATAAAAAAATCTTAAGATTTCATATTCTATTCTATCTAGTCTTATCTCGATTAAAAATCAAACGACCAAACGTAGCCATAGTGTTCAATCTGACCTTCTGCATGGTATCCGTATCCGATTATCAAGAGAATCAGGCAATCACAATAGCCTACCAAAGAGTGTCGACCATCGTTCTTGGCAGTTTCACCACCATTCTCTTGTGCATCTTCATTTGCCCAGTTTGGAGTGGTGAGCAGCTTCGAGATTTGGTCGCTCCAAACATGGATAAACTTGGGTTTTTCCTAGAAGGTTTTGGTCAAATTTGAAAAATTACTCGGAAATGAGCTCTATTGAGGAACAGAGATGGACTGACAAAGCCTTTGCCTTACAAGATTAGGAGATAAGTACTTCGGACTATCAAATGATGCGCAATCCGAGGAAGACGACAGATCTTCTTTTGAGTCATATCGAACTCTATTGACGTCCAAAGACAAGGAAGAGATGCTGGTAAGTAAACAAGTTGTTTATCTTCAGCCAAAAAGAAAAAAACAAGTTGTTTATCTTTGCTTCAAGAATCAGATTGTAGGGTCAATCTGATTCCATTTCTTTTGCAGGTTAATTTAGCAAGATGGGAGCCTTGTCACGGTCAATTCCGGTTTTGTCATCCTTGGGAGCATCATTTGAATATCGGAACTCTAATTCGTCAGTGCGCCTACAAGATTGAAGTTCTCAATAGCTATCTTCACTCCTATACCCGGGTCCATTGCCACTATAGTTTCCTAATAGAAGTAATCCTATTGATCTCACTTAGGCACAACTCTTTGCCGAAACCGAGTCGGTAACTTGACTTCGATAGATTTTTTAACCATAAATGTCGGTGGTTATCTTAAGATCATATAATCATCTCTCAGATAAATCATTCATATGATTGGCCACGAACTCGGTTAGAACCAATGTTGATGATTAATGACTCATTGAGTACATGTACAAGCACCCCCTAATGTTCAAAGGAAAATTCAAAAACCCCGCATGAAGATTTCTGTGGAGTCCGGCAAATGTTTGAAGGAAATAGCATTAGCCATTCAGAAAATGACGGGAAAGGTACCAAAAAAGTCATAAACCTATTGCATTGGTATCAATTCAGTCATAAAATTTTCAATTGGACCAATTCAATCATAAACATTTTTACATCGGTACTAATTTAGTCCATCCAGCCAATTTTGGCCTGCCGACGCTGACGTGGACATCGGCCGGTGACCGGACACTGACGTGGCAATTTTTAAATATTTTTTTGATTTTTTGATTTGTTTTTATTTTTTTGAATTTTTTTTTCCTTTTTCTTTTTTTTTTCTTTTTTTCTTTTCTTCCTTCTTCTTAGACTATTCCAAGCGAGGGCCTCAAAGCCCTCGCTGCCGCCGGCGAGGGTTGTGGCCCTCGCCCGGCCTCCCTGGCAGCCTCACCTTGGCCTCGCCCAAATTCGGGCGAAGGCGGCCTCGCCCGCGGCCCTGGGCAAGGCTGAGCGAGGGCCGCGAAGCCCTCGCCAACGGCCGGCCACTGGGTGAGGGCCTCAAAGACCTCCTCCTCTCGCCGGTTCCTCCATTTCCCTCCAGCTCTGCCAGTCGATCTCACTCGCCGCTCGCCGTCCTCTCTCCCTCGCCTCCTCCCTAGATTGATCTCCACCGCCTCCTCCGTGGCCGGAGCCGTCGATCATGAAGTTAGCTTTGTATCTCGTCTCCCTCTCCTTGGCAGCGATTGCGAACGAGCTCCTCCAAGGTAGCCTTCTCTCCGCGATTTGGGCTTCGCGGCCCTCTCTCGGCCTCGCCCAAGGCCACGGGCGAGGCCGCCTTCGCTAGGATCTGGGCGAGGCCAGCCTCGCCCTGGCTTTGCCACGGCGCGGCGGCCTCACCCACGGCCGGCGAGGCCAAGGCTGGCCTTGCCTAGATCCGGCGAGGGTCGCCTCGTCGCCGCCCCAGGAGGGCCGGGCGAGGGCCGTGCCCGTCGGCGGCGAGCAAGGGCTTTGAGGCCCTCGCCCGGTGGGCGGGCAAGCCTCACCAAGAAGGGAAGAAAAGAAAAAGAAAAGGAAGAAAAGAAAAGAAAAAGAAAAAAAGAAAAGAAAAAGGAAAAGGAAAAAATTCAAAAATAATAAAAAATAATATTTAAAAATTGCCACGTTAGATTCCGGTCACCGGCCGATGTCCACATCAGTCCGGCAGCCAAAAATTGGCCGAATGGACTAAATTGGTACCGATGTAAAAGGACAGGACCGAATTGGTCAATCGATTGAAAAGTTTATGGCGGGTAGTACGTCAATGATAGGTTTAGGACTTTTTTGGTATTTTTCCCGAAAATGACTGGACCATTGACGTCCCCCGGTATCCTTCTAGCTAACGCTAAGGCAGCTTCCGAAAAACTTAAGTTGTTGCTTGAATCGGGCTAGTGGGAAGGTGCAGATGTCCTAGATATAATACTAGCTCCTGCTGTCATTTTGTTGATAATCGACATTGCAGAATGCCTACTGAAGATCTCTGAGGCCGTCAACGAACTGGCCTTCTTGGCGCATTTTAAGTGCGCAGAGCCTGGAGCTTTGCGGTCAATAGGGCGTCGACATATGACTCACCAAGGATGCATCCAGCTGCTTTCTAACCATGGGGATGAAACTCTTCAGCCGCTTCTTGATGAGGATATGACTCACCATATGATCACCATTGAAGGGCAGCCACAGAGCTCGAGCAAAAATGAGAATGCATCGCAACGACCGGGCGAAAATGGATGATGATTGGTCACCTACATGTCGCTAAACACACATCACAGCACAATTCTGTATTAACAAATTGGAATAAAACCTCTACTTAACCATCACAAGTTGACTTTATTAGCTTTCCCCTTTCTGTCAAATTTCATTGCCTTGGAGACCCATCAATACCACCACAGTCCCATTCTGCTCTACTTAGATATTTATTCTTGAAAAATCATAAGGCTGTCTAACACAAAGAGTGCGTTTGGGAAGGTTTTTGGGGAAAGTCTTTAGGAAAATGCAAAGCCTTTGAGTTAAAGGTATTTTCCAAAATGCAAATTGTGTTTGGTAAATCATAGTTTGAAAGCCCTTTATGAAGTACCTTCTAGCAAAATGGTATTTGGGGGAATTACATTTACAAATGATTTTTGTGATAAAAAAACTATCCAAAGAAAAATAAAAAAAATTTGACCGGCAAGGGCAGGCGGCCGTCGGCGATCGAAATTTGTCGCCGGCAGCCAACATCTGACTCGGGCAACCCCGAAGACGACTGGGGAGGGCTGCCCGAGGTCTAGCGACCCCAAAAGACCACCGGCAAAGGCCACCCGGGGTCGGGCGACCTTCGACGACCCCGCCGACCCCCAAAGACCACCGGCGACCCCGCCGACCCCCGAAGACCATCGGCAAAGGCTGCCTGAGGTCACATGACGCCGCCGCGACCACCGGTGACCCCGGATTTGGGGCGGCAAGGTCACGTGACGTTGCCTCGACCTCCGGCGACCTTGGATCTGGGGCGACGAGGTCGTGCGACGCCGCCTCGACCTCCGACAACCCCGTTCGCCACCTAGATTCGGGGCATCGAGGTCGCGAGAGGACCTCGCCACCCTGGATCTGGGTCGCAGCGGGGTTGCACGACCTCGCCGTCCCAATCGCACGATCTCACTGCCCTCATATTTGGGGCGAGGTCGCGAGAGGTCGCGCGATGCCACCGCGACCTAGATCCAGGGGCGGCGAGGTCACGCGACCCAGATCGGGGGCGGCAAGGTCCTTATGCGACCCTGTCGCCCCAGATTTGGGTCGTGGCGGTCGCGCCACCCCCCGGCGTCAGTCGCACCACCCCTCAACGATGGTCGCCGGCGACTGCCTGCCCTTTGTAGGCGACTGCTCGTAGAAGAAGAAGAAGACGATGAATAGTGAGGGCAAAATCGAAAAAACGAAAAACCAACAAGGATAATTTGGGAAGAACCTCTCCTCAGCATGCCGAGAAGGCTGAAAGCTCAAGGCGGCCTTCAACCTACCTTGGGCTTTCAGCCTTACAAATGCCAGTTTTGCCATTAAGCCCCTTTTAAAGTTTTTCTCAAATACCTTTATTTTGGCCAAGAGGCTTTTGATGCCCTTCGAAACTTCTCCCAAACTCACCCAAAGTGGGTCATACGTGGTGGAAAGATTTACAAATTAGGGAATGGTAAATTGAAAGAGACAAAATATCGCAAATAATTATAACAAAAACGTCCAGGAAAATTGGAGATTACAGGCAAAAAGCATAAGCTGGCAAGCGCTTCCTCCTCCTGCTGAGTTACAGCATCCTTTGAGGATCAGAAGACGGGAAACATCATCAGCTGCTTCGCTATTCAACTCTCGAATGGCTGCTGCTCCTTCTTCTCCTCCGACCAACCGGGTCGACGCGTTCTGGCACGACGGGATGCTGAGCCACGACACGGGTCGGGGCGTGTTCTACACGGGATCCGACCCGGGCTTCTTGGACGTGCTCGAGAAACACCCGGAGAACCCCGACAGGGTCCGAAACATGGTCTCGATCCTCAAGCGAGGACCCATCTCTCCCTTCATCTCCTGGCACACTGCAACGCCTGCTCTCATCTCTCAGCTCCTTTCTTTTCACTCTCCGGGTACTTTCTATGATTCTCTCTCTTGGTACCATGTTCTGTTCTCTTGTTTTGTTCGTTGTTGTCTGAGAAAGCTTGATCGGGTTGGAATACGTATGGAGAGAACAGTGATTCGGTGGATAAAGGCTGCAAGTGATTGTGGGTGAGCTGCGGGGAGAGAGAGATTTTGGTCTTTGCTTTATTTTCTGTAGTGTTGGAGGATTGGAAGTGCAAGATCAGATTTTCTTTTAGTGCTGAAGTTAATTAATTGGTGATGCCCAGTTCATGTTTGGTGTCCTTTGATGATGAACTCGAAGGTACTTCTTAGTTGTGAAAAAAATGTATTCTTAGGGACTCGAGATAATCGAATTCCTGAATAGAAAATGGCTCTCTGAATATGTTTGAACACGATGCCGCATGATTAGCAGTGGAAAATATCTGCACTCAGAACTTTTGGCGTGCCAGTTGGAGTTGTTAAAGTTAACTTGTGAGGCTGTCAAATGCGTTCCTTTTATGACAGCTGCATCGGGTTGGTAATAAGTTGAATGTGGAAAACCATCTCAAGTCGGATGTGATTTTCATCTTTGACCTTCCAGAATACATAAATGAACTAGTGGAAGCCGATAAAAACGGAGGGAAAGTTCTTTGCTGCGGAACTTTCTTGAACCCAGGGTCATGGGATGCCGCGCTTCTTGCTGCCGGTAACACACTTTCTGCTATGAAGTACGTACTTGATGGTAAGGGGAAGATTGCATATGCACTAGTGAGGCCACCCGGTCACCATGCTCAGCCTTCTCAAGCCGATGGGTATTGCTTCCTAAACAATGCCGGTCTAGCAGTTCAATTGGCATTGGACTCTGGGTGCAAAAGGGTTGTCGTTGTTGATATAGATGTGCACTATGGAAATGGAACAGCGGAGGGGTTTTACCAATCCAGTGACGTTCTTACCATCTCTCTTCACATGAATCATGGGTCCTGGGGTCCATCTCATCCGCAAAGTGGATCTGTCGATGAGCTTGGTGAGGATGAAGGATATGGGTATAATATGAACATTCCGTTGCCAAATGGAACCGGAGACAGGGGATACGAATATGCCATGACTGAGCTGGTTGTGCCAGCTGTTGAGAGTTTCAAACCTGAAATGGTTGTTCTTGTTGTTGGCCAAGACTCTAGTGCGGTAAGTAGATCCTCTTTATTTCCCCTCCCGTTATATCCAGGTACACTTTCTCCTGTAATTGATGTAAATCTGAACTTGCTAAGCTGGTGTATGCTACTCTATTAGTGCATAGAAATATACTGTTGGGAGTCACAGAACTACTAAACAAGTCACTTACATGTTAGTTGAATGTTCAATTAACTTTTAATATGAGCTATGCATTTGACAGAGTGTCACTTTATGAGAATCTTTCCTCCTTTTATCTAGATCAGTTTTTTTTTGTGGCTGAAGAATCTCTTTCTATTTGCTCAAGAATGGTAGATGATTCTCCAAAACGGAAAGTGTGGGATTTTTGCTTCTGGGGCAACTGCTGTGGGTTGTGCCTTGGTTAAAGGAGAGAATTACTTCCTTCTAGCAAGTACCATTTTCTGTAGTAATCTCATAGTACTGTTAATCTTGTAAGATGGCTGAGCTATATTTCTAGTAAGGATTAAAGCTTGTTATTACCAAAAAGATGAAGGCTTGGAAATACTGACATTACTAAGAAAGCCCTGAGAAGCTGTCTCTGAAGAAAATTAGCCTTAATTGGAGCACGAAAGTGGAACTACTATTGTTATTGTAAAAGGGCCATGTGAGCGTGGGATTTGGGATATGGTGTAATTGTACAAGCTGTTACTCCGGAGAATGGCACCTTGATCAGTTCAAAGCAATATCTTCCTGAAGTGGAGACCATTTCTCAGATGAGGATGAACTTTTTTTCTCTCTTTCAAGCCAAAATGCTTGTATAACGTGATGAGAGCTTAGGGTGTGTTTAGAACTGCGAAATGAGCACCCTCTGACTTTCATGAAAACTGTTGCAGTCGCATAAGTTACTAGTGGAAGCACAATAAGGCAATCAAACTTTATAGCATCCTTAGATCCATCAATGCAAGCTACATCGTCCAGAAAACTATGGATGTGTTGGTGCATAAAATTGCCAAACTTGGTGAAATTTTTGTTTGTGATTGTTAAAGCTCAGTGTTCACCCCATCTTTTCACTACACCCATAATCCACAAATTGTGAACGTCCAAAAATGTGTAGGATATGCATATTGGAGAGTTCATCCCTATGACCCAAAGTTGAAAATACAGAATCTTATCTTGATTAAGTTTTATGTGGATAGCTACCTGAACTGAGATATTTGGCTTTAGATCCAAAAGGACTTTTATCTTCACAATAATCTTTTACATTGTTATTGTAAAAGGGCCATGTGAGCGTGGGATTTGGGATATGGTGTAATTGTACAAGCTGTTACTCAGGAGAATGGCACCTTGATCAGTTCAAAGCAACATCTTCCTGAAGTGGAGACCATTTCTCAGATGAGGATGAACTTTTTTTCTCTCTTTCAAGCCAAAATGCTTGTATAACGTGATGAGAGCTTAGGGTGTGTTTAGAACTGCGAAATGAGCACCCTCTGACTTTCATGAAAACTGTTGCAGTCGCATAAGTTACTAGTGGAAGCACAATAAGGCAATCAAACTTTATAGCATCCTTAGATCCATCAATGCAAGCTACATCGTCCAGAAAACTATGGATGTGTTGGTGCATAAAATTGCCAAACTTGGTGACATTTTTGTTTGTGATTGTTAAAGCTCAGTGTTCACCCCATCTTTTCACTACACCCATAATCCACAAATTGTGAACGTCCAAAAATGTGTAGGATATGCATATTGGAGAGTTCATCCCTATGACCCAAAGTTGAAAATACAGAATCTTATCTTGATTAAGTTTTATGTGGATAGCTACCTGAACTGAGATATTTGGCTTTAGATCCAAAAGGACTTTTATCTTCACAATAATCTTTTACATGTCTCTGTTTTACCAGAATGTCTTACATGGTGATTATTGTCTTTGCCACTGTAGTTCGATCCAAATGGAAGGCAGTGCTTGACAATGGATGGATATCGGGCGATTGGTCGAACAATTCGCAGCCTCGCGGATAGGCACAGTGGAGGCCGCATTCTCATTGTCCAAGAAGGTGGATATCATGTTACCTACTCAGCTTATTGCCTTCACGCCACGGTGGAAGGCATTCTTGATCTTCCAGATCCATTATTAGCTGATCCAATTGCTTATTACCCAGAAGATGAGGCTTTTCCTGTGAAGGTGGTTGACTCAATCAAAAGGTACCTTGTAGATAAGGTACCTTTTCTCAAGGAACATTGATACAGAGATGTTGCAATATAACTTTGCTTTATTGGTACGGTGTCCCCAAATCTAGTTTGAATATTTTGTTTTTTTAGGACTTCATCTGAGATAGAAGTAGAAGCTAATATGAAGAAAGTAGTGATTTCTATATTTTATTTTTTGGGTAAGAATTTTTGAATCTAGGTTGTCAGAATGTTATAGCATTTCAGGACCTTAATAATTTAGTGGCGCTTTTTTCTTTTAACAATGGAATGGATCGACAAGAGTATTTCAATTCTTTGTTTGGTTGTGATGCGATGAAGAAATGACGTGGGGAAGGAAAGGGAATAATCGACGAAATATAAAAAAGTGTGAGGATGAATTTTTAATTGAGAAAGCTGAGGAAAAACATTGTAACTTCAACCTTCCGGCAAAAAACGTTGTTAGATCAATGTCTTCCCGTACTGTCACTTGTTTTTGGCCTATCCAAATTGTAGTGAAAAGGGTGAAATGACATAAGATCTTGGAAATTAATGAACGAATGCATTTGTTGGTTTTGTTATTTTTGCTAAGCTCTATGGTACTTCATTTTCCAAACATAGCGCAAGGCATCTTCTTGATCTTTTGTTAATTTCGGAATAGATAAGATTGCTAGAGGCGTTCTAATGAAAATCTTGCTGTTGCTGTTAACCCCATGCATACGCAAGTTGCCACTTCAATCTCTCTCTCTCTCTCTCGCCTTTTTAGTCCAGAACGTGATGTTACCGCCACATGTTTTCGTTCCCTCCCCGTTTTACTTTTTGGAGGTTGCTATCGGAAGGTTAACGGAAGTGAATGCTGACTGTACCTTTTATCAAAGCCTAGGAAAGATGAACCACGCAAAACGGAGCCTTAGGTTGAGGTTGGTTTGGTGGGGTCCCAGAGACATGGCATTTGGAGTTAAATCAGTGGCTGGTGTTCTGTTCCCGGCGATTAGTCCAAACTTCTTAAATTTGAAAACTGAAGGGGACATCCCAACTGCACATAAAAGGACAATAATTCACCATGCGTTCTGGATTATCTTCGCATCGTCGGTCACCACATACTGGAAGCCAATGCGAGATCTCTTAAATGAGTCCACATGCGAGTGTCCATACATAGTTTTACACACAGGAATCGATGATTAACGTGTAGTCCTAAGGTTTGTGCCGACTTTCTTAGCCCGTGACATGGATAAAACAAGCCTGGGAATTCATCTGGTTTGCGCTTGCCTTCATCTACGTATCGATTGGACAGGAAAAGATCAGCCCGTTCACAAAGAACGTTGGTTGGTAGCGAGGAAATGACTCGGTTTTATCTGGATCTGATGCAAGATGCAAAGTCCCATGTAGCTAACAGTGCCATTGAAAAAGAAAAGAGAAGAAGAAGATGATGATATTCAGTTGGAAATGGTACGGGAATGTGGAATGTGCTCGATGGACTGAGCTTTGTAAAGACGGAACGAGTTATTTGCTTGCAAAAAACATGGAATTTTCCTCGCGTTACGCATCACCCACCGCCGAAATCAGCGGGGAAAGCCGAACTTCCCTTAATTAGCCGACATCATGGCTGCTCTCGTGTGGGGACCCCTGGAGGAAAAATTGAATGATTTCGTGCCAAGTTTTGATTTTTCTAAAGCGTACCGCCACCCACCGGGCCACCACGACTCTGCCGCCAAGGAGGAACACGGGCTCTCTCATGCTTCCAAACCATGCGATTGCTTCACCATCATCACTGTCGGTCACAGGTCTGCTAATGAAAGCTTTACGTGAAAAAAGGTGGTAATACTTCCACGTGAAAAAAGTAATAATTCGAAAACAGAGGAGAGAGAGAGAGCGAGAGAGAGAAAGAGAGTCAGTCATGGGGGACTGTTCCCCTTAACTTGGGGGAGTCAGGTGTCAAGAAATGAATGTAATCTTCCAAAGCATAAAGATTGATCTTGAGAGACTGTCTTTACTCCGCTTGGGAACCCCATTTCTTTTATTTTTGGCTCTGCTCTGATCTCTTTTACTACAGTCAGATTCTTGGACATTTTCGCAAGAAAATTGTCCCCTTTCGGTTACATAGGGTGCTTCCTCGGCTTCGGAGCTTCTTCCTCGTATTCTTCCTTCTGCCCTGTTTTCTTTTCCTTCTGCGGGGCTTTTGTCTCAGCCCATCCGTGCTTTTGAAGTCGCATTGCGGTTCATGTTGTCTCTGTTTGGAATCTTGATGGTTTTGTATAGCCGGTGATGATGGTTGATATCGGGAGAATCCTGTGCATTGCCTTGCATTTGAGCCTGATTACAGTCGCTTGTGGTGTCACTGACCCTAATGACCTCAAAATTCTCAATGATTTCAGAGATGGGTTGGAGAATCCAGAGCTCCTTGAGTGGCCAATTGATGGGGACGACCCTTGTGGCCCTCCCAAATGGCCCTATGTCTACTGTTCTGGGGAAAGGGTCACCCAAATACAGGCCAAAGGATTGGGTCTAACGGGCGAATTGCCTCCAAGTTTCAATCAGCTCTCAAAGCTCTCCAACTTAGGCCTCCAGAGGAACAATCTGTCTGGGGCACTGCCCAGTTTTAGCGGATTGACGGAGCTGCAGTATGCTTATTTGGATTACAACGGCTTCGAGGCGATCCCTGCAGATTTTTTTGATGGCCTCACCAGTTTGCAGGTGTTGGCCTTGGATTACAACCCCTTAAAAAAGCGCTCTGGATGGTCTGTGCCGGTTGAATTGGCGAACTCTGTTCAGTTGACGAATCTCTCCCTGATGAATTGCAACTTGGTCGGCCCGGTGCCGGAGTTTTTAGGGGAAATGCCATCCCTAACAGTGCTGAAGCTTTCGTATAACAGTCTGTCCGGAGAGCTTCCAGGGAGTTTCAGTCAATCTATGCTGCAGATTTTGTGGTTGAACGACCAAAATGGCGGTGGCATTGGCGGTAAAATAGATGCGATTGCTTCGATGGCGTCGCTAACGCAGTTGTGGCTTCACGGAAACCAGTTTACCGGCACAATTCCGGAGAACATTGGAGCTCTGACTTTTCTGAAGGACCTCAATCTCAACAGGAACAAACTTGTTGGTCTAATTCCCGAAAGCTTGGCCAATATGGAGCTCGAGAAACTTGACTTGAACAACAATCTGTTCATGGGTCTGATCCCAAAATTTAAGGTACGCAATGTTACTTATGATTCCAATTTCTTTTGTCAACCCGAACCTGGGATGCAATGTGCCCCTGAAGTTAATGCACTCTTAGATTTTCTCGGCGGTGTCAGTTATCCTGAGAACCTTGTTACTCAGTGGTCTGGGAATAGTCCATGTGAAGGGCCTTGGTTCGGATTGACCTGCAATTCAGAGTCGAAAACGTCCATTTTAAATTTGCCAAGGCGTAACCTCAACGGCACTCTGAGTGCTTCCCTTGCATACTTAGATTCGTTGCTCGAAATTAGGCTCGGAGACAACAACATACATGGCAGAGTCCCTGAAAACTATACTGAGTTGAAGTCTTTGAGGTTGTTGGACTTGAGCGGGAACAATCTTGATCCACCATTGCCCGTGTTCCTCAATAGCGTGAAGGTCATCATTGATCGAAACCCTCTCCTGGTTCGCAATAAGACCACGCCCACCGTGTTGCCGCCTCCCAGTAGCAGCCCATTGCCAGAAAACACTCCACCTCCACCGAAACCTGAGATCTCACCTTCCACAATTGCTGGGTCGAACTCTAGTCAAGCTCAACCTCGACCCAAAGGAGCCAAAAGATTCAGAATGCTTTTGTTGTTTCCCACTCTAATCCTCACGTTTGTCCTCCTCATGATTATTCTCTACATCTGTTGCCGCAAGAAGAGGAAATATGTATCCGAGGCTCCGAGTTCCACTGTCATTCATCCTAGAGACATGTCCGGTTCAGAGCATAAAGTCAAGATTAAATTTTCTAACAATACCAAGACAAGCTTGTTCTCTCATTCCGGGACGAGCTCCTTGAGCACACTCAGTAACGGAACAGAAAATTCGCGTTCAATCGAGGTCGGAAATCTCGGCATATCTGTCCAAGACCTACGCAAGGTGACGAAGAATTTTGCACCTGAAAACGAACTTGGAAAAGGTGGCTTTGGGACGGTTTATAAGGGAGAGCTATGTGATGGGACCAAAATTGCTGTCAAGAGGATGGAGTCTAATCTAATCTGCAGTAAAGCATTGGATGAGTTCCGATCCGAGATCACGGTGCTAACCAAAGTTCGGCACCGGCATTTGGTGTCTCTTTTGGGTCACTCCGTCGAAGGAAGCGAGAGGCTTCTGGTGTACGAGTACATGCCACAGGGAGCTCTTAGTCGGCATCTCTTTCACTGGAAGACGAACCAATTAGAGCCTCTTACATGGAGGAAGAGATTTACAGTCGCTTTGGATGTGGCCCGAGGGATAGAGTATCTGCACAACCTGGCCCAGCACACGTTCATACACAGAGATCTGAAGTCTTCGAATATTCTTCTAGGCGATGACTTCCGAGCGAAGGTCTCGGATTTCGGATTGGTTAGACTCGCTCCCGATGGAGAGAGGTCTTTTGCGACACAGCTTGCTGGGACTTTTGGTTATCTTGCACCTGAATATGCTGGTAGGGAACTGTCGCTTGAATCTTTCATTTTTGTTTACATTGCCTCAGAAATGCGTTCACTTGAATTAATGTCAAATCATTTCATGGCAATCTCGGCTACAAAGTCAATCATTTTGATTGATGTAAAATCATATCATGATTGCTTTCACAGCTAATGGGTACACGCTGTTTAAGACTGTGCTTACTCTTAATTTCTTTTTGGTTTCAGTCATGGGAAAGATCACGACGAAAGTCGATGTCTACAGCTACGGTGTGGTCCTGATGGAGCTTCTGACCGGACTTACAGCACTTGACGAGGAGCGCTCAGAGGAAAGCAGGTATCTGGCAGAGTGGTTCTGGCGAATTAGATCGAGCAAAGAGAAGTTCGTAGCAGCCCTTGACCCAGCAGCCAAGGAAACTGAAGAAGCTCTTGAGAGCATCTTCATAGTGGCCGAACTTGCTGGACATTGCACTGCTAGAGAGCCTCACCATCGGCCCGACATGAGCCATGTGGTCAACGTGCTGGTCCCGCTAGTCGACCAGTGGAAGCCAATGACCGACGAGTTGGAGGACAATTCAGGAATCGATTACAATGTGCCGCTTCCCGAGTTGTTAAAGGTGTGGCAAGAAGCGGAAAGCAAAGGGTCGAGCATGAGAACTCTAGGGGACAGCTCGGGGAGCATCCCTGCCAAGCCTTCTGGATTTGCTGAGTCCTTCACTTCGGCTGATGGCCGATGAACGAGGTGTTTTGATTACTGTAAATAATGGACTTCTCTATCTGTTCTCTTACTTTACACGGTCTTGGTTACCAGCTGCTTACGGTTAATTTCCGTCTTCTGAGAATGATTCCTCGCGGTCGCATCAATTCGATTAGTTACGAATATGTTTTTTGAAGTCGTTAATGTGTCAAGAGTTATGTCATTAAGCCTCGTCTGTTGCGGTATCTGTACTTGGTGAGAGGTCTGAAAAACTGGCAGTCGTTCAATGTTTCTCCCGATGGTTTTTCGCTGCATTCGCATTCTCGCTGTGATCTCCCTATCCCATCAGTCTTTCCAAGTTCTATAGTTCGACGCGGAACCTCGAACCACTTGTTCATCCATGAACATGGCATGATTTTGTCTGAATATTTATCAGCATTGGGAAAATGTTGAATGATGTTGAATGATGTTGAATGAGATTCTTCCGTTCATTTTACTGGTAGGTACTTCCTTTGTTCAGGTGAATGGGAGGAAGAAATTGCTCTTTGCAAATGAGATGACAGATAGTAACCAAGAAGGCAATTCCTTTGATGTTAAATTCTGGATTCATTTTCTATTTGTCATTGTTTTTTTCCCGCTACCATATGATTTCTCGAGGGACAAAAATCTCGCATCTTTCACTAGAAACTTTTATTAGTCAAAAAAGAAAAAGAATTAAATAAATAAAATCTAAATCCTATCGAGTACTTCACTACAAAATAGACTTTTGATGACGCAATGATTAAAAAATTGAGATGATGTAAGTAATTATTGGTTTGTACACAAATAATGTAAAGTTTTCTTTTTTGCAAAGTACACATAATATTTATACAGATTAGCTTTGTGTAAGCAAAATTTATGTGAAATTCAGTGAGCGATGAAAATATGCTTTTCACTATGAATACATATGGGTATAGCTAATTTAAACTGTCCATATCATCTAAAACTAAAGTAAATGAAAAAAAAAAATACATTTCATTAATAAGAATATTACGAATAATTTATAAAGAAACTAATCATAGTTCCTAGTGTATATTAATTTCATTAAGCGAATAAATTTTCGTCTGTATATATATCTTAACTCGATTTAAAAATTTTAGAGTCAATCATACAAAAATCCGAAAAAATATAAAAAAAGGGAAAAAAAATTGAAAGACGAGATATATACATGTCCTCACCATTCACCAAGGAGACGGTGAAGGCTGCCGGAAACCACCAACGCTCCCTCTCTTCTTCCAACTGTAATTTGAAAATAGCATGAGCCTTCCCGCCTTCCCCACCGTCGCCGCTCCCACCAAACTCCATCAACCACCGCAGCCTCCGGAGCCGACGCCGGCCGCCGCGCGGCACAGCCTCTCCTTCGTCAAGTCCTCTCGATCCCCCGACCCCACCGTCTTATGGACTTCTTCCATCGCTCGCTGCGCTCGAAACGGCCGGCTAGCCGAAGCAGTCGGAGTCTTTTCGGAAATGATGCGGTCCGGGGTGGAGCCCAACCACGTCACCATCGTCACGCTTCTCTCGGGTTGCGCTGGTTTCCCGTCCGGAAGCGAGTTCCTTGGAGCTTCGCTTCACGGGTATGCTTGGAAGTTGGGATTGGTCGCGGAAAACGTGATGGTGGCCACGGCTGTGCTTAACATGTACGCGAAGCTGGACCGCGTGGAGTTGGCCAGGATGGTTTTCGATGGGATGGGGGTGAGGAATTCGGTTACTTGGAATACGATGATCGATGGTTATGTGAAGAAAGGTCGAATGCCGGAGGCGTTAGACCTGTTCGACGAAATGCCCCACAGAGATGCAGTAACGTGGACTGTGTTGATTAATGGGTTTATCAAGACTGGTCATTTCGACAAAGCCTTGGAGTTGTTTCGCGAGATGCAACTGTCTGGGGTGCGGCCTGATTTCGTCACGGTCATAGGTGCGATATCTGCGTGCGCCAACTTGGCGACGCTTGGTTTGGGCTTGTGGATACATAGGTTTGTCATGAAGCAAGACTTCAAGGACAATGTGAGGGTATGCAACTCCTTAATGGACATGTATTCCCGGTGCGGGTGTATTCAGTATGCTCACCTGATATTTGAGAAAATGCCAATGAGAACTCTCGTGTCGTGGAACACTATAGTTGCAGGGTTCGCAGCCAATGGGCATGCTGAGATGGCTCTGGAGTTATTCAACCGGATGCAGGTGGAAGGATTCAAGCCAGACGGAGTTAGTTTCACCGGAGCAATCACTGCCTGTAGTCATGCTGGTTTAGTTGATGAAGGACTCCGGTACTTTCATATCATGAAGAATGTTCACAGGATTGAGCCGAGAATTGAGCACTATGGTTGCTTGGTGGATCTCTATAGTCGTGCAGGCAGGTTGGAGGATGCACTAAATGTCATAGAAAACATGCCTATGAAACCAAACGACGTTGTGTTGGGATCTTTGTTGGGTGCTTGCAGGACTCATGAGGATGTCAAGTTAGCTGAAAGGTTGGCAAAGTATGTAGTTGATCCGGACCCTGATTCTGACTCGAATTATGTGCTCCTTGCGAATATATATGCCGCAGATAGAAGCTGGGATGGTGCGAATAAGATCAGGAGGAAAATGAAGACGCTTGGTATCCAAAAGACACCAGGATTTAGCTCGATTGAGATTGGTTGTGATAATCATGAATTTGTGGCTGGTGATAAATCGCATCCTGAGGCAGAGTGCATATACAAAGTGCTAGATCTTTTGTCATCTGAAATGAAAGTATGGTATGCACCTCCGATCATTGCAAAAGAATTATATGAGAACAATTGATCATTATTCTTTATACTCTGTTGCAGACCATATCTTTAATAGTCATACAAAGTCTCGAAATTATCCAAATCAATAGAGTAGCGTTCTCCCCCTCAATTTCCTTTGCACTGAAGTAGAATTTAAGTAATGGATATGTGAAAACATCTATATGTACCGGGGAGGAACAAGTAAATAACTGTCCTTTACAGTTTCTTTATTTGATAACATTGGCTACTTAAGCTTTGTATCCTAAAAGGACGGTGGCATATTTGTTGGAACTGCATAAATGAATTCTAGCTTAGAGGACAAGTCTCAGTTTGTACTCAAGTTTCACTCATCAAGTCGAGATTTTCAATCAGAAACAAGTACCAGTTCGCCTTTTTTTTTTTTCTTTTTTTTCAAAAAGTAAACCAAAAGCAAAGGTCAATTTTTACTTGGATAAATTATCTGTTGATCCTCTGTTTGAAATGAGTGCTTTCACTCGGTCGTACAGCCTATCACTATCTACATCACCATTAATGTCACATCTCTCTCCTTATCTTCTCTCTGTACCAGCTCAAGGTTAGTTATTGCAGTTCTCGCACAGTAACGTCACCCTTTTTCCCTGATCACACTAAAAAGGGTTAACTCCGAAATATAGACCACGTACTCGTCTGCCAACAATTCAACAAAATTCTGAACTAACATTAGCACATGTTCATGCTTTCTCGAACAAGGTAAAACAAAGGAACCACAGACAACCCATAATACGCTACTTCTTCATCTTCTCGTCCAAACGGAAAAGTTACCTTACCTACATTATCTCTTTAGCTATTTGAGGCTACGGCTATATCTTAGTACTAGCTACAGATACATCAGTACCCCAAAAAGTACGCGAGTCGAGGAAAGTGCTGCTGCTACAAGGAGCTAGTTAAGGGTTTTTTCATGGAGTCTGGGGCCTTTGAGGACTGCCCTTGTGGTGGTGCAGTGGATCAGGGCCCGAAGGGACCCCCCTCAACTCTTCATTGGCGATCTTGCTTCCTCCATCCCTCTTAAAAGTCCGCAGTATCTGTAACAGTCCAACACATTACACTTTGCATTTTTACCGACTTGTTCATTTAACAGTAACAGCACTGAACTCGTGAAAGCTCTCACCTTTCTGCTGTCCTTCTTCAGGAAACTCCCAGCCTTTGCACTTACGCACCCATGATCTCCCGTTTCGCAACCTGCATGAACGCTAACGATGAAAAATTGGTTCCCACAAAGACATGCGTACAGAGAGTATTGTTAACTAACCAGATGCTGCTGCTATTAGAAGGAGCACGCAGAGGGTGACTACAACAGCAACGTGGCCAAGCTTAGAACCGGAAGCCATGATCGCCTGAACAGAAAGCCTTTCACAGACGTATCAGGAGGTGAGAGCTTTGTGGTATGGCGGAGACATGCTTCTGCAAAATATATAGAGAAGTCACGGCAAAACTTTGCCCCCAGATGCTCTCAAATGATTGCTCATGCAGCCATTTCTGGAGATATGATTTGAGACTGGCTTAACTCAATAGATATGGAGAGAGAGAGAGAGAGACTGAAGATTGGACCGTGTTGACGTGCACTGTGCTGTGATGTGGCCACTGTGGCGACGGCGCCGTTTTCGAGTACTGGCCCTTCACGTCACGGCCACGTCACTCCTCAGGGGGGTCTCATTGAAGTACAGCCCGGCAAAGCTGTCAGACCCACCTGGTAACAAATGCTGCGATGACGTCGGTGGTGGCGGGAGGCGGGAGGGGGAGGGGGATGGATGGAATGTGATCGCGGCTCGTTGTCAAATACAGACCGTACGATCCTATGACTTTGCGCTCTACGGTCAACCGGTGGTTCGATCCTATTTTTGGAGGGTTGTGTCTTTTTACTGTGACGTCTTTGTGGCGGTGCCCATTTGATTGTCATATTTTTTCCTTCTTGTTTTGACAGTGGGAAGAAGCTGACGCCGCTGCTGCTGCTGCTGCGGCTCATGGTCTTTGATCTCGTTGATTGTAAAAGGATCTTCGGCAGAGCAGGCAACCCTTTTCAGGTACTTGACAAGAAAGGTTTCTTCTGGATTCCTTTTTTAGGGAATCATTGCAGTTGATATTACAACAAAAAAAACTTAGCTTTTTACGGTGTCTCAAAATTTGGCTAATTTTGGACACATGGTTGATCTACTTTATTAGAATTAGAGTATATCAAGATAGATTTTATAGCAGAAAGAAGTATTTTACATACCAACACGACATGAGCGATCAATTATATTGTTCGCATAACTTTCATGAGTTGATGATCTGAAGAGATCCGCCATGTAATCGAAAAACTGAATAATTTTTTTATTGCAGCGGGAGGTAAGTTTTTGAAGATATAGGTGGAGGGCTCAAGACAGTTGGAGGATTGTAATGTAATAAATGGCTATTCACAGGACACTTGGGAGCGTGATTGAGTGATGGGATCTTCTTCTGTATGTGCTCATATGGTTGGCTGGAGAAGATGCTGCTGCAGAAAAAGGGCGATTTTCCGGTCTGACTTTGTGATAAGCTCCTTCTTTTCATGATAAGGAGCTCATTTTTTTATTCTTTTTTTTTTACTCCCGTTTTTTCTTTACTTGTGCACTTTAATTGAGAGCTTCTGATTATCTTTCGTTGGTGCATCTCTGCACACTCGCCATATTCTTTCGTTTTTCATGTTCAAGTGCTAAACTAAACTAGACTGGGCTATATTGCTGATCAACCCCAATTATGTTAAAAAACCCAAATTAGGTTAAGATTAATTTGAATAATCGTACCATTTGAATTGTAAATAGTAATCATGTTGAACGGTTGGCAAAAATTTACCATAGTACATGACACATCAATTCTATAAAAATGAAAGCTAGTGAACATAGTCTTGTTATCATATTGCTGGATGGGCTCCAGTTGCAATAGCATTTGGGTATGTATTATTAGATCAGAGGTAGAACCAAATCTTTTCTCCCTTTTTTTTCACTATATACGGGCATATGTTGGCAAGAGTTTTTACATACCAAAACATAGTTTTATCTCACTGTTCCTATTCAAGTTCATCCTGTTTAAAGCATCTAATTGTTACATCTCGGACTTATTTTACAGCATGATCTATGGTTATGGGATAATTAGTCTTCAAGGTTTATTTTGCATCTAGCTCAGATCTCCAATTAACTATCACTTCACATCAGGTATCGTCTGCTAATTGCTGTCTGATTCTGCACATATTATGTATTCTTACTTTTGACCGACGGCAACATGAACATCGGCTTCCAAGATATAGCATTTCACCATCAACTAGATATGCACATAAACGAAGCAAAGTGGAACAAATATGTACAGCTATCACTCTCCCAACGCTGCAGGAAAAAACCAATCCGTGAGATTGATAAGCTGCGGAAGCTGAGCAAAAACTCATTCCTTAAACCTCCGAAACGGAACACCACATCAACATCGTACCCTAGAGAGCAATACTCACGTGATGTACAGACGATTTCGTTTTCGACTCATCAAAAGAGAAAGAGCAAACACAGAGAGGCACGTAGATGTAGAGCTAGGGTTTGCATGGGTGCATTTGGCTATGGAGCGCGAGGCTTCTTGGGAGGAAGGGTCCCCATGCTGATGCAGAGGATCAGGGCCCAACGGAAACTCTTTCAGCTTCCATCTCAGTGCGACGGTCTCTCTCTATTTCTTCAACCTCTTGCTACCCTCAAACCCTCCCTTCTCCTCCGCTGCACCCCTCACCAGCACCCGCAACAGAGAAAATGGAGAAAAAGAAGCAGACAAAAGCAAAAGTCTCAGCCCCCTCTCTCTCTCTCCATGGAAAGCACCCTATATCTTCTTATTACGTATAAAAGATGAACCTTTCCGTGTCGTGTCGCAGGACAAGCAGCCCCCGCGTAGAAACACTCATCGACGTCATTGGATACGGTGCAATCTGACAATTCAAAAAACGGAGGAGAAAAGGAAAGAAGAAAAATTCCCGAAGATCCAAGGCATCATTCTCGTTTTGAAGCTCTGTAACTGTTAACTGGTTGGGCACACGGTAAAAAGCAGATGGAGGTGGTTTTAGCTGGAGGGTTGGTAGGGAGATGGACGGAAAGGGTCGCCATTTAATAGAGCGACGAAGAATGAGCTAAGGAATATGGCCCTGTTTGTTTAAAATTGTTTCTATTCCTCAGAACAAAAATTTATGTTCTTTTGTTCTGGGGAACAAAAAAAGAATAGAAACGTGTTTAATAAAACATTTGTTCCCAAGAACAAAAAATGAAACAGATTTGGAACAGAAACAAGCAAGTAAAAAACGTTGCTTCTTGTTCCCGTGAACAATTTCGAGAAACAATTTTTCTCTCTTCTTTTTTCTTCTCTTTTTTCTTCTTTCTTTTGGCCGGTGACTTTGCCGGAGCGTCGCCGGCCCCCAGCGAGGCCGAGCCTCGCCATGGCTAGGCGAGCCTCCTCGCCGTGGCTGGGCAAGGCTCGGCCTCGCCGGGCCACTACCAGGTCGGCGTCGCCCAGTGGTGGCCCGATGAGAGGCTCGGCCTTAATGGCCTCGGTTCGGCCTCCCCTAGATCTAGCGACGTTTCAGCGAGCTCGCCAAACCTTGCCCAACTGATCGCCGGCCGCCGCCGTAGCCGGTGACCGGCCACAAAGGAGAAAGAAGGAAAAAAAAGAAAGAAGAAAGAAGAAAAAAATAATAAAAATAATAAAAATATTGAAAAATTTTAAAAAAACAACAAAATTATATAAGTTTACCAAATATATTTCTATTTCTATTCTTGGAGTAGAAATTTTTTGCAGTTACCAAGCACATTCTTATACTCAAAAATTGTTCCCGGGAACGAAAACAAAAAAAAAAATTATTTCTGCTAAAAAATTATTCCCCGAAACAAAAATGTTACCGCCCTAAACATCATTGCATGTGCAGCCGTTTCTCATTTCCTTATGAGATAGCGTTAGGCTCTCTCCATCGATTCTGTCAGCATGGCGCTGTGTTCAGCGGGACTGACAGGCACACTCCCATTCCAATGCTGTCGTCAGTGTGCATATAAAGGGCATTACTCATCACACATTGTTCGAGCTCGCATGGTGTTTCCGAGCATTCCTTTTCTCGACGAACGCTCTCTTTGCGCGAGACTACATGAAACACTCGTTTCTTCGCCTCCGAGTCATGTGCATAAGGGCTTCGTGATGGCATATTTAGGTCCGTGAATGATCGCCTAAAAGTGTATATTCTTTTTTCTTGGTTTAGTCGTGATTTGCACTTCGAATTAGGTCCAATACAACCCACATTGATCAAACGCGACTTTCTACGATATGATGGAAGGGGCTGACGAACAAAATGCGTCTTTTCATCCGCACCTGTGATCAATTAAAACCTTGCTTATCTCCTCGTGCGATGAGAGAGAGAGAGAGAAAGTAATTAAGAAAATTCGAATTTGTATTTTTCACTTAATTCAAGTGCATAATTGACCAGCTCTGGAGGCCTCCTCCCACCCCCACCCCCATCACCACCACCTCCGACGGCGGGAGTAGGTGGCGGCGGTAGACTGAATGGTATGGGTGGGAGGAGGCTTTCAGGATCCCGTCAAAGACGCTGGCTTGCAAGTGAAACCGAGATTGCGGAAAAGACAGAAAGAAATAACCTAAAAGAGAACAGTTCGGAGCAGAGATAAATGCAGTTTCGAATGCAGGAACATGCTGCCGGACCAAGATAATCATCCGACCCGCCTACACTACACGATGCCAGCGCGTCCCGTAACCTCATGTTTGTAGCAAACACGCAAACTACAGAGCAGCTTCTCCCGATTATATGCAGGCTAGCACAATGATGCCACGCCTCCAGTTCTTTTTTTTTTCTTTTTCCAACTACGACTCGTTATACTGAAAGAATCGTGTTGTTTCGGACATTATGGACGAAAAACAAGTTGGATGATTATGCAGAAAAGGAGACGCTCCTCGAAAGTATAGAAACCAACGAAAACTCAGGCCGTTGGAAATTGTGATCTATTTTCTCTAAAACTTTCTAGAAACTTCAAGATTGATATTGTCTAGAATTGTTGAGAATGGAGGTTGCTAAATGAATCTAGAAGATTCATGTGGGAATGCAAGCAAGTAGAAATCTCTAGAAGAATAATGAATACACTACAATCTAGAATTTCCTAGAATAAGCCTAAGTGGACAACATTCCACATAAATCTAGAATGTTGTATTTAGTCCCTATAAATAGGAAAGAGGGGGAGCTTCCCATAAAAACCACATCATGTAACTCCCCACCAACACTTCTTTCAACTATTGTAAAATTATTTTATCCAACTAATGAAACTATTTCTCATATCCCATGTTCTTTGTCTTTCAATTATCCTATATTGTCCCTTGTCCATCATCTACAAAATATATCATACACTTGCACACATCACTAATAAAAAACTATCATCAATACCAAAACCATACTTCCGCAGCGCACACACATCCAAAATTTTTAACATGGTATCAGAGCTAGGCATACTTGGATGGTTATGGGCCTTTGTCCTCTCCATCTTCAACTAAAAAGGCCAGAGCCCGAGTGAGAGCCAACAGAGCCAGAGCCAGAGCCATAATCAAAGGCTAGAGCCTGAGTGAGAGCCAAGAGAGCTAGAGCCCGAGCCCGAGCTAACAACTACAACTAAGAACATTTTGATGCCCGAGACATATGGGACATTGTTGAAGAAAAGTCATGCATGTTCAAAGGCAAGTGCAAATGTTCCGACAAGAGAATGCAAGGGATCATGGAATGAAAACGGAATAAAAGACATGGGACAAATTACAAGAAAAATTTCAAGGTATGTCCGAGACTTTAAAACACAAGTCCGGATTATCCCGAAAATGGATCAAGGAGGAGTGTTGGAAATTATGATCCATTTTCTCTAAAACTTTCTAGAAACTTTAAGATTGATATTGTCTAGAATTGTTGAAAATTGAGGTTGCTAAATGAATCTAGAAGATTCATGTGGGAATGCAAGCAAGTAGAAATCTCTAGAAGAATAATGAATAAACTACAATCTAGAATTTCCTAGAATAAGCCTAAGTGGACAACATTCTACATAAATCTAGAATGTTGTATTTAGTCCCTATAAATAGGAAAGAGTAGGGAGCTTCCCATAAAAACTACATCATGTAGCTCCCCATCAACACTTCCTTCAACTATTATAAAATTATTTTATCCAACTAATGAAATTATTTCCCATATCCCATGTTCTTTGTCCTTCAATTATCCTAGTTTATCCCTTGTCCATCCACTACAAATTATATCATACACTTGCACATCACTAATAAAAAACTATCATCAATATCAAAACCATGCTTCCGCCCACATTTAAATTCTAACACAGGCACTGCCGAAGGAAATTTCCCTGGCTTAAAGACGTGCTTGCTTCTCCTGCCCAACAGCGAAATCATCACAGATAAACGAACTGAATTTGCCTAACGAGGCGCTTTCTTCTTCCCTGCAATAGCGACGCGCTTGCCCTTCAGTGTCCGGCAAATGTCCAAGGTGCGCGCTTGTCCTCTACAAGGCAAGACCCCTGGATGTGCCTCGAGCCCCCTCTGCAGTACTGGATTTCCTTAAGTCTCCTCATGGCGACCGCATTGAACCGCCATCTGCATCACCAAAACACGAACAAGGGGACGCTAAGAAGGATGACCTTGGGAGGCCTAAGAGAATAATGCAAAAGGGAGGGCGCGAAGGCAGAGGTTATGCGGCAGGGACTCCTCGCTTCCTCCTTCGATCCCTTCAAGCTCCCTAGAAGCCAACTCCCATCCCCCTATGGCCGACATCCCCATCCTTGAATGCCTCTTCCCAGGCACCACTGGTGGGAGTGGGATTTCAGAGAGGGCGAGGCGGTGATGGGGGTGGGGGTGGGCTTCCGGGAGCCCGGGGGGGGGAAGAGGGGGTTTGCGGTGGAGGTGTGGGCTTTCCAGGGAGGGAGGGCGTGAAGCAGGAAAGTTATAAGCAAGAGAGACGCGTAGGTGGTGAAAGTAATGGAGGTTGATGGTGCGGCTGGAATCTGGTCGGTGAAGCATTAACTGCCATTATTTAGAGAGAGAGAGAGAGAGAGGGTTTCGTGCGGCTTGATGGAGAAGAAGACGTAGCAATCAATGAAGAGGGAGAGAGAGACGAGGCGCATCTTCGTTCAAGGACGCAGAGAAGGACGTAGCATATTGATGGAGAGAGGGGAGGCAAAAAGTTCGACTCAAAACAAAGGTAGGGGCCCGGCCGACGAGCGGAGCCACGTGCCGCTTACTCAATTCCCAGATGAAATTATTCGTTCCATATAAGCAGCAGGGAAATAGAGAGGCATTTAAAAAGGCCTAAGAACTGAAAAAAATCAAACTTCTATCCACGACTAGTCACTAATGCTCCAAATGCACAAAGTTCACGTCGGCGAGCAAGATAACTTGATTGTAGTGGATAATGCAGAGTGGCTGGGCCATGCAACAAGCTGTTGTTTCACGGTTGATTTTGACTATTGCGGTTTGCTAGAGACTCCTGTCAACAAGGATGCTGAGAAATCACAGATTAATTTGGCAAGCAGCCACGATGTGCTAGCGGGTGACAGCCCTGTTTGAGAATAACGGTGCTTTTATCAGCTTAATGTTGATATATTTGTGTACAGGATACATATCTTGCTGTGCTTACCCATCTTCTCATTACGTTTCTCTTGGAAAACTGTTGCTTTCAATCGCTAATTGTCCAGATTTGTATTTACAGTAACTTCAACTGCGTTTGGCTATTATATTTCAACTGCATGGAAAGGATCTTTTTCGTTAGCTCTGCTGTTTATGCGAATTAGCAAATTAGCTTTGGGTGATGGGTAGAAAAAAAATTGGAGGGGTATGACATAGGACAATCCTAGAGATTAGTCGAGATGTAGAGGTGTAATAGACTAGGAAAATCTTATTACAAGACCATAAAGTCGCGTGGAACAGGACCAGGAAATTATGTGGAATCGACTGTGTTCAATAGCACCGATTGACCCTCGGGAGAACTTCACGAGGGTTGATTCTTACTCAGATGGCAGAGAAACCATCAGAGTATTTAAGCTGTCCAAGACCAATTAGGCAAGCCCGAATTGGAATCCTCGATAGAATTCCGGAAGAGTGAGCAACCTAACAATCTGACCTGCCTATCAACTGGGGACGACCCAAGCAAGTTCATGTTCAAACGGATGTGTGCTCCACAGTGGAAGCTCGATGATACGCTCAAAAGAATGGATTACATGTATATGTGGTTAGTAGACTGTCAAAATGGATCATTGATCCATTCTATAACCCATACGGATGTTAAATGGGTCACAAGTTATATTAAGTATATGGATCATAAATATGTTTAAATGTAATATGAGTGTTAAATAAGTCAAAAATGGATTACAAGTGAGTCATAAATGGATTTATAACTTATTTAGACCTAACCCTACTCTCTATTCATTCTTTATTGCCTTACTCGATTTTACGCTTGCTCACTCCGGACACTCATCTCAATTTGGATATGATTTTTCATAGATTTGATTAAATATAGAAGTGCTTTAACAATAGAGATCCGATCGAGTATGAGTTGGGTACGGGTCAAGTCGGGTATACATTATTGGATTTATACTGTATGAAAATAAGTCAAAACGAATTAAATGAGTTTATTTGGGTCGATCCATTTTCAATCTGACTCGCTTATTTACTGGGTGTAGTGGTTATAATGTATCAACTATTTACAAGCAGCTTTGACGAAGTGCCTTGTCCAATGTCTACCTTCTGAATTCGACGAGCCCTCGTTATTGGAGAAAGCACTGCCATGTAGGGTGTTAAGTCATGTCTGAAGCTGTCGTGTACCTTAGAAAATGACAATTTTCTCCAGAAGGATCGGTGTTTTGATGGAATGAACCTTGAAATTAAAAACCATGCCTTAACTGAGTAAACTAAAGGGAAGTCCTGCCGGTGCTGTTAATGTGTCATCGTCTGGGAGTAGTAGGCCTTTGTTATTGAGGGCCTTAAAATAACTGCACCTCTGGTATAGAATCGATTCGTGCTCTAATTATGTGGGAAGCGCTCCTCTTTCTTCGGGGTAAGAGAGCTTCATATTTTGGAGGAAATTCCCAAAAAAGGTTGCATGAAAAACGTTTTTTATTTAATGTAAAGTTCGAGGTTACTCTGCCATTCTAATTGACAAAACACTCATTCACAGGGCCAAGTTATGTAAAGGTCGACAAAAGATAGCAGTCCCTTCCCTTTGTCCTTAGTCACAGCGAGGGGAGACTGTTCCAGTTTGGGTAGGATTAACATTTGAGCAAGAAGCTTTAGTGCTCTTAACTGAAGATTCGCTTTGGAGTTTGATGTCCTGCAAGAAAATATCTTCACATGGATGGTTCTTGCTGCAGTCGAATTTTATGGCCTCTTCTGAAGCGCTGGTTCCTCTAATAGTCGTGTAAGTCACGTTCCTTACTTGAACTGCTGCGGCCTACCATTCCACCAGATAGCGATCAAGTGATTAGTCAATCATGGTAGTGAGTACCAGCTGATCATGACCAGTCGAGTGAGCTAGAAGAAGATAGGCGCACAAACGTTCTATTACCTGCTGTGGACACGCTTTCTCTTGATCACAATAGTTCTGATCTATGATTATGGGATTGGTCACGTTGTCCATTGCAATGTTCTCAAATCTGATGTTACTCGCATTGCCCCGATCCTCCCTGGATGGAGATGGGTCAAGATTGAGATTATGCCCCTCAAACTTTCTAAACCCTTTGAAGTCAGGATTGATATGTTAAAGTCATCCATGCAACCAACGAAGTTGATATATGTGTTCTAAGCGCAAGTCAAGATTTTTATTAACAAAAACTCGTTAGCTCACACCAAGTCAAACAGCAATTCCGTTATGCCTAATTCTCCTCGACTTGGAAACAAATTATCCCTTCCTCCTCTCCCCTCTTACGGTTTGCAATCAAAAGGAGAATTTAAATATATCCTAGAAGTGTTTTAATCTTCTATGACACCATCTAATAGTTCAAAACCTGCAGCCAGTGGAAGCACGCAAGGAAAAAAAGTGCACGACCGAGCATATCAATATCCTGGCCGAAAATGTAAAAATGATAATTCATTGCCCTAATCTCACCTGCCAAGTCTTTATTCTCACACCATTCGTGGTTCCTGAAAGTTTTGAATTATTTATTACAACATTTGAAACATAGTCAGCTGACATATGGGCTCCCAAGCTTCCAATGCTGTATATAAATAGATAAGCTATGAGCTTTGAGTACATCATAGTAGGAGGAGCAGTTAACAGGTGTAGAATATATATTTTGTGCATGTTAGTTGGAAGGACGGTGATAGGAAACCTGATGCCATGGCCTGGTCCACAGGTTATGTATGTAGCTTGAACATTACTCGACCCACTTACTATAGAAATGCAATCATCCCCTGAAAACAAGAACATTAGGAATATGATTATCACATAATGTTTAGTTTACCCGGACATGATGATATGTGGAAGTGAGGATATGTTCGCATTTTGTCAGTAGAGAAATATTGGAGCCAGAGCCAGAATTTGTGCATGCCGAATTGGTGTCCGTCTGTTATACCTGTCCCAATGGCACAATGATCGATGGTGATATTTTGAGTATTCGTGACGTGAATTCCATCAGTATTTGG
Organism: Eucalyptus marginata; assembly: GCA_014182565.1. NCBI lineage: Eukaryota > Viridiplantae > Streptophyta > Magnoliopsida > Myrtales > Myrtaceae > Eucalyptus > Eucalyptus marginata. Next base: position 5,236,175 of record CM024594.1, on the reverse strand, counting down.
GCTTTCCTTAGGAGCAGTTATCCGGAGATTCATTGCGCTCACATTCACGCATTTCTGGAATACAAGATGCATTTGTTGTGCATTCTTAATGGTTAGATCAGCTACCCTCAGATTTTTGCATTCTTGGAATGTCAATGCCTGCAAAGGTAGTTCTTCTTAGGAAATCCATAGGATATGAAACTCCTTCTCCATTCAAATTTAGATTGAGATATGTCTTTGAGCATGGGCAGATCAAAGAACTTACTGTTGGTGCATGCTTGCAAGACTGCATCATAACATTCTGGGAAGAAGAGAGGAATTGCTCGTATTAGTGCATAGTGAATTGTAAGTCAATATCCAAACGTAGTAAAAAGGATGCAGCTACAATAACTCACGAGTTTTCGGTCTCTTTTGCAGGATTTTTCCCACCATGTACTTCCATTGCCATTTATGTAGCCACCGCCTGCTACACTCAAGTTTGTCAAGTTTTCAAACTTCAGCCATAGTGTCGGATCCTTTTCGTAGGCTGATTGGTCAGAAGAAGCCTCGATTGTTCCATAGATCTGAAACATGTAAATAGAAACAAAGAAGAAAGGTGTTCACTCTTTTTTAGCGTAGCAACTATATAGTGCATTTGGATGGAGCGCAACCATAGGCGGTTTCAGATGTTGTATTGGCTCCCTTGGATGTATTTCCATCAATTGATACCATAACAACTGGAAGACATTGAGTTCATTACATTTTCTGGTGAATCCAACTCCCTGTTTTTTTTTTTTTCCCTATTCTTATCGTTCATTAATCTATACCTCCATCTATGGCACATCAAGATGTGTGCATCGCATAAAACTCACCTTTACTGTGAGGTCAGATCCGCAAGGACCTGAGAATGTGATGGGCGTAAGACCATAGATTTTGTTCTGAGGGACTACTAGAACAGCTCTCTGAGCAGAACAAGCAGCCTCCCAGGCTTTCGTGAATGCCTACATGCATAACCAAAGCACTTGGCTGTTACTACCGCAAGAAGAGCTTTGACATGAATCAGACAGACAGAAGAACGGGAAAAGAAAAGGAAAAAAACAATCTACTTATTCAGTAAGACTTTATTAAGATGAGGGGATTATATGTGCATTTATGTACCTCAGTATCATCACTTCCATCTCCTTTAGCACCATAGTCATTTACCTTCACCATCTTAAGTGAAGTTGACGAAGAGGCAGCTCGACTCTGTTTTCGCATGAGCTGTCTCCAGAAGTCAGAGTCATTATAGGAGATTCGACCCCTGCTGGCTGTCCTAACTGAGGAGGGGCGGGCCATTGGGTCGTGTGCACGGTAAAGATTATCGGTATCGAGCGGGTCATTTCTGTGGCTGCTGAAGCAGAACGATGAGGAGGTGATTAAGATGATGGAGATGCAAAATTGGAGCTTCTGCAACTTCATTTTTCTTCTGAGTCACAAGAGCCTAGGGCAAGGCTAGAGAAAGTGTCCAGTATGTAGATAATGGTATGGACTATGGAACGAATGTGTTTGTGCAAGTAAGAACAAAGTCATGCAACATATATATAGAGAGAAATGGAGCTGATGTGCTTGTCAGGAGAGAGAGAGAGAGAGAGAGAGAGAGAGAGAGAGAGAGAGCAATATGGGAGATATAATCGGAGAACGTAGTTATCAAGCTAATGAGACAGTGTGCTAGGTATCATTTGGTAAACAATTCTTTTTTTTTTCATTTCTTGGGATTTAGTAAATATAGTAATGGGAATTCGGTGCATAATTACCGGTAGTCTGTGGCTGTGGAAATCTGAGCTGTTGACATGTGGCGTTCAGTCTGGTCTTAACGTTTGTGGGTTAATAAAGCTTAAATCTAGGCGCATGCCAAGATGAAACCATCTTTTAGTCATAGTTCCAACGTTTTTTAAACCAACATTCTACAGTGATTATGGTCCACTACGACTATGAGCCCAAAGTTAGAAACACTCAAAAGCATGGGCCAATCAACACTGGTTCGTGTGAGTCCAATGCACTGAAGTCAACGAATTACACGAGTCTCAAGTGGGATGCATTGTAATTTAAGGTCGCGATGTGTCGTGTTCATGAGAATTTATAGTTCTTCCTTTTTCATGCCGATAGTTTTGTGAAAAAGAGTTGCCGATGAATTTGAAATTTTCTACATCTCTTCTTTCTTTTCCAATGAGTTCCGTAATTTTGTTCCCATTCCTAATGGGAACAGAAAAAAGAAAAAAAGATGAGGAGTAACTTTCGTGATTAGCTCCTAATTGGCGTAGGAATTGTCCATATCCAAAAGATCAAAAGCAAAGCGTCATGCATGGGGGGAAGAATATAGAGAAAATTTCAAATAAGTACCTAAAATGTCATCATTTTCTCAAATAATAATCTGAAATAGACATTATTTCATATAATGGCCTAAAGTGACTAAATTGTTTCAAATAAGAGCCTGAAGTGGAACTTGTTTCAAATAAAGACATAAAGTGGTCATATCAATTTCAAAAAAGAGCCTAACCTTTCAGACCAAAGGGCATTTCAACTTCTAATTTAATTTTTATGTTTATTTCTTTTTTCTCTTTTTTATTTCTTTTTTTTTTTCCCCCTTCCCTTCGCCAGCCATCGCGGAGGTTGCCGAACTCAGGCGAGGACCACCCTCATCAGTGTCGGCCAAGGGTCGCCCTCGCTCGACCCACACCGACTTCGAGCGAGGGCAACACTCGCCCTCACATGGCCTCGCCAGCTTAGGCAAGGGTGAGGGTTGTCCTCATTGACATTGGGTGAGGCCCCAACAACAACAAGGGCGACCCTCGCCAAATTTGGCGAGGGCAGCAATCGCCTAAAATCAGTGAGGGCGGCCCTTGCCTGAGGCGGGCAACTTCCATTGACCATTGACGACAATGTCCCGAGGAGGGAAGAGGATAAAAGAAAAAAAAAAAAAGGAAAGGAAAAGAAAAAGAAGAAAGGAAAAAAAATTAAAAATATATAGTTACAATTTTTTTTACCAAAATATCATTTCTCTAATGGTCAGAATAGTCACCGGTCGGTTAAAAATCCTTTTTTGAGGTAATTTGGTCACTTCGAACCCTTATTTGAAATGATTTGGCTACTCCACGCCTTTATTTGAAATAAGGTATGTTTGGAGCCTTTATATAAAAAAAAATGAGGACGTTCCAGGCCTTTATTTGGAAATCTACTAATAATATATACAGCTTAAAGAATCAAAAGGGGTTTGGTTGACCATTCTCGAAGACGTGCCAAGAAATGCAGTGGGGTGGACCACCGTTAGTGTGGGGGCGACAAGCAAGAAACATGGGGTGCACAGAGAAGAACGGATCAAAGAAGTTGGCGACTTCGTCAATAGGGCGTGGGTAAATTACAAGTCATTCGAGTCATGGAAAGTGGAAACGAGAGGTCAGCGAAGAAATGCATCAGCAGATGAGTTGAATACATCTTTTGAAGGGAGAGAGGCATGCCAGTTTGAGTCGTTTTCTTGGCAACTAACTTGGGTTCGTTAACGTTAACGATGCTTTCTCGTTTCTTTTAGGGAAATCTTCGGTTGGATGACGACTGCATGTTGATCACTTTGGACTCTTGGATTTCATCTCATCCACGTTGGGTCGGGAGTTGTAACTCGGCTGCCTTGACCCAATGTAAACGATGATGTCACTCTCCGTCGTGTACGGCTCTAGCGGAATGTACGACATTGAATCTTTGCATAAATGGGAAAAGAGACCCATTCTAATGATTTTTGCAATAACTGTAATTAGTTCTATTTACCGAGTACATGTTTATATGATGTGGAACTTGATTGTCTGCACAATTGTTGTGTAGCTAAAGAAACCAATTCGATATGATATACTTTATGATGGGTTCTTATCAGTGATTGCAGGGATAATTATCCAAAAAGTCATAAACTTATTTTATAACGGTTAATTCAATTCTAAACCTTTCAATTGCATCGATTTAGTTCTAAACTTTTACGATTTACCAAGTTAGTCTTAAACCTTTTTATTATGTTAATTCAGTTCTAAAACTTTTAAGCATTTGCCAATTAGCCCTAAACATATAATTTGGATCATTGACCAGAAGAACTATATTGGTGAATCGTCAAAAGATTTAGGACTAAATTAAAAAATATCCAACAGTTTAGAACTTACTTTGGCACAATTGAAAGGTCTAGGACTTCTATGACTAAATTGGCAAATTATTCAAATATTTAAGATATTATTGGTACAATTGAAAGATTTATGATTGAATTGACCTTCAAATAATAGATTTATAGCTTTTTGAACAATTTTAGCAATGATTGCATGTTCTCTCTCAACTTTATATTTCGGAGCAAAAGAAGAAAAATTGGTTCCTGGCAGGCCGTAGATGAATGCTCTACAAAGGAAACTCTGTTTTCAATGCATGGCCTTTCGAGGCCTTTTTTTTTGTTTATCTCTCCAGTTTCTACACATTGATTGCGATGTGCGCGCCGAGCGATGGGGAGCAAAAGTTGGATTAGAAAGTTGTGATATCCTAATTCAAGGGGACCAAAGAGAGGGAAATTACATGTAAAAATTTCATAGAACATGGCATAACTATGTGAAAACTTCCCCATGTGCTAAACGGAGTGCGATGATCAATGATCACAACCGGCCTCCCTTGGACTATCATTCGACATGACTTGTGAGGTATAAGATTGTTATAATAAAATAATTTTTGAGAGGGTCAAAGGGCTTGTCAAGGATTATGTAATATCAACACAGACATGCGACACGCGATACGACACATTGACATATCATTTCTCAAAAACTAGATAATTCCGACACGTTCTGACACGTTATATATTGAATATATTTTTATATATAAATGCACAAATAAATAAATAATAAAAAGAGCCTATAATTAATTTACACTAAAAATATTAATCCAACGTTTGTTAATATCATTCATTATTTTAATTTAAAAAATTCAACTATATTACAGTGTAGTAATCCATAAAACTTGAAGAGAAAAAACAAGCAATCTACATTCTACTATCAAATTTAGGGATATGTACACTACAAATCCTAAAATTTATCGCGAATGTGCAATTGAGTCTTAAAACTTATCAAATTAGTGTAATCGAGTACTTCCGTTAACACCATCAATTTGTTGAATCGAAAATGTTGAAGTAGTATTTTTAAATTTATTTATTTATCCTATGTGGTAATTTTTATTAACTTTTTTCTTTAAATCTTATTTTAAAAAATAGTTAAAAACTTATGGATTAGCTCAAATAATTCTAAAAGAACAAACTGGAAAAAAAAAAAAGGTGGGGTTGTGAAAAAAAAAAAAAGGCAAGTGGGTGGCTAGGAATAATTCTAAAAAAACAAAATGAAAAAAAAAAAAAAAAAAAAAAGGCAAGGTCCTAAAAATAAAAAAGGGTAGGGTTGTGGGTGGCTGGACATGCCGCTGCCATCTTCGAAGGGGGCTAGCAAGGTCACTGGCCCTAGGCGGCGAAGAGTGGGTAGCCCTTTCCGACCTAGGCGAGGCCTGGGTGATGCCTTGGTTGGGGCCGGCAAGGCTCGCCTAGATCTGGGCTACGCCGACCCTTGCATGTGGCTAGCAAGCCTCCCCACCCCTAGGGAAGGCCTCGCAAGCCCCAGGCAAGGGCCGGCGACCCTCATTAGGCCCAAGTGAGGGCGTGGCGTCCCAAATCTGGGCGAGCCTTCCTTGGGCCTTAGTCGAGGCATCACCCAGATCTGGATGAGCCTCATCGGCCCTTGCCTAGTCAATGATGGCCTCACCTGGGCTGGCGAGGGCCGCTCCCCTCTGCCACCTAGGGCCTGTTGGTAATTTGTTTATAAAACAAATGAAGAGGTGCCTTGTCCCACATCGAAAAGATGTGAGTGTGCACGTGAACGAGATTTGGCACTAACCGACAATCATTAATTTTATTTATTGAAAATTCTGATTTATTTCTATAAAAATTAACTATAAAGTCTTGTTGAAACAGTGCGATTGTTCGCGAAAAATTACAGTTATTTTTATTTATTATTTATTTAATTCTGAATTTTATGTCTTTTCAACGTAACCTTTGAGACGTACTTGTTCATTTTGCAACCTTTCCCGAAAGGTTGTCTTTGTTCTTTTGCAACCTTTTGAAGGGTTGCCTCTATTCGAAAGACGAAGATAAGTACGTATGTTTTGAGATCAAATACACATCTTCTTCCATTTTTTTTGTTTTCTTTCGAGAGAAACTACAGCCATTGTTTCCAATTGTTTCCTATGAGAGACCTTGGAGAAATACTAGAATTGATATCTAGTATTCTCAATTTTGAGATTTTGTTGTATCCTGGAGGAAATTTGCTGGTGACCATTAGCAACTTTGTGGGGCAAATAAATCCTTAAAGAAAGTGATATCACGCCTCAAAGTCCGACTTGAGTACTCTAAAGATCCGTCTTCATTGTTCTACCCTATTCGAAGTAGTATTTTCCCAACAATTTTAAGGATTTATTTTGCAATAATGGAGTCAAGTGCATGAAAGTTATGAATCAAGCGCTGGTTGTCGACGCAAGCCTTCATCGTCCGATCTGTGCGTTTTTTGTCTATTCACAAAATCAATTGGATCTTCTGGTGGAGTTACTGAGGATCAAGGAAATCCAGAGGATCCGTGAGTCTTTGCTTTTCTTTCCTTCATTTTTTGTTATTTGTGCGCATGGTGGTTGGGGGACTCGATGACAAGAAAGATTTCGGCAAAAGCGATCCACAACGAATTATGCGCACCGTGTGGGGTTCAATTTTATCAAATCCCGACATGGGTTGTGGGTTGCCATGAGGTATGTGCCAAAATGCTAATCCGAGAATTCTTACTTCTTTGTTCTCTCTTGTATGTTTCGATGTTTCGTTGTTTGTAACTGCAATTGGGTGTCTGCGATTCGATTGCTCTTCGTCTGATAGACGGTGCTTCCGTTTAACTATGAATGCTTGGCTCGCTTTTGGAGATTCTCAGTCGGGGATCCTTCAATTTGAGAGAATCACTTTGGGATGCGACCGGGGTTGGTTAAATCCGATCCCTACGCATCTGACTTAATTTTGCTTACGTTTCTTTGTCGTTAAAGATCGAAAATCTGAGCATATTTTTTTTTGTTTGTCATTCTTTGGCTCTCTGTATCTTGGATTATTCCCACATCCATCCATGGTGATCGTCCGAGAGAGATGCCTGAGGGGTGTGGATGTGCATACAAAGGAATCAATGGCCGAAAAAATGAGAGGAATTGATAGGCGACGCTGCCAAGAACCAAGTCGCCATGAATCCCACCAACTCCTTCTCCGATGCAAATTGGTTGTTTGGGAGGAGATTCAGCGATCCTTCGGTCCAGAGTAATATGAGGCACTACTCGATGTTGGACGCCCGATTTTGGCGAGGAAAGTCGCGGTCGCGCAAGCCGGCAGTGGAAAGTTGGATTCTGACTTTCGATTGCGATCTGGGAAGGTTCCGGCAGTTCCAAGTTCGCATTTTTCAGGCGTGGAAAATGCTCGAAATTTCCCCGTGGCTGCGCCATCACTCGCACTGCCACGAATGCCCGGTCTGCAAGGCCCTCATACAAGAGGAGAAATTAGTCCCTCCTTATGGGAGGGAAGACCCAGACGGACCCGAGATCCAAATCTTATCCAAGAATTGATATCCCCAATCGCCCATCGGGACAAAGGCCTGAAACTGCTCCGCCTCCAGACGCGAACCAGTTCGCGAATTATGGGTTTGGTTTCATGGGAGGGTTCATGCCGATGGCCTATGCTAGGATCGGGAACTTCACGCTGTCTACTGCATTTAGTGGTCTAATCCCTGCTTTGTTCAATGTGCAATTCCATGGATTTCAAGATGCCACCGGGTATGGGACAACTTTGGCTTATCCATACGGCTTCAGCACGTTCCACGGGGGTCATGCCCATGGTATTCTGCAAACGGCTATGCGTGGACAACAGGCTGATACCGTGTTGAAGAACCTTCTTCTACTCATCGGAGTCTTTGTGGTTCTTGCGCTGCTTTGTTAAAGATCTTACTTTGGATTTCTCTTGGTGATGATTTCTCTTAACTCTCTTTATAGTTGTCGTCATGCTCCACGAGGCTTAGGCTAGTAAAGACATGTTTGTGTATGTCTGCGTGTGGTTTCCTGTTCATATTTGCATGTGACCGTTTATTTATTTAAAAAAAAAAAAGGATTGGAGGGAACAAAAAGGTGTTATTGGAGGGACTGGTTTCGTGGCTTCTTTGCTGATCAAGCTTTTGCTTGAGAAGGGCTACGCTGTGTACACCACAATTAGGAACCCAGGTCTATTGGGTTTGTGTCCGATGCCGTCGGTCTTGATGCTGGCCAGTGCAAGATTCTTGTCAACATCATGTAGCATAGCCTTGATATTGCCCAAGCAGTCCACAACCTTCATGCCCGATGTTGAGGAAGCTGAGACTCCGATCCACAAGATCAACCGCAAGGTATGGATCTTATTATATATTTTGGAAGGTTTCAGTTTATACGATGTTGTTGATTCCGGTCCAAGAATTGTTTTCTCCCTTTTCAATCTTAGTTATACTCGATTTGCTCACATTTATTGGATTGTTAGAGAATGTTGTTACATGCATGGGCTGAGATGTAGTGCTCTAATTATGGAGGCAATTTGGAGATACCGAATGGGTTTTTCGGGTGTCCCTTGTTTGGTTCTAATGTGTTCTATTTGCTGTCATTGCCCCTCATAGATTTGATTCTAAGGAATAGCATATATGAGCCAAGAGAGTGACATTGCATTGTTTTCTATTTTGATGTATGTATTTCATCGAGGATGAAAATTTGATGATGCATAATTTCAATTAATTGCCTCTTGGAATATTCTTGAAGTGGGGGTATGTCCGAAGGGGACTTTGGAAATAATGTGATTGGAATCATTGAGACTAAAGTATCTAACTTTCATTTTCAAAATGAAAGATTTAGGAGAAGTAAATACTATCTTAAGTATTAAAATTAAAAAAAAAAAAATAGTGGGGTTATTCTTTGAGCTAAAGTGATTACATGGAGAAGATGTTGTATAGATTTAAACATCTTGCTTTCAAATATATGAGTGCTCCATTTGATTCATGGTGGAGAGTTTTTAATGTGAATGATATTGGTCTTTAATGTATGCGATGCATTATACTAGACCTGATATTGTATAAGTTGAGTAGATATACTAGTAATCCAAATATAGAACATTGAAAAGCTATTATTACAATTTTGGTTATTTTAAGAGAACTTAAAATTTGTGATTGTTCTATAATAATTATTCGGTTGTATTACAAAGATACACCGATGCTAGTTGGATTACAAGTATGGGAGATGAAACTTCTGGATGGATTTTCATATTACGTGAATGTGTTGTTTCTTGGGCGAGCAAGAAACAAATGTGCATAATTCACTCAACTATGAAATTTGAATTGTTGCTTTAGCAAAATTTGGGAAAGAGGCTAAATGGACTATGAATTTGTTGTTGGATATCAAATTATGGCATAATCCTATGCCTCTTATTCTATCCATGTGATAGTTAGGCTACTTTGGTAACAAGAGCCTATAGTAGTACCTATAATGGTAAGTCTAGACATATTAGTCTAAGACATGAATATGTGAGACAATTGATTAAAGATGGTACCATAACAATTGTTATGTGAGGTCAAGTAATAATCTTGCCGATCCCTTGACGAAGGCTTTACCAAGACACATGGTAATAATGATCTCACAAGAAACGGGCTGAAACCCTTTAATTGAAATCACCAATAATGGTAACCTGACATTTTTCTAGAACATCACTAGTTACAAGATTTAATGGGTAATAATAAGTTATTGAATGTGATTGTTTGATACTGACGTAGCCCTGATATGAGAAGTCAGTATCGTCTGTTACGTTTTGTAGGTTGAATTGAATTCTTAATGAAGTATAATAACAATTTGTAATGTGTTGATAGTAATAGAAACATATGGTAGATATTTCATCTATATGAGCTTAGAAGTGGTGCCGCTTCTTACGAAAGTTAGGGTTGCTTTCTAAAGAGCTCATGAAATAGGATCAAGCACAAGGCCATAATAGTGCAGTAATATAGAATTTCTCGCTGAGACAAGAGGTTAAAACGGTATGTCCGGTTCTATTATAAAAAGTACAAGTTTAGCTTTTGTCACTTTGATAGAGCTTTGAGATACTTGCACTAAGTAAAGGTTTAACTCGAAAGAGACTTTTATGTATGTATATTAATCTCACAGAAATTTTGGCTGTATATTTCTAATGTTTTATTTCTTGTTTTGTTTTATAAACAAAAGTGGGGGAAAAGTGGGGAATTGTTGGTAATTTGTTTATAAAACAAATGAAGAGGTGCCTTGTCCCACATCGAAAAGATGTGAATGCGCACATGGACGAGATTTGGCACTAACCGACAATCATTAATTTTATTTATTGAAAATTCGGATTTATTTTATAAAAATTAATTATAAAGTCTTGTTGAAATAGTGTGACTGTTTATGAAAAGTTACAATTACTTATTATTTATTATTTATTTAATTCCGAATTTTTATGTCTTTTCAACGTAATTTTTGAGACGTACTTGTTCACGAAAAGTTGTCTTTATTCTTTTTTGGCAACCTTTTGAAGAGTTGCCTCTATTCGAAAGAAAAAGATAAATACGTTTGTTTTGAGATCAAACACATATCTTCTTTCATTTTTTCGTTTTCTTTCAGAAGAAACTACAGCCATTGTTCCAATTGTTTCCTATAAGAGACCCTGGAGAAATATTAGAATTGCTATCTAGTATTCTTATTTGAGACTTTGTTGTATCCTAGAGGAAATTTGCCGGTGACCATTAGCAACTTTGCGGGGCAAATAAATCCTTAAAGAAAGTGATATCACGCTTCAAAGTCCGACTTGAGTACTCTAAAGATCCGTCTTCACTATCCTAAAGATTTTCAACGACCTTCAATAGTATTCTATCTTTGCTTCTTCTTTTTTTTTTTCTTTCTTTCGTTTTTATATATTTACATTTTGACTTCTTAAGTATTGAAAATTTTTAAAATTGATTTTCCCAACAACTTGCGTGTCGGGGAGATTTGACCACGTGTCGAATTTTCCAACACTCGTTAACCGTGTGCCAAAATGTGTTGGAGCGTGTCAAACACGTGTTGGAGTGTCGGGCACAACATAAAAAGCCTTCGGAGAGTGTTGGTGCTATATAGGTCAAGGGTGTGTTTATGTGAGCTGGGGCATTCCTTGTTGATATTGTAAAGATGGGGGCTTTGTATTCGGGAGAACGCCACCCACGGTGATGGGCTATGGAACTCAGCTTTGCTTACTAGGGGATGAGAAGATTGGCGGTATAACAAGGGAGTACGACAGTGTCTCCTTGATGTCTCTATGTCTGTCCTACGTTCTGAGAAGAGGTGCATCTAGCTATGCTATAGGGTCATTACCAATACACAGCACGAGCCATTTGCTTTTGTGTAAATTCTGCAATAACGAGAGCTCCAACAGAATCACCACCCGCACATGCTCTAATAATCTAACAGCCAACACTAGCCTGACAACCATTCCCTCGACTTGCCCATATTCACTATCGGTAAAACCAAGGAACTGCAATGTCGCATCGTAAATTCAAATGAAGTGGAAGTCGCATACATTTGAGGGTAAGATTGAATAGGACTAGACCCATTTGGGTTTCTGATCATGGTGATGGGATGGGATGGGGACCAACCAAGGAAGAAGGGAATCCCTCAGAGAGAGAGAGAGCCTGATGTCCACCTGGCAATGGCGTGAATGCGAAATGGAGGATGGTAACCTCGACCTCTTTCAAGAGGGAGCACCCATGAACCATTCCATGTCAATTCTTCACGCGCATCCTTCGATTACTAAATACTTCATCATCGGGATTCCTTCAGACCACCACCACTATGCTACCACAAGAGCAATGGACATTGAATGGAGAGCATCCACCAGAGGGATGAGTCCCCACGTATGGTCAACTAACACTAAGAGAGAGACGCGGGACGTCGGGAGCGGGAGGGTAAACGGGAGGAAGAAGAAGAGAGTTTAAGGGTCCATTCGTTTCACGGAAAATGACTTCCGGGAAAATTTTTCCAGATTTTCCGGTGTTCGTTTCACGGAAAATGAACTAGTCAGGAAAATGTTTTCCATCACTGGAAAAAACAACCTTTAAAGTGAGGAAAACGTTTTCCACTTTTCAAAAGTGGAAAACGTTTTCCATAACTTCTTCCTTCTTATTTCTTTTTATCAATACATTTTCATTTTATTTTTATACTTTCTTTTTCTTTTTTCTTTTTTTAAATTGAATTTTTAATTTCTTTTTCTTTTTCTTTCTTTCCTTTTCATCTACTTCTTTGGCGGTGGCCGGCGACCGCAGCAAGCCGCGGCCGGCGACCTCGCCGGCCTCGCCCCAGCGGCGAGGCTCCGCCTAACCCAATCCGGGCGAAGCCGAGATCGGGCCTCGCCAGATCGGGCGAGGCGGAGCTCGCCGCCCGGGCGGAGCTCGCGGCTCGCCAAACCGGCAAGCCGGGCGGGGCTCAGCCTCGCCCGAGCTCGCCTCAAGCTTCCGCCGGCTCGCGAGCCGCGAGCTCGCCGGACCGGCGGCGGCGAAGCTCACGGCAAGCTCGGGCGAGATCGGCCGAGCCTCAAGCTCGCCGAACCGGCCACCGGGTCTTGGTCGGCCGGGCCGGGCAACAGCCATCATTGGGCGGGGAAGAGGCGGCGGCAGAGGAAGGAAGAGGAAGAAGGAGGAGGAAGGAGGCGGCGGCGGAGGAAGGAGGAGGAAGAAGGAGGAGGAAGGAGGAAGGAAAAAATAAAAAATAAATAAAAATAATAAATAATAAATAATAAAAATTTCGAGTTTTTAAAAATATAAATAATTAAAAATTTATTTTTTAAAGAAAATATAAAATATATATATAATTAATTTTTTGATCAATTAAAAATATTAAAATTCAATTTTTGATAATTTTTCCAAACAATTAAACGAAATTTAACGAACGGTGGAAAATATTTTCCACTCAAATTTTAGGTTTTGGCCAAACACCTGGAAAATAGAGTCATTTTGGAAAACGACTTCCAAGAAAACGTTTTAAAACACGATATTTTCCGCGAAAATGAACCAAGTAATAGGGTTTACCATTCAATGGGCCCAAGATGAACGACAAGCGATCACCATATATCGATTCGATTAACGTTTCATTCGGGCCAGGTTCCACTGATTGGGCCGACATGGCCATGAAGGCTTTCTCCCCCTGCAATCCTCAACACGTCGGGGACAGGGATGTCGGGGACGTCAGGGATGGGGATTTCAAGGAGGTCATGGGAGGGGGGCGGCTAACTGAGGGACAGCCGGCATCAGGGGGGGCTTGATGGGGACCGGGGCTGGGGGCCGGCTAGCACTGGCAACGCTAGGGTAAGCCGCCGGCTTCAGACGAGGAACTCAGGAGGAGCAGGCCGTGGGTGTTGTAGGGGGTGTTTCGGGGTGTTGTGGATTGGAGAGGGAGAAAGCCCATCTACATATTTAGGGGGAGGAGGCGTGGGGAAGGGAGGAGGGAAATCGTGGCTGGGGACTGCTTGATAGCCATCATGATTGTTTTATTTTACGTTTATACTCAATTCTATAGAGTCGATAAGTTATATTAGGTGACACTTCATCATAGAAGTTTCCTTACACCTCATCAACGGTCATAAAGCTTTTAAGGGCCATTCTTGAGTACACATTTTAACGCCACTTATATATAAACCTTCTAGGAAAATTAATTATCATGAAACTAAATTAATTGTATATGAGCAAATTAAATAATTACGCGCGTGATATATATAATTATTACCGTGACTTAAAGCTTAGCGTGCAGTGACAAGGGGCGAGCAGCCACATGCAAAGACCCGGAGAATCAAATTTAATGACTCGATCAAAATGGCACGAACGCGAGCGACCATTTTCGTCCCTTATAGCGAGAGTGAATGGCCAATTTCTTATCGACGCTTCAAGTGGAGGAAAGCATTAAAAAAACAAAAAACAAAAAGTGCATCATTGCTCATTCACCCACCCACCAATCGCACTTCATCTACCTATTCCTTTATTTATTTTGTAATTTATAGTTAAGGTCAAGCACTAAATAAAGACAGCACATGAGTACCGTGAAACAATTGGTTTTAATTTGTTCTTGCGACCATTCAGCCAATTTTTGTCTCTCATTCCTCGGTTCCATTGTGCCTCATCCCCCATTTCAGAATTGATAATGTTCGAATAAACTAAATATTTTTTATCTCGTGCCATGCACATGCATTGCACGTACAATGGATGTGCAACTCACATGCAAAGTACATATATGAACTTGTGCAATTCTATGTGGCCGCTCACGCGGGTTAATATAGGGGAACGAAAGCATAGAGAGAGTACTCAATCTCAATATATATTATTTCACTAAAAAAAATGGAGAAGGAATGAAAACATGTCATGATATCATCACGTTTTGCTCTAATAAATTAGAGGAGGGGAGCACCCACCCGCCGTGGTGATGGTGGTGGGAGGCTGCCCCTCCATTGACCAGCAGGAGGCAGAGGACGCGAGCGGGTGACATCGGGGTTGGTGACTAGGGGTGAGTGAGGGCACTGGTGGTGAACCCAGTGGGGGACGGGGATGCCGGGGACACCAGCAATGTCGGGGACGGCCTGTCCGGGGGGGAATGTTTGGATTGAGAACTGAGCAAAGGCCGTAGGGGCCACATGTCTGTCCAGTGAATGGGCCAGCCCCATGGCGATATGGAGGAGCCAGCCCATCCAATATTTTGTCAGGATATAAAGAGATGATTGGATGGAAGAGATAAGGTACTAAGATGGTGACAACGCCACCGCACCACCGCCCTTTTCTTTGATAGGGCCAAGAGCCAGACAGCATTTCAAATTCATTTCTTTTCTTGCATTTAAGATTCATTCGTTTCACTAAAAATACGACATTTCTGTAAAAGGTTTTCCAGAAGTTCATTTTTCAAAAAAAAAAATATAATTACTTTTTTTAGTGTTAGGGCTTAAACTTGAAAATAAAGTGGAAAATATTTTCCGCTATTTGATAAGAAAAATATTTTTCCTCCATACGGTCTTTTCATTTATTTTATTTTTAAAAAAAATTATCTTTTATATGTTTTTTATTTTTTAAATAATTTTTTTATTTTTTAAATCGATTATTAAACTACTTTTTCCTTTTTTTTTTTTTTTCTTTGTTTTCCTTTTCTTCTTCTTGGCGGTCGTTAGCACACGGCAACGATCGCACGAATCGGCCTGTGTGCTCACCCACCAAAGTGAACTCAAGCTCGCCATTCATCAATCGTGCTCGCCGATCTAGCGAGTGGCAAGGCCGCCAAGCTCGAAGCTCATCGATCGGCGAGGCTTGAGGCTAGTGAGCTCTAAATTGAGCTCGTCCGCCTCGAGCCTTGAGCTTGTCGCTCATGCTTATCGATTTGGCGAGCGGCAAGCCTAAGCTCACCAGAGATGGGTGAGCCTCGTGTTCACCAGCGAGCTACAGGCCTACCTGTCGCCAGTCGTTGCCATTGTTGGCGACCGGCCAATAAAGAAGAAGTTGGGAAACAAAGGAAAGAAAAATAAAAATAAAAAATAATTTGAATCTAAATAAATAAACAAATAATAATAATTTTTTAAAAAAAAAAAAGAAGAAGGAGGAGAAGGAGGAAGTGAAGGTTTGTAGGGGTGTGAGATAAAAAAATCAAGTGAGGAAAATATTTTCTACTTTTCAAAAGTGGAAAACATTTTCCCTTAATTTAAGACTTTTCTCCCTTTTATGGAAAATGTTTTCCCAAGAATTTATTTTTCGTAAAACAAATGCCAAAAACCCAAACAATATTTTTCTGCAAAGTTTTTTTTTTTTCCATGAAACGAACGGAACCTTAATTAGGGTCAATTTGTTTCAAAAAAAATTTCATAATAAAATAAATTTTTCAAAAAATCATGTCTTAGGATTTTCTTTTCCTTTTTTCTGAATAGATAATTTATGTCCTTAACTTTAAGCATGCATATTTTCTTTGACTGCAAATGGTTTTCTGTTGACTACTATTTAGCAAATTAAATGCAGGAAAATGTACAAAACTAATTTGCAGAAAATATTCACTTAAACAAATACACTCTTAGCTTGGATTACTACCTTTCAAGTCTCGACTAAGGTCATCAAACGGATGGGTGGGGTTGGGTTTGGGTCCAGTCAAAAATGGTTTGACTCATTATTGATCCATTTAACTCATTTTGATCCATTTTCACATGATGTAAACTTAATGACCCATACTCGACAGACACATTCCCAACCCATATCCGATCTTACTCAGTATTATCAAAAATAATTAATATTCCAAGAAAACCATTTTCCAGGAAAATAATTGTATTTTCCGAGTGTTTGACTAGAATTTGAAAATAACTAGAAGATATTTTCCGATATTGAGTAAGGAAAATATTTTAATGCAAAGCACTTTCAATAATGGTTTTTGTAATTATATTTTATAAATAGATTTTATAAATAGACTTCTTAATTATTTTTATTATTTTCTTTTTCTTCCTCATTGGCCGATTCGGCCACTACAAGGCCGAGCTCGCCCAAACCGACAAGCTCAGCCTCGCTGCATCTAGTGACCTAGATGAAGCTCGAGCCCCGCCCGCATTGCCGAATTTGGCAAGGCCTTAGCTCACTCAAGGCTGATCAAGCAAGCTTGGCCCTCACCAGAGCTAGTGACTTGGGTGAGGCTCGAGACTCGCTCGAGTCGTTGGACATTGGCAAGGCTTTGGTGACCTCAACCAAGGCTTAAGCCCCAGCTAGGTTATCGGATTGGGCAAGGCTCGAGCTCACTTGTGGTTGGTCATTGGCCATTGCCATGGTCAACGATAATCCAATGAAGAAGAAAAAGAAAAAGAAAAAACCAAAAAGTAATAAGTTTCGTCGAGTTATTAATAGGTTAGAACTTATAAATGGATTTGGGATAAACCATTTTATGACTCGTTCTTTGATTGAGCTCTATTATAATAAACCCATTTCCAATCCATATTAAAACTTCAGCCAACCCAATTTTTACCCAATTCATTAAATGGCCAAAAGTTTCGACCATTCATCAAAACTACGAATGGTGCTACACACCACATCCGTTCCATCAATATGTTCAGGTACATTTGAACCCACATGAGAATTGTTTATTTGAATGTCGCCATTCCCAACACCTTGACTTACTTTAGATATGAAAATAACCGAAAATTTTAAAGGATATAAACACGGACATGCAAAATTATATACAACTTTCTGGTCATGCTTCTCTTATTGATGAGTTACATCGCCCAAATTTATTTGTGGGTGATATCCATGATGCGTGACCTACCAATTAGAGGTACAGTTGAAGGGAGTATTTCCTTTTTGTTTGTTTTTTTTTTTTTAAATCAGGATTGCGGCAAAAATATCACTCATGATTTTTTGAAGTTTGATTGTTATTTTGAATTTTGAAGAGAGAGTAAAAACAGAAGCTGTTATCACGTTTGATTGGGGCGAAAACAAAGCCATGAGCGGCTACTCTTGTCATTAGAAGGGACATGAAATAATTGGAGAAGAGCTGAGATTTAATATGCTTTGATCAAAGCCGGTTGACAAAGAAAATAACCCCTTCATGCTGTGAGAGAGCATGGAAATTTAAAAGACTCCTTCTGAAACCGAATCGAAAAAAACAAGATAAGATGAGAAGTTCAGAGAAGCGGACTTAGTTAGAGTATGTAAGAAATTATAGAACAAAAGAGAGTAATTTCTTTGTACCCAGTAAACACCCAATGCTACCTCGGGGCATAGCGGCGACAAACTTGATGCCATTCCCTTCAAATATCGAAAGCTTCACAAAATTACCATAAAAGTATCTTTTAGCCAAGACGGAGATTTCGAGCAAAGAGGAAATCGAAGCCGTCATAAAAGATCGCAATACCTCGAAATTCTACATTTGCTGTCCCCTTGGCAGGCCATTTCGATGTTCGCCGTGATCGAATCTGATCTGCTCGGAAGCTTCGGGACTTTCTGCAGTCCGCAGTACGTCGGCGGGTTTCGATTTTCCTTCTTTCATTCGTGCCCACACTGGGGGTGCAGATGACAAAATTTCTGTTGAAATAGTTTAAGGCAGAAATAGATTTTTCTATTTCTATTTCTGAAGAGTTTAAGAAAATAACAGTTTGATAACGACGCAAAATTTCTACTCTAAAAATAGAAATTCGTTTGATAACGACACAAAATTTCTTCCTTTCTCGGACGGCAATGACGATGACCGGCAACCTTTAATATAAAAATAAAAATAAAAATGATTTATTAACAAAAATAAATAAATAAATCATAAAAAATAAAATAAGAATATCATTTTATTTTAAAATAAAAATATCCTTAAAAATAAATTTATTTTATTTTACGAATAAATTTATTTTAAAATGAAAAAAAAATTTAAAAAAATATTTGGCAAAATACTCAAGACAAATAAAAATAATTTTATTTTAATAAAAATAATTTATTTTTATTTATCATAAATAAATTATTTTTAATAAATTTATCTTTAATAAAATAAAAATAAAATGATAAATAAAAATAATTTATTTATTTTTAATCTATTTTAATAAATTTATTTTTATTTTTAAATGAATAAAATGAATATATTTATTTTTAATAAAATGATATTTAATTAAATTTATTTTTAATAAATAAATTTATTTCGATTAAATTTATTTATTAAAAATAAAAATAATATTTATAATAAAAATAAAAAATAAAAATGAATAAATTATATTTTTATAATAATTTTTATTTTTATTTATTCATTTTTAAGGATTTTTTAAATTTATTCGTAAAAATAAAAATAAATATCATTTTATTTATTCGAATAAATTTCATTTTAAAATTAGGGTTGGGAGAAATAGAAATTGATTTCAGGAGAAATCGAAGTAGAAAATTTCTACTTAATTTATCCTCCATTTTATTTCTCGGAATAAACCTATTCCGAAATAGAAAATTTGATAAAGCGTTATCAAACAAAAGTTTACGTTAAATTGGTGCAGAATGAAAAATCATTTCGGAACGAAATTTTGGTTATCATGCACCCCCAAGGGACGCGCGTCGCTCTTGTAATGGATTTGACTAGGACAACGGCCCCCATCCGACGCGCCTTTACACGCGCGCGATTGCAATTTTCGTGCACGTGCTCCTCCGCCCCATCATAATGAGCTTGTGGTTGGATCCACGTGGGGACTGAAGCAACGAAGGGCCAAGTCCAAAGAGGAGTCAACGGTGCATGAAATCTTCAAAACCGGCGGCGGTTCAGCTCCTCGCGGCCCCCGCCCGCGGCGTTCGTCCACACGAAGGAGTGGACTCCGGTGGTAAAATTCAAGGGTTGATATTATCAAAATTTATAACCTGATGTATCTAAAATAAATTTACCTTAAATTAATTTTTTTGATCACAAAAACTCTAAATGAGTATACTTTAACAAATTTAATTTTTTTACCATAAAAAATTATAAATTGATATACTTCTGACAAATTTATCATCCGTTAATTTTTATTAAATTTTACGGTCAAATTGCTATAATAATTGATGGATGTATCAATTTGGAATTTTATCATCAATTTGTTATAAGTATATCAGTTTAAGATTTTCATTATATTAATTCAATTTAATGGAAACTAATAAGTATAAATTTGTCATAAATGTACCAATTTATGATTTTTTGTGTAATAAATTTGTCACATGTATACCAACTTAGGGTTATTGCTAATCAAAAAATTAGTTTGAAATAAATTTATCACATGTATACTTGTTTATGATTTTTCATAATATAAACCCTAAAGCTAAGTGATGACTTGCCTTGTAAATCGAAGAATACATTTCTTTACTAGCATGCCACTGTCATCGAATGAACAAGTTTTATGATAAAATTCCTCTAATTCTAAAAAATTTTATCAACTGTTGCCCATAAACGTTTATTGTTTGGCCTTCGCGCCTCCAAGAAGCACTACGTTTGACTTTGCCATAAAAATGAAGAAGGAAACAACAACCTAACTTTAAGATCTTAATGATAACTCCTAAATGACCTCAACTAATGAAATTCGTTACAAAATATTCTAGGTCACACAATGTCGCCGGGATATTTAAATATCAAATTATACCTTCATATGTCGATTTAAGTTTTTAGACCAGCTGATAATAATCGCACAAAATTTTATAAACATTAATTAAAAGTTGCATTTCATATCCTAAATAATAATGCTTAAAGTTCGAAGCTAGGAAATAGAAAGGTAGCCGCAAAACGTACTCTGGAAAGATGGGTCCACAACGAGTAGGAAGCAAAATCGAACGCTAGCGAAATCAATTTTGTGAATCAATTCGGTATGCCGATTCTGTAGCTCTAGGATTACTTCCCCCCAAGAAGGGAAATCCCGCGTAAATTGGCCTTCGTCGTGATCGTCGCGCGATGATTCCTTTTCACTGACGTATTTGTCCCCTAATCGAAAAGACTCCCGTTTTCATTACGGTTGCTAGCGACGACATTCTCCGCCGTCCCTCTTTTCCTGCAAAAGCTCGACGTTAAAAGCCACGAATCTTCTCCGACGCGGCTTTGTGGAAGAAATTTTATTTGTTTTATTCACTATATAAAGCACGTCGTCATCCCCATCTTTTACCTCCATCTCCTCCTCCTTCAACCCTGTCGTGCACCGGAGAAGTTTCATCCCCATGTCCACTGCCGCCACCGCCTCCTCGGCCACCGCTGCCGCCGCCGCCGCCGCCCCCTCCTCCTCTAGATCCTTCAAAATTGTCTTCCGTTCTATGCAGTCGCTGGTCCTCCTCGTTTTCTTGATCGGAGCAGTCATCGCCGTCGCGTGGCTCGTCCTGAACCCTCGTCCTCTAGCATTCCGGCTCGACTCCCTATCCCTCTCTGGCCTTCCTAACGTCTCCGACGCCTCATCCCCTCCTCCAAAATTCGACGTTGGAATCCAGCTTACCGCCACCAACCCCAACAAGAAAGTCGATGTGGTCATCGGGTACGTCAACCTCTGCCTCGCACTAATTCCGAGCAAGTGCCAGCTTCGTCTCTCTAGCCACAACAACAAATCATCGTCGGAACATTACATCAGCAAAGAGGCCACAGCACCTTCGAGGTGAAAGCAAGCCCAAGTCCTGGCCGCGGAAGGAGAAGCAAGAGATCATTCACTGTGGACGAGCTTCTGAGGAAAGGGTCGGTGGTGATGTCAGTGAAAATGGACGTTAGTGTCAAGTTCATGCATGCGTATTGGCCAAGCAAGGGAGCGTCGGTGAAGGTGGAATGCAAGGATTTGAGCGTCGGCCTCTCCTCGACACGGATCGGGAATTTAAAAGATGGAGGGAAGGATTGCTCGGCTTGCTTCGCTTGATCAGCAGAAAATTAACGGGAAACCCCAAACTATCACTCGCGGGTTTTCCAATCTCTTCATCATTCACGGCTTTAATTAATCTTCTCACGATCCACATTTCCGTGTCTTTGAAGAACGTTGGTGAACAGTGCATTCATGGATCGCGGGAGTTCTTCATCCTTTTAGATGGATGGAGTTTCTCTTCGTGTGGTAGTAGTTGCTTCTGTAGCTAGTAGCTCATCGTGTACCTTTTAGGAATCAATCGATCAGATGAAGTTCATTTGAATTTATGCATTGACTTAGAACCCGTCATGTACCATGAAAAGTGGCCTTCTCTTTTTGTGTTCTTTTTCGTTTTCTTTTTTTTTTTTTTTTTTTTATTGGCTGTTGACACCTAAATTTTAGTACCCAAGTATTTATTTATTGCATAAAAATTAGGGGTTAATTTTATCCCGAAAAAAAAATTTCAATTGCATAGCATATGATTTTAGATGCATTTATTTTACATGTTTTGCATTTTTATTTTTATGACCGGTGGTAGATGATTTTGAATTAATATTTCGAGCTTTAATTCGGCGGGCAGTAAAGCCCATGAAACGAGCAAATCAGGCCCGAGCCCGTTTTCTTTTAATGACAAAAATTACCTAAATCGAAATTTGATATGATATTGCGATGGTTTTGGAATCTAAAGCAGAATCGGGTTGCAATCTTATCTTTAGTCTTTAGGTGATAAAATCATTAAAAATGTTAAGGAGATAAGGAAAATAAAAAATATTCTCGTGATTCGGAGATTATAGAGAATTTTCGAAATATTTTAAAAAGATCACTTTTGGTTTCGCTTATAAAACGTGCGTACGGAATTCAAATTGAAAGGGGGACTTTTTCACTCGGTTTTGAAAGGATTTCACAAATGGAGATAAAGTGTTTTTGGTGAAGAAAAAGTGAAAGAAAAAAAGGTTTTCTTCTTAGGCTGAAAAGCAATCAGAAGAGACAGGAGCAGCAAAAAGTGAGAAAGGGAGAGAAAGGACGTGCGCAGGCAGAAAAAAAAAAAAAAAAAAAAAGAAAGAAAACAAAGGGTCCTGTTCATCTTCTTCGGAGGTGCGGTGACCGGCCCCTTGCGCTGCTGATCTCCCCGCCGCTTCATCAGTCCCCGCGCGTCGCGACCCGACGCCTGTGCTCGTCGGACGCCACCACACCGGAAGCCCACTCACCAGCACCTGAAGTCTCACCGTGGCCGCTCGCCAGCCGCGCTGCACCTCCATCGCGCGACGCCCGCGCCGCCACCGCCCGAAGCCCGCCGCGCCTGAGCCCGTCGCGCCCACCGCCCGCCGGCCTCCCTGCTCCGTTCGCGAAATCGCCGCCGCCGAGCCGTGATCTGCCAGCCCGTGCCGATCTGAGTCCCGGTGCACCTGCTCGCCTCCTCCCGACCCCAGGAGACCCGAGGGCCTTGCTCTGCACCCAGTCGCTCCACCCGCGACGACCCGCTGACCACCGCCTCGCTTGCAGCTCGTCGCCGACACCTGAGTCGTTTTGCCATCCCGGGCCCCGATCCGGCAACCTGCGATTGCCCGAGCGCTGAACACCATCTGCCACAACGCTCCGAGCCCGACGATCTGCCATCGCGACTCCTTCGCCTGAGATTTGCTCGAACGCCGACCTCCGTGAAGCCCACGAAGCCACTTCTGATCCATCTCCGACGCCCTGCAGCAGCCAAGCTTCCACCTCGCCGTCGCCGCCCAGCAGCCCCCGACGCCGGCCAGCCCTCGCCAGAAGTCCGAGCCGCCGCTGCCTCGCCAGACGCCGAGCCTCCGACTGCCCGCGCCCCTGCTCAGCCCGCGTTGATCCGCAAAGACCAGGTGCCGCCCCGTTCCTGCCGGTCCGCCTTCGCCGGAGTTCCCTTTGCCAGACCCACGAACAGTCCCCTCGGTGACCAGCCGCACGAGCTGCCGAGCTGTTCTTTTGGGAAGCAAAGGAAAAAACAAAGGAAAAAAAAAAAAAAAAAATTAGGTAGTTTATTTTCTTTTTCTTTTTCTTTTTCATTTATTTTATTTTATGTTATCTATTCTTTTAAGTTTAGTTATTTAAATTGGAACCTTGGATGTCAATATTTAGGCATTAGCTATAGGGATTTTGCCTAAAACTATGTAATTATTAATTTGGTCCATAAGACGTCGGATCATTTTTTTAATTATATTAATTTTTGGGTATTTTAATGATATTTTAATTGTTAAATCATTATAGTTATTAATTTGATCCGTAAGATTTCGAATCAGATTTTTAATTATTTTGATTTTCTTGTCGTGATGTTCGGGGTTAAAAGTAATCGTTAATTTGGCCGTGAGATAACGGGTTATTTTTTCGTTTATTTTGATCCTTTATTTGTTGAATATCTTGTTTGTTTAGATTTAATGCTTGTTTTAGAAAATCACTAAGAAAAATCAAAAAGATGTTTGAATTAGGATTTCAATTGGTTTTAGAGTATTTCTTGTTATTTCGTATATCTAGAATATATATTTTATTTTATATTTTAAAAAAATAAAAAAAATGCATTCATTTAGGATTTTAGTTTTTGTTTAATTTAAGTTGCATGTTTAATTACGTGGCAATTTTAAATTTTGAACATTGTTAAAAATAAAAAATATCATGCATATGTCATGTAGAATTAGGGCATGCTCCGCACGTCATCGCATATTAGATAGATTGCATGTAAGGTTAAAATAATGTCTTAGTTTAAATTAGGATTTAATATGACTTAATCTTTAGTTTAAATTAGATAGAATTTTAATCTAGCTAGATCATTTTGCATTCGAATTTCATGAAAGAAAATACAAAATTTGTGTTTGCATAAGTTAATTTCAATTTTAAGGATAAATTGCATTTTCAAAAATAGAAATATCAAATGCACGTCATTTAGTTTTTATTAAGTTCATTTAATTATAACTTCATGTCATTAGATTAAGTCATTTAATAATGTCACGTGACATATAGCTCGCATAATAAATTGCATGTTATATGTCATTTTAGTTGAGATAATTTTGTACGTCATTGCATTGCATGGCATGTCATTAGAATTAGGTAATTTAGATTGCATCTTTAATTGTTGCATTTCTTTAATTTCAAATTTCATGGAAAATATGAATCCATTCCATGCTTTAGGATAGATTGCATGCATATTTATGTCATACAATTTTGGTCATGTTATTATATCATTTCATGTTAGAATAGTGACATGCATTGCATAAGTCATGATTTTCATTAAATAAATGAAAACAAAAAAATTGAAATTGCGTGTTAATTAGAAATCATATCTAGGATTATCTATATGAATTATGATCTAACAACGCAGATGCTTTCGTTGCTTTAAGGTATGTTTGGTATTATTTAATTGCTTTCTTAAGTGTTAAATTTGTGGTATGCGCACCTGCATGATCAACTCGCATGTTAGGAAGCTAAATTAAAATCAAATCAAGCTGCCTGCAAAATATTTTTTTAAAATTAAAAAGAAATGGTATCGAAAGGGCACTAGGATAGTCTAATGTAACCAAGTCCCTGTACCCAAAATCTCTGGTTCGTAGGAGTAAGATAATTCTCCCATTATTTTACTTAGGTGTTTAATCGACCTACCCTAAACCGATTAGTGGCGACTCCTAGATAATAGTTTTTGCATGTTAAAACCTTAAGTCGCAATTTTGATATGGGCAGGAGAGCATTGCCTTTAAAAGCTTAGTAGTCATCAACCTAGTTTTAGGTGGTACACCCGAAAAATTGGGTTGCAACAGCGGCTTGGCTCAAAGAAAATCGGCTTACTTTAGCGTGTAACTATCAATTATTAAGCGATACTTTAGCAGCCAAATAACCAAAAAATAAAAATAAAAACATGAGATTACTCGATCCACCTACATCCATTTTCCCTATGTAGATAATCATTGCGGATACGTAATAATTGATTGTTGGAAATTGCACAAAATAGATAATCGATATGATGTGTGCAACGACCCTAACTTGATATGTGCCCTTAGAGATTGACTTCCGCTACTTAGATAAATTTCATCATTTAGTGACTATTCTACTATTTGTGTTGATAATATATAGTAGATTTTTTTCCCAACAAAAGAAATACCCATTTGTGTTTGTATCGATGCGATGTTCAATGCCCGCTTCTCCAATAAGAATCCACCACATCATTTAATACGTTAATCTCATTATGCAGGCTTAGCAGACCTTTTATCGTTCTTGGGCAAGCATACATCCCGTGTGTAGGGGCTAATCAAACCGGCCATAACTATAATATGGGCAATTTCATTGATCAAATGGGTTGATATAGACAGTAGAAAGAAAACCTCAGTGCTCAAGTGAAGAATGATAGGAACTCTATGTAGTTTTCATGTGAAAGCTGTGAACCCGACCCGTATATCATGGATAGTGAATTACGGATCGATATGGGCCAAAATCAACGACACCCGAAATTGATGTTCTGACATATGATGTGGACATGGATTTTAGGGCTATGAAGATACTATATTAATGATGGATCCGGACCAAAGGCAACTTGGATCGGGTCATTGCTTGGTCCGAACATGAAGTGCAGTGCACGAAGGCCAGATAGACCAACATGTCTCCCAACGTGTTCCACATTTTGCTATTTACAAATCTTGACGAGAGACAGAGAGAGAGGTACATTGGAAGAACCTACGAGGTAAAAATGTCGAGCGGGTGGGACATGCCGTTCGCCTTCTCGGTTCATTCCTTCGCGGACAAAAGATGATGCCATGTGGGGATCGAAGGAATGTAAAGCCCACTCACAAAAGTAAGTCAACCCACGTGTGCATGCACGGACCTTCAAAACCAAAAAGCGGCGGTTCCAGCTCCTGCCCGCTTCCGCGGTCTTCATCATACGAGCAGTTTCTCGCCTCTCGCGTTGGTAGCGACAGATATTGCCGTCCAACTACTCGTTTCATCCACCATAAAACGGCGACTTTGGGAAATATATCCCCAAACTTCAGCCTAAAAATTCTTTTTTCAGCACGTCATTTGTCACCAGACAGACGAGTTTTCTATTAAATTCGTTTAATTTCAAAATATCCCGTTTGCCCGTCTGGCTTCCGTACCTCCAAGAAGTGCCTACTACTAACAGCCAGATTTGAGATACTACAGTATAAAACTCAATAGTTTAAAGCTAAAAATAGAAGTGGTAGTAAAAATATGATATGGAAAACAAATGGGTCCACGGCAAATGTGATGCAAAATTGAATACTAGTCAAATTATTTTATAAACTGATTTGGTATACCGATCTCGTAGCTCCGAGATTACTTATGATTTACACGAGCATATGCCCAAAAGTGCAAGATTAAGTCTTGTCAATACGACGCCTTTACCTCCCAAGAAGAAAAATCCCATTTGAATTTGTTCTCGCCAACGTCATATCATGGCGATTCCCTTTTCACCTAGGTAGAAAACGCACGAGTGCGAATACACGTTGTTTTCACTAAATTTTGCTCGCGACCACATTCTCTCCCGTCCCGCCTTTCACTCCAAGAGTAAAAAGGTTAAGAAGCCGCGAATGTTCTCAGACGTGGCGAAAATTTTGTTTGACCCTTTATTATAAAAGCATATCGTCGATCCAGTTTCTTCCCCGCATCACCTCCTTCTTCAACACTCTTAGGGTTAGTTCGTTTCGCGAAAATGTGGTGTTTACGGAAAATATTTTTCGTAAAAGCCCATTTTCAAAAAAAATATAATTATTTTACGATGTACGGATAAAACCTAAAAATGAAGCGAAATATTTTTCTCTATTTAGTAAGGAAAACCTTTTCCTCCATATACTCTTTTTCATTTATTTTATATTTTTAAAAATCGTTTTTTAATTATTTTTATTTTAAAAAATTGATTATTAAATTATTTTTCAATTTTCTTTTTCTTTTCTTTGTAAACATTTTCTTCTTTCTTGGCCGGTCACCAGGCCACGTGCAAGCCTCGAGCTTGCCGGCGAGCACGAGGCTCACCCACCTCTGGTGACCTTAGGCTCACCACTCGCCAAATCGGTGAGTGCAAGCGTTGCGCAAGCGGCAAGCTCAAGACTCGCGGGATCGGTGAGTTCGAGCTTGTGGACCGGCGAGCTCGAAGCTTGTCGATTTGGCGAGGCTGAGCCCGATGAGCTCGAGGCTCGCCGGATCGGTGAGCACGAGCCTCGCTTGCCGAGTTAGTGAGTGCGAGCTTCGCCGCAAGCTCGTGGCTCGCCGGCCTTAAGCCTCGCCAGATCGGCAAGCCTCGAGCTCAACGCTCGCGCCGGCCGATTTGGCGGCGGCGAGCCTAAGCTCACCACAAGTGGGCGACCCTCGTGCTCGCCGGCGAGCTCAAGGCTCGCCCGTAGCCAATCGCCGGTTGTCATTGTGGCCGACGACCAGCCAAGAAAGAATAAGATGGAAAACAAAGAAAAGAAAAAGAAAAGAAAAAAGAAAATTAAAAAATAATTCAAATTAAAAAAAAAAAGAAAATTAAAAATTTTTGATTAAAAAAGAAAAGAAGAAGAAGGGAGGAGAGAGTGATGATTTATAGAGATGTAAGATAAAAGAGATCAAGTGGGGAAAATATTTTCCATTTTTAAAAATGGAAAACATTTTCCCTAATTTAGAAAGATTTTTTTTCCTTTCATAGAAAATGTTTTCCTAAGAAATTCATTTTCCATGAAATGAACATTAGAAAATTTGGAAAAATTTTTCCTTAAAATTATTTTTCACGAAACGAACGGAACTTAAGACCGGAGAAGTTTTCTCTCAATGGCTACCTCCGCCGTTGCCGCCGTTGCCACCACTGCCCCCGCCTCCTCCTCCAAATCCTTCATAATCGTCTTCCGTACGATGCAGTCACTAGTCCTCCTCATTGTCTCGATTGGCACGGTCATCACCATCGCGTGGCTCGTCCTAAACCCCCGCCCTCCTGCGTTTCGGCTCGACTCCCTGTCCCTCTCCGACCTCCCCAGTGCCTCCGATGCCTCATCCCGTCCTCCACAACTCCACGTTCGGATCCAGCTCACCGCCACCGACCCAAACAACAAACTCGGCGTGGTGATCCAGGAGGTCAACCTCTGGCTCGTAATAGTTCACTGCAAGTGCCAGCTCCCTATCTCGAGCCCCAACCACACAGCATCGTTGGAATATCACATCAGCAAGAGGAGCCGAGAAGTCCTTATCTTCGAGGAGAAAGCAGCCCTGAGGCCTTGCCGCAGAATGAGGAAGAAGAGGCCGTTTCAGTTCCTGTGGGTGAGGCAGTGATGTCCGTGAGGATGCAGGTTAGCGTCAAGTTCATGCATGCATATTGGCCGAGCAAGCGCGCGTCGGTGAAGGTGGGATGCGAGAATTTGAGCCTCGAGCTCTCCTCATCGACACGCACCGGGAAGTTAAAAGATAGGGGAAGGATTGCTCGGTTCGCTTCGCTTAATCAGCAGAAAATTAATGGGAAAGCTCAACTTTTCATCATTACTCTCGGGTGTTCCAATGATCGATTTCCTCATGATCATCATTTCCTCATCTCTGAAGAACGTTAGTAATAGTGGATGCACGGATCATGGAGTTCTCCATTCCTTTTTGAATGGATGGAGTTTCTCTTCGTGTAGAAATAGCTGCTTCTGTAGCTAGTAGCTCATCGTGTACCTTTTAGAAACTGATCGATCGAATGAAGTTAATTTTGAGATTATTTTTGAGATCATGCTTCGGTTGTGTTTACAATCATCAGGTGACAATCTTCTTCCTTTTAGCTTTCTAGTGCGCGTTGAGAGAGAGAGAGAGAGAGAGATACGTATGTTGGTAGAAATTAAGGTAGAATTGTTGCGAGTGGATGGAGAGGTCGATCGGTAATGACATGCATAAAGTCAACTAATTATTGAGCCATATTTTATGGCCCTATTTTGATTCAAAGATTTGAATGTTCATTTAGGCTAAAGTCCTGGCAAATAAACGCAGGTGTTTGGTTCGTTTTTTTTACACGACTTTGACGATACGCACCGCAAATCCAAGTGGTTGGGCGCTTTACCACGTCAACTTCTGGTCGCTTTGGAAAGTTGCATCTTCGGAATGCAACTTCCGTATTATTCATCTCTTCGGTGGAGAAGCCGATCGGCCGTATGAATAAATAAATATAAAAATAAATATGTTTATATTTTTATATAAAAATATATATTTTATATAAAAATATAAACATATATTTTATGTTTATTTTTTATATAAAAAATGTAAACATATCTATTTTTTTTATATTTTATGTTTAATAAATATATATTTATATAATATATATATTTTTATATATTTTATATAGATATAAACATATCTATTTTATGTTTATATTTTTATATTTTTATATAAAAATATGTTTATATAAAAAATATAAACATATTTTTATTCAGGCGGTTATTGCATTGGATTCGGCGGTCTCAGTGGCCGGACTTCAAAAAAACATATAAACATATTTTTGCTTTTTTAATTTAATAAAATTTAATTACAAATGCAAATTTTACCAAACGGTATTTTGGCCAAAGTTGTTTTTCTATGCAAATTTTACCAAACGACATTTGTATTTCGAAAACCCCTTCACCCAAAGCGTATTTGCGATTTTTACAAATGCATTCCCAAAAAGTTCGAACCAAACGCCCCATGTTCTTCTTTGTCGTGACTGCAAAGGTCAAGGGTCGCAGGTTGGTGCCTTCTCGGCTCCTTCCTCTTTTTAGTCAATTTACTAGAAAAAGCTCAGAAACGAACGACGTCAACTTCTTGCCCGAATCAGATATAAACAACGACGGATTCCGTTGACTTCTACGCCAAAAACAATCCGCTGACCTAGGTTGACTTAGATCCCATCATGTCTAATTAAAACCGGCTTTTTCTTTTTATTTTTTTGGCATGCCGTGGCTTGGTCTACTTTAGCATGTAACTATCGATTACTAGGCGATACTTTAGCGTTCAAATAGGCAAAAAGAATCAGCATGTTGCACGATCCAACTACATTTATTTTCCACTATTTTCCCCATGTGGAAAATCACTATGAATACATGTGACCTAAATGGAGTACTCGATTGTTGGAAATCACACAAAATAGATAATCAGTATGGTGCATGCAACGACCCTAACTTGATATTCGCCCTTACAGATACTTTTTCATTCTAAACGAATAGAAATAACATTAATATTTAACAAGACTCAATGTCCAATGCCCAATAATTTAATAAGAATCCAACGCATCTTTTAATATGTTAATCTCGTTATTGAGACTTAGCATACCTTTATATTTATATATATTGGCTGATTTTCATTATTAGTCCTTTCCTAGGCCCATAGTATCACATATTGGCCCCACGTGCTCAAGAAGCTCAACCATATAAAGATGGGCTCAGCCCACTTCTCTTTTTGCTTGTTCATGAGCAAGCAAAGAATAATTAGCCAACTTGGAGGCCGAGGGACCAACTCAAAAATCAACTTTTGATACTATCCAGCTTCTATCCTCCTTGTTTCCTCGATCAACGCAGTCATCGCCGTCATGTGGCTCGTCCTGAACCCTCGTCCTCCAGCGTTCCAGCTCGACTCCCTCTCTCTCTCTGACCTCCCCAACGTCTCCGATGCCTTGTCCCCTCCTCCAAAATTCAATGTCAGAATCCAACGAGGAATTCGGCGTGGTCATCCGGGAAGAAGGAGAAGAAGATGAAGAAAGGAGAAGAAGAAAATCGGCTTACTTTAGCGTCTAACTATCAATTACTAGGAGGAGGAGGAGTAGGAGAGATTACTCAATCCAACTACCTCCATTTTCCCCGCCTAGAAAATCATTGTGCATATGTAATAATTGATTGTTGGAAATCGCACAGAATAGATAATCGATATGATGTGTGCGACGACCTTAACTTGATATCCACCCTTATAAATTGACTTTCGCTAATTTTACTCTAATAAATTTCATCATTTAATTTGTAAGGTGTGACTCTTCTACTATTTGTGTTGATAACAAAGAGTAAACTTTTTTTTTTTCTTCAACAAAAAGAAATACCGAAGACGTGATGTTCAATGTCCGCTATTCCGATAAGAGTCCAATACATCATTTAATTCGTAAGTCTTGTTATGCAGGCTTAGCATACCTTTTATCATTCTCAAGAAATCACATATCACGTGTGTAGGAGCTAATCAAATTGGCCATTATAAAATATGGGCAATTCATTGATAAAATGCGTCGATATAGACACTAGAAAGAAACCTCTCAGAGCTCAAGCAAAGAATAATGGGAACTCTCAGTAGTTTTTATGCGAAAGCTGTGAACCCAACCCGCATATCATGGATAGTGAATTACGGATCGATATGGGCTGAATTTAATGGGAACCGAAATTGATGTTCCAACATATGATGTGGGTATGGATTTAAGGGCTATAAATATGCTATATTAATGAATGGATTCGGACCAAGGCAACTTGGATAGGGTCATTGCTTAGTCCTAACGTGAAGTACAGTGCACAAAGGCCGGATGGCCCAACATGTCTCACAACATGTTCCACTGTTAACTTTTTCACAAATCTTGACGAGTTCATTTAGTAACAAGAGCTTACAGCATTTTAAAAATATATAAAATGCCGACTTGAGGTGTGTTTGTTTGTTCCAAAAAAAAAAAAAATTCAATTTTTTTTCTAAAAATATATGCTTATGTGGCTTGAAATATTCAATCATTGAACAATATTTTCTTTATCAACAATAATTCATGTCTAAATTTTTTGTGTGAACAATGAAAATAACCTTCATTTATTCACTTTCATAAGTGACACAAGTGATCAATATTAAGAAAATATTTTTCAAATCAATTATTATTATTATTATTATTATTATTATTATTATTATTATTATTATTATTATTATTATTATTATTATTATTATTATTATTATTATTATTATTATTATTATTATTATTTTTGCATAACAAACGAAGCTTTTGCGCTGTCACGAGCCTCTAATATTTGAAGAACGTTGGTGAACAGTGCAGGCATGGATCAAGGCGTTCTTCATTCCTTTTATAATGGATGGAGTTGCTCTTCGTGTGGTGGCAGTTGCTACTGCAGCCAGTAGCTCATCGTGTATCTTTTAGGAATTAATCAATCAGATGAATTTCATATGAAATTATGTATTGTTAATACTTAAGCTTAACTTCGTGTGTTATAATATGTAATATATTTTATTATTCTGAATATGATCCCAATATTGTATTCCCAATTGTATTCCGATTTATTGCCCAATTTATTACCCACGTGTATTACGTGATATTTGTCCGTTAATACATTACCATAATGGTCTTGATGGAAGATATCGGTAATGTAATAAACGGAATAAAAACGTCAGGTCATCTAGTTCAAACCCTAATCACTACTGTAAAACCACACCATCAGGTTTGAGGGTATTGACTAGTAGAACGGGACGTACAGATCTGGTGTTCCCCATATGCATATCAATCACGCTACGTGGATCCTTGAAGGTTTTGGGTCTTCTACTTTTGCAAATTTCATCAATAGCCGGAGGTATGTTAATCTTTACGTTTCCGCATTCGATCCCGATTCTGTATGAATTTATCTATTATTGATAAATTGGGATCGCCGGGTTTTAAGTTTATATTTAGTCTAACAATTGGTATCGAGCATGTTTATCTCTGCCTTGGTGAAACCTTTTGGAATTTATTTATTTTTTCATTGAATTATGTATTGGGGTAAATTCGGATTTTTATTGTTTGGTACGGAATTGTAAAATGCCGGTCAAATTCGGGCGACCCACCACGTGATAATGAATCTGCATGATCACACCGCCATTAGGAAGAAAAACCCTTAAATTTTTTGGCATATTATTGATCGTCGGAGGTTAATCGAGCGGTGAAATTTTGGTGGTTAGTTTTTTTTTTTTTTTTTTAAGGGCAAATTGTTTTTTGGCTTAATTCTGGTTCATACATTGGTCGTTTTTGCCGGATCTTGAATTTATTCGTGCGTCCCAATGTTCTCTTCAAAACCCATCAACCAATTTGGTCGGACATGGGCTGTGGGAGGTGACCCAGACGGCGGAATAATGCTGGTCGCGGCGGAAGAAAAGGGCCAAAAAGAAGCCTCGGGCGCGTGCATCGCACGCGTCCAGAGGACTGGGCGCGGCGCGTCGCACGCGCCCAAGAGCTGCGGCGGGGCGTGCGACGCACGCGCCCCACGGGCTGAAGCGGGCGCGTGCGACGCACGCGCGCCTATGGTTTCTCGATTCTGCCCCTCCGCATTTCGGAAAATTGCGTTTCTGCCCTTGCCTGAATAAAATTCCGATTTTGCCCCCTGGGGCGTGGAAATTTACGATTTTGCCCTTTTGGGTGTAAAATTCCTGTTTTACCCCTTATAAGTAAAATTCCAATTTTACCCCTTTTGCATGTGATTTTACTGTTCTACCCTAAGGTGCAATTTTATGAATATTTTTCATAAAATTAAATGTCTAGTGATTCGTATATATTTAATTAATTAAGGATTAGCCACAACATCTTTGATTATATTAAATTATATACATTAAGAGCCTTTGGATCACATATAGTCAAAGACAATAATTGTAATTATTCACATTAATATTATGAATTTTATCCCATAGGAATTTTCAATATATTAATGTGATTAATTAGGATGAAATATTATTTTATCTTTCTTAATTTACCCACATGGATTAAGGAAGGGAATATAATTTGATAGTTTCATCATGAAGTAATTATGAATCAATTTAAATTAGAAACTTTGCCCACAGGCAGTTTTTGATGTTATGTGATTCATATTTTATAACATGTTTTACATTGGTAAAATATTATTTAAGTTTATTAACCTCAAATATATTAATACATAAGTTTTCTTTGATTATGATGCAGTCTTACTACCTACGATTAGTTCGGTATAATTGTTCCGAGCTTAATGGAAATAACTTTAAAGAATGGAGAGAATTAGTTCTTCTTCAATTGAGGTGCATGGATCTTGATTATGCTCTAAGGTCAGATGAACCACCTGAACCTATTGAGAATAGTACTCATGTTGAACATACTCGTTATGCTCAATGGGAGGTCCAACCGTCTCGGTGTGATGTACATAAAGACAAAAACTCTGCAAGCATTCGTGGTTCGGTCATTCAAAGCATAACAATGTCAAGGAATTGCTTTGGAGGCTATTGATGCACAATTTGAGTCTTCAGAGAAGGCGCATGCCATGACTCTAATTATGAAGTTCTCATCATTGAAGCTTACCAGTGTAAGAGGTGTGCGTGAGCACATCATGAAGATGAGGGACATTGCAGCTCAGCTGAAGAATCTTGAGGTTGGGATATCAGAATCCTTTCTCGTATACTATATCCTAAATACTCTCCCACAAGAATATGCCCCTTTCAAGATCTCTTACAACACACATAATAATAAATGGTCAATCAATGAACTCATGACCATGTGTGTTCAAGAGGAAGAGAGGCTGCTTATGGATAAAGGAGAAAGTCCTCATATGGCAACACAGGATAAGTATAAAGGTCAAGGCAAGCAAAAGGAAAAGGTAAGATGCCTCTACCTCCCAAGCTGGCATTAAGAAGGAATCCAAGTGCTTCTTACGTAAAAAGAAGGGGCACATGAAGAAGGATTGCGCCAAATTTAAGGCCTGGCTCAAAAAGAAAGGTAACCAACTTGCATGTGTTTGTTATGAAACTAATATGGTTGATGTGAGTCACAACACTTGGTGGATTGATTTTGGTTCTACAATCCACATTTCGAATTCCTTGCATGGTTTTCAGAACCAGCAGAAACCAGTGGGAAATGAACAAGGCATCTATTCGGGAAACAAGATGCGCTCGCGTGTGGAAGCTATTGGGACATGCAGATTAGTTCTCAATAGTGGTTTTGTTTTAATTTTAGAAAGGACCTTTTATATTCCTAGTTTTTTTAGGAATTTAATTTCAGTTTCAAGACTTGTACCTTTGGGATACTCCTTTGAATTTTCAGATTCAACATTTAATTTATCGTATAAATCTGAAATTTTTGGGAGTGGTATTTTGTCTGACGGTCTCTTTCGAATTAATTTACAAGACAATGCCATTAATAATGCGATGCATGTTCATGCCAATGCTGGTATAAAACGATGTGTTGTGAATGAGGATTCCTCTATGTTGTGGCACCGGAGGTTGGGACATATCTCCATGGATAGAATTAAGAGACTAGTAAATGATGGAGTACTTAATACTCTAGATTTTACTGATTATGACACTTGTGTGGACTGTATAAAGGGAAAACAGACCAACAAGTCAAAGAAAGGTGCTAAGAGGAGTACAGAAATATTAGAAATCATACATATAGATATTTGTAGTCAAGATATGGACTCAAATGGTCAGAGATACTTCATTTCTTTCATAGATGATTATTCGCGATTCATGTATCTCTACTTGCTTCGAAATAAGCACGAAGCACTAGATGCCTTTAAGGTATTTAAAATCGAAGTAGAGAAACAATGCGACAAGCAAATTAAGATCGTGAGGTCAGATAGAGGTGGAGAATACTATGGTAGATACAATGAAGATGGACAAGCACCTGGTCCATTTGCGAAGTTTCTTGAAGAGCATGGGATTATTGCCCAATACACTATGCCTGGTTCACCGAACCAAAATGGTGTCGCAGAAAAAAGAAACCGAACATTATTGGACATGGTGCAGAGTGTGCTCAGCAACTCCAAACTTCCTAAGTTTTTGTGGTGAGACTCTTAAAACGATTTGTGTACATATTAAACCGAGTTCCAACCAAGGCTGTTCCAAGGACACCTTTTGAGTTATTCAAAGGTTGGAAACCGAGTTTGCGACATGTACGTGTTTGGGGATGCCAATCTGAAGTAAGAGTCTACAATTCATAGGAAAAGAAGTTCGATCCAAGGACTATAAGTTGGTATTTCGTTGGATATGCCGAAAAGTCCAAAGGATATAGATTTTATTGTCCATCTCACACCACTAGGTTTGTGGAATCAAGAAATGCTAAATTTCTTGAGAATGATCTCGATTAGTGGGAGCGATCAATTCGGGGACTTTGTTCTTGAAGAAGATCATTCGGATACTCAACCTTCCACCTCGAATCTTGGATTGGTTGTTGCTTACAACGCCCCTTCAGTTCAACCAGTCGTTGAGCAACAAATCATTGAAGATCCACAACCTGCTAATATTGATCCAGTAGACCCAACTGTTCAACAATTACCGGATACTGTTGAGCTTCCAGTTGAACAACAATCTCCTTAGGAGGATGTTGATGCAACATTAAGAAGGTCTACTAGAATGAAGAAATCAGCAATTCCTAATGACTATATTGTGTATCCACAAGAATTTGACTATAATGTTGGAGCTGAAAGTGATCCTGAGACGTTTTCACAAGCCATGAGTTGTGATAAATCCAATTTATGATATAATGCTATGAAGGAAGAGATGAATTCTATGGCATCAAACGAAGTCTGGGATTTAGTTGAGTTGCCTAATGGTGCAAAGGCCATTGGTTGTAAATGGATCTTCAAAACTAAGAAGGATTCATTAGGCAATATTGAGAGATACAAAGCCAGACTCGTTGCCAAGGGATTTACTCAAAAGGAGGGAATCGATTACACGGAGACGTTTTCTCCTGTATCCAAGAAAGATTCTCTTCGTACTATTTTGGCATTGGTTGCTCATTTTGATATGGAATTACATCAAATGGATGTGAAAACGGCATTCCTCAATGGAAAATTGGAAGAAATGGTTTACATGAAACAACTAGAAGGATTCTTCTCTAGTGCTGGTGAGCATTTGGTATGCAAGCTTAAAAGGTCTCTATATAGCTTGAAACAAGCATCCCGCCAATGGTACTTAAGATTCCATGAGGTCATCTCTTCATTTGGTTTTATAGAGAATGTCATGTATCAATGTATATACCAGAAGGTTCGTGGGAGCAAAATTTGTTTCCTTGTCCTATATCTAGATGACATTTTACTTGCAACCAATGACAAGGGATTGTTATATGAAGTGAAACAATTTCTCTCTAAGAGTTTTGATATGAAGGATATGGGTGAAGCGTCTTATGTCATTGGCATTAAGATCCATAGAGATAGACCTCGAGGTATATTAGGACTATCTCAAGAAACCTATATCAATAAGGTCTTAGAGAGGTTTCGGATGAAAAATTGTTCACCAAGTATAGCACCCATTGTGAAGGGTGATAGGTTTAATTTAAACCAATGCCCGAAGAACGATTTTGAAAGGGAACAAATGAAGAACATCCCATATGCTTCTGCTATCGGAAGCTTGATGTATGCTCAGGTTTGCACTCGACCTGACATAGCTTTTGTTGTGGGAATGTTGGGAAGATACTAGAGTAATCCAGGTATGGACCACTGGAGAGCTGCAAAGAAGGTGATGAGGTACCTTCAAGGAACAAAGGGACACATGCTTATATATAGACGGACGGACAACTTGGAAGTAGTTGGTTACTCGGACTCAGACTTTGCTGGCTGCATTGATTCCCGTAAATCAACATCGGGATATGTTTTTATGTTTGCTAGCGGAGCTGTATCCTAGAGGAGTGCAAAACAGACCTTGGTTGCCACTTCCACTATGGAAGCAGAGTTCGTTTCCTATTTTGAGGCTACCTCACATGGTGTGTGGTTGAAAAGTTTCATATCGGGGCTTAAAGTTATGGATTCCATTGCTAGGCCATTAAGAATATTTTGCAACAATTCAGCTGCAGTTTTTATGGCTAAGAACTACAAAAGTGGTAGTCGAAGCAAGCACATCGACATCAAGTATTTAGCCATCAGAGAACGTGTTAAAGGGAAGAAAGTGGTCATAGAACACATATGCACTGGATTGATGATAGCTGATTCTTTAACTAAAGGCATGCCACCAATGAGTTATAAGGATCATGTATCTAGAATGGGCATTGGTCCAATCATGTAAATTTTTTCTTTATATAGAAGAATTTGTGAGACTTCTATTCATTTATAATGTTTTTCTCAATACAGTTGTATACATTCAGTTATTATGAGAAAAACAATTATGTTTGACCTAGAGTAAACATAAGGTTTATTTATTAAGTTATTTGATCACACATGGACTGATGAAATACATTGTGATACACGGAAGATAATACTCGCTCTAAGAGGACTCATCGCCGTGATTCATGTGTTTTATTTCAGTATGAAGTTTATGTGGGTTTGGGTTAATAACTCATTTGATGGAATATTGGGATCAAGTGGGAGAATGTTATAATATGTAATATATTTTATTATTCTGAATATGATCCCAATATTGTATTCCCAATTGTATTCCGATTTATTGCCCAATTTATTACCCACGTGTATTACGTGATATTTGCCCGTTAATACATTACCATAATGGTCTTGATGGAAGATATCGGTAATGTAATAAACGGAATAAAAACGTCCAGGTCGTCTAGTTCAAACCCTAATCACTACGAAAACCACACCATCGGGTTTGAGGGTATTGACTAGTAGAATAGGACGTACGGATCAGTGTTCCCCATATTGCGGATCAATCGCGCTACGTGGATCCTTGAAGGTTTTGGGTCTTCTACTTTTGCAAATTTCATCAATGGCTGGAGGTATGTTGATCTTTACGTTTCCGCAATTCGATCCCGAATTCTGTATGAATTTATCTATTATTGATAAATCGGGATCGCCAGGTTTTAAGTTTATATTTAGTCTAACATCGTGATCATGCTTCAGCCGAGTTTACAATCGTTAGTTGACGATTTGATTCTTCTTTTCAATTATTTTCCTTCAGTTCTTTTAGCTTTCCAGTGTGTGTAGAGAGTGCTAGGGAAAATCGAAGCAACAATTCTCTACGAATTAAACCCAATCCAAGATCAACATCCCCAAAACTAAACCGAACGAAATTGACTTAACCTTAGCAACAATCAGCCAATACAACACAAACTCGCGATAAGTAAATATAACGAGACAAAGCCAGCAAAAATATGAAAGTTTTACATGGGAACCCAATGTGAAGGAAATCATAGATTGCCCAAAAACTTCTATTAATCACTAAGGATACTAAGATACATAAAGTGGTTTTCTCTAGTCACACACTAGAGGTTTAATATTAATAATATAACTATTTTTCCTTATCACAAAGGTGGATTAACATAAATAGAGCAAGAAAATCCTAACTATGATTAGAGAATTCATAGGAGGTTTTCATCGAACAAAATTGATCAACTCATAGCCAATTGTCTCATGAATAACATATTTAAATTCGAGCAAATTCAGTTAATGGTTGGCCTTCGAATCAAGAACGGAAACCTCAATCTTCTTTCCCTCTAGCTGAGCTGGGCAAACATAGAGGTTGACCCAGCCGAGAGAGAGAGAGAGAGAGAGAGAGAGAGAGAGAGAGGTACATTACAAGAAACTCCGAGGTAGAAATGTCGAGCGGATGGAGAGGGCGATCGACAACGACATGCAAGAATATCGAGCGCGGGGCACGCGGTTTGCCTTCGCGGCTCCTTCCTTCGCGGACATGAAACGACGCCCCGTGTGGGATCGAAGGAACGTAAAGCCCACTTCAAAAAGGAAGTCAACCCACGTGCGCATGCACGGACCTTCGAAACCAAAATCCGGCGCTCCCAGCTCCTACTTCTGACTTTGTCGTCCAAATGAATAGGGAGCCGCAATCTAATTTCAAGATCTCATGATAACTTCTAAATGACCTTCATTACACCAGTGAAATTTGTTGTAAAATAAATACTCCCCGTCGCTCAACACAACCTAGAAGCCACGTTTGAGATACTAAAGTATGACGCTCGAGAGCTTAAAGCTAAAATTGAAGTGGTCGTAAAAATATGCTTTGGAGAACAAATGGGTTTGCCACAAATACGGCACAAAATCGAATTCTAACCAAATCATTTTAGAAACCGGTTTGGTACACCAATTTGGTACCCGTGGTATTACTAATAGTATAGGGCGAGTGTATGTCTGCGTTTCCGTCTTTTATAGCATATGCCCCAAAATACAAGATTTAAGTCACGTCAATGCGATGTCTTTGTCCCCGAGAAGAGCAAAACCCATTTGGATTTGTTCTCGTCAACGTCAAATCATACGGTGATTTTCCTTTTTCACTTGGGTAGAAAACGCACAAGTTCGAGTACACGTTGTCTACAGTTGCTTGCGACGACTTTCTCTCCCTCCAAAAAGTACAAGGTTGAGAAGCCACGAATCTTTTTGAGACGCGGCTTTGAGAGAAAATCTTGTTTACCCTTATTACAAAAGCATGTCGTCGATCCAATTTCTTTCCGCCATCTCCTCCTTCTTCAGCACTCTGCAGGCACCAGAGAAGTTTTCTCCCAATGGCAACCACCACCACCACCTCCTCTGCCGCCGCCGCTGCCGCCACCCCCTCCACCTCCTCCAGATCCTCCAGAACCGTCTTCCGTATGATGCAGTCACTGGTCCTCCTCGTTGTCTTGATCGGCGCGATCATCGCCATCGCATGGCTCGTCCTGAACCCTCGCGCTCCCGCATTCCGGCTCGACTCTCTCACCCTCTCCGGCCTCCCCAACACCTCCGACACCTCATGCCCTCCTCTGAAACTTCACGTTGGGATCGAGCTTACTGCCACCAACCCTAACAAGAAACTCGGAGTGATCATCCAAGACAACCTCTGGCTTGTACTAGTTCACCACAAGTATCAGCTCCCTCTCTCAAGCCACAACCACACATCACCGTCGGAGCATCACATCAGCAAGGGGAGCCGAGGAGTCCTAACCTTCCAGGTGGAAACAG
This sequence comes from Eucalyptus marginata, assembly GCA_014182565.1. Lineage (NCBI taxonomy): Eukaryota > Viridiplantae > Streptophyta > Magnoliopsida > Myrtales > Myrtaceae > Eucalyptus > Eucalyptus marginata. The sequence goes on along the minus strand of CM024594.1, from coordinate 5,194,985 downwards.
GCCCGAGGCCTGGCTGTAAAACGAGGAGGACGGGGCCATTTCAGTTCACTGTCGAGGAACTGAGGAAAGGGTTAGCTGTGATGTCGGTGAGGATGCAGGTTAGTGTCAAGTTCACGCATGCGTATTGGCCGAGCAAGCGCGCGTTGGTGGAGGTCAAATGCGAGGATTTGAGCATCGGGCTTTCTTCATCGAGACGCATCGGGGAGTTAAAAGATGGAGGGAAGGATTGCCCGGTTCACTTCGTTGAATCAGCAGAAAATTAACGGGGAACCCCAAACTTTTCATCAATACTCTCAGGTGTTTCAATGATCAATCTCCTCATGATCATCATTTCCTTGTCTCCGAAGAACGTTAGTAATAGTGGATGCATGGATCATGTAGTTCTTCATTCATTTTTGAATGGATGGAGTTTCTCTTCATGTATTCTGCAGCTAGTAGCTCATCGTGTAACTTTTAGAAATTAGTCGATCAAATGAAGTTCATTTGAAATTATTATGCATTGCAATAAGCAAGCTCAACTTCGCGATCATGCTTCAGCTGGGTTTCCAATCATTAGCTGATGATCTTCTTCCTTTTAGCTATCTAGTGCCCGTTGTGAGAGAGAGAGAGAGTGATACGCACATTGGTAGAAATTAAGGTAGAAAAGTCGCGAAATGCAAAAAGTCAATCAATTATCAAACCATCTCTTATTCCTTCTTTGTCGTGAATGCGAAGGTCAAAGGGTGGGACCTGCAGGTCGGTGCCTTCTCGGCTCCTTCCTCTTTCAAGTCAATCAACTAGAAAAGCTCAGGAACGAACGACAACAACTTCTGCGCTGACTTCTGCGCCAAAAACAATCCGCTTACTTAGGTTGACTTAAACCCCATCATGTCTGATGAAAACCGGCTTTTTTTTTTTTTTTTTTTGGGTGTGGCTTGGCTCGGTTTACTTTAACGTGTAACTATGGATTATCAGGCGATACTTTAGCGGCCAAATAGGGAAAAAAAAATCATCATGTTGCACTATCTAACTGCATCCGTTTTCCCCATGTAGAAAATCACTAAGGATACATGGGGCCTAAATGGAGTACTCAATTGTTGGAAATCACACAAAATGGATAACCGATATGATGTATGCGACAACACTAACTTGATATCCTCTTTTACAGATGGACTTCCACAACTTTCACTTAGATAAAGTTTTACCTTTTATTCCATAGATTGCGGCTCTTCCACGATTTATGTCAGCGATAGAGTATAGGCTTTTTCTTTCTTAATGAATAGAAAGCATTAGTATTTAACAAGACTCAATGTCCAATGCCCAATATTTCAATAAGAATCTGACGCATCTTCTAATATGTTAATCTCGTCATATATACTTTTATATTTATATATACCGGCTGATTTTCACTATTAATCATTTTCTAGGCCAATAGTATTACATATTGGCCCACGTGCTCAAGAAGCTCAAACATATAAAGATGGGCTCAGCCCACTTCTCTCTTGGCTTGCTTTTGCTTATGATCAAGCAATTAATCAGCCAAATTGGAGGCCGAGGGACCAACTCAAAAATGAAGTTTCGATATTATTCAGCATCTATCCCTTAATTCCATAAATTAACACACTATAGAATTTGTGTGTATATATCTCTTAAGTAATATAACTATGCATGGTTCACGTTTCAAAACAGATTATGTAGACTGGGAATATATAATAAGAGAATTGAGATAGTTTTAAAATGTCCAATTTATTCTTCTTTTCATTTCGAACTCCATATATTTTAAAATTATAGTCAACTGAACTCGAATTGGACAAAGAAATGGCCTAAGAGAAGAATGGTGAACAAGAGTCGGGTAACTTTGATTACCGCTCGTGTCCTTTTTTCCTTTTTCTCTGTGGTGATGTCCATAATTATCGGATATGTTTTTTTTATAAACATGGTAGTACGAATGAAACACGATGGTCAAAAACATTTTTCAGTTGGTTTTTTTTTTTCTTTTTGACTTTTTGACTTTGTTTATCTTGTTTTATCATTTCTGCTCTTCCCTTTCTTCACCCACCCCAACAATAGTTCAAGTGGAAACTCTTGTCAAGTCATGCACCAACCAAGATATTACTCTCATTTCCCAAATATGCGTCCTCTAAGTTCTATATTAAAGGAAGAAGAAAATTGATAAGTAGGTTGAGACAATATGTCCTTTTCAAAGGAGATAAAAAAGAATAAGTATGTATCAATGTTATGTCTCTCGCATTTTCAGTTTGATAAAATAACCGCTACGCACATTTAATCTGGATGTTTTCCTAAAACAATGATTACGCATGAGATGGGCATAGAAATTAAAAAAACTACAAAGGTTGTCAAATTAGTTTATACTTTTGGGATGCCCATTGAATCCAAATTAGCACTTAGTATTTATTAAAAAGAAAAAAATGGGAAAAGTACCAAAAAAAAATCATAAACTTATTGCATTGATACAATTCAGTCCTAAATATTTCAATTGAACTAATTTAATCTTAAAAATTTTCATATTGGTATTAATTCAGTTCATCTTATTAATTTTGGCTTATCGGTGCTAACGTGGACGCTAGTGGTTGGCGAGAGTTTTGTGGCCCTCGCCTTCACTGGCCACTGCGGGGGAAGAAGCCCAAGGAAGAAGGAGAGAAAAAAGAAAAGGAAAAGGAAAAAGAAAAATAATAATAATAAATTCAAAAAAATTAAAAATTATATAAAAATTGCAACATCGGTGTTCAATCGGTGTCCACATCAGCGTCGCCCGACGTCCATGTCAACACCGATCAATCAAAATTAGCATAATGAACTGAATTAGTACCAATATGAAAAATGTTTTTGGCTAAATTTATCCGATTAAAAAGTTTAGAACTGAATTAGTATCAACGCAATAGGTTTAAGACTTTTTGGTACTTTTTCTGAGAAAAAAATAGTTCATGTTTATAGAGATTTTATAAAAAGAAAGTTTTGTTTGGAGACCGATCCAGGAACATTTGGGTGACTGGTCTACTTGCTTGACCCAACTCAATCCATTTTGGAACTCCTATAACTTGCTCTTCTCCAATCAAAGGTATCTGTCTTCTCTATCTCTTCTTGCTATGCTATTCTGAGAAGTTTGAATCTTTATCTATCTCGTAGATCAAACAGAAGGGTCTGTGATGGCAGATCCTCCTGTCTTTAGTTTCTTCTGCACTTCCATCGCCGTTCTGTGTCTGCTGTACTTGTCAAGTGCAGCTAATACCCTAAGTTCAGCACAATATATTAGAGAGGGAGACAAATTAGTTTCCTTAGGCCAAAAATTTGAACTCGGTTTCTTCTTTGCCGGAAGCTAGAAAAAACAGTTTCCTAGGGATATAATTCGTGGTGAGTCCTGAAACGGTTGTTTGGGTTGGTAACAGAAATAATCAACTCACTGATTTAAATAGTACTCTTGAAATAAGCAATGAAGGTGAACTTATTCTTCTGAACTGATCAATGAGCATCATTTGGTCGATGAATTCAACCAAGGTTCTCCAAAACCCAGTTGCACAGCTCCTAGATTCTGGTAACCTTGTTCTTAAGGAAGGCAACATTTCAGACTTCGTTGACTACTCATGGCAAAGTTTTGATTACCCATCAGGCATGATTTTAGTCGGTATGACGTTGGGATGGAACTTTAGAACTAGTTTGGAACATCTTCTGACTTCTTGGAGATGCCTGCATGATCCTTTCCTTGGAGGCTATACACTCAAATACAAAATTGACGGTTTACCTCAAATCGAAACCGCTAGCAATGGTTCCATCGAAGTTTATTAAACTGGGCCGTGGAATGGACTTAGATTCGCCAGTATTACCAAGGCGCCGACTACCGTTGTTGATCCCATCATTGTTTACAATAGAACCGATGCCTATTTTGCAGTTAAAACTTTTAAGGACGATGTCATTGCCAAAGTCCAATTAAGCGCGGAGGGTGTTGCACGGTGTCTTCTACTGAAGAGGGTAAGCACGAAATGGGATGTGGCTTACTCAGTCCCTTACGACCCTTGTGACAGCTATAAAATTTGTGGCGATAACGGCATGTGCCGAGTTACCCGAGGCCCAAGATGCCTCTGCTTGCAGGGTTGTATGCCCAAATCACCAGGAGAGTGGGACATGCTTAATTTCAGAGGAGGAAGCGTAAGGAAAATTCCATTGAATTGTTCTCGGTGTCGAGGGTCTTACGAAAAATTGGGAAGCTTGACCTCACAATGCAAAGTCTTGGAGGAAGGACCCCTGTGTCGGATCCGCAAATCAGACTTGGGATGTTTCCATTATTTTAAAAGGATTAAAATCAGTTCCTTTTTTTTTTATAAAAAAAAAAAATCAACGTGATAATACTTTGATAAATTCAATATCTTTTATCTCGTACCGTGCGCGTGCATCAGATGTACAACTCACGTTCAAAGTACGTGTATGAACACATAGCACCTTCTCCTCCAGAGAACACACCATTTAATGTGGGTCAGCAAGCATCAGCACCCACGACTCCCCCAGCATTTGAACTTTCTTAGCAATCGAGTGGAAATATTAAATGAAGGCGACAGAGGAGGAGGAGGAGGAGGAGGTGGGGGCAGCGGTGTGCCCAACAAGTGTTAGCTCTAGTCACAACGAAATAGTTACTCCGTTTCAAAACCTTATGCTATGGTTAAGAGAAAATATCAAAAATAAATCTCACTTTTGTCCCCAGTGACCGCTTGAATATTTCTATTTTCATCGATGCAGCTCAAATTCCTCTCAGCATAGTTCTCAATTTGAAAAGACGAGAACTGCTCCTCCTTACAAGCTCATCTTAGCATCTTAATTAGGGTTATATGGTTTAATCTTTAGTTGATTTTCAAAAGTAGGGGTATGTAAGTGATCATTGAGTGAAAGATGAAGTATATTTCTGGTATTTTTTTTTAATCTATGTTTTAATGGTGAGTTTAGTGTTAGGGACTGATGAATGGATTGCAGCTTATTGGTCAAAGTTATGCTGTAAGGCAGGAACTTTATCTGAGGTATTTCCAATTTTAATAAATATTTGATATAGGGGGCTCTAAAAATAATCTTTTTTGCCAAAAAAAAAGTAAACTATTCTTTTTTATGTAGATTATGCAGAAGATAACTAAGAGGTTAGACAAAACTATCCTGGAGTTCTTCATTCCTTTTATAACGGATGGAGTTTCTCTCCGTATGGTAGTAGTTGCTTCTGTAGCTAGTAGCTCGTCGTGTACCTTTTAGGAATTAATCAGTCAGATGAAGTTCATTTTATTATGTATTGATAATAAGCAAGTGATCAGCCGTGTTTACAACATCATTAGCTGACGATTTGCTTCTTCTTTTCAATTATTTTCCTTTCTTCCTTTTAGCTTTCTAATGCGCGTAGAGTGTTGGAGTGAATTGGGGCAATAATTTACCAATAACTAAACTCAATCCAAGATCAATATCTCCCCAAAACTAAACCCATCAAAATTGACTTAATCCTGGCAACAACCAACCAATAAAACCTCGCAATAAGTAAGTATAACGCGAAATGATAAAGTGACAAAGCCAATAATAACACTAAGGTTTTATGTGAAAATCCAACGTGGGAAAAATCTCGGATCATCCAAAAACTTCCACTAACCATTAAGAATAGTAGGACATAGAGGATGACCCACCCACGAACTTTTCGTTCTTTTTGAAATTTTTGACCTTTTTCTTTCCTTTTTGTTTTTTTATACTAGCTGGGCCAACATGGTGAGCCCGGCCGAGAGAGGGAGTGATGCGTACGTTAGAAGAAACTACGACGTAGGAACGTCGAGTGGATGGAGAGTGCGATCGACAGCGACGTGCAAGAATGTCGACCGTGGGACATCCAGTTCGCCTTCTCGGCTCCTTCCTTCGCAGACATAGGACGACGACAACGCCGAGTCGGGGGTCGAAGGAACGTAAAGCCCACTTCAGAACGGAAGTCAACCCACGTGTGCATGCATGCACAGAACTTCGAATCCAATAGCGGCGCTTCCAGCTCCTGCCACCGCGCGCGGAGTTCGTTTCCAGAGTTTCTCGCCTCTTGCCTTTGGTAGCGGCAGATACCGTCCAACCACTCGTTTCATCCTCCATTAATTGCGACTTTAGGAGATATTTCCCCAGACTTCAGTCATAAATTTCTTCATTCAACATGTCATTTCTCATCGGACAAACAGGTTTTCTATTGAATTCATCTAATTTTAAAATATCTCATTTGGCCTCCGTACCTACAAGAAGTACCTACTTTTGACTCTACAGTCTAAATGAAAAGAGAACCGCAATCTAACTTAAAGATCTCATGATAACTTCTAAATGATCTTAATTACAACTAGTGAAATTTGTTACAAAATAAAGACTCTGCATTGCTTGACATAAACTAAAAGCCACGTTTGAGATACTAAAGTACAACACTCAGGAGTTTAAAGCTAAAAAAAAGAAATGGTCATCCAATTATGCTCTAGAAAAGAAATGGGCTCTCGACAAATATGACGCAAAATCGAATACTAGCCAAATTATTGTATAAACTGATTTGCTATACCAATTTCGCAACTCCAGGATTACTTATAGTATCTAGCAAGTGCACGTCAGTGTTCCCATTTTTTATGGTTGGTACAGTTTACACAAGCATATCGCCAAAATTCAAGATTAAGTCTTATCAATACCACGTCTTTTCCCCCCCAGAAGAACAAATCCAAAGAAAATGCACGAGTTCGAGCACACGTTGCACAGTTGCTCGTGACGACATTCTTTCTTTTTTTTTGGTCGAAGCTCGTGACGACATTTTCACACGCAGCTTTGAGAGAAAATTTTGTTTTACCTTCGTATCATAAAAGCATGTCGTCGATCCAATTTCTTCCCTCCATCACCTCCTTCTTCGACACTCTTGGACACCGGAGAAATTTTCTCCCAATGGCTGCCACCACCACGTCCTCTACCAACCACCGCCACCCCCGCCACCCCCTGCTGCTCCAAATCCTACAGAATCGTCTTCCATAAATTTAGTCGCTGGTCCTCCTCGTTGTCTCGATCGGGGCGGTCATCACCGTCGTGTGGCTCACCCAGAACCCTCGCCTTCCCGCATTCTGGTTGGATTCCCTCTCCCTCTCTGGCCTCCCAACGCCTCCGATGCCTCCTCCAAAACTCCACGTCCGGATTGAGCTTACCATCACCAACCCCAACAAGAAAGTCGGCGTGGTCATCCAGGATGTCAACCTCCGGGTTGCACTAGTTCACCGCAAATGCCAGCTCCCTCTCTCGAACCACAACCACACATCATCGTCGGAATATCACATCAGCAAGAGGAGCCAACAAGTCCTCATCTTCGAGGAGCAAACAGGCCCGAGGCTTGGCTGCAAGGATCTATGATGTCGGTGAGGATGCAGGTTAGTGTCAAGTCCATGCATGCGTACTGGCCAAGCAAGCGAGCGTCGGTAAAGGTTGAATGCGAGAATTTGAGCATCGAGCTCTCCTCCTCAATCAGGAAGTTAAAAGATGGAAAGAAGGATTGCTCGGTTCACTTCGCTTAATCAGCAGAAAATTAATGGGAAAGCTCAATTTTTCATCATTACTCCTAAATAATCAATCTCCTCATGAAAATCATTTCCTTGTCTCTGAAGAACGTTAGGAATAGTGGATGCATGTATCACGGAGTTCTTCATTCCTTTTTGGATGGATGGATTTTATCTTTGTGTAGTAGTAGTTGCTTCTTCAGCTGTGTTTACAATCATTAGTTGACGATCTTTCTTCGTTTTAGCTTTCTAATGCGCGTTGAGAGAGAGAGAGAGAGAGAGAGAGAGAGAGAGAGAGACGTATGTCGGAAGAAATTAGGGTACAAATGTCGGAGCCGATGGAGAGGGCGATCGATAATGACGTGCGAAAGGTCAACTATTATTGAGCCATGTTTCATGTTCTTCTTTGTCGTGAATGCAAAGGTCAAGGGTGGGACACGCAGGTTGGTGCCTTCTCGGCTCCTTCCTCTTTCAAGTCAATTTACTAGAAAAGGCTCATGTTGGAAGTATATCCGGAGATTATGATATTGATTATGTTCAAAGATTCTAATATCAATTATGGACAAATTTATTTGATTAATCTGTGATTAGTCTAGAGAATAGGAAATTATAATTCTTCTATATATATTTTTTCCTTTTTCTCTTCTTTTCCTTTACATTATAAAGGAACCTTGTACACAATACAATACAACACATTGAATATAATTTTCCGGTTTCTCCCTCTCAATTTATGTCATGGTATCAGAGCCTACTTTACTGACCTAGCTTCCACACCTCTAGAATTGCCATCGGTTCCATATTTGAACATTATTCCATCTTGCCAAACGATTCAACAAGCCAAATAAGAATTCGGAAATCTTCGTTATCTTGATACCATGGCCGAGAATTCATTAGTGGAGGAAACCCCTATCTCACAAGAACAAGAACAAGAGCAGATCCCTATAGAATCCAATTGGTGTTACACATGGCTCGACCCATATTCCTGGCCCAAGTCAGTGGGCTCAAGTTTAGTGATACCCAATCCAAGGTCAATGGGCCACAGGGCCAAGGGCGTGGGCCCAGTATTCATATGGGATTCTTGGAGATTTAAATGCTTATGGATTTGGGCAAGCCCACCTTCTGTGTGGATCTAGCCTGAATTGTGAATCAAGCAAAGTGAATTCGGGTCACATAGCCCAATCTATTTCAAGTCAAAGGGCGAAACCCTACATGACACCTCTAATAGCTTTATGCCCTATCTCCTACCTCTTGGTAGCAGTGGCAGCGACGGCCACCTTGAATTCGACAACCCTCTCTATGTGTCGCTAGTTGATGGACCACAACTGTGCTTGATCAACATACAACTTACGAGACCAGAAAACTTCAGCACATGGTCAAGGGATCTCCAGCAAGCCCTTGTCACAAAGGACAAGGACGGCTTCCTCAATGAAGCCATTCCTTTTCCAGCTGAAGATCGACTCTAAAGACACTAGCAAAAGTGTACTTAATTGGTTCATACGTGGATTGGGAACTACCTTGCCCTAGACGTCGCGGCTAGGCTTCTGCCAACAGCAGAGTCCCAAAGATTTTGGGAAAACATTCGAGAAATGTATGGGCAGCTAGATTGGGCAAAGCTGTTCACAATCACATAGGCAATCTCATAATTAAAACAAGAGAACCTCAGTGTCACCGCCGTCTTCAATCGCCTCTCTACTCTCTGTAACAAGCTTGAGGCGGCGGAAGAGCAAGCTCGAGGCGGCGGAAGAGCGATTGGAGGGTCCCAAAAACACTCTTAGGTAGTACAAGGAGAAAAAGGAAAGGGAGAAAGCCATGAGATTTTTATTGATCCTCAACAATACGTACTCCTCATTCCATTCTCAAATCTTGGCCATGGATCCTCCACCACCAATTGGTTGAATCTACCATTTGGCTGTCTAAGTGGAAAACCAACAGATAACCGCCGCTGACCATGGGCAAGTGGCCGATAGCATGTCTCTTGTGGCGTTTGCAAGGACATATTCGACGTTTTTTCCTCCTAGCAGCACCTCGAGAGAAAAAGGAAAGGAAGCCGTCTTGTTTCTATAGCAACGGCGATGAAGAAAGAGATGGGAGCAGCTTACCCTAGATTGGATGGCCAGGATTTAATCGGGCGATCTGACTGCTAGGATTCACGTGGACAATCGAAAGGCTGGGGTTGTGCATTGGGTAGGATGGCTAGGATTCGCGTAGGCGATCAAACAGCTGGGAGCTACACTCTAGATCGGACGACTACTAATCTCCAGGTGAATTGGACGCTTCTTATCAAGCCATGTCAGCCCCAGCATACAAAGGATCCTATGGCTCCAAAAATTCCACATCATCATGGAAGGTTAGTGGACAAAATTCAAAACTCAAAAATAAATATTGTGAGTATTGCAAGCATCCACACCATAATGTAGAAACATGTTAAAAATTACATGGAAAGCCTAATGAAAAAAAAATGAGAAGAAATTAAATGTTTATTAGGTCTTAGCACATAAAATCAATGCCCCACAAAGCAATTATTCAAGAGCAATATGACAATATTGTACAAATTATGGGCCAATAGAAGACAAAGGACAACAATGTTGAATTCTCGAGTACCTCTTCATACTAAGAGAATCCACTTTCAGTTGATGCATGAATAATTGATACAAAGGCTAGTGACCACATAATATGCAATAAAGAACTCTTTTCTTATATTCACAAAGGAACATAATTTCCTATATCAGTTCGCCTCTCCAATGGTTATAATACCTATGTTACCAAAATTGGCATTGGACAACTTGGTCCAAATCTAGGCGAGGTCGGCTTGCTATCCATTGGCAAGGCAAGCTCACCATTGGCTGGCCACCCGGCCCTACCCCTAGCTAGTCACCAAAGCAAGAGGAAGGAGAGAGGAGGAAAGAAAAAAAAAGGAAAAAAATAAAATTCAAAAAAATAAAATGTTATTATAAATGGTCTGTCAGCGCCGGCCGTGTCCGCATTAGTGCTACCGGCCAAATTTGGCTAGAAGGACTAAATTGACACAATTACAAAATATTTAGGATTGAATTGAAAAAATTACAATAAATTAAAAAAAAATTGGTGATTTTCCCGACATGTGACACAAATGTAATAATCGATTGTTGCAACTCGCACAAACTACATAATCAATACAAAGGGTAATACAACCCTAAATTGATATCTGCCCTTTCTAGATTAATTTTCATGACTTTTGGTACGATAAAGCCTCACTTGTCATTTTGCGGGATACAACTTTTCTACTATGTCGATGATAGTGAGAATAGACTTGATCCAATGATTTGGTCATTATCTAATTTTTACTTAAAGATTTTGTCTAAAACATGGCTTTCTTGTTGTTTTAGAAAATGTTCTTGAAGCCAATTAAAGAATAATATATGAATATCATGTTTGTACATGTATTTATAATATTTTTCTTTGATCTATAGTGCTAGATTATGAAAAGTGGCAAAAAAACCATTCCCTAATTTCAGTATTTCCTTCAGTGTTAAATTCTTATTATAAAAAGGTTCTAGAACATAAAGTTTCAGGATTAGTGTTTTGATTGTCTAGCATTTGAAAATATGTTGGTGAATTATTCGGAAAATCAGGGGTTTCCAAATTCTGATAATTTTGAACCTAATAGGTCTCGAAATTCTAAATCTATTATCAAGACCTCTAATACCAGCAATAGCTTTAGGATTATTAGAATTACTACCTCAATAATTATTTCAGGATTAGAGAAAGTACTGCTATTACGGGCTGATTTTCACTATTAGTCCTTTTTTGGGCCGATAGTATCACTTATTGGCTCTCGTGATTTATGTTTTAAGAATTATATGAACTGGAAGCATATACTAAGAGAAAATTGAGATACTTGTGTCATACCTCGATCCTCAAGCGCATGCCCATCCCTCTGTGATCGATAAAAATTTGCGACTTCCTAGGACGAGTCGCCGACCCTTTCATTTTATTGCACATGCGGAACCGAATAACAAATCTCCTTACAGTAACCATCTCGAGATAGAAAAGCTGGACAACACATTCACAAACAAAACATGCTTTTATAAACCAACTGGGTCAAGTACAACAGTCTACCATCACAAGACTTCAAAAGATTCACTCTCAAAGGAAACTGGTCTATCTGACCTACACTTCATATCACCTTAGCTCGGCTCTAGATCTTCTACTCTATAGTTCTGAAAAGTGAGCCCACAACGGGATGAGATATAAATCTTAGCGAGTTCACGCTCTAAACCCCGATTAGGAGGGTAATACGCCTAAAGGGTCCTAATCACACAATCACACAATTATAACAGAGGATTTACCTCACCTCAGTTCCTTCCTACACGTCAGTATAATTTACATAACACATAAGTACAGTAATAACACTCAGTCAATTGGAGTGTCTCAAATCACATCTCCGTCAATCACCACATCTCAGTCGATCATATACTCCAATTGATCACTGTCACACAGGCACGACCTATCATGCATTTCAATTGATTACAGTCATACAGGTACGATCTAACCATCACATAGCGGGTTTATCCGTCACACAGCGGATTTACCCAAAGACACAAAGAAACCTAAGCGTCACATAGCGGTTTTATCTGTCACACAGCCGTTTTATCCGTCACACAACGGATTTATCCATCACATAGCGGATTTAACTGACACACATCGGATTTATCCATCACACGGCTAAGCGTCATCTCGCACCATCGAGCTCGACAACGTCTACCTCAAGATGGCTTCCCACATAAAAGCATCGTTCACCTAACACACAACGGGTGACGAATTCTCTTAACCAACACACGATTATCCCAACCTAACTAAAGACCTTGTGCTTCGCTCTTAAATTCCTCAATTAAAATAATATCCTGACCTATTTTCTTCGTATTAAAAATACCCGATAAAAATAATCATATGTGGGTACACGGTCGGCTTTAACCAAAAATACAATATTTTCACATTTGAAAATCCCACTAATTTCAACAGTCCACAAATTCATTTTTAGCGCTGTAAACCGACGCCTGGTGAATTTTCTGACTAAATACCGAAATTATTAAATTTTGGGATAAATACCCAAAATTGCAAACAGCACTCAATTTGCATTAAATAACAACCAAATAAAGAAATCAACCACACCAATGCAATTAGCATAAAATTTGGTCACCAACTATCCTGGTCTAATTTTCGGAAAAATAATTAATAATTAAATAATTTCTAAAATTAATTAAATAATTCAATTTAAATACTAAAAATGCCAACCTAGGCCGAAATTGCTAAATTAAATACCGAAACAGACCCGGAAAATTTCCGAACTAATCTAGATAAATCATACCACTTATCTAGTCCCTAACTAAGCCGTTCTAACCACCTAACATGCATAATTAACTAATTAAATCCCTAATCTAATTTAACTAACCACCTAATCCCTAATTAATTTAATCTAAACACCCATTAAACGTCATTAGCCTACTAAGAAGAGTTTAGTGCATAAACTCACCGGTGAAATGCGAAAACCGGTTCACCGTGACGGCTGCGTGACGGCAGCCGAAACTCGGGTTTGCGGCGGCGTGAACGGGCTTGGACCAGGCCTAAAAGCCTTGCAAGCCCACAGCAAATTGCTGGGCTTGGTCTGGGCTGACTTCAAGTGGGCCAAACTCCAATAACGGGCTGGAAATTCGCTGGCTGGTGGACTGAATTCACTGGGCTTCAAGTGGCGGGCTGAAGATTTCGTGGGCTGAAGCTCACAGGCTTCAAATGGCCCGACTGCTGGGCCGACCGTGAGAGAAATCCAGCGAAGGAGTCGCTGGATTGGACTGCTGTAGGGCTGAATCGTGGACGGCCGAACTTCAGTGAAGCAGAAGAGAAGCATCTGCTGGCGGTGATGGCAGAGGAAGACCGAAGTGGTGGAGATGACACGAGGACATAGGCTTGATCGGTGAAGATTTGTGGTCAAATTACCTGCTGGAGTTGACTGAAATTTCGGTGGTCTTCTTCGGTGGAACTCCAAGATATGTAATAAAAGAAAGAGGTCGCAAATTTCGGTGGACGTTGCTGCTTTGAAGATGGGCGGTCAACACAAGAAATTTGTTGAAGAAATTTGACTCATGGAGGATTTAAATCGTGGACGTGGGATTTCGGTTGGAGGACAGAATCACGTGGGGTTGCCTGAAGCAAAATGAAAGAGAGAAAAAGAAACAAATGAAAGAAAGGTAAGATCAGCTGGTTCGGTGGGTTGCAATGAAGGAGAGATGAAAAGCAAAGATGTAGAGGAAAGAAATGAAAATGAAAGCAAAACCGAAGGGGATGAAGCTCGCGTGAGGTGAACAGCAAGAGAGAGAAGAAGTCGGTCGAAGAAGATGGGTAAAAATGGGAGAAAAAGTCCATTAGATATTGTCTAATTCATCATTAGATGTCCAAGAAGTCTTTCAAGTTTATATTCATGTCCCCTAATTATTTTTTTGAATTATAAATCTACAATTATCCAAATTGATACCAATGTTGCACACCCCCATCCTAAGGTCCGAATTTCACCACTTTAGGTTCAATTTCTTCCCGAAATTCTCCAATTCGACGTCCAATTTCGTTGAAGAAAAATCCCACAAAATTTCTACAAGTCCCCATCGAGGAGGCCAAAAATCCATTCAATTTGGCCCATCTAAATTTCCGTTCGTTTCCGAATCGTTCGAATCGATTTTCCATAAAAAATCCCAAACTCGACAGAATTTCTTCGAAAGACAAGATGACATCTTATAATTGAACCGTGACACGCTTGAACGTCCGATTCATGAAACCGAATTCAATTCCGAGGTTAAAGTCGACCTGACGCGATTTTAGTCCAATTCGACCTATTGGGTAGCTTTTAAGAATTTTATTGCGGTTAAATATCTCTTAACGGCTTCACCCAATAGATTGGTTAACTTGTGATTAATCAGCTCAGAGAAAAAGGACTATAGGCGTGTCAACGAAATATCCATTTCATTTTATCGGAGTCGAAAATTCAGGATGTCACAACTTGTGTCCAAGTTCTCCTTTTCGTTCCGTAACCCATATGTTCAGGAGACAAAAGTTATATGAACCGCAAGCATATAATAAGAGAAAATTGAAATACTTGTGTCTAAGTTCTCCTTTTCGTTCCGTAACCCATACGTTCAGGAGACAAAAGTTATATGAACCGCAAGCATATAATAAGAGAAAATTGAAATACTTGTGTCTAGGGAGAAGTGCCAAAAAATTCCTAAACCTTTTGGCTTTGTGCCGATTTAGTCCTAAACCTTTTTTTGGTGCCGATTTAGTCCTAAACATTTTTATGTTGTGCCGATTTAGTCATTTCCAACTGAAATTGGCCGGATTTTGCTGATCGGACGCCGGCCACTGATGTGGCCTAATTAGCGCCGACGTGGACAACTTTTAATAATATTTTAATATTTTAATTTTTTTTTTTTTTTTTTTTATTTTTTATTTTCATCTTCAACCTCCACTCGGTCGCCGGAGCTTGGCGACCGGCCAAGGCGACGGCCGGCGAGGTCGAGGTCGACCTCGCCGGCCACCTCGCCGGGCCGCGCCGCGAGGGCGAGCGTCGCCCGCCCGGCGCGAGGCCGCCCTCGAGGCCGGGCGGTGAGGCTCGCCCATGGTCGGCAAGGGCGAGCCCCGCCGCCTCGCCCTCGCCGCCTGTGCCTTGAGGACGGCCTCGCGCCGGGCGGGCGAGGCTCACCCTCACCGGATCCGGCGAGGGTCGACCCCGCCCTCGCGGCCGGGCGGCGAGGCCGACGCCGCCCTCGCAGCCCATGGGCGAGCCTCGCCGCCAGCCTCGAGGGCGGCCCGCGCCGGCGGGCGCGGGCTCGCCCGCCGGATCCGGCGAGTGCGAGGGTCGACCCTCGCCAAATCCGGCGAGGGCGAGCCTCGCCCGCCCGCGAGGCCGCCCTTGAGGCCCGGGCGGCGAGCCTCGCCGCCCGGCGCGAGGCCGCCCGCGGCCGCGGCCACGGTGAGGTGGCCGGCGAGGTCAACCTCGACCTCGCCGGCCATCACCTCCGGCCGGCCGCCAAGCTCCGGCAACCGGGCCTGGAGGTTGAAGATGAGAAGAAAAAAAAAAAATAAAAATAAAAATTCAAAAATTCAAAAATATTAAAATATTATTAAAAAGTTGTCCACGTCGCCGCCGATCGGCCACGTCAGCCGGCCGGCGTCCAATCAAAATCCGGCCAATTTTGGCCGGAAAGGACTAAATTGGCACAATATAAAAAGGTTTATGACTAAATCGGCACCAAAAAAGGTTTATGACTAAATCGGCACAAAGCCAAAAGGTTTAGACTTTTTTGGCACTTCTCCCCTTGTGTCTAAGTTCTCCTTTTCGTTCCGCAACCCATACGTTTAGAAGACAAAAGTTATATGAACCGGAAGCATATAATAAGAGAAAATTGAGATACTTGTGTCCAAGTTCTCCTTTTCGTTCCGTAACCCATACGTTCAGAAGGCAAAAGTCGATTAAATTTGAATCGGACAAATAATGGCCAAAGAGAAAGATGGGGAACGGGACCGTCTTAGACTTTAACGACTTTTTGTGTCCTTTCCTTTTTTCTTCACCTGGTGGCTCCATAATTATCGGATTATGTTTTTATTTTTCCTAAAAACTATTGGATTACGTGGTCGCGTGAATGCAACGCAGCTGACAAAAAAGTCTTTCACTCTTTCTTTTTTGTCTTATTATTGACTTTCTAAATTATCCACCCATTATTTATACTACCACGCCCACAAGAAAACAAGGTAAAAATCTGAGAATGAGAATTATAATAGAAATAGAATAGAACTGATAAAAAAATAAGAAGAAGAAGAAATTGTCCACCCATTGGCCAAGTGGCTACTCTTATCAATTTGTGCACCAATACAAATATTACTATTAATTCCCAATAACGTGTCCTTTAAATTCTAAATTAGAGCAAGAAGAATATTGACAACTGGATCAAGATAATATTTTCTTTTTGAAAGAAACAAAAAATAGGTATGTTCCAAATGTCGTCTCCTGCATTTTCAATATGTTAGATAATTGTTAAACATATTTTATCTGGATGTTTTTTCCAAAATAATGACCACATACGAAACAAGAAACAAAAATACATTGAAAACTACGAAGGTTTTTTATGCCAGTAGGGTGCCCATTGAATCCAAATAATCGGTAGCAATTATTATTTGTTAAAAGAGAAAAAGGTAGTTGATATTCATAGAATTTATTAAAACAAAAAAATCTCTAGTCATTTAGATTTGGTACGTAACGTACGGGAAGGTTGGAGACCAATCTAGGAGCATTTGCATGATGGATCTACTTGCTTGACCCAACTCAATCAATCAGGAACTCCTAGGACTTGCTCTTCACCAAACAGAGGTATTTGTCTCCACTATATATCTAGTTATTTACTTCATCTCTAGATCAAACGGGAGGGTCTGCAATGGTAGTTCCTCCTATCTTCAGCTTCTTCTGCACTTCCATCGTCGTTCTATCACTGTTGCGCATGTCCAGTGCCACAGACATCCTGAGTTCAGTTCAATCTATTAGAAAGGGAGAGACATTAGTTTCCTCAGGCCAAAAATTTGAGCTCGGTTTCTTCTCTGCCAGAAGCTCGAACAACAGTTTCGTGGGGATATGGCTCGTGGCGAGTCCTGAAACGGTTGTTTGGGTTGCTAATAGGAACAGTCCACTCACTGATTCAAATGGTACTCTGGAAATAAGCTATGAAGGCGAACTTGTTCTTCTAAATCAATCAAAGGGTGTCATTTGGTCGACAAATTCAACCAAGGTTCTCGGAAACCCAGTTGCACAGCTCCTAGATTCTGGTAACCTTGTTCTTAGGGAACGTAATAGTTTAGATTCCACTGACTACTCATGGCAGAGCTTTGATTACCCATCAGACACGTTTTTGGTCGGTATGACATTGGGATGGAACTTTAGAACCGGTTTGGAACATTATGTGACTTCTTGGAGAAGCGCAGACGATCCTTCCCTTGGAGACTATACAGGCAAATACAAAATCGATGGTTTACCTCAACTTGAAATAGTCCGCAATGGTTCCGTCAAAGTTTATCGAACTGCGCCATGGAATGGAGTTTACATCAACGATATGTCCAGGGTGTCGACTCCTGTTGCTAGATCCATCTTTGTTCACAATGAAACAGCTGCCTATTTTGCAATTGAAACTCTTATAGACGATATCACTATCAGAATCACATTGAGCCCCGATGGTGTTGCACAAGCTTTTTCATTGAAGAGTGGAAGCATGAAGTGGGATATGGGTCAATCTCTCCCTTACGACCCTTGTGACAACTATGGATACTGTGGCGCTAATGGCGTGTGCCGAGTTAACCAAAGCCCAAGATGCCTCTGTTTGCAGGGTTTTATGCCCAAGTCGCAAGCAGAGTGGGACATGCTCAAACCGGCGAGAGGGTGCATAAGGAAAGTCCCATTGAATTGTTCTCGTGGAGAGGGTTTTATGAGACTTTCACAGGTTAAATTACCTGACCTGATAGATTTCCAGCTATTCAAGAATATGAGCCTTAAGGAGTGTAAGGTTGAGTGTCTAAAGAATTGTTCTTGCATGGCTTATGCTAATTCGGATATTAGGGGACCAGGCTGCTTGTTGTGGTTTGGCAATCTCATTGATATTAGGGATATTAACGATGATGGTTCTCACCAATATCTCTTCCTACGGCTACCTGCTTCTGAATTAGGTAAATACTAATATTATTATCTGCATTGGCTAATTGGTTTAGCAATTGCTTTTTCTTCTTTGTTCCAATCTTTCATTATATCGGTGCGTCCTTTGTCATTGTCAGACTGAGATAAAATTCTGTCTTACTACTATTCTAATCTGCAAGTTTCTCTAATGGAGATGGATTCATCAGCTTACAGATGAACTCTATTTCTGAAATTAGTTACTTAACTTGCTCCTGTATGCTAGATTCGTCGCGTAGTCTATCCAAGAAATTGGTGACTATCACTGTGGCTTCAGCCATTTCGGGATTGCTTATTGTGGGCACGGCATTAAGCATAATTTGGAAAAGAAGAATGAAAAGCCAAGGTAAGCTAAATACCTTTATCTTACTTCTTCTGGTCAAAGTCCAGATTGCTTTTTTTTTTTTTCTTTTTTAAAATATAGATTCTGGTATGGTTTGAGAAACGAATTTACATCTCCTGTAGGCTTGCCAAGTGGGATGGATGACATTGACTTGCCATTATATGATTTTGCTACCGTTTCTGTTGCTACTAACCATTTCTCTCAAACAAACAAGCTAGGAGAAGGCGGCTTCGGTTCGGTCTATAAGGTAATGAGTTATAAATCAGTCGGTTCAAATAATTACAGAGGCCCACAGTAAGTAGAATTCATGTAGGGAACTCTTTCCACAGGACAAGAAGTAGCAATAAAAAGGCTTTCAAAGTATTCGGGACAAGGTCCTGATGAGTTTATGAATGAAGTCCTTCTAATCGCAAGACTTCAGCACCGGAATCTTGTTGGACTTGTTGGCTGCTGCATCGAGGGAGATGAAAGAATGTTAATTTATGAGTACATGCCAAACAAAAGCTTGGATTATTTCCTCTTTGGTCAGAACCTCTTGATCTTTCTGAGTTCCTTTTCACTCGATTCCTTGTGCTTTTATTTTTATCCATTGATACCGTCACCAAATAATACAACTAAACGCTAACGAACTTGATTAATTTTTTGATGGGGTTGAGTGTATGTAGATCATGACAGAAGCTCCTCTTTGGCATGGAAAAGGCGGTTTGACATTGTTTTAGGTATCGCCCGAGGACTTCTCTATCTCCATCAGGATTCAAAGCTACAAGTGATCCACAGAGACCTGAAAACAAGTAATATTTTGTTAGATGCTGACATGAATCCGAAGATTTCAGATTTCGGCCTGGCAAGGATCTTTCGAGGAGATGACACAGAGGCACAAACAAGAAGAATAGTTGGTACATAGTAAGTTTCTCATCTTGATCCATTCGAAGCATGCACTGTCCATAAGTATTTGGAGAAGCTATAGCTCAATTTGCTTGATACAGTGGCTACATGTCTCCGGAGTATGCCTTTGATGGAAAATTCTCTGTGAAGACCGATGTTTTTGGCTTTGGGGTGCTTTTGTTAGAGATAGTAAGTAGCAAAAGGAATAGAGGATTCCAGCATCCTGATCATCACCACAACCTTCTCGGGCACGTAAGTGGTAGAGTATTATTAAGACCCACCATTTTCTTTTTTGCTAGACAGGACCAGATATTCTGTTTCTCTTAAAATCTCATCTCGTTCTTTCTATGTTCCCCAAGACGCGTTTTCTTTTTTGATGCATGGATAGTGGTTGATCATGAGTGGTTTAAATTTTTTTAGGCATGGCTGCTATGGAGAGAAGGGAGGGCTATGGAACTCATTGATGAATCTGCATGCGCCTCTTTTGTTGAGTCTCAAGCAGAGAGATGCATTCACGTAGGCTTGCTATGCGTCCAAAAGTTTCCTGAAGATAGGCAGTGATGTCTAGGGTGGTCTTCATGTTGGCAAATGAAGAAGCAACCTTGCCGCCACCAAAAGAACCTGGTTTCTTCGTTGAGAGAAGTTCGGGTAGCTCGGATGCACATTTAGTTAGGGAAGATCCCTTCACAGCCAACGTTGTTACGATTACATTGCCTGAAGGTCGATAGAAATGCCATCAAGGATGTCTCTGCAGAATGAAGACCTGCTTTCTCGTGTACAAAGGACAGAAGAAGCATACGACATTGTAGAGTTGAATGACAAACTCTTGCCGAGGCTTTTCCTTAGACTTATGCAGCTGTAGCTAGTAATTGGTCGTGTAGCTTTTGGGAATTAATTAAACATATAACTTCGAATTCGAAATTACGTATTGTTACAAGTAACCTCAATATCATGGTCATGCTTCAATGGGAAAATATCAAAAGAGTCCTAAATCTATTATAATTGTGTCAATTCAATCCATCCAGCTAATTTTGGTTAAGCGATGCTAACGTGGACGCTGGCCACGCAAAATCTTATAAACATCAATTAAGAGTCACGTTTCATATGACACTTAGAGGTTGGAAGCTAAGAAATAGAAAATAGCCGTAAAGCGTACAATGAAAAAATGGGTTAGCGACGAGTATGAAGCATACTCGAACGCTGGCCACATCATTCTATACATTGATTTAGTATACGGATTCTATAGCTCTCGGATTACTTCCCCAAGAGGAGAAATCCGATGGGAATTAGTCATCTTCACTGTCTTCCGTACGATGTTTTCGCTTGTCCTCCTTGTCATGTTGATCGGGGCGGTCATCGCTGTTGCGTGGCTCATTTTGAACCCTCGCCCTCCCGCGTTCCGGCTCAGCTCCCATTCCCTCTCTGGCCTCCCCAACGCTTTCGATGCCTCATCCCGTCCTCCAAAACCCCACGTCCGAATCCTGCTCACCGCCACCAACCCCAACAAGAAACTCCAAGTGGTCATCCAGGACGTCAACCATGAGAGGAGAGAAAAACGTCTGTGGTGGAACCAGAAAGAACAGAAGCGTGGTCGTGCGTGTGCCTGTGACGCGAGGAAAGCAACCAGGAGTGACGAGAGCGAGCCCATGGTGTTTTAGAAGGCAGCTGAGCTGAAGAGAGGGCTAACGAAAAGATTGGCTGAAGCAAGGAGAGCATGCTCGACCCTCGCTCATAGAAGAAGAGAGCGTTTGGCCATGGCAAGGTTAGAGCTTGGCTGAAACGAAAACCAGAGAACGCCGAGAGAGCAGAGAGAATCGAGAGAGAGCTGAAGCGAGGGCCAAAAGTTAGAGGACCCTCCGGCGACCACCGCGCCTGAGTCTTGGCTGATGGCGCAACGTTTCCCCTCTGCGACGCACTTTTTCAGAGAAGGTCGAGAGCCGAAGAGAAAGAAAGGAGGCTGGCAAGAGCTCCTTCGAGAGGAAGGAGAGGAGCCTTAAGTTCGCCGGAGCTGGCCTGCCGGACGTGCCCTTCGCCGTGCCACCCCGGAACCAGGTAAATTCGCCTTTCTTGTCCTGTTTCGGTCTGTCATCGTGGTGCGGTGCGTTTGAATTGAATCTGTGAATTTCTGGACAAACCGTGCGAAAACGAAGCGAGTGCATGACAATTAGTGACATTTTGGAGATTAACACATCATGTGTTGGACTGAGGAATGCCTTAAATTTGAACCTGAAACTTGTGTTCTTCAATGCGTGCCTATTCTTCGACGTATTGCCTGAATGAGATATGAAGCGCTTAAGGGCACCGAATTCGAATGGAAAACTTCAAGTGAACCGTCACAAACTAGGTAGGAGCGGACACGAAATATGTTCATTCAAATCCTTATGCATCATCTTTGACATGAAAATTGCATCGAATCTCTCTCTGGAACACATTCTTTGATCGCACATTAGTCGCTCAATAAAATGCTTGAGAGAAGGCCGAAACTCATTTATTGTTTAATCTTAAGATCAATATGCTTTTGCTTCTGTATAGGTTGAATCTAGCTTGACATTCGTGTTTTTTTATGTGGTTTTATGTCATTGGACTCCCTTGCTGGCGAAGCCCACAGGTCGAGGCCATTTTAGTTAGTTTTTCCTCCTCATCTTACTGTATTAATGTGTGTTTGTTTGCTGGAAATCTAATGTAGAAAATGTAGTTTAGGTATGGATCTTTGTGAATTCTTTTTGGCCGTCGAAGTAGAGGGCCGGTAGTAGTCGGTGCCGGTTGAAATAGTCGATTGGTGGGTGGTGGTGCTTTTGTGACGGTGGGTGCTGGCGATTGGCAGTTGGAGAGAAGGTGGCGTTGGGCGTTTAGAAAGAAGTTGCAGGTGGATTGGAGGACTTTCAAGGAAGGGTTAATGACACAAACAATCTCTAAATTTTGACTTAATGTGTAATTTGATTCTTGAACTTTTAATTTGTTTAATGTAGTTCCTAAATTTTAATTCAATATGCAATATGGTTAGGGGTGAGCATGGTCTGGTTGGACCGGTCCACCCCTAATCCCTAACCAACCCGCACAAGATCTGCTTTAATTTTTTGGAACCAAGGACCAACCCTATTGAGCTTGGGACCGAGGACCAAACCGACCCAATGGGTTTGGTCCGATTCTAGGGTCAACCCGGGACCAACTAAAACTTTTTTATTTCATTTTTTGTACTCCTTAAAAAAGCGATTGAGGACTGGACTGACCCAATGAGTTCGGTCCAGTTTCAAGGTCACCCAAGACCAACCAATAATTTTTTATTTCATTTTTTATACTCCTTAAAAGGGCAACTGGGGATCGTACTGACCCAATGGGTTCAATGATGAGTGAGGTCAATTAAGAAAGGCAAGCGATGAGGGTCAAGTGGGGTGAGCATCAAACAGAATGAGCATCGAATGTCGAGTGGGGAACAACAAGCATTGAGCGGCGAGCGGCACGAGTGACCCAAAGCGAGCGAGGCGAGTGTCGAGTGGCGAGCGGAGAAATTGTTTCTTTGGATTTTGGAAAATTGAAGACTAAGAGGATAAATAAGACAAAAAATAACGAATACTAAAGGAGGATGCCATAAGATGCCTTTTTGGACGCCATGAAGACTTCTCACAAAAATATTTTCCTCATTCGTAAATTATGACTATTGACACCATAAAAGACATTAAAAACTTAAGTTATTAAAGAACATTGTAAAATTACTTGAACTCCTTACTAAAGAGCTGTTTAATGTTGTTGATGCCGTTTATTTTAAGGTTTTCTCTATATAAATAAATTATATATATATAGAAGGGCGATTTTCGCGGGTACTGTTCACTCTCCTCTCTAGCAAGTTGCCCGAGTTACTGTAGCACTGATTCTGCAGTGGCTGATTCTCGGCTGTTTAGCCGTTGGTTGGGGCTGAATTTCGGCGTGCTAGGGCGCCCTTTCTCCCCCTCAAAACCCCTGAAGTCTGGTCCTGGTACGTGAGCTCCTCTTGAACCAATCATGGATTTTATGTTCTAGGGTTTCCGCCTGGTTCTAGTGCGATATGCGATCATAGAGTCGGCTTCGGGACAAGCGGCTCGTTCGGTTGCTGAGCCAAGTGCTCGTGTTCCTTCCCCTTCGGTGGTGCCCCAAGACCCCCAAAATGGAACCCCGCGATTGATTAAGGGCCGTAGCCCTTCTCGCTCGCCTGGTCTGAGACAGGCAGACCGCTCACGCTCTGCTCGTGCTGGAGCTGGGCGAGCCAAGACTCGAGGTAGGTCTCGAACTCTTCGCCCTCCTCCTAGGGGTGAGGTAAACATTACTCGTTCATGGGCTGCTGTTGCTAGCGTTGCTAGGAAAGGTTACGATCTTGAATATACACCTGCTGGGCGGTTAGATGACAAACCGATGGTGCAGATGACAGACTCTGATTTACAAGCTGCTGATCCTAAGCTTTTTGAATGTTTAATTGGGTATTTTCTAGGTAGAAAGGTTCCCTTTAAAGTGACGGAGGAAGCTTTAAAAAGAGTGTGGAGTCCTAATCTTACCGGAGTCATGGCTGATGGTCAGGGCTTCTTTGTGCTACACATTCCTAACCAAGAGTTCATAAATAAACTCCTTGAGGGAGGCCCAATCACGGTAGCTAAGGTTCCGTTTATTTTGCAGCAGTGGAGACCAAGTCTTGAGCTGAAACGTGACATTCATTTGACTGTTCCTGTCTGGGTTAAATTGAGGAATCTGCCCTTTTCCTTCTGGTCTGCTCAGGCCATTGGAAAGGTAGCAAGTGCGATCGAGAAGCCTTTGTACGTAGATCAGCGCACTGAGCGCATGGACATGCTTGCCTTTGCGCGTGTATGTGTCGAAATTTCAGCAGACCAAGCTGCTTGTGATTCAATAGTTCTGGTGCACAATGATGACTCTTGTGTTATGATAGTAGAGTACGAGTGGCGTCCTCAAGTATGCTCCAAATGCCGAGTGTTTGGCCACAACTGTAATTCTGCAGCTTCCCATGCTGTGAAGACTCGTGATAACTCTACAAAACCGGTGGCCAAGGCCCCTGAATATGTTGTCCCTGATGTTCAGCCCGCTCGAGACAGGCGTGATTCCCTTGCTTCCCCTGTTTCCCCTGCTCCAAAAACTAACCATGCACCTCTCTTGCAGTAGGAAAAGCTCAAAGGCCCTATCGATGCAGGTGGAGTGGAGGAACCTCCTGTGCCTTCTGTGAAACCTACTGCACAGGAGACTTCTTCGAGTGCCCCTCCTCTGCCTAGAAGAAGTGCTACTGATAATTCTGGACTAGTAACAGTCCGGGAAGCTGGCCGTCCCTCTGGTAAGCCACCTATCCCTCATGAAGAGGAGTGGTAGGAAGTGGTTACCAAAAAGAAAAAGCAATCTAAGAAGGTAGCAGCTTCATTCAGTCTTGCCGATGTTGTTGAAGGTGGACAGCAGCTCAATCTGAAACCTGTTCCTACGAAGCTGCCCAAGCCTTCTGTCATGCCGCCTGTTCGGTTATCTAAAGGATTGTTGTCAGCCTCTTCAAAGCTTGATTCAGCAAAGGCTCCTCAATCTTCTCAAGAATCTGATGACATTGCCAGCTCGAGCATCCATGCTGCCTCTGAAGAAGACGATCTACTTTCCTCAAGCTCCTCGCCGAGAGGCCGGGCAGCTTGTGCAAAGCCAGTTCCAATGATGGATTAGTTGGAGTCTCTCCAAGCGGATCATCCTCCTCTTGTGCATGCCAAGGCCCCCACTAGCTGTAAGACCTCTTCTAAGAGGTAAGTACTGCCCGCCCCTTCCTCATGTTTTTTGGATTTTGGAATGTTAGAGTTATACTTGGCCCAGTTAGACGAGCTGAGGTAAGAAAGTTGGTATCTTCCGATAAGCTTTGCCTTCTTGGCATTTTTTAGACTAAGGTACCTCAGGAACTTTTTGATTCGGTTTCTTCCTCGCTCTTATGAGACTGGATTTGGACGGCCAATTATGAGTTCGCTCCTCGTGGTAGAATTTGGGTTGGATGGGACCCTTCTCTTGTTCATTTTGAGACTATTTCTTCGAATAAGCAAGCCATTCACGGCCTTCTTTCTTTCAAGTCCTCTACTTTGTCGTGCTGTATTTCTGCGGTATATGGTGATCACACTCTTATCAGTCGTAGGCCGCTCTGGGATGATCTTATACATTATAATGAAGTTTTTTAGGACTCCCCTTGGATTGTTGCCAGGGATTTCAATGCAATCAGAGACCCTTCCGATAGAGTCGGGAGCTCGACCTCTTGGATTCCCTATTTTGATGAGTTTCGATCTTGTTTATCTCAAACCGAACTGGTGGATCTTCGGTACACTGGCTTCCGCTTTACTTGGTCGACCTCCTCCGGCAATGCAAGGAAAATGCGGAAAATTGATCGAGTTCTTACTAACTCGCTTTGGAATCATCAATTCTCTTTCTCTGAGGTGTCTTTTATTAATCCGGGGATCTCGGACCATACTCCCATGATTGTAAGAGTGCTAAACCCGGTTTCCAGAGGCAAGCCTTTTAAATATTTCCATTTTTGGGCGGAACACCCACATTATGGTTCCTGCATTACTCAAGCTTGGAGTAGCTCAATCGTGGGTACACCTATGTTCTGCTTGGTCTCTAAGCTGAGATTAGTAAAGCCTCGCCTTAAACAGCTCAACAAAGAGTCCTTCTCCGATATCTCGATGCGTACGGCCGAAGCTAGAGAGGCTCTCCGCATCACTCAGGTTGGTCTTCATGACGACCCTTCTAATTTGGTTCTTGCTAACCGGGAAAAAGCCAATGACGTGCCTTCATAGAATTGCGAGACCATGATCTTTTTACCGCCAAAAGTCCCGTGTTAATTGGCTTAAAGAGGGTGATCGAAGTATGAGATTTTTTCACAACTCGGTTAAGAATAGGCAAGTCAGGAACCACATTCTATCCGTTAAGGATTCTTCTGGTGCCTTGGTAGATGATCCCTCACTAGTGCCTCAGATCTTCGTGAATTTTTTCTCCGAGCTTCTTAAGGCTCGACCAACTGTCCCATTGCCGTCCATTGCCTTCTTGAAGGAGTTTATTCATCCTCTTTCGGATGCCCAGAGTGTCTCTATTTCGTCCCCGATCTCAGACTCTAAAGTTAAGGAGACCCTCTTCTCCCTTGCCAGAGGCAAAGCCCCGGGCCCGGATGGCTTTCCGGTGGAATTTTACAAGATCAATTGGGATATTCTCGGCCCTTTGGTCGTTGAAGCAGCTAAAGATTTCTTTCACTCGGGTTGCCTTCTCAAAGAGGTAAACACTACCATTCTAGCTGTGATTCCTAAAGTTCAGAATGCTTCTGCAGTTACCGATTTTGGACCTATTGCGTGCTATAACACCATCTATAAGGTGATTACAAAACTTCTAGCAAATCATATAGCTCCTCTTTTGAATGCGTTGATTGGTCCCTATCAAAATGCTTTTGTCAAGGGTAGAAGAATTAGGGACAATATTCTTCTTGCTCAAGAATTGTTCTCAGGTTTTCACCGTGACCCTTACCTTCCAAAGTGTGCGGTTAAGGTTGATTTTCAAAAGGCCTACGATACGGTGGATTGGGACTTCCTCGAACTGACCCTTCGTGCCTTTAATTTCCCGGATTGGACTATCCATTTGATTATGGTTTGTATCAGGACTCCCAAGTTCTCGGTTTCTATTAATGGTGAACTCCACGGGTTCTTTTCTAGTGGTCGAGGCTTACGCCAAGGAGACCCGTTGTCACCTTACTTATTTACCCTTGTAATGGAAGTATTTTCAGGGATCATAACTTCTCGTACTTCGGTTAAAGAGTTTCACTATTTCTGGAGGTGTAAGAATGTAAGATTATCTCACCTCTTCTTTGCCGACGACGTGTTCTTGTTTTGCCAAGCTGATTGGGACTCCGCCACTATCCTCAAGAAAAGCCTGGATTTATTCTCCAAGTGGAGTGGTCTCTTCCCGAACAGAAACAAGAGCGAGGTATTTCTCTCTGGGGGCCCTGCTTCTCTAAGAGAAAATATTAGACTGGCGTTTGGGTTTCAGGAAGGTTGCTTGCTCGTTCGGTACTTAAGGGTGCCGATCATCACCTCAGGACTAGGAAAAGCTTATTGTATTTCCTTGATTGACCGTATCACGGCTAGAATTCAATCGTGGGCACACCGGTTTCTCTCCTTTGCCGGCAAACTCCAATTAATAAGGTCAGTTCTGCACTCCATACAAGCTTTTTGGGCCAGCGTTTTCTCCTTGCCTGCCTCTGTTCTGGACAGGATTGAACAGCTGTTAAGACAATTTCTGTGGAAAGGCACTGCGTTGGGGCGAGGTGGTGCCAAAGTTTCATGGGATGACATTTGTCGCCCTAAAGAGGAGGGCGGGCTCGGTCTACGGAAGTTGAGGGATTGCAACTCAGCCTCACTCCTAAAATATATTTGGTTTCTCTTCGTGGATAGCAAGTCTCTTTGGTGCTGATGGATCCATTCATACTTTTTAAAAAAGGATAACTTTTGGAACGCCTCCCCACCAACTCGGTGTTCGTGGGCGTGGAAGAAGATCCCGCAGCTTCAAAGACACTTTAGGCGATCCTTCTTTTGGAAGATCGGCCATGGGTTCTCCGTTTCCTTATGGCATGATAATTGGCTTGAGTGCGGTCCTCTCGCTCGTTATACCGCCGAACCTTATCGAGAGCTGTCTTCCATCCTACTCGGCGGTGGCGGACCTCTACTCCCCCCGCAGTATTCCTATGAGAGCTATCTTGTCTTCATTGGGAATTATCATCCCTCGCATAATGAAGACCGTGACCGTTCATCGGCATGAACATCCATCCGGTAAGTTCTCGGTAGCCTCCGCCTAGAATTTTATTAGGACCAAAAGAGATCCAATTCCTTGGGCGTCTCTTATTTGGGATAACAGTCTGGCTCCCAGATTTCAGTTTCATATGTGGCTTCTAGCAAAACGGAGATTACCAACCCAGTGTCTCCTCCTTTCCCATGGTAGGATTGAATTTTTCGTTTGTGCCTTTTGTCGCTTGGTCCCGAACTCTCTGGACCATCTATTTTTTCAATGTGAAACGCCGGCTACCTTGGCTTTCTTTTGGGCTTCGCGATGTAACTTGCTGTGGAAGAATAGATCCTGGGATGACAACCTATCATGGGCTATTAAATTCCTTTCCGGCAAGGACTTCTTTCATAGCATTGCCAGGTTTTCCTTTGGGGCTTTATGCCATTTCATTTGGAAGAAAAGGAATTCCATCATATTCCGTGGAGATTCGTTGGCGATTCCGGCCTTGAAGAACCACTTGATCAAAGTGGTAAAGGACAAAGCTCTCCTTTTTTTCTAATGTTCCGCCCACACCTAGGAACAAGCGTCTTCAGAGAAGGCGGGGTTCGACCCCTCTATATTCAGCTCTACATCCTCATATGCTCCTTTTGCCCTCGCGCCTTCATAGTTCCATGTGTTGAGGGTTGGCTTTGGGTTTGTCCAGCCGTGTGGCTGTTTTGGTTTAGTTTTTCCTTTCTTTGTACATTATCTGTTGTACCTTGTCTGCTTCTTACCCTCGGCGTTTCTTTGTTCTTCTTGTTTTTGTTTCGGTGCCTCTCACTATTCCTGCTCCTTGCAGCCATAGTGTGAGTTTTGGTTCCGTATTCGTGTACATTTGTCCATAGCTTATATAATTTCTTACCTTTTACCAAATAAATAAATAAATTATATATATAATCGGGGTGGGTCCGAGTTGGACCGATCCGAAACTCTTAGGGACTAAAGACCAACCCACACAGTGCTGGTCCATGAATTTCAGGACCAAGGACCGACCCAGTCTTCTTGGGAACTGGACCAGAACTGGTAGGGTTGGGCCGATCCAGGATCGGTCTAGGGTTGACTCTGGACCGATGCTCACCCTTAAATATGGTTCTTAAAATTTTAATTTGTTCAATATAATCCTTGAAGTTTTGGTATTTGCTTAATTCAATTCTCGAACTATATGAAAATATTCAATGTAGTCCCTGCTCTTGAATAATTATGAAATGATTACACTGAATATTTTCATACGATTTAAGGACTTGATTAAACACATACAAAAATTTTAAAGATTATATCAAATAAATTAAAATTTTAAGGATTGCATTATACATTGGATTAAAGTTAAGAGATTACATTGAATAAATTAGAAGTTTATTGACCAAATTAGATATTGGGCTAAAGTCTAGGATTATTTATGTCAATTTCCCTTTTGGGGAAGAAGAAGGTGCAAGCAAGAAGAGTGAAGGGGAAAAAGACAAAATAGGCAAAGAGACAATAAAGGAAAAAAGAAAAAGAATTTAAAAAAATAGGAAAATCAATAAAATTCAAAATTTTTATTAAATTCTAAAAAACTTAGAAAATCCTTAAAAAATTAGTAAAATATTTTAAATTCGAAGAAATATAAAAATCAGTAAACATTTAGAAAATCCGAAAACTAATAAAAATTAGAAATTTTAGCAAATAATTAAAAATTTTAAAAATAAAAATCATTAAAATATTAGAAAATTCAAAAAATTAAAATTTTTTAATGATTTTATAATTTTTATTATTTTCAATATTTTCTATTTTTAATGATTTTCTGAATTTTCTAAAAATTTTAATGATTTTTCCAATTTTCTAAAAATCAGAAAAATTTAGTAAAACTTAGAAACCCTTAGAAATTGAAACTTGAAAATTGGACAAACCTTGAGGGCTTTACAATGGGCTTCTTTGTTTTGGATTGTCTTTTTCTTTTTAGGGATAATATGAGAATGCCTGTGTATTTTCTTTGTGATTATACTTGATTGCCCTTTTCAAAATCTTAAATGTTATTTCCTTTGTTTAGAATGGTTAGGACGATACCTAGAATTCTTCGATAGGTTGCTATGGCGTTAGTTAGCATTTAATCAAGATAGGTACTGAAAAGGCATTAGTCTTAGGATCAATGTAAATAAATCTCTGAGTCGAGATTCTCTAGTTGTGTAAATAGTAAGCTATTCTCTCGTACCTTATTCGATTTCTAGCCAACCGAAAAAAGGCTAGTGACGACTCTTTAATTGAAATTCATGTACGCTTAGTTGATTAAAATTGAACGCTCGATATCGCATGAGACATAGGTTTGGGAGAGTCCACATTCGTAATTAATGGACCGAGCATGGTCCACCGACTAGACATCGCTTTTGAAGCCATCTCTTTTGAGGACGCCTACTCGGACTGTCTTACGAACAAATGCCCCTAAACCTACTTGCTAGAGGAAAGTGTTTACACCTCAAAGGATAGGTCACGACAAGCCTAAATGAAGTACTCGATTGTTGGAAATCACACAAAATGGATAATTAATATGATGCATGCGACAACCCTAACTTGATATCTATCCTTATAGATTGGCCTCTGCAACTTTCACTCAGATAAAGTTTTTCCCTTTATTCTGTAGGTTGCGACTCTTCATAGAGTGTAGGATTTTTCTTTAGAAAGATCATTGGTATTTATCCAGACTTAATGCCCTATGCCCATCTGATGCCTAATATTTCAATAAGAATCTGATGCATCATTTAAAATATTAATCTTGTTACATAGACTTAGCATACCTTTTATATATATATTTGTTGGCTGATTTTCACTATCAGTCCTTTTCTGAGCCGTTGGCCCTTGTGCTCAAGAATCTCAAACATACAAGATGGGCTCAGCCCACTTCTCTCTTGTTTGCTCATGATCAAGCAAAGAATAATAAGCCATATTGGAGGCTGAGGAACCCACTCAAAAATCAACTTTCGATATGATTCACTTCCTATCCTTTAATTCCATAAATTAATACATAATAGGATGTGTATGTATCTTAACTAATATAACTATTATCTATGCATAGTTCATGTGTAAGGACCCGGGCCTCTCACTGTGTAATATTGTCCACTTTGGGTGGTTTTAAAACGCATTACACAGGTTAGAGAAAGAGAATCCAAGCCTTATAAACTAAGGCAGGACTCCCCCCCTAAGTGATGCGATGTGGGCACGTGCTCCACATGCAGTCGAGAGTCAGCTTTGATACCATTTGTAAGGCTTGTAAGGACCCGAGCCTCCCACTGTGTAATAATGTCCACTTTGGGTCTTCGGCCCTCACAATTTTAAAATGCGTTACACAGGTTAGAGAACACAAGCCTTATAAACTAGTTCAGGACTCCCTCCCTAAGCGATGTGGGATAGGAGACACGCCCTTTCCCTGCGCACGTCAGGGGACCGAAGCACAGACACATTGCCATCTTTCCTCCCCGCGCATTGCGGCCTGGGCTGTCACATCATGTTTCAAAACAGATTATTTGAACTTAGGAGTATATAAAGAGAGAAAATTGAGATAGTTTTAATAGTGTCCAATTTCTTATCCTTTTTCATTTCAAACTCCATATAGTCTAAAACTAAAGTCAATTAAACTCGAATTGGACAAAGAGATGGCCTAAGAGAAGGGTGGTGAACAAGAGTCGATTAATTTTAATCACTTCTTGTGTCTTTTTTTTCCTTTTTCTCCTTATGTGCACAATTATTAGATTATTTTTTCTATAACGTGGTAGTATAAATGAACAACAGTGGTCAAAAACATATTTTGAGTTTTTTCTTGTCTTCTTTTTGTCTTGTTTTACCTAGTCAAAAACATTGAGTTTTTCCTTGTCTTCTTTTTGACTTTTTGCCTTTGTTTTTCTTCTTCCATTTCTCCTTTTTCCCTTTCTTCACCTACTCCCATAGGCCAAGTGGAAACTCTTATCAAATCACAAATCAAGATGTTACTATTATTTGCCAAATATGTGTCCTCTGAATTCAAAATTAAAGAAAGAAAAATATTGACAAGTGGGTCAAGACAATACCTTTTTTTCAAAAAAAAAATGTTAGGATTTATAAATGTTAGGTCTCCTGCATTTTCAGTTAGTTAAAATATTCACTCCGCATAATAAAACTTGAATGTATTTTTCAAAGCAATGATTACACATGAGATGAGAACAGAAAATATATTGAAAATTATAGAGGTTCTTAAATTAGTTTATACTTTTGGGATGCCCACTGAATCCAAATAATCGATAGCAATTATTATTTATTAACAGAAAAAGGTAGATAATATTTATAGAATTTATATAAAGAAAATTCGAGTCATTTCGATTTGGCACGTAACATTTGCGTGACTGGTGGTCTGGCTTGACCCAACTCAATCCAGTCAAAAACCCCTTGAGCTCGCTCGTCATCAGACAAAGGTGTCTGCCTTCCATATCTCTTCCTGTTATGCTATTCTGGAAAGTTTGAATCTTTATCTAGTTTTTTACTTCCTCTCGTCTATCAAACAGAAGGGTCTGCAATGGTAGATCCTCCCATCTTCAGCTTATTGTGCACTTCCATCGTCATTCTGTCACTGCTGCCCCTGTCAAGTGCAGCCAACACCCTGAGTTCAGTTCAATCTATTAGAGATGGAGAGACATTAGTTTCCCCAGGCCGAAAGTTTGAGCTCGGTTTCTTCTTTGCCGGAAGCCCCGAGAACAGCTTCCTGGGGATATGGTTCGTGGTGAGTCCAGAAACGGTTGTTTGGGTTGCTAACAGGAACAGTCCGCTCACTGATTCAAATGGCACTCTGGAAATAAGCAATGAAGGTGAGCTTGTTCTTATGAACCAATCAAAGAGCATCATTTGGTCGACGAATTCAACCAAGATTCTCAAAAACCCAGTTGCACAGCTCCTGGATTCTGGCAATCTTGTTCTTAGGGAACGCAACAGTTCAGATTCCGCTGGCTACTCATGGCAGAGCTTTGATTACCCATCAGACACGGTTTTGGTCGGTATGAGAGTGGGATGGAACTTCAGAACCGGTTTGGAACATCATCTGACTTCCTGGAGAAGCATGGATGATCCTTCCCCTGGAGACTATACATTCAGGTACAAAATTGATGGTTTACCTCAAATTGAAATAGTCAGCAATGGTTCTGTCAAAGTTTTTCGAACTGGACCATGGAATGGAGTTAGATTCGGCGCCATGTCCAGGGGCCCGACTACCGTTGTTAAACCCATCTTTGTTTACAACGGAATGGATGCCTATTTTGCGATTGAAACTTTTAAGGACGATATCACTGCCAAAGTCACAATAAGACCCGATGGTGTTCTGCAGTGTCTTCTACTGAAGAACGGGAGCACGAAGTGGGATCTGAGTTACATGGTCCCTTACGACCCTTGTGACAGATATGGACATTGTGGTGCTAATGGCGTGTGCCGAGCTAACCAAAGCCCAGTATGCCTCTGCTTGCAGGGTTTTACGCCCAAGTCCCAAGAAGAGTGGGACACGCTCAATTCAGCAGGAGGGTGCATAAGGAAAGTTCCATTGAATTGTTCTCGTGGTGAGGGTTTTTTGAAACTTTCGCAGGTGAAATTACCTGACCTGGTAGATTTCCAGCTGTTCAAGAATATGAGCCTTGAGGAGTGCAAGGTAGAGTGTCAAAAGAATTGTTCTTGCATGGCTTATGCTAATTCAGATATTAGAGGAGCAGGCTGCTTGATGTGGTTTGGCAATCTCATTGATATTAGGGAAATTGGAAGTGATGATTATGGCCAATATCTCTTCCTACGGCTACCTGCTTCTGAATTAGGTAAATACTAACATTGTATCCGCATTGGCTAATTGGTTTAGCAATTGCTTTTTCTTCTTTGTTCCAATCTTTCATTATATCGGTGCGTCCTTTGTCATTGTCAGACTGAGCTAAAATTCTGTCTTACTGCTATTCTAATCTCCAAGTGTCTGTAATGGAGATGGATTCATCAGCTTACAGATGAACTCTATTTCTGAAATTAGTTACTTAACTTGCTCCTGTATGCTAGATTCGCCGCGTAGTCTATCCAAGAAATTGGTGACTATCACTGTGGCTTCAGCCATTTCGGGATTGCTTATTGTGGGCACGGCATTAAGCATAATTTGGAAAAGAAGAATGAAAAGCCAAGGTAAGCTAAATACCTTTATCTTACTTCTTCTGTCAAAGTCCAGATTGCTTTTTTTCTTTTTCTTTTTTAAAATATAGATTCTGGTATGGTTTGAGAAACGAATTTACATCTCCTGTAGGCTTGCCAAGTGGGATGGATGACATTGACTTGCCATTATATGATTTTGCTACCGTTTCTGTTGCTACTAACCATTTCTCTCAAACAAACAAGCTAGGAGAAGGCGGCTTCGGTTCGGTCTATAAGGTAATGAGTTATAAATCAGTCGGTTCAAATAATTACAGAGGCCCACACTAAGTAGAATTCATGTAGGGAACTCTTTCCACAGGACAAGAAGTAGCAATAAAAAGGCTTTCAAAGTATTCGGGACAAGGTCCTGATGAGTTTATGAATGAAGTCCTTCTAATCGCAAGACTTCAGCACCGGAATCTTGTTGGACTTGTTGGCTGCTGCATCGAGGGAGATGAAAGAATGTTAATTTATGAGTACATGCCAAACAAAAGCTTGGATTATTTCCTCTTTGGTCAGAACCTCTTGATCTTTCCGAGTTCCTTTTCACTCGATTCCTTGTGCTTTTATTTTTATCCATTGATACCTTAACCAAATAATACAACTAAACGCTAACAACTTGATTAATTTTTTGGTGGGTTGAGTGTATGTAGATCATGACAGAAGCTCCTCTTTGGCATGGAAAAGGCGATTTGACATTGTTTTAGGTATCGCCCGAGGACTTCTCTATCTCCATCAGGATTCAAAGCTACAAGTGATCCACAGAGACCTGAAAACAAGTAATATTTTGTTAGATGCTGACATGAATCCGAAGATTTCAGATTTTGGCCTGGCAAGGATCTTTCGAGGAGATGACACAGAGGCACAAACAAGAAGAATAGTTGGTACATAGTAAGTTTCTCATCTTGATCCATTCGAAGCATGCACTGTCCATAAGTATTTGGAGAAACTGTAGCTCAATTTGCTTGATACAGTGGCTACATGTCTCCGGAGTATGCCTTTGATGGAAAATTCTCTGTGAAGTCCGATGTTTTTGGCTTTGGGGTGCTTTTGTTAGAGATAGTAAGTAGCAAAAGGAATAGAGGATTCCAGCATCCTAATCATCACCACAACCTTCTCGGGCACGTAAGTGGTAGAGTATTATTAAGACCCACCATTTTCTTTTTTGCTAAACAGGATCAGATATTCTGTTTCTCTTAAAATCTCATCTCGTTCTTTCTATGTTCCCCAAGAAGCGTTTTCTTTTTTGATACATGGATAGTGGTTGATCATGAGTGGTTTAAATATTTTAGGCATGGCTGCTATGGAGAGAAGGGAGGGCCATGGAACTCATTGATGAATCTGTATGCACCTCTTTTGTTGAGTCTCAAGCAGAGAGATGCATTCAGGTAGGCTTGCTATGCGTCCAAAAGTTTCCTGAAGATAGGCCGGCAATGTCTAGTGTCGTCTTCATGTTGGCAAATGAAGGAGCAACCTTGCCACCGCCAAAAGAACCTGGTTTCTTCGTTGAGAGAAGTTCGGGTAGCTCGGATGCACATTTAGTTAGGGAAGATCCCTTCACAGCCAACGTTGTTACGATTACATTGCCTGAAGGTCGATAGAAATGCGATCAAGGATGTCTCTGCAGAATGAAGACCTGCTTTCTCGTGTACAAAGGACGGAAGAAGCATACGACATTGTAGAGTTGAATGACAAACTCTTGCTGTGGCTTTTCCTTAGACTTATGCAGCTGTAGCTAGTAATTGGTCGTGTAGCTTTTGGGAATTAATTAAACATATAACTTTGAATTCGAAATTACGTATTGTTACAAGTAACCTCAATATCACGGTCATGCTTCAATGGGAAAATACCAAAATAGTCCTAAATCTATTATAATTGTATCAATTCAATCCATCCAGCTAATTTTGGTTAAGCGATGCTAACGTGGACGCTGGCCACGCAAAATCTTATAAACATCAATTAAGAGTCATGTTTCATATGACACTTAGAGGTTCGAAGCTAAGAAATAGAAAGTAGCCGTAAAGCGTACAATGAAAAAATGGGTTAGCGACGAGTATGAAGCATAATCGAACGCTGGCCACGTCATTCTATAAATCGATTTAGTATACGGATTCTATAGCTCTCGGATTACTTCCCCAAGAGGAGAAATCCGATGGGAATTAGTCCTCTTCACTGTCTTCCGTACGATGTTTTCGCTTGTCCTCCTTGTCATGTTGATCGGGGTGGTCATCGCTGTTGCGTGGCTCATTTTGAACCCTCGCCCTCCCGCGTTCCGGCTCAACTCCCATTCCCTCTCTGGCCTCCCCAACGCTTTCGATGCCTCATCCCGTCCTCCAAAACTCCACGTCCGAATCCTGCTCACCGCCACCAACCCCAACAAGAAACTCCAAGTGGTCATCCAGGACGTCAACCTCTGCCTCCCAGCCCCTTTTGCTGGCCCCTTTTTCTTTTCCCCTTCTTTGGCAACCACGCACGCCTATGAGAGGAGAGAAAAACGTCTGTGGTGGAACCACAAAGAACAGAAGCGTGGTCGTGCGAGTGCCTGTGACGCGAGGAAAGCAACCAGGAGTGACGAGAGCGAGCCTGCCGGACGTGCCCTTCGCCGTGCCACCCCGGAACCAGGTAATTCGCCTTTCTTGTCCTGTTTCGGTCTGTCATCGTGGTGCGGTGCGTTTGAATTGAATCTGTGAATTTCTGGACAAACCGTGCGCAAACGAAGCGAGTGCATGACAATTAGTGACATTTTGGAGATTAACACATCATGTGTTGGACTGAGGAATGCCTTAAATTTGAACCTGAAACTTGTGTTCTTCAATGCGTGCCTATATTCGACATATTGCCTGAATGAGATATGAAGCGCTTAAGGGCACCGAATTCGAATGGAAAACTTCAAGTGAACCGTCACAAACTAGGAAGGAGCGGACACGAAATATGTTCATTCAAATCCTTATGCATCAACTTTGACATGAAAATTGCATCGAATCTCTTTCTGGAACACATTCTTTGGATCGCACATTAGTCGCTCAATAAAATGCTTGAGAGAAGGCCGAAACTCATTTATTGTTTAATCTTAAGATCAATATGCTTTTGCTTCTGTGTAGGTTGAATCTAGCTTAACATTCGTGTTTTTCTATGTGGTTTTATGTCATTGGACTCCCTTGCTGGCGAGGCCCACAGGTCGAGGCCATTTTAGTTAGTTTTTCCTCCTCATCTTACTGTATTAATGTGTGTTTGTTTGCTGGAAATCTAACGTGGAAAATGTAGTTTAGGTATGGATCTTTTGTGAAATCTTGTTGGCCGTCGAAGTAGACGGCTGGCGGTCATCGGCCCCGGTCAAAATAGTCGATCGGCAGGTGGTGGTGTTTCTGTGATGGTGGGGGTTGGCAATTGGCAGTTGGAGAAAAGGTGGCGTTGGGTGTTTAGAAAGAAGTTGCAGGCGGACGAGGCCTTTCAGGGAGGGGATAACGACACAAACAATCTCTAAATTCTGACTCAATGTGCGATTTGATTGAATTTTTAATTTGTTTAATGTGATCCTTGAACTTTAACTTAATGCGCAATGTGATTCTTGAAATTTTAATTTATTCAATATAATCCTTGAACTTTTGGTATTTATTTAATTCAGTTCTCGAATAGTATGAAGATGTTCAATGTAGTCATTGGTCTTGAATAATTATGAAATGATTACATTGAACATTTTCATACGGTTTAAAGACTGGATTAAAAACATACAAAAATTTTAAGGATTATATCAAACAAATTAAAAGTTTAAGGATTACACTATACATTAGATTAAAGTTAATAGATTACATTGACTAAATTAGAAGTTTATGGACCAAATTACATATTGGGCCAAAGTCTAGGACTATTTATATCAATTTCCCTCCGAGGAAGAAGAAGGTGCGAGGAAGAAGAGTGAAGGAGAAAAAGACAAAATAGGCAAAAAAATAAGAAAAAAAAGAATTAAAAAATAGGAAGATCAATAAAAATTGAAAAAATGTAGAAATATTTATAAAAAAAAAATTGGTTTTAATTTAAGTCAGGTCGGGGTCATCAAGTTGGATTGGGTAAACCTAGTCTGAACCCATTCCCCAAATATAATAATAATAATAATAATAATAATAATAATAATAATAATAATAATAATAATAATAATAATCGTAAAAATTTAATAAAATTCTAAAAAATTAGAAAATCCTTTAAAAATTATTAAAACATTTTAAATTTGAAGAAATATAAAAATCAGTAAAAATTTAGAAAATCCGAAAACTAATAAAAAATTAGAAATTTTAGTAAATAACTAGTAATCGGTTGTGTGGCTTCTAGGGATCAATCAACCAAATAACTAAAGTTTGAAATTACATATTGTTATTTTGAACTAAAAAATTACTTATTGTTACAAGTAACCTCGACATCGTGATCGTGCTTCAGCTGTGTTCACAATTATTGACGGGAAGATTTTCCTTTCTTTCAAGCTTTCCAGTGCGCATGAAGAGACAAACAGAGATAGTGATTTGAACGTTAGCAGAGGTAGACATGTCTTGTGTTTAGAGAGGGCGATCGACGATGATGTGAAAAAGTAAACTAATTATTGAACCAATATATTTTTCCCTCTTGGTCGTAAATGCGAAGTTCAAGTGTGACTATCAATTATCGGGCAATTCTTCAATAGCCAAAAAAAATAAAAATTGTCATGTTACATGATGGGATTGGGTCATTCTTCCTCATATGAAAATCAGAAAAATTGTTTAAAAAAGTTCTAAATCTATTTTATGGCGGCCAGATTAGTCATAAATCTTTCAATTGTGCCAATTAAGTCATAAATATTTTTGACGATTTGTTAATTTAGTCATTTCAACCAATTTTATGATTTAGTCAATGTCAGCCGTCCTATGTGGAGTAACTAGTACTAATATGGGTGGTTTTTGTTATTTTTTTAATTCTTTTCAAATTTCCTTTTCTCTTCTTTCTTCCTCTATCGGCCATCAACGAGGCCCTACAAAGGGAAAAAATGAAAAAATAAAATAAAAGAGAACAAATAAAAAGAAAACATGAAAAAAAAAAAAAATTCATAATATAAAAACAAAAATTGCAAACTTGTCCATGATAGTATCGACTATCCTACCCTGGTTGTGTTGCATAAGACAACTGTTACTAACTAGAGTACTTAATTAGCAACTTTCAGCTAAAATTGGCTAAAAAGATTAAATTGGCAAATTGTTAAAATGTTTATAATTAAATTGACATATCTTTAAAAAGTTTAGGATTAACTTGGCGCAATTGAAAGGTGATTAAATTAATCGTCATATGATTGATTTAGGACATTTTGAATAATTTTCCCTAGGAAAATTGCTAAGGACACATGTGGAAAAAATTACCAAAAAGTTCTAAACTTATTGTAATTTTTCTAATTCATTCATAAATCTTTTTTTAATCAATGGAGTCCTAAAATTTTTGTAATTGTGTAAATTCACTCAAAGTTAGCCAACTAGATGCCGGCGGCATGGGCGAACAATTTTTTAATAGTTTTTTTAATTTTTTTTAATTTTTTTTCCTCCTCCCTCATTTTTCCATTTCTCTAGTGACTAGTCAAAGGAGAGGGGCGATCGTTGGCCAGTGATGAGTTCGCCTCACTGTCGCTAGGCAAGAGCAAGCTCACCTAGCCACTAGCAAGGGCTTGCCTCACTAGTGGATGGCAAGGCTGACCTTGCTCAAATTGGGGAGGTAGGCCTCACCCAGTCACTAGCGAGGCAAGCCCTAGCCCCACAACGGCGAGGTGAGTTTGCCGATCCATTGGTTGGGTGAGGCTTGCCTCGCTGGATTTGGGCAAGGTCGACTTGCGATCCATCAACAAGGCAAGCTCACCATTGGCTCGCCACCCGACCCTCCCCCCTAGTTGGTTGCCAAAGCAAGAGGAAGTAGGGAGGAGGAAAAAAAAAAAAAAAGAAAAAAAGAAAAAGAAAAAGAAAAATTCAATAAAATAAAATATTATTAAAAATGGTCGATTGGTGCCTACTAGTGTCCACATTAGCACTACTGGGCCACATTTGGCTAGATTGACTAAATTGATACAATTATAAAATGTTTATGATTGAATTGGTTGAAAAAAAAGAAGTTTAGAACTAAATTGAAAAAATTGTAATAAATTTAAGACTTTTTTTTTGTAATTTTCTCGACATGTGACACAAATGTAATAATTGATTGTTGCAACTCACACAAACTACATAATCAATATAAAGGGTAAGACAACCCTAAATCGATATCTGCCCTTTCTAGATTGGCTTCCATGACTTTACGTACGATAAAGTCTCACTTGTCATTTTGCGGGATACAACTTTTCTACTATGTCGATGATAGTGAGAATAGACTTGATCCAATGATTTGGTCATTATCTAATTTTCACTTAAAGATTTTGTCTAAAACATGGCTTTCTTGTTGTTTTAGAAAATGTCCTTCAAGCCAATTAAAGAATAATATATGAATATCATGTCTGTACATGTATTCATAATATTTTTCTTTGATCTGTAGTGCTTGATTATAAAAAGTGGCAAGAAAAATGATTCCGTGATTTCAGTATTTCCTTCAGAGTATAATTCTTATTATAAAAGGTTCTAGAACATAAAGTTTCAGGATTAGTGTTTTGATTGTCTAGCATTTAAGAATATGTTGGTGAATTATTCGAAAAATCAGGAATTTCCAAATTCTGATAATTTCGTACTTGTTTTTGGGGATAAATAGATCTCGAAATTCTATATCTATCATCAAGACCTTTAATACCAGCAATAGCTTTAGGATTATCAAGTACTACCTCAATAATTATTTTCGGATTAGAGGAAGTACTGCCATTATGGGCTGATTTTCACTATTAGTCCTTTTCTGGGCCAATAGTATTACTTGTTGGCCTACGTGATTTATGTTTTAAGAATTATATGAACCCGAAGCATATGAAAAGAGAAAATTGAGATACTTGTGTCCAAGTTTTCTTTTTCGTTCTATAACTCCATATGTTTAGAAGACTAAAGTCAATTAAATTTGAATCGGACAAAATAATGGCGAAAGAGAAGGATAGGAACGAGGGTGACTTAGACTTTAACGACTTCTTGTGTCCTTTCCTTTTTTCTTCACCTCGCGGCTCCATAATTATCGGATTATGTTTTTATTTTTCCTAAAAGCTATTGGATTACGTGGTACCGTGAATGCAACGCGGCTGACAAAAAGTCTTTCGCTCTTTCGTTTTTGTCTTCTTCTTGACTTTTTAAGCTGTCCACCCATTGGCCTAGTGGCTACTCTTATCAGTTCGTGCACCAATCCGAATATTACTATTAATTCCCAAAAACGTGTCCTTTAAATTCTAAATTGGAGCGAGAAGAATATTGACAACTGGGTCAAGATAATAATTTCTTTTTGAAGGAAACAAAAAGTAGGTATGTTTCAAATGTCGTCTCCCGCATTTTCAATAGGTTAAAATAATCGTTGAGCATATTTTATCTGGATATTTTTTTCAAAATAATGAAATAAGAAACAAAAATACATTGAAAACTACGAAGGTTTTTTATGCTCGTAAGGTGCCCATTGAATCCAAATAATCGGTAGCAATTATTATTCGTTAAAAGAGAAAAAGATAGTTGATATTCATAGAATTTATTTTAAAAAAATCTCGAGTCATTTAGATTTGGTACATTACGACTATGGGAAGGTTGAAGACCTATCTAGGAACATTTGCGTGATGGATCTACTTGCTTGACCAAGCTCAATCCAATCAGGAGCTCCTAGGACTTGCTCTTCACCAAACAGAGGTATTTGTCTCCTCTATTTATTTAGTTATTTACTTCATCTCTGGATCAAACGAGAGGGTCTGCAATGGTAATTCCTCCTATCTTCAGCTTCTTCTGCATTTCCATCGTTTTTCTATCACTGTTGCGCATGTCCAGTGCCACAGACATCCTGAGTTCAGCTCAATCTATTAGAAAGGGAGAGACATTAGTTTCCTCAGGCCAAAAATTTGAGCTTGGTTTCTTCTAACCGAAAGCTTGAACAACAGTTTCCTGGGGATATGGCTCGTGGCGAGTCCTGAAACGGTTGTTTGGGTTGCTAATAGGAACAGTCCACTCACTGATTCAAATGATACTCTGGAAATAAGCTATGAAGGTGAACTTGTTCTTCTAAATCAATCAAAGAGTGTCGTTTGGTCGACAAATTCAACCAAGGTTCTCGGAACCCAGTTGCACAGCTCCTAGATTCTGGTAACCTTGTTCTTAGGGAACGTAATAGTTTAGATTCCACTGACTACTCATGGCAGAGCTTTGATTACCCA
Source organism: Eucalyptus marginata (assembly GCA_014182565.1). NCBI lineage: Eukaryota > Viridiplantae > Streptophyta > Magnoliopsida > Myrtales > Myrtaceae > Eucalyptus > Eucalyptus marginata. The sequence goes on along the minus strand of CM024594.1, from coordinate 5,152,260 downwards.
TCAGACACGATTTTGGTTGGTATGACATTGGGATGGAACTTTAGAACCGGTTTGGAACATTATGTGACTTCTTGGAGAAGCGCAGACGATCCTTCCCTTGGAGACTATACAGGCAAATACAAAATCGATGGTTTACCTCAACTTGAAATAGTCCGCAATGGTTCCGTCAAAGTTTATCGATCTGCGCCATGGAATGGACTTTACATCAACGATATTTCCGAGGTGTCAACTCCTGTTGCTAGATCCATCTTTGTTCACAATGAAACAGCTGCCTATTTTGCAATTGAAACTCTTATAGACGATATCACTATCAGAATCACATTAAGCCCCGATGGTGTTGCACAAGCTTTTTTACTGAAGAGTGGAAGCACGAAGTGGGATATGATTCAATCTCTCCCTTACGACCCTTGTGACAACTATGGATACTGTGGCACTAATGGCGTGTGCCGAGTTAACCAAAACCCAAGATGCCTCTGTTTGCAGGGTTTTTTGCCCAAGTCACAAGCAGAGTGGGACATGCTCAATCCGGCAAGAGGGTGCATAAGGAAAGTCCCATTGAATTGTTCTCGTGGAGAGGGTTTTATGAGATTTTCACAGGTTAAATTACCTGACCTGATAGATTTCCAGCTATTCAAGAATATGAGCCTTAAGGAGTGTAAGGTTGAGTGTCTAAAGAATTGTTCTTGCATGGCTTATGCTAATTCGGATATTCGAGGACCAGGCTGCTTGTTGTGGTTTGGCAATCTCATTGATATTAGGGATATTAACGATGATGGTTCTCACCAATATCTCTTCCTACGGCTACCTGCTTCTGAATTAGGTAAATACTAATATTATTATCTGCATTGGCTAATTGGTTTAGCAATTGCTTTTTCTTCTTTGTTCCAATCTTTCATTATATCGGTGCGTCCTTTGTCATTGTCAGACTGAGCGAAAATTCTGTCTTACTACATGGATTCATCAGCTTACAGATGAACTCTATTTCTGAAATTAGTTACTTAACTTGCTCCTGTATGCTAGATTCATCGCGTAGTCTATCCAAGAAATTGGTGACTATCACTGTGGCTTCAGCCATTTCGGGATTGCTTATTGTGGGCACGGCATTAAGCATAATTTGGAAAAAGAAGAATGAAAAGCCAAGGTAAGCTAAATACCTTTATCTTACTTCTTCTGGTCAAAGTCCAGATTGCTTTTTTTTTTTTTTTTCCTTTTAAAATATAGATTCTGGTATGGTTCGAGAAACGAATTTACATCTCCTGTAGGCTTGCCAAGTGGGATGGATGACATTGACTTGCCATTATATGATTTTGCTACCGTTTCTGTTGCTACTAACCATTTCTCTCAAACAAACAAGCTAGGAGAAGGCGGCTTTCGGTTCGGTCTATAAGGTAATGAGTTATAAATCAGTCAGTTCAAATAATTACAGAGGTGCACACTAAGTAGAATTCATGTAGGGAACTCTTTCCACAGGACAAGAAGTAGCAATAAAAAGGCTTTCAAAGAATTCGGGACAAGGTCCTGATGAGTTTATGAATGAGGTCCTTCTAATCGCAAGACTTCAGCACCGGAATCTTGTTGGACTTGTTGGCTGCAGCATCGAGGGAGATGAAAGAATGTTAATTTATGAGTACATGCCAAACAAAAGCTTGGATTATTTCCTCTTTGGTCAGAACCTCTTGATCTTTCTAAGTTCCTTTTCACTCGATTCCTTGTGCTTTTATTTTTATCCATGGATACCTTAACCAAATAATACAACTAAACGCTAACAACTTGATTAATTTTTTGGTGGGTTGAGTGTATGTAGATCATGACAGAAGCTCCTCTTTGGCATGGAAAAGGAGGTTTGACATTGTTTTAGGTATCACCCGAGCACTTCTCTATCTCCATCAGGATTCAAAACTACAAGTGATCCACAGAGACCTGAAAACAAGTAATATTTTGTTAGATGCTGACATGAATCCAAAGATTTCAGATTTTGGCGTGGCAAGGATCTTTCGAGGAGATGACACAGAGGCACAAACGAGAAGATTAGTTGGTACATAGTAAGTTTCTCATCTTGATCCACTCAAAGCATGCACTGTCCATAAGTATTTGGAGAAACTATAGCTTGATTTGCTTGATACAGTGGTTACATGTCTCCGGAGTATGCCTTTGATGGAAAATTCTCTGTGAAGTCCGATGTTTTTGGCTTTGGGGTGCTTTTGTTAGAGATAGTAAGTAGCAAAAGGAATAGAGGATTCCAGCACCCTGATCATCACCACAACCTTCTCGGGCATGTAAGTGATAGAGAATTATTAAGACCCACCATTTCCTTTTTCGCTAAACAAGACCAGATATTCTGTTTCTCTTAAAATCTCGTCGCGTTCTTTCTATGTTCCCCAAGACGCGTTTTCTTTTTTGATGCATGGATAGTGGTTGATCATGAGTGGTTTAAATATTTTAGGCATGGCTGCTATGGAGAGACGGGAGGGCCATGGAACTCATTGATGAATCTGTATAAGCCTCTTTTGTTGAGTCTCAAGCAGAGAGATGCATTCAGGTAGGCTTGCTATGCGTCCAAAAGTTTCCTGAAGATAGGCCAGCGATGTCTAGTGTCGTCTTCATGTTGGCAAATGAAGGAGCAACCTTGCCACCACCAAAAGAACCTGGTTTCTTCGTTGAGAGAAGTTCGGGCTGCTCGGATGCATATTTAGTTAGGGAAGAACCCTTCACATCCAACGTTGTTACGGTTACATTGCCTGAAGGTCGATAGAAATGCCATCAAGGATGTCTCTGCAGAATGAAGACCTGCTTTCTCGTGTACAAAGGACAGAAGAAGCATACGACATTGTAGAGTTGAATGACAAAACTCTTGCCGTGGCTTTTCCTTAGACTTATGCAGCTGTAGCTAGTAATTGGTCGTGTGGCTTTTGGGAATTAATTAAACATACAACTTTGAATCCAAAATTACATATTGGTACAAGTAACCTCAATATCATGGTCATGCTTCAATGGGAAAATTACCAAAAGAGTCCTAAATTTATTACAATTGTGTCAATTCAATCCATCCAGCCAATTTTGGCTAATCGATACTAACGTGGACGCTGGTTACACAAAATCTTATAAACATCAATTAAGAGTCACATTTCATATGACACTTAGAGGTTCGAAGCTAAGAAATAGGAGATAGCCATAAATCATATAATGAAAAAAAGGGTTAGCGATGAGTAGGAAGCAAAATCGAATGCTGGCCACGTCATTCTGTAAATCGATTTAGTATACGGATTCTGTAGCTCTCGGATTACTTCCCCAAGAAGAGAAATCCGATGGGAATTAGTCCTTTTCACTGTCTTCCGTACGATGTTTTCGCTTGTCCTCCTCGTCATGTTGATCGGGGCAGTCATCGCTGTCACGTGGCTCATTTTGAAACCTCGCCCTCCCGCGTTCCGGCTCATCTCCCTCTCTCTCTCTCCCTCTCTGGCCTTCCCAACGCCTTCGACGCCTCGTCCCCTCCTCCAAAACTCCACGTCTGAATCCAGCTCTCCGCCACCAACCCCTACAAGAAACTCGACGTGGTCATCCAGGACGTCAACCTCTGCCTCGCACCAGTTCATCGCAAGTGCCAGCTCCCTCTATCGAGCCACAACGACACATCATCTTCGGAATATGACATCAGCAAGAGAGGCCGCCCAGTGTTCACCTTCGAGGGGAAAGCAGGCCCTCGGCCCGGCAACAGAACGAGGAGGAAGAGGCCGTTTCAGTTCACTGTGGAAACGGTTAGGATGAAGGTTAGCATTGAGTTCATGCATGCGTATTGGCCGAGCAAGCGATCGTTGGCGGAGGCGATATGCAAGAATTTGAGCGTCGGGCTTTTTCCTCGTCGAGACTCACCAGGAAATTCAAAGATAGAGGGAAGGATTGCTCGGTTCTCTTCGCTTAATTTAGCGAAAATTAACGGGAAAACTTGACTTTTAATCATTACTCTCAGGTTTTCCGATATCTTCATTATCTGCAGCTCAATCAACCTTCGCGCAATCATCATTTCCTTGTCTCTGAAGAACGTTAATAAACAATTTAGGCACCAATCAAGCAAAAGAATCTGGAGATATCAATCAAAATCAATCCCTTTATATAGCACATGCATGGACCATGGAGTTCTTAAACTTCGAGATCATGCTTTCAGCCGTGTTTACAATCATTATTTGGCGATTTTCTTCTCTTTTCAATTGCCTTCTTTTCTTCCTTTTTAAATTTCTGGTGTGCGTCGAGAGAGGAAGAGAGTGACATGTTGTCCATCAGAAGAAGTTACGAGGCAGGAATGTCTCGAGCGGATGGAAATGGCGATCGACAAGGACATGAAAGAAGTTTAAACTAATTATCGAACCGTTTTACTATTTCTTCTTGGGTTAATACCATGAAAAGCTTGTTATATGTGTGACGAATTTACCTAATCTAATTTTTTTACCATAAAAAACCTCATATTGGTACATTGATGACAAACTTACCTTATATTAATTTCCGTTACATTAAATTAATACTACAAAAAAATCCTAAACCAATACATGACAAATAAAAGGTAAACCCCAAACTAGTATATCTATTAACTGTCACGTATTATCTAACTTAACAATTTAATTATAAAATTTAAAGGAAATTAACTGAGAGTATATTTGTTATGGGTGCACTAGTTTTGGATAAATTTATTATATATATATACCAATTTGAAATTTTTGTGATATTAACTCTCCTTTTTTTTTTAATCTGCCGGGTGCGAAGTCCGAGCATGAACATGCAGGTTGCCTTTTCGGCTCCTTCCTCTCTTCAATCAATTTACTAGAAAAGCTCATAAACAAACAACGGCCACACCTTTCTTGAGTCAGAAAGAAACATCATGTATAATTTGCTTGGCCCGGCTTATTTTAGCATGCAACTACGGATTATTAGGCGATACTCCACTAACCAATCAGGAAGAAAACATCGTCATGTTGCACGATCCAATTGCATCCCTTTTGTGGCCTGAACATAATAGTCGATTGTTGCAAATCGCCCAAAATAGAATTATTGATATGATACATGGGACGACCCTAACTTGACATATGCCTTTATAGATTGACTTTAGCGACTCTTACTTCAATGGAGTTTCGCTCCTTTAGTCCATGAGATATGACCTCTTTTACTATTTGTGTTGACAACAAGAGTGTAGACTTCTTCTTCTTTTTTGTCAATAGCATTAGTATTCATACTAATGCAAAGTTCTTTCTTTTGGTCGAAAAATGCAAAGTTCCTTAAGTCCTTTTCTGGGCCACGTGCTCAAAAAGCTCGGACACAAAAATATGGGCTCAGCCCACAATTTCGCTAGTTACTATTCTAAAATTGTCGGCCCATGATCAAGCAAAGAATAATTAGCCTAATTGGAGGCTGGGGGACCCACTAAAAAAATTCCAACCTGTTCAATATCATTGACTTTCTATCTCTTAATTTCAAAAATTAATACAATATGGAACGCGTATATATCTAATAGATATAACCATAAGTAGTTTATATTTTTTTAACAAAGATTATGTGAACTCAAAGCATATAATAAAAGAGTATTGAGATAGTTTAATTATGTGGAATTTCTTCCTTTTTTTTCGATCTGTAACCCTATTTATTCTGAAAACTAAAGTCATCGGACAAAAATATGGCCTAAGAGAAGGTTAGTGAACAAGTGTCTGTCAGCATGACCGTTCCTCTCCTTTTTCTCCTCGACATAATTATAGGATTATATATATATATATATATATATATTTTTTTTTTTTTTTTGTGGTATCATAAATAAAACACAGTTGTCAAAGATATTTTTAAGTATTTTCCTTTTTTTCTTCCTTTAGACTTTTTATACTGACATGCCAACAGTAGAACAATGAAAACACTTATCAAGCCATGCACCATTCACGATATTACTATAATATCGAAATTAGTTGTCCTTGAATTTTAAATTAAAGAAAGAAGAATATTGACAATTGCGAGAAAAAAGCAGGTATGATCCAATATTATCTCCCGCATTTTCCGTTTGTTAAAATTATCGCTATGCATACTTAATTTGAATGTGTTTTCTATAATAATGATTACACATGAGATGAGAAGAGATGGTACAATGGAAACTCTAGAAGTTCTTAAATTAGTTTATGTTTTGAGATGCCCATTAAATCCAAAGAATAGATAGCACTTATTATTCACCAACGGAGAGAAGGTAGTTGATATTCATAGAATTTATTAAAAAGAAATTCGAGTCAATTATGGCACCTAATTAATGACACCGGGATGGTTGAAGACCGATCCACGAACATTTTCTGGGCTGGTCTTCTTACTTGACCTTGCTCGATCCATTTTGGAACTTGCTCTTCGCTAGACAAGGTATCCTTCTTCCATATCTCTTCCTATTATGCTATTCTAAAAGTTTGAATCTTTATATAGTTATTTACTTCATCTCGTTTATCAAAGATAGGGGTCTGCAATGGCAGATCCTCCAATATTATCAATGTGTAATTCTATCACAATAAATAAAGAGAGTAATGAAAAGAGAATTGCACAAAAAAAATAAAAATTATAATGGTTCGACTTTTGCAAACCTATGTCTAGTTTCCTACACTACAACCTATTAGCTGGAATGGAGAATCAATTAAAGGTTACAAGATTTGAGGTGTGAATACTCAAGCTCGTGTGCAAAACTCCTCACACACTCTCAACCTCTAAATGATTACACAATGATGCTCACAGAGACAAATGTATTAGATCATAGAACACTCTTCAGACTTTGGAATGAAAAGTTTTGATTCTCTTAAGTGCGATACTTCTTTCAGCCTCGAGACCTCCTCTTATACTTTTCCCAGTCCAAGTTGACCGTTGGACATATTGCCAGGAGGATTATCTAACCAATCTACTGTTGGCCTGGATTTCATTGAGAATACCTCCTTCTCATAGATTCTACCGCCCATACAGCAGTTTGAGTTTTCATAAGTCGAGTGCTTGAACTTGGAAAAATGTTTCACCTCAAGTCTATTAATCCACGAAAGTCAAATCTCCAAGAGATATATGGAAAAATTTTCTTCTAGAATTCCTTATATGTAAAGTAGGAAATCCAACCAATTGCTACTAACCATTGCACGAGTATATTACCTTCCTCCTAGCGTTTGAAAGGACAGATAAGGAAAAAAATAATTGAGCCACATTTCTGATTTTGATTGAAATCGTCTCATTATTTTCTATTAGACTTTTCACATGAAAAATATTTATCAACGGAATCAAAGACTTAACTCAGGATGAGCTTTGTCATTCTTCAAAATTGCTTTAGGGAGAATTATCTCAACAGTTTTTAGCTTTGGCGTGCTTTTATAGTGTGTAGCAAAAGGAATAGAGGATTTTAGCATCCTGATCATCATCACACCTTTCTTGGGCATATAAGTGGTAGAGAATTATTAAGACCGCAATTTCCTTTTTCGTTAAATAGGATCAAATATTCAATTTCTCTTAAAACCTCATCCCAGTTTTTCTATGTTCTCCTAGGCACATTTTCTTTTTGGATGCACGGACAGTGGTTGATCATGAGTAGCTTAAATTTTTTAGGCATGGCTGCTATGGAGTGAAGGGAGGGCCATGGAACTCATTGATGAATCTGTATGCACCTCTTTTGTTGAGTCTCAAATAGAGAGATGCATTCAAGTGGGCTTGTTGCGTCCAAAACTTTCCTGATGGTAGGCTGATAATGTATAGTGTTGTCTTCATGTTGGCAAATGAAGAAGCAACCTTGCCACTTCCAAAAGGGCCTGGTTTCTTCGTCGAGAGAAGTTCATGTAGCTCATATGCACACTTAGTTAAGGAAGAATCCAACACACACAATGTAGTTACGGTCGTATTGCCCGAAGGTTGATAGGAACGCCACCAAGGATGTCTCTGCAGAATGTAGACTGGCTTTCTCGGGTGAAAAGGACAGAAGAAGCATCCGATGTTGTAGAGTTGAATAACAAACTCTTGCCATGGCTTTTCCTAGACTCTTGGAGAAGAGGGATGAAAAACCTTCCAACTTCCTTTGACATGGCCGGTAATTCCAGACCTCTGGTCGCCGGTTATGCCACACCATCGCTGGGAACCTACTCCTTCGGCTATCCTCTGGTGGCACATCCAGCACCGCCCATGCTTACGTGGCTATGGCTAGTAATTGGTCATGTAGTTTTTAGGAGTTAATCAACCAAATAACTTGAACTTGAAATTATGTATTGAATTTGTTATAAAAGTAACCTCAACATCATGATCGTGCTTCAGTTGTTTTTATGATTATTGGTCCGACGAATTTCCTTTCTCCTTTGAGCTTTCCAACGCGCGTTGAGAAAGAGAGAGTAATTTGTAAGTTAGTAGAAATTAAAGAAGACATGTCGAGTGTCTAGAGAGGGTGATCGATAATGACCCGAAAAAGTAAACTAATTATTGAAGCATTTTCTTTTTTTCCTTCTTAATGTAAATGCGAAGTTCAAGAGTAACTAACAACTACTGGGCGATGCTTCAGCAGCCAAAAAATAAAATTCACCATGTTACAATACCTATAATACTAGCAGCAGCTTCAGGATTATTAGAAGCACTACCTTGATTGCTAGTAATAATTTTAGGATTAGAGGAAGTACAACTATTATGGGCTGAACCTTACCAAAAAAACTATTATGGACTGAATTTCCCTATGGGTCCTTTTATGAGCCAATAGTATCACGTATTGGCCCACGTGGTTTGCATTTCAAGAATTATGTGAACTCCAAGCATATATAATAAGAGAAAATTGAGATAGTTTAAGGCTCCATACAAATATATTTCTAAAACTGATCGCTTGAAATAATTAGTATATGAAAAATATTTTCATTACTGTGGACAATTGATGTCCAAACATTTTTTCGTTCGTTCATTTTTATAAATGATATAAAGAATTATTTTAAGATAATGTTTTCCCCGTCATTCATAGCGATACAAAAGGAGCTTAATTGTGTCCTTTGTCTTTTTCATTCTGCACCTCAACATATCCAAAAGACTAAGCTCGAGTAAATTTGACGACTTCTTGTGTCCTTACTTTTCTTTTTTCTCCTGGGCGGTGTTTGTGATTATTGGATTATGTTTTTCTTTCCCTAGAAACTATTGAATTGCATGGTAGCATGAATGTAACGAACCTGATAAAAACACTTTTGAGGTTTTTCTATTTTTTTTATTGTCTTACCTTTTCTATTTTTATCGGCCCAACCCTCACTCCACTCTGACCATTGGCGAGGTGGATACTCTTATCAATTCATGCACCAATCCTGGTGTTATTGTTATTTACCAATTTTATATCCTCTATATTCTAAATTAGATAAAGAAAAATAATGAAAACTGTGTCAAAATAATGTCTTCTTTTTCAAAGGAAAAAAAGTAGGTATGTTTTGAATATTATATCTCCGCATTTTCAATTGATTAAAATAATTGTGAAGCGTTTTTTATTTAGGCGTAAATTTCACAACTCCTTGTGTACTTTCCTTTTTCCCTCCTGAGCAGTGTCCGTAATTATCGGATTGCGTTTTTTCCTCCTAAAAATTATTGAATTGCATGGTAGCATGATTGTAACGGAGCCGATGAAAACATTTTTGAGATATTTATTTATTTATTTATTTATTGTCTTACCTTTTCTATTTTATCGGCCCAAACCTCACTCTCCTCCAATCATAGGCGAAGTGGATATTCTTATCAATTCATGCACCAATTAGGGGTGTGTATGGTTCGGATGGGCAGAACGGCCTAGGGCGGGAACCACCCACTGGGGGCGGTTCCAAAAAGTGGGCAAGGGGAACCTCACTGTTAATTGCATGGATCGATCGGAATCGGACCGCCGGTGCAGCCCGGTTCTCGGATGGATCAATGGAACCGGTCTCATCAATAATAATATTGTTTTCTAAATTTGTCTTGAGTACTCCTCATATCGAGTAATATTTTTCTTTAAATTGAACTGGCTTAATTAAGGGTACCATTTTTCTTTATTTTATTGGAAAACACTACCAAAGAAGAGAAATAAGTTTTTTTTTCTTGTTTTTGAATCATTTCAGTTGGAACTTAAAATATTCTTTAAGTTTAAGGTTATGAACGATTGTCATATATAGATCGTCTTTTCCTTTATCCCCTAACAATGCTCAATCTCTTACAACATTTGATTTACTGAATTCTTTATGTATAAACAATTCCACCAGTACTCCACATATTCTTGAACACGGTGTCCTATGTGAGTTCCGAAAGTATCATTTGAAGGAGTCATTTGTTGAGTTGTTGAAAGGCAGCTTACACACTTCACTAAATTCTTATAAAAACATGGAAACCATGAAAGGAGATTGAGCCATAAAATTTAGGTTTGCTAATTAGTAATTTCGAAATTTATTTTAATATAAAAAATTAATATATTACTATAATATAATTGGTCCGGTTTGGGTGGGCGGATCCGCCCATGGAACCGGGGAACCCAACTAGTATCCACCGATTCCCATAAATTGGCACTTTGGGAACTGGACCGGTTCCCTCAAGGACCACTAGTTCCGAGTAGTTTCGGTCCGGTTTTGGATGGTCGGATGGATCCCGATTCTTTTGCATACCCCTAGTACCAATCCAAGTATTACTATTTTTTTTCCTAATTATGTGTCCTCTATATTCTAAATTAGATAAAGAAAAATATTGACAACTAAGTGAAGATAATGTCTTCTCGTTCAAAGAAAAAAAAAGTAGGTATTTTTCAAATGTTATGTCTCCCGTGTTTTCAAATCATTAAAATAATCTTCAAACATATTTTATGTGGTGGGAGAATTACCAAAAAAGTTCTAAACCCATTACAATTGTGTCGATTCTGTCCTAAATGTTTTTTGGGCCAATTGAGTCCTAAACTTTTTATATTTGTGCCGATTCAATCAATTCAGCCAATTTTGACCAATTGATGTTGACGTGAGTAATTTTAATAATTTTAAAATTTTATTTATTTTCTTTCTTTCTCTTTCTTTTTTTTCCCTTCTTCTTCCTTCTTCTTCATCCAGCCAAACGCCAAACTTCAGCTAATTGGCTAAATACTAGGACTGACATGGGCTCATCTCCCCCAACCATAGAAAGGTGAGGGCAAGGCGAGCCCTCACTGTCATTGGGAGAGGCTCGATCTCACCATGGCTAGTCAAGACCGAGCCTCACTAGCCTTGCCTAGTGACAGTGAGGGCTTGCCTCACCCAACCATGGCAAGTCGTCGTTGGCCGAGGCAAGCCCTAGCCAAATCTAGCAAGGCTGTCCTTAGCCTCTAGACATTCACCAGTAGCAACTGGCTAGAGGAAAAAGGCAGGGAAAAAGAAAAAGAAAACAAAGAGAAAGAAAAAGAGGAAGAAGAAAAATAAATAAAATAAATAAATAAAAATATTATAATGTTATTAAAAATTGTCAACATTAGTGCCGGCTAGTTAAAATTGGCTGGATGGATTGAATTGACACAAATGCAAAAATTTTAGAACTCAATTGGCACAAAAAGAAAAAAAAAATGTTTAAAACTGAATTAGCACAATTGCAATAGTTTTAGAACTTATTTGGTAATTTTCCCTCTATTTGGACATGTGTTTCAAAATAGTGATTACTCATACAAGCAATAATAGAAAATACATTGAAAATTATGAAGGTTTTAGATTAATTAATGCTTTTGCGGTGCTTATTAATCCGAATTAACAATTGCAATTATTATTCATCAACAGAGAACACGGTAGTTGATATTATTGAATTTATAAAAAACAAATTCCAATCATTTAGATTTGGAATGTAAAGACTAAGGGAAGGTTGGAGCCCAATCCACTCTCATTTGCGTGACTAGTCTTCTTGCTTGTCCCAACTCAATCCAATCGGGAACTCTTAAGACTTGCTCTTCACCAAACAAAGGTATTTATCTTCTATATTTATCTAGTTATCTAGTTCTTCTCGTAGATCAAACAGAAAGTGCAATGGCAGATCCTCCTATGTTTAGCTTCTTCTGCACTTCCATTGTCGTTCTAGAAATTAAATTGATTCAATCTACTTAGTGTTAGAACTAGTACGAGCACCTAGAGGGGGGGTGAATAGGTGATTAAGATGATTTTATAAAAAGTAACAGAATGTATAGACAATTTATTTGATGAAAGACTAAGGATTTAAAAACAATAATCGATGTAAGTGAAAGCAATGTAAAGTAAAAGGATTAGGGATAGAGAATCAAGACTCCAGATTTATAGTAGTTCGGCTTAGACCAAGCCTACGTCCACTCTCCCACACGAACAACCCACTGGCTGGATTTCACTAAGAATCAAAAAGAGAATTTACAGTCTCACGCCCTTGATTCCACAGTGTAAAGACTCTACTACACTTCCTCAAGGTCTCACCACACTTCAGTCTCTCTTTTGATTACAAGTATAGCTCGAAGAATAAGATCATAAAATAACAAGGAGATTCAGACTTTAGAATTCTTCTATCTGGCACTTTTGAACAACTTGAGCGTCTCCCTTAAATACTTCTTCATGCCTTCATTACCGTTGGCACCTTCCAAAGAAGTTCTTCCAATCAACCCATTGGACAGAATCAATTTAGTAAGATCTCGAGCTCCTCAAGAAAAATGACGATAGCTCATCAATCCTGCTCGCCCATTCAATCAGGATCTTGGTTTCCATAAGTAGAACCTTCCAAGTATAAATTGCGGATCTAGAGAATCTAGATTATTCGAATACGAATAGAAGATCTTGAAGTGCTAATTCCAGTCGTGAGATATTCCTTAACCGTTGGAGTCAAAACCATAATAGATAGAATCAGAATAGAAGTTTTAACTTTGTCGGTTTAGAAACTGTCCATGAGAGTAGACTTTGAAACTTGAGTCTGGAGGTCTTCAGACTTTGATCTTCAGACTTTGCCAGTAGAGTCTGCAAGTCTTCAGACTAGACTGATGGAAATGTTTTGTCGACTTCAAAATACCTTAAGAGGATTTTTCTAACACTTAGCACTTTAACTTGGTTGGTTGGTTGAGGATGAAACGTTTATGTGCATGTTATGGGTATAGTGGTTGTTATATAATCTTAACGACCTCTTGTATGTTCGTTTTGTTTCGTTATATCAGAGTTTATGTCACGCCCCGATCCTCGAGCGTGCGCCCATCCCTTAATGGTCGATACAAATGCGACGTTCCTAAGTCTCGTCGCCGACCCAATTCGTTTTAATGCACATGCGGAAGTGAAACATTAAACCATTGACAATAAAACAACATGGGATAGGAAAACATGGAACATTTCACAAAAGCCAACTTTTATAAATAACGGGGTTTAGTTAGAAAACGAGTTTACTCAAAAGTCTACAAAAGATTGACTCTCAAAAGGAAGCTGTCCTATGACCTACTTGTCTGACACAAACGCCGATCCTTCAAACTCCACCTCCATAGACTCGGGGCTTCGGTCCTCCACCTATGGACCTGAAAATTTAGCCCACGACGGGGTGAGACAATATCTCAGCAAGTTCACCCCCTAAACCCCAATTAGGAAGAAAATATACCTCAGGGCGCTCTAGCCACTTAATCACACAATTAGAACAAAGGACTTACCTCGCCTCAGTTCCTTCTTGCACGTCAGCATAGTTCATATCACAAATACATATAATTAATGCACATAACAATTAGAGCATCTCACTATCAAACCAATCAAACACAGATTCCCGATTATAAGGCCAAATCGTTATGACACGTCCCATTCCGTGTCACACAATTTCGTCCCATAATCAAGCGCAAGTAAATCGTATCGGTGGTTCAATCCACCCCCGATATTCACTCTCAATAATCAAATTTCCAATTCCACTCAACGTCACCACTCAATAAACAAACTCAATGCTCTAAAGGTAGTTCTCATGCGACTCAAGTTGCCATGTAACACTTAGTCCTTGATTACAATAAGCGATAGTCTAAGGCTCTAGAGGTGACCCACACGAAGTCTCGCCATTGTGTAGTACTTAGTCCTTGACCACATATAGCAATAGTGCAAGGCACTAGAGGTGGCTCACACGAGTTTCAATATCGTGTAGCACTTAGCCATTCACTATGCTTGACAATACTACAAGGCTCTAGAGGTAATTCCCATGCTACTCAAGTCATCATGTAACACTTAGCCTTTGGTTACAATAAGTAATAGTATAAGGCACTAGAGGTAACACACACGTAGTCTCGCTATCATATAGCACTTAGCCCTTTACCTGTTCACAATCGGGTTCCCTCTACACAACATAAATCACCTCAATTCATGCGGATGTCCATGCATTTATACATTCAAATGACCTCATAAGATCAAAACACATGAAATTAGACAACTTTTCATTCTCGGGTGAACAGTGCACGTGAACAGTGTTCGTATGAATAGTAAATTTCTAGAATTAAATAACTAATAAATTAAATTCACAAGTCATTAAAAACACTAATTAAAGCAAGCAAAGCATCAAGAACCATCACCAAACTAAAATCGATCCTAATTGGCAGAAACCAGGCTACTCGCGCGTCTCCAAGTTTAAATCCAGAAACCTAGCCAAACGAGTTCGGAAAATTCCCAAATTTGAATATGTTGTAAATGACACATAAATGAACATTTTTCATGAAGCCACCTAAACTCATATCCTTCTAGATTCAGCCCAGTAAAATCACTCAATCCAGCATAGAAACTGTGTCCATTTTCAGAAAGTTTGTTTGCCGAAGTTAGTTTGGTTCAAGATCCAAAACTTATCCATTTGATATGAAATTTGACTATGTTAAGCTAGAAGATGTGACAAACAACTTTTATGAAGAATCATTTTGAAACTCGAACCCTAAGAGTTGATAAAAACCCATAGAATCCTAAAAGGTCACAAATTCCGGCACAGTCTAAGATTTTGTTTGCAAATGACGGAGCTGATATCTCCTTCTTTTAAATCTATAAAAATATTGAGAAAAATATATATTATAGCTGAGGATGTCTAAAACATTACTCAAGAAGACATTACTCATTGAGGAAAAACCACTGAATTCGATTAAACCATATTCAAAGATGCTAATCTCACTAATTAGATTAACACTAACCATTCTAGATTATCACTAAATCATAATTAAGCTCATCTAAACAACCCTTAAGCACAAGTAACCTCATAAGCAAGGTTTAGTGAGTAAACTCACTGGTTTAGCATTCCAGTGAGTCCCCGGCGATGGCAACGCCAAGGCGGGCAACAATCCTCCTAGCGGCGACACCAAGCAAGGCCGAGAAGGGCTTGGAAATGGGCCACGAAGTCTCAAAGCCTTGTTGGTTTGGCTTCTGTTCTTCGCTGAATCGGGAGAGAGAACTAGCGGCTTCAACAGCGAGGAAGGGCTGATCAGAGCTCCGGCGAGTTGGTGGCTAGCAATTGGTGATACTCAGGGGTCAAGGGGGACTTACTGGTGGTTGGAACGGGCAAATGAATGGTCGGAATGGGAGAAAAATCGAAGAAATCGCGAAATAGGTAGACCAGGCGGGCGGACCAACGGACCGGCAGCTTACGTCCGATGGATCGTTCCGACGAGCGGCGAGGTGCTCCTGTACGGACTGGATGTGCTAGTCACAGTGGTGGGTGGAGCGTGAGCTAATTCGCACGGGAAGACAACTTTTAACTCGGATCTTTGGGGAAAGGTTAGTTGGAGCAGAAACTGGAAGAAGAGAAAACAAAGGGGGAAAAGAGGGTCCGATGGCTTGGCGGGTGTGCGATCGGCTAGGGGGAGGCTTGGACGGTTTGCTGGCTGATCCCTTTGGTTCTCTCAAGCTCTCAATTGCTTCAACAATAGAGGAAAGGGCTGGAATTGAGAGGAAAAAGGCTGATGGTCAAGGAGGGGTCCATCAAAATATCTAAAACACTTGAGTTTTGGCCCTACCACCCTTTAGCTGTCTTCCTCGGCCATTTGCAACTACCAAAGCTTCCCTTAGAAGCCTCCCAAGTGGTCTAAAAGTCCTCTCCCCCATGGCATGCGAATTTGCACATTTGCTCATCAAATCCATTCAATTCCTCTTTAATTCTCATTCAAATTAACTCAATTTGAAGTCTATAAATCCCACCAAGTTTCCATTATCCCAATCAACATTTTTCCTCGTCCATTCATCCAACTTGAATCCCAAATATGTGACCAAAAGCGGGCTTACGAATTTCCCGATCTAAAATAACCATACTTTGCTTTTTCGCCGAAAATCTCGGTTTGAAGAGAAATCTTCGGAGGATGAGTCAACGTTCCTAAAATGAATTGTGACATTATAGAACTTAAAATTTCTGAAATCGGGATTAAATTCGCAGTTAATTTCAATCGGTGCGATTTTAGCGCGTCCTAATCTACCAGGTAGCTTTCAGGAATTTTTAGTACATTTGACCCGTGGTCGGTTATTTTCAAGCCACAATGTACATCTTCGACACATTGACGACTTTCGATTGTCGTAGAAATCTCGAGATTTCAAATATGGACACAGGGTATAGAAAAGACAGAATAATCAGTCCAGTGTTGTTCAATGAGAATTTTGCAATTCAGGTGGAATCACCCACTCACTGATCACATATCTCAGTTGAATCGACCTATCTCTGATCTTTGATCGATTTTGACAGTGTCGTATTGACCATTGCAGATTGGCACGATCGAGTAGTTGGTTCCTGGTCGAATTCTCGAGTCTGTAGCGTTAAAATTCCTTAATGGCTTCACTTGATAGATTAGTTAACTGGTGAATGGCCAACTCAGAGAAAAAGGCTATAGGCGCGTTGATGAAAAGCCTAACTCATTCAATTGAAAACAGAAGTGAAAAATCAATATGTCACAGTTTACCTAGTCAAAATGTTCATACTACCAATATTAATCTAGTTAGAGTCTGTTCATTTTGCTTGTTCTACCAAAATGCAACAAGTCAGAATTTGTTCATTTTGCTTCATTCGATAGAGTTTAACTAGTCAGAATCTGTTCTTTCTGTTAAATTTATCTTGATGATCTATTACGTGTTCGTTTTACTTTGTTCTATCAAAATTTAAAGTCAAAATCAATTCGTCAACTTGTTCTACCAAAATCCGTTCATTCTACTAGAGTTTAACAAGTCAGAATTTATTTGTTTAGCCATATTTTCGTTGATGACCCATTTCATATTCGTTTTGCTTCATTCTGCTAGAATTTACTTAGTCAAAATATGTTCATTCTACTTCATTCTGCCACAAATTTTCTAGTCAAAATCTATTCGTTCTACTTGTTCAACAAGGATTTAACTAATCAAAATATGTTCATTCTACTAGAGTTTAACTATTCAGAATCTGTTCATTCTGTCATATTTGCCTTGATGATTTCTTGCGTATTTGTTCTACTTCGTTTGGTCATAACTCATAGGTAGAATTTGTTTGCTCTAATAGAATTTGTAGCCAGAATCTGTTCGTTCATTCTACGAGAATTTTGAGTCAAAATCTGCTCATTTGTTCTACCATATTTTACTAAGTCAAAATCTATTTATTTTTTGAACCTATTCTTTTGTTCTATCAGCTTTAACAAAGTCTAAATGTACCTACCAGATTGTCCAGACTTTAATGAGCAGAATATGCTTATTGTTTAAACTTAGAATGTACCCATTGATTGTTTAGATTCTAATGATCGTAATGTGACTAAATGTTATTACTTACTTGATTACTTCATTGATTAATTAAATTGAGTTGAGAAATATGTGCTCTTATTATAAGTACGAATATACCATTGCTTGAATTAGATTAATATGCTTACGTCATTCATATAGTGGTGCGTGACGATGCCCCATGTGTCGAAATACCCCGGGGAGTGTATGCCTCAGGAGTTGAGATGCCCCATGAATTGGGATGCCCCGTGGGCGGATGGTGGAGGATGCCTCGGAGTTGAAATGCCCCATGGGTTGGGATGCGTTGAGAGTGTTTGGGAGATAAAATTAATAATGAATAACATGCATGACCATGTGTAGAATCAAACATTGTTTAAATTGATCATTTATATTGAAAACACGGTGTGCCATATGCATGAGTCTGGATGGAAATTATGTTGGATGACGATTACTGTAATATATGAAAATTGGAAAAGGTTAAGTCTACTCATGTTTTTATCACACTTACTAAATTGTTATGAGGTGAAATGGTAAGAACATTTTTCTAACTTCAAACTAGAGATTTTATTTACTAGGTTTTGGCTCATTCCTTTATTTTTCAAATGGGTAGGATGGATATCCCTTAACCTTTGCACTAGGGAGTCCTTATACACTGTGAAGGGCTTTATGAAAGTGTGTTTAAACATGAGTTTGGAATGGTATATACCGAGTGTAGTTCTACTTTGTGGGTTGATATAGGAGATTTCATGAAATGGGCTTCCTATAGATTCATCATTTGGTATCGAGACCTAGACAGCGAGTTGGTTGGTCTGTTGAGGCGCTTCAACCTTGATGATGGTGGTGATGCAGCAGAGGGAAAAGTTACCAATCCATGACTTCGCTTTGGAGATTTGTATCGGCAGACTTTTGAAGTATAGTATGGAGATAGGTCTCTCTAACCCATATTTAGACTTTTATGTTTTGTTTGTAATATAATAAAGTTGTGAATTTAGATGTGGTATAATAAAAGAAGTATAAGTATGATAGTTATATTTGTACGACTTTCTTTGTAAATAAGATTTTTAAAAATGGTTGATTATGCTTTTGCATGCTAAAAATGAATAATATTATAAAATACACGCGTCACGTGTAATGTCACGAGCATCACAAGCTGTGTACTATTGGCATGTACAACACCTCCTATCCTTACTTCCCTGGTACATTGCTTACCAGTACTACAACCCTCGGGATAAGCGCACCACCTTCCTCCGCTACTTCTTGGTGGTGATGATCTATGTAGCACCGACACGGACACACGACACGCGACACGACACGACACGCCGACACGTCATTTCTTAAAAATAGAGAATTTCGACATGTTCCAACACGTTATATATTAAATATATTTTTATATATAAATACATAAATAAATATAAATAAAAATAGCCTGGAATTAATTTACACAAAAAATATTAAATAATATCATTCATTATTTTAATTTTTTACAATAATACATAAAACTTAGAGGAAAAAAAACATTGTTTAAAGAAAAATGCTAAAATGATATTTTTAAATTTATTTATTTGTCATATATAGCATTTTTTATTACTTCTTTCATAGTAAAAGACTTTTTAAAAACTAAAACAATTCTAAAAAAACAAAACTGAAAAAAAAAAATTGGCCCCGTGCATGTATATGTATAGCATTTTTATTACTTCTTTTATTACTTCTTTTGTGTATATTTATATTTTGACCCCACAAGTATTAGAAATTTTTAAAATTGACCCCGTGAGTGTCGGAATCGCGTGTCTGAATTCTGGACTCGCGTGTCGAAGTGTGTCGGAGAGAGTTGACCATGTGTCGGATTTTTCGACACTCGTTGACCGCGTGTTGGACACGTGTCGGAGTATCGAACACGACGAAGGCTTCCGGAGAGTGTCCGTGCTACATAGGTGATGATTGCCCTTTTCATCATCGTTGGCACTGTGCTTCACTGTATGGCTCGTCCTCCAGCTCCCACTCCCCGTGTTCCTAGTCTGACTTGGCGAGACTCACCAACTTTTCCGGCAACTGAATGGTCCGGTTTCAGATTGCAAGCCCTAACGAGAAGATGAAGATATCCTACACTGACATTTTTTTTTCTATGCTGACATTGGTCGTGCATCCACTACAAGTCTGAGTCCTTGAGCGCGACCTGACTGCCGCCATTCGATCTGCCGGTTGTCCAGGCAAGTTTCGCAAATCGCAACCTTACCTTCGTGAACATGTATCAACTGCATTTACGATTATTGGTTGGAGATTTTCATTCTATGAAAAGATTGACATCTTTGTAAAGATGCCGTGAAAAACACATTCTCTCTTTCTTTCTTTTTAACTTTTTTGAAGCTATGTTGCTTTGTTCTTACTAGCTTGTACGTTAGCAGAAATTACGGTAGCAATGTCGAGTGAAGTGAGAGGGCGATCGACGGTGACATGGAAAAAGTGAACAAACTATCGAAACCTTACCTTATTCGTCCCTGTCGTGAACGCAAAGTTGGAGGGTGGGACATGCAGTTTGCATTCTTGGTTCTTTCCTCTTCAAGTCAGTTGATTAAGAAATTTAAATAAAGTACAACAGTATCTTCTTGCCCAAATCACACGGAAACAACATAATCCGATGACTTAGATAGACTTGAGACGCCATCATGTACAATGAAAATCGGCCTTCTTTTTCTATTTTATTTTATTTTAAATTTTGGCTCAAAGAAAATTGGCTTTACTTAATCGCATGACTATGATTATTAGGTGATACTTTAGCAGCCAAATGAGAGGAAAAAAAATTGTTTTCCCCATGTAGAAATCGCTATTGATACCTACGGCATGAATTTAATAATCCATTGTTGCAACACAATAGACAAATCGATATGATGTGTCTGATGACTCTAACTCAATTATCGCCTTAATTAGATTGACTTTTTGCGACTTTTACTCTGATAAAATTTCACTTGTTATTTTGTAGGATACAACTCTTTTACTGCTGATGTTGACGATGGAGAATTGAATTTTTTCTCCAAAAAGTGTAATACCTCCTGTTAATTGCATGGATCGATCTGAGAATCGGACTGCCGGTCTGGTCCGGTTCTCGGATGGATCAATGGAACCGGTCTCATCAATAATAATATTGTTTTCTAAATTCTGTCTTGAGTACTCTTCATATCGAGTAATATTTTTCTTTAAATTGAACTGGCTTAATTAAGGGTACCATTTTTCTTTATTTTATTGGAAAACACTACCAAAGAAGAGAAATAAGTTTTTTTTTTTCTTGTTTTTGAATCATTTCAGTTGGAACTTAAAATATTCTTTAAGTTTAAGGTTATGAACGATTGTCATATATAGATCGTCTTTTCCTTTATCCCCTAACAATGCTCAATCTCTTACAACATTTGATTTACTAAATTCTTTCTGTATAAACAATTCCACCAGTACTCCACATATTCTTGAACACGGTGTCCTATGTGAGTTCCGGAAGTATCATTTGAAGGAGTCATTTGTTGAGTTGTTGAAAGGTAGCTTACACACTTCACTAAATTCTGATAAAAACATGGAAACCATGAAAGGAGATTGAGCCATAAAATTTAGGTTTGCTAATTAGTAATTTCGAAATTTATTTTAATATAAAAAATTAATATATTACTATAATATAATTGGTCCGGTCTGGGTGGGTGGATCCGCCCATGGAACCGGGAACCCAACTAGTACCCACCGATTCCCATAAATTGGCACTGGGAACTGGACCGGTTCCCTCAAGAACCACTAGTTCCGAGCAGTTTCGGTCCGGTTTTGGATGGTCCGGATGGATCCCGATTCTTTTGCATACCCCTAGTACCAATCCAAGTATTACTATTTTTTTTCCTAATTATGTGTCCTCTATATTCTAAATTAGATAAAGAAAAATATTGACAACTAAGTGAAGATAATGTCTTCTCGTTCAAAGAAAAAAAAAGTAGGTATTTTTCAAATGTTATGTCTCCCGTGTTTTCAAATCATTAAAATAATCTTCAAACATATTTTATGTGGAGGGAGAATTACCAAAAAAGTTCTAAACCCATTACAATTGTGTCGATTCTGTCCTAAATGTTTTTGGGCCAATTGAGTCCTAAACTTTTATATTTGTGCCAATTCAATCAATTCAGCCAATTTTGACCAATTGATGTTGACGTGAGTAATTTTAATAATTTTAAAATTTTATTTATTTTCTTTCCTTCTCTTTCTTTCTTTTTCCCTTCTTCTTCCTTCTTCTTCACCCAGCCAAACGCCGAACTTCAGCTAATTGGCTAAATACTAGGACTGACATGGGCTCATCTCCCCCAACCATAGAAAGGTTAGGGCAAGGCGAGCCCTCACTGTCATTGGGAGAGGCTCGATCTCACCATGGCTAGTCAAGACCGAGCCTCACTAGCCTTGCCTAGTGACAGTGAGGGCTTGCCTCGCCCAACCATGGCAAGTCGTCGTTGGCCGAGGCAAGCCCTAGCCAAATCTAGCAAGGCTGTCCCTAGCCTCTAGACATTCACTAGTAGCAACTGGCTAGAGGAAATAGGCAGGGAAAAAGAAAAAGAAAACAAAGAGAAAGAAAAGAGGAAGAAGAAAAATAAATAAAATAAATAAATAAAAATATTATAATGTTATTAAAAATTGTCAACATTAGTGCCGGCTAGTTAAAATTGGCTGGATGGATTGAATTGACACAAATGCAAAAATTTTAGAACTCAATTGGCACAAAAAGAAAAAAAAATGTTTAAAACTGAATTAGCACAATTGCAATAGTTTTAGAACTTATTTGGTAATTTTCCCTCTATTTGGACATGTGTTTCAAAATAGTGATTACTCATACAAGCAATAATAGAAAATACATTGAAAATTACGAAGGTTTTAGATTAGTTAATGCTTTTGCTGTGCTTATTAATCCGAATTAACAATTGCAATTATTATTCATCAACGAGAGAACACGGTAGTTGATATTATTGAATTTATAAAAACAAATTCCAATCATTTAGATTTGGAATGTAAAGACTAAGGGAAGGTTGGAGCCCAATCCACTCTCATTTGCGTGACTGGTCTTCTTGCTTGTCCCAACTCA
The DNA here is from genome assembly GCA_014182565.1 of Eucalyptus marginata. Classification (NCBI taxonomy): domain Eukaryota; kingdom Viridiplantae; phylum Streptophyta; class Magnoliopsida; order Myrtales; family Myrtaceae; genus Eucalyptus; species Eucalyptus marginata. The sequence continues at coordinate 5,129,547 of CM024594.1, read as the reverse complement.
ATCCAATGAGGAACTCTTAAGACTTGCTCTTCATCAAACAAAGGTATTTATCTTCTATATTTATCTAGTTATCTAGTTCTTCTCATAGATCAAACAGAAAGTGCAATGGCAGATCCTCCTATGTTTAGCTTCTTCTGCACTTCCATTGTCGTTCTAGAAATTAAATTGATTCAATGTACTTAGTGTTAGAACTAGTATGAGCACCTAGAGGGGGGTGAATAGGTGATTAAGATGATTTTATAAAAAGTGACAGAATGTATAGACAATTTATTTGATGAAAGACTAAGGATTTAAAAACAATAATCGATGTAAGTGAAAGCAATGTAAAGTAAAAGGATTAGGGATAGAGAATCAAGACTCCAGATTTATAGTAGTTCGGCTTAGACCAAACCTACGTCCACTCTCCCACACGAACAGCCCACTGGCTGGATTTCACTAAGAATCAAAAAGAGAATTTACAGTCTCACGCCCTTGATTCCACAGTGTAGAGACTCTACTACACTTCCTCAAGGTCTCACCACACTTCAGTCTCTCTTTTGATTACAAGTATAGCTCGAAGAATAAGATCACAAAATAACAAGGAGATTCAGACTTTAGAATTCTTCTATCTGGCACTTTTGAACAACTTGAGCGTCTCCCTGAAATACTTCTTCATGCCTTCATTACCGTTGGCACATTCCAAAGAAGTTCTTCCAATCAACCCATTGGACATAATCAATTTAGTAAGATCTCGAGCTCCTCAAGAAAAATGACGATAGCCCATCAATCATGCTCACTCATACAATCAGGATCTTGGTTTCCATAAGTAGAACCTTCCAAGTATAAATTGTGGATCTAGAGAATCTAGATTATTCGAATACGAATAGAAGATCTTGAAGTGCTAATTCCAGTCGTGAGATATTCCTTAACCGTTGGAGTCAAAACCATAATAGATAGAATCAGAATAGAAGTTTTAACTTTGTCGGTCAGAAACCGTCCATGAGAGTAGACTTTGAAACTTGAGTCGGAGGTCTTCAGACTTTGATCTTCAGACTTTGCTAGTAGAGTCTGCAAGTCTTCAGACTAGACTGATGGAAATGTTTTGTCGACTTCAAAATACCTTAAGAGGATTTTTCTAACACTTAGCACTTTAACTTGGTTGGTTGGTTGGTTGAGGATGAAACGTTTATGTGCATGTTATGGGTATAGTGGTTGTTATATAATCTTAACGACCTCTTGTATGTTCGTTTTGTTTCGTTATATCGAGTTTATGTCACGCCCGATCCTCGAGCGTGCGCCCATCCCTTAATGGTCGATACAAATGCGACGTTCCTAAGTCTTGTCGCCGACCCAATTCGTTTTAATGCACATGCGGAAGTGAAACATTCAACCATTGACAATAAAACAACATGCGGAGCGTGTCAGACACGTGTCGGAGTATCGAACACGACGAAGGCTTCCGGAGAGTGTCCGTGCTACATAGGTGATGATTGCCCTTTTCATCATCGTTGGCACTGTGCTTCACCGTATGGCTCGTCCTCCAGCTCCCACTCCCCGTGTTCCTAGTCTGACTTGGCGAGACTCACCAACTTTTCCGGCAACTGAATGGTCCGGTTTCAGATTGCAAGCCCTAACGAGAAGATGAAGATGTCCTACACTGACATTTTTTTTTCTATGCTGACATTGGTCGTGCATCCACTACAAGTCTGAGTCCTTGAGCGCGACCTGACTGCCGCCATTCGATCTGCCTGTTGTCCAGGCAAGTTTCGCAAATCGCAACCTTACCTTCGTGAACATGTATCAACTGCATTTACGATTATTGGTTGGAGATTTTCATTCTATGAAAAGATTGACATCTTTGTAAAGATGCCGTGAAAAACACATTCTCTCTTTCTTTCTTTTTTACTTTTTTGAAGCTATGTTGCTTTGTTCTTACTAGCTTGTACGTTAGCAAAAATTACGGTAGCAATGTCGAGTGTAGTGAGAGGGCGATCGACGGTGACATGGAAAAAGTGAACAAACTATCGAAACCTTACCTTATTCGTCCCTGTCGTGAACGCAAAGTTGGAGGGTGGGACATGCAGTTTGCATTCTTGGTTCTTTCCTCTTCAAGTCAGTTGATTAAGAAATTTAAATAAAGTACAACAGTATCTTCTTGCCCAAATCACACGGAAACAACATAATCCGATGACTTAGATAGACTCGAGACGCCATCATGTACAATGAAAATCGGCCTTCTTTTTCTATTTTATTTTATTTTAAATTTTGGCTCAAAGAAAATTGGCTTTACTTAATCGCATGACTATGATTATTAGGTGATACTTTAGCAGCCAAATGAGAGGAAAAAAATTGTTTTCCCCATGTAGAAATCGCTATTGATACCTACGGCATGAATTTAATAATCCATTGTTGCAACACAATAGACAAATCGATATGATGTGTCTGATGACTCTAACTCAATTATCGCCTTAATTAGATTGACTTTTTGCGACTTTTACTCTGATAAAATTTCACTTGTTATTTTGTAGGATACAACTCTTTTACTGCTGATGTTGACGATGGAGAATTGAATTTTTTCTCCAAAAAGTGTAATACCGTTAGTATTTACTCAGACACAATGTTCTCTGTCCAATATTCCGATAAGAATTTGACGCCTGGTTCAATTTTGTTAATATTGTCGCTCAGACTTAGCATCCCTTTCGTTGTTCTTGGGTAAACTACATAATGAACCATACCGGAGGCTGAGGCACCCACTCAAAATTTCAACTTTCGATAGCGTTCACTTTCTATTTCTTAATTCCAAAAGTATAACCCATAGCATTCACTTTCTATCCCTTTTTTTTTTTTTTTTCCAATTTCTTCTCTTTTTATTCGGCAAGTCCATATATTTCGGAAGACTAAAGTCGATTAAATTTGAATTGGACAAAAACTTGGCGTAAGAGAAGCGTAGTAAAAAACAAGAGCGACTTGATTTTGACTTCTTGGGTGCATCTTTCGTTTTCTCCCGGGCGGTGTAAACACTGCTGTCAAAAACAATTTTGAGGTTTTTTCTTGTCTTCTGTTTTACTTTTTGAGTTTGTTCTTCATGTCTCACCTTTTCTCCTTTTTCCCCTTTCTAATGGATTCATGCACCAATCCAAATATTACTATTTTCTTCGCAATTCTAGGTTAAAGATATAATAACATTGACAAGTGAGTCGAGACAATATTTCCTTATCCAGGAAAAAAAAAAGGTAGGTATGTGTCTAGGCATTTTCACTTTGTTAAAATAATCACTAGGCACATTAAATTTGGATGTGTTTCCTACAACAATGATTACACATGAGATGAGAAAAAAAATATGAAAAGTTTTTAAAATTAGTTTATGCTTTTGGGATGCGCATTGAATCCAAATAATAAGGCAGTTAATATTTATAGAATTTATAAAAAAATCCAGTCATTTGGATTTGGTACGTGAAGGCTACGGGAAGGTTGGAGACCAATTTCCGAACATTTGCGTAACTGGTCTTCTTGTTTGACCCACCTCAATCCAATCAGGAACTACTAGGACTTGCACTTCACCAAACAAAGGTGTCTGTATATCTCTTCCTGTTATGCTACTTTGAGGTAAGCTCGAAACTTTTATCTAGTTACTTACTTCATCTCGTAGATCAAACAGAAGGGTTTGTAATGGCAGATCCTCCTATCTTCAGCTTTTCCTGCACTTCCATCATCGTTCTATCATTGCTGCCCCTATCCAATGCAGCCGACACCCTGAGTTCAGTTCAATCTATTAGAGAGGGAGAGACATTAGTTTCCCCGGGCCGAAAGTTTCAGCTCGGTTTCTTCTCTGCCGGAAGCTCAAAGAATAGTTACCTGGGGATATGGTTCGTGGTCAGTCCTGAAACGGTGGTTTGGGTTGCTCACAGGAACAATCCACTCACCGATTCAAATGGTACTCTGAAGATAAGCAATGAAGGTGAACTTGTTATTCTGAACCGATCAAATAGCATCATTTGGTCGACGAATTCAACCAAGGCTCTCAGAAACCCTGTTGCACAGCTCCTTGATTCTGGTAACCTTGTTCTTAGGGAACGTAATAGTTTAGATTCCACTGACTACTCATGGCAGAGCTTTGATTACCCATCAGACACGATTTTGGTTGGTATGACATTGGGATGGAACTTTAGAACCGGTTTGGAACATTATGTGACTTCTTGGAGAAGCGCAGACGATCCTTCCCTTGGAGACTATACAGGCAAATACAAAATCGATGGTCTACCTCAACTTGAAATAGTCCGCAATGGTTCCGTCAAAGTTTATCAATCTGCGCCATGGAATGGAGTTTACTTCACCGATATGTCCAAGTTGTCAACTCCTGTTGCTAGACCCATCTTTGTTCAAAATGAAACAGCTGCCTATTTTGCATTTGAAAATCTTATAGACGATATCACTATCAGAATCACATTGAGCCCCGATGGTGTTGCACAAGCTTTTTCACTGAAGAGTGGAAGCATGAAGTGGGATATGGGTCAATCTCTCCCTTACGACCCTTGTGACAACTATGGATACTGTGGCGCTAATGGCGTGTGCCGAGTTAACCAAAGCCCAAGATGCCTCTGTTTGCAGGGTTTTATGCCCAAGTCGCAAGCAGAGTGGGACATGCTCAATCCGGCAAGAGGGTGCATAAGGAAAGTCGCATTGAATTGTTCTCGTGGAGAGGGTTTTATGAGACTTTCACAGGTTAAATTACCTGACCTGATAGATTTCCAGCTATTCAAGAATATGAGCCTTAAGGAGTGTAAGGTTGAGTGTCTAAAGAATTGTTCTTGCATGGCTTATGCTAATTCGGATATTAGAGGACCAGGCTGCTTGTTGTGGTTTGGCAATCTCATTGATATTAGGGATATTAACGATGATGGTTCTCACCAATATCTCTTCCTACGGCTACCTGCTTCTGAATTAGGTAAATACTAATATGATTATCTGCATTGGCTAATTGGTTTAGCAATTGCTTTTTCATCTTTGTTCCAATCTTTCATTATATCGGTGCGTCCTTTGTCATTGTCGGACTGAGCTAAAATTCTGTCTCACTACTATTCTAATCTCCAAGTTTCTATAATGGAGATGGATTCATCAGCTTTCAGATGAACTCTATTTCTGAAATTAGTTACTTAACTTGCTCCTGTATGCTAGATTCATCTCGTAGTCTATCCAAGAAATTGGTGACTATCACTGTGGCTTCAGCCATTTCGGGATTGCTTATTGTGGGCACGGCATTAAGCATAATTTGGAAAAGAAGAATGAAAAGCCAAGGTATGCTAAATACCTTTATCTTACTTCTTCTGGTCAAAGTTCAGATTGCTTTTTTTCTTTTTCTTTTTTAAAATATAGATTCTGGTATGGTTTGAGAAACGAATTTACATCTCCTGTAGGCTTGCCAAGTGGGATGGATGACATTGACTTGCCATTATATGATTTTGCTACCGTTTCTGTTGCTACTAACCATTTCTCTCAAACAAACAAGCTAGGAGAAGGCGGCTTCGGTTCGGTCTATAAGGTAATGAGTTATAAATCAGTCGGTTCAAATAATTACAGAGGTGCACACTAAGTAGAATTCATGTAGGGAACTCTTTCCACAGGACAAGAAGTAGCAATAAAAAGGCTTTCAAAGTATTCGGGACAAGGTCCTGATGAGTTTATGAACGAAGTCCTTCTAATCGCAAGACTTCAGCACCGGAATCTTGTTGGACTTGTTGGCTGCTGCATCGAGGGAGATGAAAGAATGTTAATTTATGAGTACATGCCAAACAAAAGCTTGGATTATTTCCTCTTTGGTCAGAACCTCTTGATCTTTCTGAGTTCCTTTTCACTCGATTCCTTGTGCTTTTATTTTTATCCATTGATACCTTAACCAAATAATACAACTAAACGCTAACAACTTGATTAATTTTTGGTGGGTTGAGTGTATGTAGATCATGACAGAAGCTCCTCTTTGGCATGGAAAAGGCAATTTGACATTGTTTTAGGTATTGCCCGAGGACTTCTCTATCTCCATCGGGATTCAAAACTACAAGTGATCCACAGAGACCTGAAAACAAGTAATATTTTGTTAGATGCTGACATGAATCCAAAGATTTCAGATTTCAGCCTGGCAAGGATCTTTCGAGGAGATGACACAGAGGCACAAACGAGAAGAATAGTGGGTACATAGTAAGTTTCTCATCTTGATCCACTCAAAGCTTGCACTGTCCATAAGTATTTGGAGAAACTGTAGCTTGATTTGCTTGATACAGTGGTTACATGTCTCCGGAGTATGCCTTTGATGGAAGATTCTCTGTGAAGTCCGATGTTTTCGGCTTTGGGGTGCTTTTGTTAGAGATAGTAAGTAGCAAAAGGAATAGAGGATTCCATCATCTTGATCATCACCACAACCTTCTCGGGCATGTAAGTGGTAGAGAATTATTAAGACCCACCATTTCCTTTTTCGCTAAACATGACCAGATATTCTGTTTCTCTTAAAATCTCATCACGTTATTTCTACGTTCCCCAAGACGCGTTTTCTTTTTTGATGCATGGATAGTGGTTGATCATGAGTGGTTTAAATTTTTTAGGCATGGCTGCTATGGAGAGACGGGAGGGCCATGGAACTCATTGATGAATCTGTATGCACCTCTTTTGTTGAGTCTCAAGCAGAGAGATGCATTCAGGTAGGCTTGCTATGCGTCCAAAAGTTTCCTGAAGATAGGCCGGCAATGTCTAGTGTCGTCTTCATGTTGGCAAATGAAGGAGCAACCTTGCCGCCACCAAAAGAACCTGGTTTCTTCGTTGAGAGAAGTTCGGGTAGCTCGGATGCACATTTAGTTAGGGAAGATCCCTTCACAGCCAACGTTGTTACGATTACATTGCCTGAAGGTCGATAGAAATGCCATCAAGGATGTCTCTGCAGAATGAAGACCTGCTTTCTCGTGTACAAAGGACAGAAGAAGCATACGACATTGTAGAGTTGAATGACAAACTCTTGCCGTGGCTTTTCCTTAGACTTACGCAGCTGTAGCTAGTAATTGGTCGTGTAGCTTTTGGGAATTAATTAAACATATAACTTTGAATCCGAAATTACATATTGTTACAAGTAACCTCAATATCATGGTCATGCTTCAATGGGAAAATACCAAAAGAGTTCTAAACCTATTATAATTGTGTCAATTCAATCCATCCAATCAATTTTGGTTAACCGATGCTAACGTGGACGCTGGCCACGCAAAATCTTATAAACATCAATTAAGAGTCACATTTCATATGACACTTAGAGGTTCGAAGTTAAGAAATAGAAAATAGCTGTGAAGCGTACAATGAAAAAAATGGGTTAGCAACGAGTATGAAGCATAATCGAACGTTGGCCACGTCATTCTATAAATCGATGTAGTATACGGATTCTATAGCTCTCGGATTACTTCCCCAAGAGGAGAAATCCGATGGGAATTAGTCCTCTTCACTGTCTTCCGTACGATGTTTTCGCTTGTCCTCCTTGTCATGTTGATCGGGGCGGTCATCGCTGTTGCGTGGCTCATTTTGAACCCTCGCCCTCCCGCGTTCCGGCTCAACTCCCATTCCCTCTCTGGCCTCCCCAACGCTTTCGATGCCTCATGCCGTCCTCCAAAACTCCACATCCGAATCCTGCTCACCGCCACCAACCCCAACAAGAAACTCCAAGTGGTCATCCAGGACGTCAACCTCTGCCTCCCAGCCCCTTTTGCTGGCCCCGTTTTTTTTTCCCCTTCTTTGGCAACCACGCACGCCTATGAGAGGAGAGAAAAACGTCTGTGGTGGAACCAGAAAGAACAGAAGCGTGGTCGTGCGTGTGCCTGTGACGCGAGGAAAGCAACCAGGAGTGACGAGAGCGAGCCCATGGTGTTTTAGAAGGCAGCTGAGCTGAAGAGAGGGCTAACGAAAAAGATTGGCTGAAGCAAGGAGAGCATGCTCGACCCTCGCTCATAGAAGAAGAGAGCGTTTGGCCATGGCAAGGTTAGAGCTTGGCTGAAACGAAAACCAGAGGACGCCGAGAGAGCAGAGAGAATCGAGAGAGAGCTGAAGCGAGGGCCAAAAGTTAGAGGACCCTCCGGCGACCACCGCGCCGGAGTCTTGGCTGATGGCGCAACGTTTCCCCTCCGCGACGCACTTTTCCAGAGAAGGTCGAGAGCCGAAGAGAAAGAAAGGAGGCTGGCAAGAGCTCCTTCGAGAGGAAGGAGAGGAGCCTTAAGTTCGCCGGAACTGACCTGCCGGACGTGCCCTTCGCCGTGCCACCCCGGAACCAGGTAAATTCGCCTTTCTTGTCCTGTTTCGGTCTGTCATCGTAGTACGGTGCGTTTGAATTGAATCTGTGAATTTCTGGACAAACCGTGCGAAAACGAAGCGAGTGCATGACAATTAGTGACATTTTGGAGATCAACACATCATGTTTGGACTGAGGAATGCCTTAAATTTGAACCTGAAACTTGTGTTCTTCAATGCGTGCCTATTATTCGACGTATTGCCTGAATGAGATATGAAGCGCTTAAGGGCACCGAATTCGAATGGAAAACTTCAAGTGAACCGTCACAAACTAGGTAGGAGCGGACACGAAATATGTTCATTCAAATCCTTATACATCATCTTTGACATGAAAATTGCATCGAATCTCTCTCTGGAACACATTCTTTGGATCGCACATTAGTCGCTCAATAAAATGCTTGAGAGAAGGCCGAAACTCATTTATTGTTTAATCTTAAGATCAATATGCTTTTGCTTCTGTATAGGTTGAATCTAGCTTGACATTCGTGTTTTTTTTTTTTATGTGGTTTTATGTCATTGGACTCCCTTGCCGGCGAAGCCCACAGGTCGAGGCCATTTTAGTTAGTTTTTCCTCCTCATCTTACTATATTAATGTGTGTTTGTTTGCTGGAAATCTAACATCGAAAATGTAGTTTAGGTATGGATCTTTTGTGAAATCTTGTTGGCCATCGAAGTAGACGGCTGGCGGTCATCGGCCCCGATCAAAATAGTCGATCTGCAGGTGGTGGTGTTTCCGTGATGGTGGGGGTTGGCGTTGGAAAGAAGGTGGCGTTGGGTGTTTAGAAAGAAGTTCCAGGCAGACGGAGGCCTTTCAGGGAAGGGATAATGACACAAACAATCTCTAAATTTTGACTCAATGTGCAATTTGATTCTTGAATTTTTAATTTGTTTAATGTGATCTTTGAACTTTAACTTAATGCGCAATGTGATTCTTGAAATTTTAATTTATTCAATATAATCCTTGAACTTTTGGTATTTATTTAATTCAGTTCTCGAATAGTATGAAGATGTTCAATGTAGTCCCTGGTCTTGAATAATTATGGAATGATTACATTGAACATTTTCATACGGTTTAAAGACTAGATTAAAAACATGCAAAAAGTTTAAGGATTATATCAAACAAATTAAAAGTTTAAGGATTACACTGTACATTTAGATTAAAGATAATATATTACATCAATAAATTAGAAGTTCATGGACCAAATTACATATAAAAGCCAAAGTGTAGGGACTATTTATATCAATTTCCCTCCAAGGAAGAAGAGTGAAGGAGAAAAAGACAAAATAGGCAAAAAGACAAAAAAAAAAAAAGAAAAAAAGAAAAAGAATTAAAAAATAGGAAGATCAATAAAAATTCAAAACATGTAGAAATATTTATAAAAAAAAAAAATTTAGTTTTAATTTAAGTCGGGTCGGGTCATCGAGTTGGATTGGGTAAACCTAGTTTGAACCCGTTCCCCAAATATAATAATAATAATAATAATAATAATAATAATAATAATAATAATCATCGTAAAAATTTAATAAAATTCTAAAAAATTAGAAAATCCTTAAAAAATTATTAAAACATTTTAAATTTGAAGAAATATAAAAATCAGTAAAAATTTAGAAAATCTGAAAACTAATAAAAAATTAGAAATTTTAGTAAATAACTAGTAATCGGTTGTGTAGCTTCTAGGGATCAATCAACCAAATAACTAAAGTTTGAAATTACATATTGTTATTTTGAACTAAAAAAACTACTTATTGTTACAAGTAACCACGACATCGTGATCGTGCTTCAGCTGTGTTCACAATTATTGATGGGAAGATTTTCCTTTCTTTCAAGCTTTCTAGTGCGCATGAAGAGACAAACAAAGATAGTGATTTGAACGTTAGCAGAGGTAGACATGTCTTGTGTTTAGAGAGGGCGATCGACGATGATGTGAAAAAGTAAACTAATTATTGAAGCAATATATTTTTCCCTCTTGGTCGTAAATGCGAAGTTCAAGTGTAACTATCAATTATCGAGCAATTCTTCAGCAGCCAAAAAAAAAAAAAAAAAATCGTCATGTTACATGATGGGATTGGGTCATTCTTCCTCACATGAAAATCAGAAAAATTGTTTAAAAAAATTTTAAATCTATTTTATGGCGGCCAGATTAGTCATAAATCTTCAATGTCGCCAATTAAGTCATAAATATTTTTGATGATTTGTTAATTTAGTCATTTCAACCAATTTTATGATTTAGTCAATGTCGGCTGTCCTACGTGGAGTAACTAGTACTAATATGGGTGGTTTTTGTTATTTTTTAATTCTTTTCAAATTTCCTTTTCTCTTCTTTCTTCCTCTACCGGCCATCAACGAGGCCCTACAAAGGGAAAAAATGAAAAAAATAAAATAAAAGAGAACAAATAAAAAGAAAACATGAAAAAAAAAATTCATAATATTAAAACAAAAATTGCAAACTTGTCCACGATAGTATCGACTATCCTACCCTGGTTGTGTTGCATAAGACAATTGTTACCAACTAGAGTACTTCATTAGCAACTTTCAGCTAAAATTGGCTAAAAAGATTAAATTGGCAAATTGTTAAAAGGTTTATAATTAAATTGACATATCTTTAAAAAGTTTAGGATTAACTTGGCGCAATTGAAAAGTGATTAAATTAATCGTCATATGATTGATTTAGGACATTTTGAATAATTTTCCCTAGGAAAATTGCTAAGGACACATGTGGAAAAAATTACCAAAAAAGTTCTAAACTTATTGTAATTTTTCTAATTCATTCATAAATCTTTTTTTTAATCAATGGAGTCCTAAAATTTTTGTAATTGTGTAAATTCACTCAAAGTTAGCCAACTAGATGCCGGCGGCATGGGCGAACAATTTTTTAATAGTTTTTTATTTTTATTTTTATTTTTCCCCTCCTCCCTCATTTTTCCATTTCTCTAGTGACTAGTCAAAGGAGAGGGGCGATCGTTGGCCAGTGATGAGTTCGCCTCACCGTCGCTAGGCAAGAGCAAGCTCACCCAGCCACTAGCAAAGGGCTTGCCTCACCAGTGGACGGCAAGGCTGACCTTACTCAAATTGGGGAGGCAGGCTTCACCCAGTCACTAGCGAGGCAAGCCCTAGCCCCACACAGCGAGGTGAGTTTGCCGATCCATTGGTTGGGTGAGGCTTGCCTCGCCGGATTTGGGCAAGGTCGACTTGCGATCCATCGGCAAGGCAAGCTCACCATTGGCTCGCCACCCAACCCTCCCCCTAGTTGGTTGCCAAACCAAGAGGAAGTAGGGAGGTGAAAAAAAAAAAACAAAGAGAAAAAGAAAAAGAAAAAGAAAAATTCAATAAAATAAAATATTATTAAAAATGGTCGATTGGTGCCTACTAGTGTCCACATTAGCACTACCGGGCCACATTTGGCTAGATTGACTAAATTGATACAATTACAAAATGTTTATGATTGAATTGGTTGAACAAAAAGAAGTTTAGAACTAAATTGAAAATATTGTAATAAATTTAAGACTTTTTTTTGGTAATTTTCTCGACATGTGACACAAATGTAATAATTGATTGTTGCAACTCACACAAACTACATAATCAATATAAAGGGTAAGACAACCCTAAATCGATATCTGCCCTTTCTAGATTGGCTTCCATGACTTTTGGTACGATAAAGTCTCGCTTGTCATTTTGCGGAATATAACTTTTCTACTATGTCGATGATAGTGAGAATAGACTTGATCCAATGATTTGGTCATTATCTAATTTTCACTTAAAGATTTTGTCTAAAACATGGCTTTCTTGTTGTTTTAGAAAATGTCCTTCAAGCCAATTAAAGAATAATATATGAATATCATGTCTGTACATGTATTCATAATATTTTTCTTTGATCTGTAGTGCTTGATTATAAAAAGTGGCAAGAAAAAACGATTCCCTGATTTCAGTATTTCCTTCAGAGTATAATTCTTATTATAAAAAGGTTCTAGAACATAAAGTTTCAGGATTAGTGTTTTGATTGTCTGGCATTTAAGAATATGTTGGTGAATTATTCGAAAAATCAGGAATTTCCAAATTCTGATAATTTCGTACTTGTTTTTGGGGATAAATAGATCTTGAAATTCTATATCTATCATCAAGACCTTTAATACCAGCAATAGCTTTAGGATTATTAGAAGTACTACCTCAATAATTATTTTTGGATTAGAGGAAGTACTGCCATTATGGGCTGATTTTTACTATTAGTCCTTTTCTGGGCCAATAGTATTACTTGTTGGCCCGCGTGATTTATGTTTTAAGAATTATATGAACCCGAACCATATGAAAAGAGAAAATTGAGATACTTGTGTCCAAGTTTTCTTTTTCGTTCTATAACTCCATATGTTTAGAAGACTAAAGTCAATTAAATTTGAATCGGACAAAATAATGGCCAAAGATAAGGATAGGAACGAGGGTGACTTAGACTTTGACGACCTCTCGTGTCCTTTCCTTTTTTCTTCACCTGGCGGCTTCATAATTATCGGATTATGTTTTTATTTTTCCTAAAAGCTATTGGATTACGTGGTAGCGTGAATGCAACACGGCTGACATAAAGTCTTTCGCTCTTTCTTTTTGGTCTTCTTCTTGACTTTTTAAGCTGTCCACCCATTGGCCTAGTGGCTACTCTTATCAGTTCGTGCACCAATCCGAATATTACTATTAATTCCCAAAAACGTGTCCTTTAAATTCTAAATTGGAGCAAGAAGAATATTAACAACTGGGTCAAGATAATAATTTCTTTTTGAAGGAAACAAAAAGTAGGTATGTTTCAAATCTCGTCTCCCGCATTTTCAATAGGTTAAAATAATCGTTGAGCATATTTTATCTGGATGTTTTTTTCAAAATAATGAAATAAGAAACAAAAATACATTGAAAACTACGGAGGTTTTTTATGCTCGTAAGGTGCCCATTAAATCAACCACTGGGGTTTGCTCCAGTGGCCACCCTTCCAACTTGGAAGGGAGAGGTGGGGAGTTCGAATCCTCACTTTCGCACTACCCGGGGGTTGGGGTGGGAATCTTTGTAGTTTCGGGGAGTGGGTTTCGACTCACGCTAGGGAGGCGGGCAAAAGTCGGAGAGTGAGTGAGATTCCTTCGCGGAGGCGGGGGCGAAAAGTCGAGAGAATGAGCATTAGAATAGGAATAGAGTAGGACCAACCAAAAGAAAAAAATGTGCCAATTGAATCCAAATAATTGGTAGCAATTATTATTCGTTGAAAGAGAAAAAAGATAGTTGATATTCATAGAATTTATTTAAAAAAAATCTCGAGTCATTTAGATTTGGTACATAATGACTATGGGAAGGTTGGAGACCGATCTAGGAACATTTGCGTGATGGATCTACTTGCTTGACCCAACTCAATCCAATCAGGAGTTCCTAGGATTTGCTCTTCACCAAACAGAGGTATTTGTCTCCTCTATTTATCTACTTCATCTCTGGATCAAACGAGAGGGTCTGCAATGGTAGTTCCTCCTATCTTCAGCTTCTTCTGCATTTCCATCGTCATTCTATCACTGTTGCGCATGTCCAGTGCCACAGACATCCTGAGTTCAGTTCAATCTATTAGAAAGGGAGAGACATTAGTTTCCTCAGGCCGAAAATTTGAGCTTGGTTTCTTCTCAACCGGAAGCTCGAACAACAGTTTCCTGGGGATATGGCTCGTGGCAAGTCCTGAAACGGTTGTTTGGGTTGCTAATAGGAACGGTCCACTCACTGATTCAAATGGTACTCTGGAAATAAGTTATGAAGGTGAACTTGTTCTTCTAAATCAATCAAAGAGTGTCGTTTGGTCGACAAATTCAACCAAGGTTCTCGGAAATCCAGTTGCACAGCTCCTAGATTCTGGTAACCTTGTTCTTAGGGAACGTAATAGTTTAGATTCCACTGACTACTCATGGCAGAGCTTTGATTACCCATCAGACACGTTTTTGGTCGGTATGACCTTGGGATGGAACTTTAGAACCGGTTTGGAACATTATGTGACTTCTTGGAGAAGCGCAGACGATCCTTCCCTTGGAGACTATACAGGCAAATACAAAATCGATGGTTTACCTCAACTTGAAATAGTCCGCAATGGTTCCGTCAAAGTTTATCGATCTGCGCCATGGAATGGAGTTTACATCAACGATATGTCCAGGGTGTCGACTCCTGTTGCTAGATCCATCTTTGTTCACAATGAAACAGCTGCCTATTTTGCAATTGAAACTCTTATAGACGATATCACTATCAGAATCACATTGAGCCCCGATGGTGTTGCACAAGCTTTTTCACCGAAGAGTGGAAGCATGAAGTGGGATATGGGTCAATCTCTCCCTTACGACCCTTGTGACAACTATGGATACTGTGGCGCTAATGGCGTGTGCCGAGTTAACCAAAGCCCAAGATGCCTCTGTTTGCAGGGTTTTATGCCCAAGCCGCAAGCAGAGTGGGACATGCTCAATCCGGCAAGAGGGTGCATAAGGAAAGTCCCATTGAATTGTTCTCGTGGAGAGGGTTTTATGAGACTTTCACAGGTTAAATTACCTGACCTGATAGATTTCCAGCTATTCAAGAATATGAGCCTTAAGGAGTGTAAGGTTGAGTGTCTAAAGAATTGTTCTTGCATGGCTTATGCTAATTCGGATATTAGGGGACCAGGCTGCTTGTTGTGGTTTGGCAATCTCATTGATATTAGGGATATTAACGATGATGGTTCTCACCAATATCCCTTCCTACGGCTACCTGCTTCTGAATTAGGTAAATACTAATATTATTATCTGCATTGGCTAATTGGTTTAGCAATTGCTTTTTCTTCTTTGTTCCAATCTTTCATTATATCGGTGCGTCCTTTGTCATTGTCAGACTGAGCTAAAATTCTGTCTTACTACATGGATTCATCAGCTTACAGATGAACTCTATTTCTGAAATTAGTTACTTAACTTGCTCCTGTATGCTAGATTCATCGTGTAGTCTATCCAAGAAATTGGTGACTATCACTGTGGCTTCAGCCATTTCGGGATTGCTTATTGTGGGCACGGCATTAAGCATAATTTGGAAAAGAAGAATGAAAAGCCAAGGTAAGCTAAATACCTTTATCTTACTTCTTCTGGTCAAAGTCCAGATTGCTTTTTTCTTTTTCTTTTTAAAATATAGATTCTGGTATGGTTTGAGAAACGAATTTACATCTCCTGTAGGCTTGCCAAGTGGGATGGATGACATTGACTTACCATTATATGATTTTGCTACCGTTTCTGTTGCTACTAACCATTTCTCTCAAACAAACAAGCTAGGAGAAGGCGGCTTCGGTTCGGTCTATAAGGTAATGAGTTATAAATCAGTCGGTTCAAATAATTACAGAGGCCCACACTAAGTAGAATTCATGTAGGGAACTCTTTACACAGGACAAGAAGTAGCAATAAAAAGGCTTTCAAAGTATTCGGGACAAGGTCCTGATGAGTTTATGAACGAAGTCCTTCTAATCGCAAGACTTCAGCACCGGAATCTTGTTGGACTTGTTGGCTGCTGCATCGAGGGAGATGAAAGAATGTTAATTTATGAGTACATGCCAAACAAAAGCTTGGATTATTTCCTCTTTGGTCAGAACCTCTTGATCTTTCTGAGTTCCTTTTCACTCGAATCCTTGTGCTTTTATTTTTATCCATTGATACCTTCACCAAATAATACAACTAAACGCTAACGAACTTGAATAATTTTTTGATGGGGTTGAGTGTATGTAGATCATGACAGAAGCTCCTCTTTGGCATGGAAAAGGCGATTTGACATTGTTTTAGGTATCGCCCGAGGACTTCTCTATCTCCATCAGGATTCAAAGCTACAAGTGATCCACAGAGACCTGAAAACAAGTAATATTTTGTTAGATGCTGACATGAATCCGAAGATTTCAGATTTCGGCCTGGCAAGGATCTTTCAAGGAGATGACACAGAGGCACAAACAAGAAGAATAGTTGGTACATAGTAAGTTTCTCATCTTGATCCATTCGAAGCATACACTGTCCATAAGTATTTGGAGAAACTGTAGCTCAATTTGCTTGATATAGTGGCTACATGTCTCCGGAGTACGCCTTCGATGGAAAATTCTCTGTGAAGTCCGATGTTTTTGGCTTTGGGGTGCTTTTGTTAGAGATAGTAAGTAGCAAAAGGAATAGAGGATTCCAGCATCCTGATCATCACCACAACCTTCTCGGGCACGTAAGTGGTAGAGTATTATTAAGACCCACCATTTTCTTTTTTGCTAAACAGGACTAGATATTCTATTTCTCTTAAAATCTCATCTCGTTCTTTCTATGTTCCCCAAGACGCGTTTTCTTTTTTGATGCATGGATAGTGGTTGATCATGAGTGGTTTAAATTTTTTTAGGCATGGCTGCTATGGAGAGAAGGGAGGGCTATGGAACTCATTGATGAATCTGCATGGGCCTCTTTTGTTGAGTCTCAAGCAGAGAGATGCATTCACGTAGGCTTGCTATGCGTCCAAAAGTTTCCTGAAGATAGGCTAGCGATGTCTAGGGTGGTCTTCATGTTGGCAAATGAAGAAGCAACCTTGCCACCACCAAAAGAACCTGGTTTCTTCGTTGAGAGAAGTTCGGGCTGCTCGGATGCATATTTAGTTAGGGAAGAACCCTTCACATCCAACGTTGTTACGGTTACATTGCCTGAAGGTCGATAGAAATGCCATCAAGGATGTCTCTGCAGAATGAAGACCTGCTTTCTCGTGTACAAAGGACAGAAGAAGCATACGACATTGTAGAGTTGAATGACAAACTCTTGCCGTGGCTTTTCCTTATACTTACGCAGCTGTAGCTAGTAATTGGTCGTGTAGCTTTTGGGAATTAATTAAACATATAACTTTGAATCCAAAATTACGTATTGTTACAAGTAACCTCAATATCATGGTCATGCTTCAATGGGAAAATACCAAAAGAGTCCTAAATCTATTATAATTGTGTTAATTCAATCCAGCCAATTTTGGTTAACTGATGCTAACGTGGACGCTGGCCACGCAAAATCTTATAAACATCAATTAAGAGTCACATTTCATATGACACTTAGAGGTTCGAAGCTAAGAAATAGAAAATAGCCGTAAAGCGTACAATGAAAAAATGGGTTAGCAACGAGTATGAAGCATAATCGAACGCTGGCCACGTCATTCTATAAATCGATTTAGCCATTTGGTTGGCTTTGCAAATGGGCTTTGAGACTCTAAAGTCCCTTGGCCAAATGCAAACAGATTTGATTCGTTTTTTTGCGCAACTTTGGCAAAATGCAATTGCATCTCCAAAGGAGTCTAAAAGCCTTCATCCCAATGGAGCTCTTGAGGTGTATTGGCAAGTTGTATCCTGGGGATGCAAGTCGGTATTGTTCATCTTCTCCAAGCCACCGCCAATTGGAGGCCGACGACCGCCGACCAAGGGCTTGTGCGCGCCGGTGACGCGCCGGCGACCGCCGCCTGTGGGTCGCCTGTCCCCGGCGACCGTCGCCGGACCTCGGGCAATGCTTGGGTTGCGCGATTGGGCCACGATGGCTTGAATCGCATGACTGAGCGGCCACCGAGGTCGAGCGACCTCGGCGACGGCCGCCAGGGGTCAAGCAACCCGGGCGATGGCTGCTTGGGTCGCGCGAACCCAAGCAACTTGGTCGCCTAAGGTCGAGGTGAACCCGGGCGACGGCGCCTGGGTTTGCGCGACCTAGGCGGCCGCCGCCTGGGTTCGCCCGACCTCGGGCGGCCGCCGCCGGGTTCGCCCGACCTCGGGCGGCCGCCGCCGGGTCGCGCAACCCGGTGACGGTTGCTCGAGGCCGCACGACCCGGGCGACGGCGGCGAGGTCGGGTGAACCGGCGACGGCCGCCCGGGTCGCGCGAACCCGGGCGGCCGTCGCCCGGGGTCGCGCGACCTCGGTGGCCTTCGCTTGGGTTCGCTCGACTCCGACGACTGTCCAAAGGCTAGATCCGGCCATCCGGCCGCGAGATCAGTGGTCCGGCCTCCGGATCCGGCGAGCCGGTGGCCGGGCTTCAAAAATATATATAAATATATTTTTGCTTTTTTTAATTTAATAAAAGTCAAATACAAATGCAAACTTTATCAAACGGTATTTTAACTAAAGTTGTTTCAGAGTGCAAATTTTACCAAACGATATTTGCATTTCGGAAAACCCCATTTACTCAAAGGTATTTGCATTTTCGCAAATGCATTCCCCAAAAGCCAAACTAAACGGACCCTTAGTATACGGAATCTGGAGCTCTCAGATTACTTCCCCAAGAGGAGAAATCCGATGGGAATTAGTCCTCTTCACTGTCTTCCGTACGATGTTTTCGCTTGTCCTCCTCGTCATGTTGATCGGGGCAGTCATCGCTGTCACGTGGCTCATTTTGAAACCTCGCCCTCCCGCGTTCCAGCTCTTCTCCCTCTCTGGCCTTCCCAACGCCTTCGACGCCTCGTCCCCTCCTCCAAAACTCCACGTCCGAATCCAGCTCTCCGCCACCAACCCCAACAAGAAACTCGACGTGGTCATCCAGGACGTCAACCTCTGCCTCGCATCAGTTCATCGCAAGTGCCAGCTCCCTCTATCGAGCCACAACGACACATCATCTTCGGAATATGACATCAGCAAGAGGGGCCGCCCAGTGTTCACCTTCGAGGGGAAAGCAGGCCCTCGGCCCGGCAGCAGAACGAGGAGGAAGAGACCGTTTCAGTTCACTGTGGAAACGGTTAGGATGAAGTTTAGAATTGAATTCATGCATGCGTATTGGCCGAACAAGCGATCGTTGGCGGAGGCGATATGCAAGAATTCGAGCATCGGGCTTTCCTCGTCGAGACTCACCAGGAAATTCAAAGATAGAGGGAAGGATTGCTCGGTTCTCTTCGCTTAATTTAGCGAAAATTAACGGGAAAACTTGACTTTTAATCATTACTCTCAGGTTTTCCGATATCTTCATTATCTGCAGCTCAATCAACCTTCGCGCAATCATCATTTCCTTTGTCTCTGAAGAACGTTAATAAACAATTTAGGCACCAATCAAGAAAAGAATCTGGAGATATGATCAAAATCAATCCCTTTATATAGCACATGCATGGACCATGGAGTTCTTAAACTTCGAGATCATGCTTTCAGCCGTGTTTACAATCATTATTTGGCTATTTTCTTCTCTTTTCAATTGCCTTCCTTTCTTCCTTTTTAGCTTTCTGGTGTGCGTCGGGAGAGGAAGAGAGTGACATGTTGTCCAACAGAAGAAGTTACGAGGCAGGAATGTCTCAAGCGGATGGAAATGGCGATCGACAAGGACATGAAAGAAGTTTAAACTAAATTATCGAACCATTTTACTATTTGTTCTTGGGTTAATACCACGAAAAACTTGTTATATGTATGACAAATTTACCTAAACTAATTTTTTGACCATAAAAAACCTCATACTAGTACATTGATGACAAATTTACCTTATGTTAATTTCCGTTACATTAAAATTAATACTACAAAAAATCCTAAACCAATATGTGACAAATAGAAGGTAAACCCCAAACCGGTATATCTGTTAGCTGTCGCGTATTATCTAACTCAACAATTTAACTGTAAAATTTAAAGGAAGCTAACTGAGAGTATATTTGTCACGAGTGCACTAATTTTGGATAAATTTATTATATGTATACCAATTTGAAATTTTTTGTTATATTAACTCCTTTTTTTTTTTTATCTGCCGGGTGCGAAGTCCGAGCATGAACATGCAAGTTGCCTTTTCGGCTTCTTCCTCTCTTCAATCAATTTACTAGAAAAGCTCATAAACGAACAACGGCCACACCTTTCCCGAGTCAGAAAGAAACATCATGTATAATTTGCTTGGCCCGGCTTATTTTAGCATGCAACTACAGATTATTAGGCGATACTCCACTAGCCAATTAGGAAGAAAACATCGTCATGTTGCACGATCCAATTGCATCCCTTTTGTGGCCTGAACGTAATAGTCGATTGTTGCAAATCGCCCAAAATAGAATTATTGATATGATACATGGGACGACCCTAAATTGACATCTGCCTTTATAGATTGACTTTAGCGACTCTTACTTCAATGGAGTTTCGCTCCTTTAGTCCATGAGATATGACCTCTTTTACTATTTGTGTTGACAACAAGAGTGTAGACTTCTTCTTCTTTTTTCCTTGGCAAAACGAAATACCATTAGTATTCATAATAATGCAAAGTTCTTTCTTTTGGTCGAAAAATGCAAAGTTCAATGCCCGATATTCCAATAATTTGTCAATTCTTTCTCTTTCCTTAAGTCCTTTTCTGGGCCCCGTGCTCAAAAAGCTCGGACACAAAAATATGTGCTCAGCCCACAATTTCGCTACTTACTATTCTAAAATTGTCGGCCCATGATCAAGCAAAGAATAATTAGCCTAATTGGAGGCTGAGGGACCCACTAAAAAATTCCAACCTGTTCAATATCATTGACTTTCTATCTCTTAATTTCAAAATTAATACAATATGGAACGCGTATATATCTAATAGATATAACCATAAGTAGTTTATATTTTTTAACAAAGATTATGTGAACTCAAAGCATATAATAAAAGAGTATTGAGATAGTTTAATTATGTGGAATTTCTTCCTTTTTTTCGATCTCGTAACCCTATTTATTCTGAAAACTAAAGTCATCGGACAAAAATATGGCCTAAGAGAAGGTTAGTGAACAAGTGTCTGTCAGCATGACCGTTCCTCTCCTTTTTCTCCTCGACATAATTATAGGATTATATATATATATATATATGTTGTAAAATATTGTGTTGTGGTGAATATATAATAGAAAAAAGATTGAGAAGAGAAAGCAATTGAACACCAGAGATAGTAGAGAAAGCCAGAGAAGAGGGTGTGACTGTTTATTTTGATGGTTATAATTGTACATCAAAACTAAACTCATATTTATAGGAGAACAAGAATGTACTTATCATTAATATCAATGTATCGAATGATACATGTATTAGATAGGGGATATGAACGTTCATTGTATAGGGAGATGTACTTAGAATGTATGATACAAATGTACCATAATAAGTACATTAAATAAGATGAATATAATGAATATTCATTCATGTATTTCATCCATTCATGTATTTCATAACACTCCCCCTTGAATATTCATTGTATTCATTATGATTGTGCATCAAATGATACTGCCTCATTAAAAACCTTAAGCCGGAAAAACCCAGTGGGACAAAAACCGGACAAAATGAAAAAAGAGTGCAAAGCACAAATGTTATGATCTCTCCCATTTATAGATGCATTAATTGCCTCGTTAAAAACTTTAAGCTGGAAAAACCATGTGGGAAAAAACCGGACAAAAAGAAAAAAAGAGTACAATGCATATATAGCCACTACAGGGGCTAATCAATTTTGCATCTTGTGAACTCGCCGCATATTAATGCGGCAATGTATAGTTCATAATATCTCCCCCTCAATTGAGCCATATAGCCACTTCTGGGGCTAATCAATCTTGCATCTTATGAACTCGCCGCATACCAATGCCATATACTAATTTCTCAAAAGTTGATGTTGGCAATGATTTGGTAAAAAGATCTGCAACATTATTTATGGATCGAATCTGTTTAACATCAATTTGTCGACTTTCTTGGAGTTCATGAGTATAGAAAAATTTTGGCGAGATATGCTTGGTCCTCTCTCCTTTGATATATCCTCCCCTGACTTGTGCAACACAAGCAGCATTATCTTCATAAATTATAGTGGGAGAATTTGTAACCGGTATTAAACAACAAGAATTATGAATATGCGTTATAACGGATCTTAACCAAACACACTCTCTTCCAGCTTCATATAAAGCAATAATCTCAGAATGGTTAGAAGATGTGGCTACTAGCGATTGCTTCATAGAACGCCAAGAAATAGCGGTGCCATTATAACAAAATAAATACCCGGTTTGAGAGCAAGCCTTATGTGGATCAGATCTATATCCAGCATTAGCATATCCAACTAAACCAGAGTTAGTGGAATCATTGGAATAATATAATCCCAAATCTATGGTTCCTCGGAGATAACGGAAAATATGTTTAATTCCATTCCAATGTATCCGAGTTGGCCCATAACTAAATCGTGCCAATAAATTTACCGCAAAAACGATATCTGGTCTCGTACATTGTGCCAAGTACATCAAAACCCCAATTGCATTGAGATATTGTACTTCAGGACCAAGTATCTCTTCATTTGATTCTCTAGGACGAAACGGGTCCTTTTGGGGATCTAGAGACTTTACAACCATAGGGGTGCTCAATGGGTGAGCTTTGTCCACGTTGAAGCGTTTAAGCAATCTTTCAACATATGCTGATTGATGGACAATTATTCCATTTGCTTTATGCTCAAGCTCTAGACCAAGACAAAGTTTGGTTTTACCCAAATCTTTAACTTCAAACTCCCTTTTTAAATATTCAGCAGTTTCAGCTAACTCTTCTGGAGTTCCAATTAAATTTATATCGTCAACATAAACTGCTACAATAGCAAATCCGAATTCTGATTTCTTAATAAACATGCATGGGCAGATAGGATCATTCTTGTACCTTTCTTTAATTAGATACTCACTTAGGCGTTGATACCACATGCGACCGAATTGTTTTAACCCGTACAAGAATCTTTGCAATTTTATTGAGAATAAATTGCGGGGAGTGCATGCTTCAGGCATTTTGAATCCCTCGGGAATTTTCATATAAATATCAGAATCTAACGAGCCATATAAATATGCCGTCAAAACGTCCATAAAACGCATTTCCAACATTTCAAAGATTGCTAAGCTAATGAGAAAACGAAATGTAATCATATCCATTACAGGTGAATATATCTCATTATAATTAATCTCAGGTCTCTGGGAGAATCCTTAAGCAACGAGTCGGGCTTTATACCTGACAATATCGTTTTTCTCATTTCGTTTTCGGATAAATACCCATTTATATCTAACAGGCTTTACATTATCGGGGATACAAGTTACAGGTCCAAAAACCTCTCGTTTAGTTAGGGAAGCTAATTCGGCCTTAATTGCTTCCTCCCACTTAAGCCAATCTTGCCTTTAACGACATTCAATAATAGATTGCGGCTCATAATCATCATTCATAATTTTATGAGCAACTGAGAATGCAAAAGCATCATCAATGATGATTTCATTTCGATCCCAAATTTCATTATAATATGTAATTGAATTCTCAGTATTCCCTGGATTGGTGTTCCTTTCATGGGTTTACGCCTCTTCAGGAGCAATAAGCTCTTCAGGAGCAAGCACAATGCCAGGCTCTTCTAGAGCGGATTCCTGATTCTTTCCCTTTCGTTTTTGAGGAGCAGTATCTTTTGATCCTATCGATCTACCACACTTCAAGTGCGGGGGATTTTGATCAATTTTAGCCTGTCCTTCAGGAACAGCTATCTTAGCTGGAGCATTTGCAGCTGGAATATGATAATAGTGCAAATAAATAAGCAAATGTGTCATTGCGCGTAGATAATAGGCAAACATAGGACCATCTACAAGATGCGTCCACTAATACCATAAAATATCGAAATGGTCCACTTGGTGGTTGTATTGGTCCACAAATATCACCCTGAATTCTTTGTAAAAATAAAGGGGATTCAAGATTAACCTTTGTTATAGAATGTTTGATAATGAGCTTTCCTTGTGAGCAAGCCTCACAATTATAATCTTTGGACAACAATACCTTTGAATCCTTTAAAAGGTGTCCTTTTGTATTCTGAATTATTCTACACATCATTGAAGCATCAGGATGACCAAGGCGATCATGCCAAAGTCCAAACTGATCAGGGCTTACCAATCTCCAAGATGTGGTGGCGTAGGTTTCAACAACCTTAATCATGACACAATACAAACCCATAGAAGAAGCTTCTAGCTTCTCATGGATGGTCTTCAGGCCCATCTTATAAGAGGAAATGCCAATATATTCCTTATCTTGCTCATAAATAGTCTCAATATGGTACCCATTACGGCGTACATCTTTGAAACTGAGCAGATTCATTTTTGATCTAATGCTTAGAAATGCATTCTTAATATGCAAGATTGTGCCATTTGGCAAAATAATTGTGGCATTCCCAAAACCATCAATAATCGGAATATGACCTGATATTGTATGGATTTGTACCTTACGCAATGTCATACTCGAGAAAAAGTGTACTACGAAATATAATATATGTTGTTGCACTATCAAGCAAACAAACATCTTCATGTTTCTCGGTATTTTCCATTTGCATTTTATGTTGACAACTTCAGGTGTCACGTATCATAAAATTTGCATATAATCCTTGCAGAATCAAATCCTTATTAATTAAAAGGATTTCCAAATATCCACCGCTACTTTAAGAGTAGAAGGATATTTTTAGATTTGAAATTTGGCTTCGAGCCAAGAAAAAATAAAAATGAAGAATTGATAAAAGAAGATGAAGTATAAGTTGATTAATAAAAAAAAAAAATACCCACCTTGCAAAATATACTTACTCAGTCGGTAGATCCTCATGCTTGCAAAAATTACTTACTCAGTCGATAGATCCTCGTGCTTGCAGAAATTACTTACTCAGTCGGTAGATCCTCGTGCTGATAACGTGTTGTAAAATATTGTGTTGTGGTGAATATATAATAGAGAAGAGATTGAGAAGAGAAAGCAATTGAACACCAGAGATAGTAGAGAAAGCCAGAGAAGAGGGTGTGACTGTTTATTCTGATGGTTGTAATTGTACATCAAAACTAAACTCCTATTTATAGGAGAACAAAAATGTACTTATCATTAATATCAATGTATCGAATGATACATGTATTAGATAGGGGATATGAACGTTCATTGTATAGGGAGATGTACTTAGAATGTATGATACAAATGTACCATAATAAGTACATTAGATAAAATGAATATAATGAATATTCATTCATGTATTTCATCCATTCATGTATTTCATAACAAAAAAAAAAATATATATATATATATATATATATATATATATTTGTGGTATCATAAATAAAACACAGCTGTCAAAGATATTTTTAAGTATTTTCCTTTTTTTCTTCCTTTAGACTTTTTACACTGACATGCCAACAGTAGAACAATGAAAACACTTATCAATTCATGCACCATTCACGATATAACTATAATATCGAAATTAGTTGTCCTTGAATTTTAAATTAAAGAAAGAAGAATATTGACAATTGCGAGAAAAAAGAAGGTATGATCTAATATTATCTCCCGCATTTTCCATTTGTTAAAATTATCTCTATGCATACTTAATTTGAATGTGTTTTCTATAATAATGATTACACATGAGATGAGAAGAGATGGTACAATGGAAACTCTAGAAGTTCTTAAATTAGTTTATGTTTTGAGATGCCCATTAAATCCAAAGAATAGATAGCACTTATTATTCACCAACGGAGAGAAGGTAGTTGATATTCATAGAATTTATTAAAAGAAATTCGAGTCAATTATGGCACCTAATTAATGACACCGGGATGGTTGAAGACCGATCCACGAACATTTGCTGGGCTGGTCTTCTTACTTGACCTTGCTCGATCCATTTTGGAACTTGCTCTTCGCTAGACAAGGTATCCTTCTTCCATATCTCTTCCTATTATGCTATTCTAAAAGTTTGAATCTTTATATAGTTATTTACTTCATCTCGTTTATCAAAGATAGGGGTCTGCAATTGCAGATCCTCCAATATTATCAATGTGTAATTCTATCACAATAAATAAAGAGAGTAATGAAAAGTGAATTGCACAAAAAAAAAAAAATTATAGTGGTTCGACTTTTGCAAACCTATATCTAGTTTCCTGCACTACAACCTATTAGCTGGAATGGAGAATCAATTAAAGGTTACAAGATTTGAGCTATGAATACTCAAGCTCGTGTGCGAAACTCCTCACACACTCTCAACCTCTAAATGATTACACAATGATGCTCACAGAGACAAATGTATTAGATCATAGAACACTCTTCAGACTTTGGAATGAAAAGCTTTGATTCTCTTAAGTGCGATACTTCTTTCAGTCTCAAGACCTCCTCTTATACTTTTCCTTGTCCAAGCTGACCGTTGGACATATTGCCAGGAGGATTATCTAACCAATCTACTATTGGCCTGGATTTCATTGAGAATACCTCCTTCTCATAGATTCTACCGCCCATACAGCAGTTTGAGTTTTCATAAGTCGAGTGCTTGAACTTGGAAAAAATGTTTCACCTCAAGTCTATTAATCCACGAAAGTCAAATCTCCAAGAGATATATGGAAAACTTTTCTTCTAGAATTCCTTCTATGTAAAGTAGGAAATCCAACCAATTGCTACTAACCATTGCACGAGTATATTACCTTCCTCCTAGCGTTTGAAAGAACAAATAAAGAAAGAAATAATTAAGCCACATTTCTGATTTTGATTGAAATCGTCTAATTATTTTCTATCAGACTTTTCACATGAAAAATATTTATCAATGGAATCAAAGACTTAACTCAGGATAAGCTTTGACATTCTTCAAAATTGCTTTAGGGAGAATTATCTCAACAGTTTTTAGCTTTGGCGTGCTTTTATAGTGTGTAGCAAAAGGAATAGAGGATTTCAGCATCCTGATCATCACACCTTTCTTGGGCATATAAGTGGTAGAGAATTATTAAGACCGCAATTCCTTTTTCGTTAAATAGGATCAAATATTCAATTTCTCTTAAAACCTCATCCCATTTTTTTCTATGTTCTCCTAGGCACATTTTCTTTTTGGATGCACGGACAGTGGTTGATCATGAGTAGCTTAAATTTTTTTAGGCATGGCTGCTATGGAGTGAAGGGAGGGCCATGGAACTCATTGATGAATCTGTATGCACCTCTCTTTTGTTGAGTCTCAAATAGAGAGATGCATTCAAGTGGGCTTGTTATGCGTCCAAAACTTTCCTGAAGATAGGCTGATGATGTATAGTGTTGTCTTCATGTTGGCAAATGAAGGAGCAACCTTGCCACTTCCAAAAGGGCCTGGTTTCTTCGTCGAGAGAAGTTCAGGTAGCTCATATGCACACTTAGTTAAGGAAGAATCCAACACACACAATGTCGTTACGGTCGTATTGCCCGAAGGTTGATAGGAACGCCACCAAGGATGTCTCTGCAGAATGTAGACTGGCTTTCTCGGGTGAAAAGGACAGAAGAAGCATCCGATGTTGTAGAGTTGAATAACAAACTCTTGTCATGGCTTTTCCTAGACTCTTGGAGAAGAGGGATGAAAAACCTTCCAACTTCCTTTGACATGGCCGGTAATTCCAGACCTCTGGTCGCCGATTATGCCACACCACCGCTGGGAACCTACTCCTTCGGCTATCCTCTGGTGGCACATCCAGCACCGCCCATGCTTACGTCGCTATGGCTAGTAATTGGTCATGTAGTTTTTAGGAGTTAATCAACCAAATAACTTGAACTTGAAATTATGTATTGAATTTGTTATAAAAGTAACCTCAACATCATGATCGTGCTTCATTTGTTTTTATGATTATTGGTCCGACGAATTTCCTTTCTCCTTTGAGCTTTCCAACGCGCGTTGAGAAAGAGAGAGTAATTTGTAAGCTAGTAGAAATTAAAGAAGACATGTTGAGTGTCTAGAGAGGGTGATCGATAATGACCCGAAAAAGTAAACTAATTATTGAAGCACTTTCTTTTTTTCCTTCTTAGTGTAAATGCGAAGTTCAAGAGTAACTAACAACTACTGGGCGATGCTTCAGCAGCCAAAAATAAAATTCACCATGTTACAATACCTATAATACTAGCAGCAGCTTCAGGATTATTAGAAGCACTACCTTGATTGCTAGTAATAATTTTAGGATTAGAGGAAGTACAACTATTATGGGCTGAACCTTACCAAAAAAAAACTATTATGGACTGAATTTCCCTATGGGTCCTTTTATGAGCCAATAGTATCACGTATTGGCCCACGTGGTTTGCATTAACTCCAAGCATATATAATAAGAGAAAATTGAGATAGTTTCCATACAAATATATTTCTAAAACTGATCGCTTGAAATAATTAGTATATGAAAAATATTTTCATTACTGTGGACAATTGATGTCCAAACATTTTTTCATTCATTCATTTTTATAAATGATATAAAGAATTATTTTAAGATAATGTTTTCCCCGTCATTCATAGCGATACAAATGGAGCCTACTTGTGTCCTTTGTCTTTTTCATTCTGCACCTCAACATATCCAAAAGACTAAGCTCGAGTAAATTTGACGACTTCCTGTGTCCTTACTTTTCTTTTTTCTCCTGGGCGGTGTTTCTGATTATTGGATTATGTTTTTCTTTCCCTAGAAACTATTGAATTGCATGGTAGCATGAATGTAACGAACCTGATAAAAACACTTTTGAGGTTTTTCTATTTTTTTATTGTCTTACCTTTTCTATTTTTATCGGCCCAAACCTCACTCCACTCTGACCATTGGCGAAGTGGATACTCTTATCAATTCATGCACCAATCCTGGTGTTATTGTTATTTCCCAATTTTATATCCTCTATATTCTAAATTAGATAAAGAAAAATAATGAAAACTGTGTCAAAATAATGTCTTCTTTTTAAAAGGAAAAAAAGTAGGAATGTTTTGAATATTATATCTCCCGCATTTTCAATTGATTAAAATAATTGTGAAGCGTTTTTTATTTGGGCGTAAATTTCACAACTCCTTGTGTACTTTCCCTTTTTCCCTCCTGAGCAGTGTCCATAATTATCGGATTGCGTTTTTTTCCTCCTAAAAATTATTGAATTGCATGGTAGCATGATTGTAACGGAGCCGACGAAAACATTTTTGAGTTATTTATTTATTTATTGTCTTGCCTTTTCTATTTTATCGGCCCAAACCTCACTCTCCTCCAACCATAGGCGAAGTGGATATTCTTATCAATTCATGCACCAATTAGGGGTGTGCATGGTCCGGGAACCACCCGTTAGTTGCACGAATCCACCAGAAAAATGGACTATCAGTCCGGTCTAGTTCTCGGGTGGATCCATAGAATTGGTCTCGCCAATAATAATATCGTTTTCCAAATCCTACTGTAAGTACTCTTCATATCGAGTAATATTTTTCTTTAAATTGAACTGGCTTAATTAAGGGTACCATTTTTTTTATTTTATTGGAAAACACTACCAAAGAAGAGATATAGGTTTTTTTTTTTTTCCTGTAATCATTTCAGTTGGAATCTAAAATATTCTTTAAGTTCAAGGTTCTGAACGATTGTCATATGTAGATCATCTTTTCCTTTATCCCCTAACAGTGCTCAATCTCTTACAACCTTTGCTTTATTGAATTCTTTCTGTAAAAACAATTCCATTGGTACCCCACATATTCTTGAACATAGTATTCTATGTGAGTCCTAGAAGTATCATTTGAAGGAGCCATTTGTTGAGTCGTTGAAAGACAGTTTACACATTTTACTAAATTCTTATAAAAACATGGAAACCGTGAGAAGAGATTGAGCTCTAAAATTTAGGTTTTTTTTTTTTTTGGTAAAAAGCTCTAAAATTTAGGTTTGCTAATTAGTAATTTCGAAATTTATTTTAATATTAAAAATTAATATATTATTATGATATAATCGGTTCGGTCTGAGTGGGCAGATCCGCCCATGGAACCGGGAATTGGATCGGTACCCACCGGTTCCCTCAAGAACCACCAGTTCCAAGCGGTCCAAGCAGGTCCCGATTCTTTAACACACCCCTAGCACCAATTCAAGTTTTAGTATTTTTTCCTAATTATGTATCCTCTATATTCTAAATTAGATAAAGAAAAATATTGACAAGCGAGTCAAGATAATGTCTTCTCATTCAAAAAAAAAAAAAAAGTAGGTATTTTTCAAATGTTATGTCTCCCGTGTTTTCAAATGATTAAAATAATCTTCAAACATATTTTATGTGGAGGGAGAATTACCAAAAAAGTCCTAAACCCATTACAATTGTGCCAATTCTATCCTAAATGTTTTTTGCGCCAATTGAGTCATAAACATTTTATATTTGTGCCAATTCAATCAATTCAGCCAATTTTGACTAATTGACATTGACGTGAGTAATTTTTAATAATTTTAAATTTTTATTTATTTATTTTCTTTTCCTTTTTTATTTTCTTTCTTTCTCTTTTTTTTCTTTTCCCATTCTTCTTCCTTCTTCCTCATCCAGCCAAACGCCGAACTTCAGCTAATTGGCTAGATACTAGGGCTGACAAGGGCTCGCCTCCCCCAACCATAGCAAGGCTAAGGCAAGGCGAGCCCTCATTGTTGTTGGGAGAGGCTTGATCTCACCATGGCCGGTCGAGACCAAGCCTTGCTAGCCTTGCCTAGTGATGATGAGGGCTTGCCTCGCCCAACCATGGCAAGGCATCGCTGGCCAAGGCAAGCCCTAGCCAAATCTAGCAAGGCTGTCCCTAGCCTCTAGACATTCACTAGTAGCGACTGGCCAGAGGAAAAAGGTAGGGAAAAGGAAGATGATAAAAAACAAAGAGAAAGAAAAAGAGGAAAAAGAAAAATAAATTAAAAAATAAATAAAATTATTACAATATTATTAAAAATTGTCAACATCAGTGTCAAGTAGTTAAAATTGGCTGAATGGACTGAATTGGCATAAATGCAAAAATTTTAGAACTCAATTGGCAAAAAAAGAAAAAAAAAAGGTTTAGGACTATATTAGCATAATTGCAATAGTTTTAGGACTTATTTGGTAATTTTCCCTCTATTTGGACATGTGTTTCAAAATAGTGATTACTCATACAAGCAATAATAGAAAATACATTGAAAATTACGAAGGTTTTAGATTAATTAATGCTTTTGGGGTGCCTATTAATCCGAATTAACAATTGCAATTATTATTCATCAACAGAGAACACGGTAGTTGATATTATTGAATTTATAAAAAACAAATTCCAATCATTTAGATTTGGAACGTAAAGACTAAGGGAAGGTTGGAGCCCAATCCACTCTCATTTGCGTGACTGGTCTTTTTGCTTGACCCAACTCAATCCAATCAGGAACTCTTAAGACTTGCTCTTCACCAAACAAAGGTATCTATCTTCTATATTTATCTAGTTATCTACTTCTTTCTCGTAGATCAAACAGAAAGTGCAATGGCAGATCCTCCTATGTTCAGCTTCTTCTGCACTTCCATTGTCGTTCTATCCCTGCTGCGCCTGTCAAGTGCAGCGGACACCCTGAGTTCGGTTCTATTTATTAGAGAGGGAGAGATATTAGTTTCCCCAGGCCGAAATTTTGAGCGTGGTTTCTTCTCTGCAGGAAGCTCAAATTGGATTGCTAACAGGAGCAGTCCACTTACTAATTCATATGGTACTCTGGAAATAAGTAATGAAGGTGAACTTGTTCTTTTGAACCGATCGAAGAGCGTCATTTGGTCGATGAATTCAGCCTAGGTTCTTGGAAACCCAATTGCACAACTCCTAGATTCTAGTAACCTTGTTCTTAGGGAATGCAACAATACAGATTCCGCTTACTACTCATGGCAGAGCTTTGATTACCCATCAAACATGGTTTTGGTCGGTATAGTATTGGCTTCAAAACTGGCTTGGAACATTATTTGACTTCCTGGAGAAGCATGGCTAGATACAGAATCAACGGTTTACCTCAACTCGAAATACTCCACAATGGTTCTGTCAAAGTTTATCGAACTGGGCCCTGGAATGGAGTTGGATTTGGCAATATTTCCTAGGAGTCGACTGCCGTTGTTAAGCCCACCTATGTTTATAACAGAACGGATGCCTATGCTGCAGTTGAAACTTTTTAAGGACGTCAAAGTCCAATTAAGCCCGGATGGTCTTGCGCAGTGTCTTCTACAGAAGAGTGGAAGCACGGAGTGGGATTTGGTGTACTCGCTCCCGAATGACCCTTGTGACACTACGGACATTGCGGCGCTAGTGGCATATGCTGAGTTAAAATTACCTGACCTGGTAGATTTCCAACTATTCAATAACATAAGCCTAGAGGAGTGCAAGGTTAAGGGTCAAAAGAATTGTTCTTGCATGGCCTATGCTAATTCGGATATAAGAGGACCAGGCTAATTGATGTGGTTTGGCGATCTCATTGATATAAAGGAAATTAGCAATGCTGGTGATGAGCAACATCTCTTCATATGGCTACCTACTTCGAATTAGGTAAATACTAGCATTGCTATTTGCATCGGATAACTGGTTTAGCGATTATTTTTTCTTTTTCTCTTTTTCCTTCTTTGCTCCAATCTGTCATTACATCGATGCATCCCTCGTCAATGTCAGACTGAACTACTATTCTGTCCCTCACTATTATTTCTAATCTCCAAGTTTCTCTAATGAAGATAGATTCATCAGCGTACGGATGAAATCTTTTTTTTCTGAAATTAGTTACTTAAGTTCTTCCTATATGCTAGATTCAATCCGCAATCTATCCAAGAAACTAGTGACTATCACTGTGGCTTCAGCCATTTCGGGACTGCTTATCGTGGGCATAGCATTAAGCATAATCTTGAAAAGAAGAATGAAAAGCCGAGGTAAGCTAACTACCTTTTATCTTACTTCATCTGGTCAAATTCCGGATCATTTTCTTCTTCTTGTGGAGATGTATGGCTTGAGAAACTAATTTACATCCCTTGTAGGCTTGCCAAGCGGTATGGATGATATTGACATGCCATTATATATTTTGCTACCGATGCCGTCTCTACCAACCTTTTCTCTCAAACAAAGTGTGACGTCCCCCTTCTCCCCCTCTTTTGTCCTCTTCCTCTCTCTCTCTCTCTTCCCCCACCCCCCAAAAAAAAAAAAAAAACGTGATTTCTCCCCCTTTTCTGCCATCCATCCCGCTTCCCCTTTCTCTCTCTCTCTCTCTCTTTCTTTTCTCCCCTTTCCCCTCACCCCCCCCTTTTTTCTTTTCTGTTTTTTCTTCCCTCTCTCTCTTCCTTTCTCTCTCCCTCTCTCTCTTCTTCCCCCACCCCCACCCTCTCTCGGCCGAACCCCCCTCCTCCTCTTCTTCTTCCTTCCTCTTGCTGGCTGCCACTTCACCCACCACCACACTACCGCCCACACCCTCAACTCACCACCGCGCCACCTTCGTCTGCCGCTAGGAGCCGCGCAGTTTGCCATCCTCACCACTGAACCACCATCTCCACCGACGAGCTGTCGCGTTGCCACTCGCCCGACACCGCTGCTTGCTCGCCGTTGCAAGCCACCGCCCACGTCCCTCACGTTGTTCGCCATGCCGTCACCGTCGTCCTCATCCTGAGCTACCACCACCGCCGCCCGAACCGAGCCTCCCCCCCCCCCCGGCCATGAGCTTCAAGAGCCACGGCCGCCGCCGTCTTTGCCGTGCCATTGGTGCCGCCGTTGGTGCCGTGAGACTCATGTCTTCATCGCCGTCACACCGCCGTCACCGCAAGCTCGCCGTTGCCGGGTGAGTTAACCTCCTAATCATAGATTAGGGCGTTAATTGCGTTTAGGGGTGGTTAGTTTAATATTAATTGTGGTTAATATTAGTTAACATTGGTTTATTCTTAATTGCGATTAAGGATTGTTTATATTAGTTTTAATTTTGATTAGTTTAAGTAATTACGATTATATTAATTAATCGTGATTAGATTAATTGATTAATTAATTGAGTTTGGTTTAATTAATAGTAATTTATTTAATTAGTCGTAATTATTTTATTTACTGTCGATTAATTTTTAATTAATTATAGTTAGGCTAATTAATTGATTTTTATTTTAATTAATTATAATTAGCCTAATTAATTGCCATTAGCTTAATTAATTGCAATTAGCGTAATTAATAACAGATTGGCCATTAAGTAAAATTTTACGCTCGTTTTACTAGATGAATTTACACTTAATTCTGATCGTTTGAGCATGTAATGCCATGATGTTGATTGCCCATATAATGTATTTTAAATGCTATTTTTCAAAGATGGTTTATTGGTGAGAAAATAGCAAACTTTGAGGTGTCGCGTTTAGACGTCGTATTTTACGTGATAAAAGGGGCAATGATGTTTTAAAATGAAAATGTGCAAAATTTGATGGGTTTATTTTAAATACATGACCACGTGCGGTTATTTTACCGGAAATTTAAATGTAAAGATTTTTTGAGGTTTGTTATTTAAGCACGAACTCTTTTACACTAGGCTAATTGATAGAAGATAAAAATTGGGTTGAGTGTTGACGTGTTTGTGTGGTCATGTAACTGAACCCATCACCCAACGGGAGTTTGGAGACGATGCCCGATTTTTATCGGATGCCCGGCGGGGGTCCGGATGTCGAGTCACGGTTGAGGCTGGACCGATGCTTCTTTATGGAATGCTGTCTAGGTGGGGGTTCTAGACGGTGCCGTGCCCGATGGAGCGGGATGATGCCCAGTCATGCCGGAAGATCACCAACTCGTGTGTTGGCCGTGGCCTGAGGGGTCGTAATATCGGAACACATGTGAATGATTGTGATGTATTGCACTTGATTATGGGGTAAAACTATTAGGCATGGTATGAGACGTGCCAAAATAGGTTTTACCTTATAATTGGGACCCGTGTGGATGCTTGGTGCATGAGAGTTATGTATTCTGATTATTGTTTTTTTTTTTTGTAATCAAGGATCCGCCTTGAGCCCTCTTTCGCTTACGCTAGTCGGGGTCACACGGCTCTCCGGTGCCCGATGGCATCGGTGGACCTATTGTTTATGCTTATTATATTGATAAAGGCATATATGACGTACTAATATGAAGGGGTATGCCAAGGCGAGATAAGATTGTATGCCGTTGCATGAGACTGCCTCTGTACAAATTTGCGTCCTAATCAAGGTTTAGGAAATTGACTCGCTGAGATTTTATCTCACCCTGTTGTTGTTAACCATTTTTAGGGCCGTAGCGTGGAGATCTGCTAAGTGTGGATGTAGTGGGCGCGATATGCGACACTTTTTGGTTGGCCTTGCCGTTAGTGAAGCTAGAGTTAACCCTAACCTTTCATACCCTTTTTTACTCATAGATCGTGTAGGAGTTGTATTTTATTGTAGGTAGGTAAATGTTAAACTCCTTGGGTTAACAAGTGGATAAATAAATGTACGACTTTTGGAAATCGTTTGTTGTGTTTTACCATCCCTGTTTTGTTGGTTGACTGAGTATTTAATTCGCTTCCGCATGCGTTTAATCGAAAGATAAAAAGAATGGGCCGGCGACGCATCGTGGGACATCGCATTTTTAATCAACCATCGAGGGATGTTCGAGCGCTCGGGATTCGGGGCGTGACACAAAGAAACTAGGAGCAGGCGGTTTTGGTTTGGTCTACAAGGTAACAAGTTATAAATCGGTCAGTTGAAATAACTACAGAGGCTCACACTAAGTAAAATACATGCAGGGAAATCTTTCCACAGGACAATAAGTAGCAATAAAAAGGCTGTCAAAATATTCGGGACAAGGTCCTGATGAGTTTACGTACGAAGTCCTAATCGCCACACTTCAGCACCGGAATCTTGTTGGACTTGTTGGCTGCTGCGTTGAGGGAGATGAAAGAATGTTGATTTATGAGTATACGCCAAACTAAATCTTGGATTACTTCATCTTTGGTCAGAACCACTTGATCTTTCTTAGTTTCTTGTCACTCGATTCCTCATGCTTTTGTTTATGTCCGTTGACTCCTTCGTTAGAAAGTACAGTTAAATGCTAACTTCATTAGTTTTTAAAGGGGTTGAGTGTGTGCAGATCATGAGAGGAGCCCCTCTTTGGCATGGAAAAGCGATTTGACATTGTTTTAAGAATCACCTGAGGACTTCTCTGTCTTCACCGGGATTCAAAACTACAAGTGATCCACAAAGATTTGAAAACAGTAATATTTTGTTAGATGCTGACATGAATCCAAAGATTTCAGATTTTGGCTTAGCAAGGATCTTTTGAGGAGATGACATGGAGGCAGAGACAAGAAAAATAGTTGGTGCATAGTAAGTTTCTTGTCTTGATTCATTTGAACCGTGCACTATCTATCGGTATTTGGAGGGAACTGAAGCCTGGTTTACTTGATGTAGCAGTTACATGTCTCCAAAATATGCCTTTGATGGAAAATTCTCTATGAAGTATGACGTTTTTATCTTTGGTGTGCTTTTGTTAGAGATATTAAGTAGCAAAAGGAATAGAGAATTCCAGCATCAAGATCATCATCACACCCTTATTGGGCAAGTAAGCAGTAGAGAATTATTAGGACTAGCCATTTCTTTTTCGCTAAACAGGACTAGATATTCCCTGTCTTAAAACCTCATCCCGTTCTTTCATGTTCCCCTATACACATTTTCTTTTTCGATGCACAGACAATGGTTGATCATGAGTAGTATAAATTTTTTTAGGCATGGCTACTATGGAGTGAAGGGGGGCCATGGAACTCATTGATAAATCTGTGTGCGCCTCTATTTTTGAGTCTCAAGCAGAGAGACACATTCAGGTGGGTTTGTTATGCATCCAAAAGTTTCCTGACGATAGGCCGACAATGTCTAGTGTTGTCTTCTTTCTGGCAAATGAAGGAGCAACCTTGTCACTGCCAAAAAAGGGCTGGTTTCTTCACCGAAAGAAGTTCGGGTTGCTCAAATGCGTTTCTAATTAAGGAAGAATCCAACACACTCAATGTTGTTACGGTCACATTGCTTGAAGGTCGATAGAAATGCCATCGTGGATGTCTCTGCAGAATGTAGATGGGCTTTCTCAAGTACAAACGGCAGAAGAAGCATGCGATGTTGTAAAGTTGAGTAACGAATTTTTGCTATGGCTTTTTCCTAGACTCTTGGAGAAGAGAGAATGATGGCTAGAGCCACAAATAAAAGAATGCAGGAATACGTAAATAAAATCTCTAGTGATCATTTGTTATCGGCCAGTGCTAATCAAGAGGAAACCGAGGAATGGAAAACCTAACTACAAATTGGAAGAGAGCAGCAACATTAGTTATTAAAAAATTAAAAACTCTTTCCTAAAATATTTCGGAAGGAGTGAGACACGAAATATGAAAAGCAAGATTGGGCATATCAAGCAATTAAGTCCCGCTTGCTTCTTGTTCTCAAGAAATTCGTGATAATTGTCCAAAAGTGCTAAATCTTATGAATGACACCCAAGTCAGTCATAAAATTGTAATTCTATCAATTCAATAATAAATCTTTTAATTGTGTTAATTTAGTCATAAATCTTTTGATGATTTGTCAATTTAGTTATAAATCTACTATTTGGATAATTGATGTGACATACTAATTTTCAGGTTCTGATTTCGATTAAATAAGTTGGGCCTTTCGTCAATGCGACTATAGTGTTTTTCTTTGAGTTGGCCACTCATGAGATAACTGACCTATCAGGTGAAGCCATTAAGAAATTTTAAGGTAATAGACTTGAGAATTCGACCGGGAATCGGCTTCTCGACCGTGCTTATCTTTAGAGGCCATTACAAAGACAAGTATAAAACCGATTTGAGATCAGAAATAGGTCAATTCGACTGAGATGTGTGGCCGATCGTGGGTGACTCCACTAAATTGAAAAATTCTCGTCGATCGGCACTAGTTTGATTTTACTGTCGTTTTGGTACCCTGTGTCTATATTTGAATCTTCGAAATTTTCACGACAACCGAGAGTCGCAAATGTGTCGAAGAGGTACGTATGGCTCGAAGAAAATTGACCATGGGTCAATTGCAGCAAAAATTCCTAAAAGCTACCCGGTATGCAATGTCACACTAAAAGCGCATTTGATTGAAAATAACCACGAATTTGAATTCAATTTTAGAAATTGGAAGTCCTGTTGTGTAATGAATCATTCTAGGAACGTTGACTCACATTTTGAAGAATTTTCGGTGAATTTGGGATTATTACGGAAAATCGTTACGGACGATTCGGAAAACGAACGAGAATTCAGATTGGCCAATTGGAAGAGATTTTTGGCATCTAGTGTGAGTGAATAGGCGAATGGAAGTTGTTTGGGCTTTTTCTAAATTCAAAGTGGATCTCAACCGGATTTGTTTGTTCGAAAAATCGGATTAGAAAAGAAAATGAATTAGAATTCGGAATTAAAAGAAATGGCTATTGTTGTTGCCCAAAATTTGTTGTTTGAGGGAAATTTGATGCAAGAACGCAAGTAAGGATCAAATGCTCTAGCATGAGAATTTTTGGGGATCAAATTGGACTAAACAAAAGCAAGTGGGACAAGAATTTTCAATTACGGAAAATTCTTTTTAGTTTTCTTTATTGTTTCTTCCCCATTTCTTTTTCCCCCTTGCTGCGCACGTTTTCCCCTTTTTGGCCGCACACCCTTCTCTCTCTCTCTCTCTCTCTCTCCGTCGAAGACTCACGCACGAAGCCCCGCAAACCGACAATTCTCTGCCGTGTTCTTCTTTGTTTCCCATTTCATTGACTTTGGTCAATTATCCCTCACCATTTCACACGTTTTCTCCATGGCCCACCACCTGCCGACACCCCCCTTCCTTTATCCCTTCTCTTCTTAATTTTCTGCTTTGGTTATTTTCCTTCTGTTCGGTCAAAGGTCCAGCAGTCCACGACCTCTCTCTCCTCCCTCTTTTGTTTCTTCTTCACAGACTTCTCTCTCTCACCGAGGCTTGCTACTTCGATGGTCTCATTTCATTGCTGCCCCACCAAAGACAGCAACCCAGCCCACGCATCAACCCATCTACCCATCTTCAACGTTGCGTCTCCATGCTTCGGTCAAACCAGCAAAACCGCAGCTGCATCTTCAGCTATTTCGTTGACCCAGCAGACCTCCGTTTCTTCCTCCATCGGCGAGCCCAACGAAGCCAGTTACTCCCACCTTCGTCCATCGCAAAGCCTCTCCCATCTTCAGCCACAAAGTGGGATGGTCTGTTGAGGTGCTTCAACCTTAATGATGGTGGTGACGTAGCAGTGGGAAAAGTTATCAATCCATGACTTCAGTTTGGACATTTGTATAGGCAGACTTTTGAAGTATAGTATGGAGATAGATCTCTCTAACCCATATCTAGACTTTTATGTTTTGCTTGTAATATAGTAAAGTTGTGAATTTAAATGCGGTATAATAAAAGAAATATAAGTATGGTGATTATATTTGTACAACTTTCTTTGTAAAGGGGATTTTTGAAAATGGTTGATTATGATTCTACATGCTAAAAATGTATAATATTATAATAAACATGTGTCACGACGTTATGAGTATTGCAAGTTGTGTACTATTGGCATGTACAACACCTCCTACCCTTACTTCCCTAGTACATTGCTTACCAGTACTACAACCCTCGGGATAAGCGCACCACCTTCCTTCGCTACTTCTTGGTGGTGATGATTGCCCTTTTCATCATCGTTGGCACTGTGCTTCACCGGATGGCTCGTCCTCCAGCTCCCACTCCCCGTGTTCCTAGTCTGACTTGGCGAGGCTCTCCAACTTTTCCGGCAACTGAATGGTCCGGTTTCAGATTGCAAGCCCTAACGAGAAGATGAAGATATCCTACACTGACATTTTTTTTCCTATGCTGACATTGGTCGTACATCCACTACAAGTCTGAGTCCTTGAGCGCGACCTGACTGCCGCCATTCGATCTGCCGGTTGTCCAGGCAAGTTTCGCAAATCGCAACCTTACCTTCGTGAACATGTATCAACTGCATTTACGATTATTGGTTGGAGATTTTCATTCTATGAAGAGATTGACATCTTTGTAAAGATGCCGTGAAAAACACGTTCTCTCTTTCTTTCTTTTTTACTTTTTTGAAGCTATGTTCCTTTATTCCTACTAGCTTGTACGTTAGCGGAAATTACGGTATCAATGTCTAGTGTAGTGAGAGGGCGATCGACAGTAACATGGAAAAAGTGAACAAACTATTGAAACCTTATCTTATTCGTCCCTGTCGTGAACGCAAAGTTGGAGGGTGGCACATGCAGTTTGCATTCCTGGCTCTTTCCTCTTCAAGTCAGTTGATTAAGAAATTTAAAGAAAGTACAACCGTAGAAAGTACAACAGTATCTTCTTGCCCAAATCACACGGAAACAACATAATCCGATGACTTAGATAGACTTGAGACCCCATCATGTACAATGAAAATCGGCCTTCTTTTTCTATTTTATTTTATTTTAAATCTTGGCTCAATGAAAATTGGCTTTTACTTAATCGCATGACTATGATTATTAGGTGATACTTTCGCAGCCAAATGAGAGGAAAAAAAAATTGTTTTCCCCATGTAGAAATCATTATTGATACCTACGGTATGAATTTAATAATCAATTGTTGCAACACAATAGACAAATCGATATGATGTGTGTGATGACTCTAACTCAATTATCGCCTTAATTAGATTGACTTTTTGCGACTTTTACTCCGATAAAATTTCACTTGTTTTTTTGTAGGATGCGACTCTTTTACAACTGATGTTGACGATGAAGAATTGAATTTTTTTTTTCTCCAAAAAGTGTAATACCGTGAGTATTTACTCAGACACAATGTTCTCTGTCCAATATTCCGATAAGAATTTGACGCCTGGTTCAGTTATGTTAATATTGTCGCTCAGACTTAGCATCCCTTTCGTTGTTCTTGGGTAAACTACATTCTGAACCATACTGGAGGCTGAGGCACCCACTCAGAATTTCAACTTTCGATAGCATTCACTTTCTATTTCTTAATTCCAAAAGTATAACCCATAGCATTCACTTTCTATTCTTTTTTTTTTTTTTTTTCCAATTTCTTCTCTTTTTATTCCGCAACTCCATATATTTCAGAAGACTAAAGTCGATTAAATTCGAATTGGACAAAAACTTGGCGTAAGAGAAGGGTAGTAAAAACAAGAGCGACTTGATTTTGACTTCTCGGGCCCATCTTTCTTTCCTCCTGGGCGGTGAACACTGCAGTCAAAAACAATTTTGAGGTTTTTTCTTGTCTTCTGTTTTACTTTTTGAGTTTGTTCTTCATGTCTCACCTTTTCTTTTTTTCCCCTTTCTAATGGATTCATGCACCAATCCAAATATTACTATTTTCTTCGCAATTCTAGGTTAAAGATATAATAACATTGACAAGTGAGTCGAGACAATATTTCCTTATCCAGGAAAAAGAAAAGAAAAGTAGGTATGTGTCTAGGCATTTTCAGTTTGTTAAAATAATCACTACGCACATTGAATTTGGATGTGTTTCCTAAAACAATTATTACACATGACATGAGAATAAAAAATATGAAAAGTTTTTAAAATTAGTTTATGCTGTTGGGATGCGCATTGAATCCAAATAATAAGGCAGTTAATATTTATAGAATTTATAAAAAAATCCAGTCATTTGGATTTGGTACGTGAAGGCTACGGGAAGGTTGGAGACCAATTTCCGAACATTTGCGTAACTTGTCTTCTTGTTTGACCCACCTCAATCCAATCTGGAACTCCTAGGACTTGCACTTCACCAAACAAAGGTGTCTGTATATCTCTTACTGTTATGCCACTTTGAGGAAAGCTCGAATCTTTTATCTAGTTATTTGCTTCATCTCGTAGATCAAGCAGAAGGGTTTGCAATGACAGATCCTCCTATCTTCAGCTTTTTCTGCACTTCCATCATCGTTCTATCATTGCTGCCCCTAACCAATACAGCCGACACCCTGAGTTCAGTTCAATCTATTAGAGAGGGAGAGACACTAGTTTCCCCGGGCCGAAAGTTTGAGCTTGGTTTCTTCTCTGCCAGAAGCTCAAAGAATAGTTATCTGGGGATATGGTTCGTGGTCAGTCCTGAAAAGGTGGTTTGGGTTGCTAACAGGAACAATCCACTCACCGATTCAAATGGTACTCTGAAAATAAGCAATGAAGGTGAACTTGTTATTCTGAACCGATCAAATAGCATCATTTGGTCGACGAATTCAACCAAGGCTCTCAGAAACCCAGTTGCACAGCTCCTCGATTCTGGTAACCTTGTTCTTAAAGAACGCAACAGTTTAGATTCCGCTGACTACTCATGGCAGAGCTTTGATTACCCATCAGACACGTTTTTGGTCGGTATGACATTGGGATGGAACTTTAGAACTGGCTTGGAACATCATCTGACTTCCTGGAGAAGCACGGATGATCCTTCCCCTGGAGACTATACACTTAAGTACAAAATTGAAGGTTTACCTCAACTTGAAATAGTCAGCAATGATTCCGTCAAAGTTTATCGGTCTGGACCATGGAATGGAGTTGAACTCAGCGGTATGCCCAAGGTGTCGACTCCCATTGGTAAACCCATCTTTGTTCACAATGAAACGGCAGCCTATTTTGCGATTGAAATTTATAAGGACGATATCACTGCCAAATTCACATTAAGCCCCGATGGAATTGTACAGACTCTTCTACTGAAGAGTGGAAGCACGAAGTGGGATCTAATGGTCTCGCTCCCTGACAACCCTTGTGACAACTATGGACATTGTGGCACCAATGGCGTGTGCCGAGTTAACCGATGCCTAAGATGTCTCTGCTTGCAGGGTTTTATGCCCAGGTCACAAGAAGAGTGGGACATGCTCAATTCGACAGGAGGGTGCATAAGAAAAGTTCAATTGAATTGTTCTCGTGCCGAGGGTTTTATGAAACTTTCGCATGTGAAATTACCTGACCTTATAGATTTCCAACTATTCCAGAATATGAGCCTTAAAGAATGCAAGGTTGAGTGTCTAAAGAATTGTTCTTGTATAGCTTATGCTAATTCGGATGCTCGAGGAGCAGGCTGCTTGATGTGGTTTGGTGATCTCATTGATATTAAGGAAATTGACATCGTTGGTTATGGCCAATATCTCTTCGTACGGCTACCTGCTTCAGAATTAGGTAAATATTCTGCATTGACTAGTTAGTTTAGCCATCTTTTTTTTTGTCTCAATCTTTCATTACATCGATGTGTCCTTCGTCAATGTCAGACTGAGCTATCGTTCTGTCCCTTGCAATTTATTTCTTATCTAAAAGTTTCTCTAATGGAGATTGATTCATCAGCTTACGGATGAACTCTTTCTGAAATTAGTTACTTCTTCCTGTATGCCAGATTCAATCCGCAGTCTATCCGAGAAACTGGTGACTATCACTGTGGCTTCAGCCATTTCAGGATTGCTTATTGTGGGCACAGCATTAAGCATAATCTGGAAAAGAAGAATGAAAAGCCGAGGTAAGCTAAATACCTTTTCCTTACTTCATTTGGTCAAATTCCGGATTTTTTTTTTCTTGTGGAGTTTATGGTATGGCTTGAGAAACTAATTTACATCCCTTGTAGGCTTGCCAAGTGGAATGGATGACATTGACTTGCCATTATATGATTTCGCTACCGTTGCTGCTGCAACCAACCATTTCTCTCAAACAAACAAGCTAGGAGCAGGCGGCTTCGGTTCGGTTTACAAGGTAACGAGTTATAAATTAGCCAGTTCAAATAACTA
This sequence comes from Eucalyptus marginata, assembly GCA_014182565.1. Taxonomy (NCBI): domain Eukaryota; kingdom Viridiplantae; phylum Streptophyta; class Magnoliopsida; order Myrtales; family Myrtaceae; genus Eucalyptus; species Eucalyptus marginata. The sequence goes on along the minus strand of CM024594.1, from coordinate 5,085,884 downwards.
CGGAGGTCACACTAAGTAAAATTCATGCAGGGAATTCTTTCCACGGGTCAAGAAGTAGCAGTAAAAGGCTGTCAAAATATTCGGGACAAGGTCCTGATGAGTTTATGAATGAAGCCCTTTTGATTGCGAAACTTCAGCACCGGAATCTTGTTGGGCTTGTTGGCTGCTGCATTGGGGGAGAAGAAAGAATGTTAATTTATGAGTATATGCCAAACAAAAGCTTGAATTATTTCATTTTTGGTCAGAACCACTTGATCTTTCTTAGTTGCATTTCACTCGAATCCTTATGCTTTTGTTTATGTCCATTGATACCTTCGCCATAAAATATAGCTAAATGCTAAAAGCTTAATTAATTTTTGACGGGGTAGCTAAACGCTAACAACTTAATTAGTTTTTGATGGGCTTGAGTGTATGCAGAGCATGACAGAAGCTCTTCTTTGGCATGGAAAAGGCGATTTGACATTATTTTAGGAATCGCCCGAGGACTTCTCTATCTTCACCGAGATTCGAAACTACAAGTGATCCACAGAGACCTGAAAACAAGTAACATTTTGTTAGATGCTGACATGAATCCAAAGATTTCAGATTTTGGTTTGGCAAGGATCTTTCAAGGAGATGATACAGAGGCAGAGACGAGAAAAATAGTTGGTACATAGTAAGTCTCTCGTCTTAATTCATTTGAACAGTGCACTATCCATCAGTATTTCAAGAGACTAAAGCCTAATTTGCTTGATGCAGTGGTTACATGTCTCCAGAGTATGTCATTGATGGAAAATTCTCTGTGAAGTCCGATGTTTTTAGCTTTGGCGTGCTTTTGTTAGAGATAGTAAGTAGCAAAAGGAATAGAGGATTCCAGCATCCTGATCATCATCACACCCTTCTTGGGCACGTAAGTGGTAAAGAATTTTTAAGACCTACCATTTCCTTTTTCGCTAAATAGGATCAGATATTTCGTTTCTCTTAAAACCTCATCTCACTCTTTCTATGTTCCCCTAGACGCGTTTTCTTTTTCAATGCACAGATAGTGGTTGATCATGAGTAGCTTAAATTTTTTAGGCATGGCTTCTATGGAGTGAAGGGAGGGCTATGGAACTTATTGATGAATTTGAACGTGCCTCTTTCGTTGTGTCTCAAGCAGAGAGATGCATTCAAGTGGGCTTGTTATGTGTCCAAAAGTTTCCTGAAGATAGGCCGACAATGTCTAGTGTCGTCTTCATGTTGGCAAATGAAGGAGCAACCTTGCCACTACCGAAAGAGCCCGGTTTCTTCATGGAGAGAAGTTCAGATACCTTGTATGCATATTTCGTTAAGGAAGAATCCAACACATGCAATGTTGTCACGGTCACATTGCCCGAAGGTCGATAGGAATGCCATGATGGATGTCCCTGCAAAATGTAGACCAGCTTTCTCGAGGGCAAAGGACAGAAGAAGCATTTTGATGTGGTGAAGTTGAATAACGAATTTTCGCCATAGCTTTCTCCTAGACTCTTTGAGAAGAGGGAAGAATAATCTTCTAGCTTCCTTTGGCATAGCCGAAAATCATTGAAGTAGGTCTAGTTAGCAGCAACCGTCCTACAAGGAATAATTGGCATTAACATGGATAATTTTCGCAATTTTATAAAAAAAATTTTATCTCTTTCTTCCTCTGTTGGTCATCGGGAACTCATTTGAGGCCGAAGAGGGTTGACCTCGTCGCATCGAGTGTGACGTCCCAATCCGCCACATACTAATGCAGGTTATTAATTTTCACTTATAGCACAAACGGAAGCCAAAAGTATAAAATCAAATAGACAATACAATAATGGATGGACACCAAAGAAGAGCAAACATCATACTTTCATTTCTTATCTTTTATATATGTACGTAGGTGATTTTCATCGAGCTACGACTAGGAGGTCTAAAGGATATACTGCTCCCATAAGCTATCATCAATGCCATCATAACTGCGCCCCCACAACTATCCACATCATCAATCACCCATCTACATAGGTCTTATCCCAAAAAGTGTCAAGATCGTGCCAAAAAATGATCCTATCCTCCAGCTCCCTGAACTACTCCCTACCTTTACCATCCTCGTCATTGCTATTGTCCTCTGGATACGGCAAAGGACCTATTAGAAGTCCTCCAATCTTCGCGTATATCGCAATGAAGTGATAAGCAATGCGACCTACAGGCGAGCCTATATCTATCCATAACATGGACGTATACCTCATGATTATCATGGAAGGGAACGCAAGTCGGTAAACTCAGACAACGAGTTTGGGACACGCTGAGTCTGTGCTTGCAGCGCGAGGGAGGACTTGAGTCCGCCATAACGTCGGAAGGTACACCTTAAGTGCCAATTTCGGAGTAAAGTGGAACACTTAAGTGCCACTTCGGCCAAAATCCGGCCAAATGGGTGACATGGCAATTTTCCGGTGAGTTGGACACAAAACGACGTTGTTTTGCACGCGACGTGGAGAAAATGCAAAAACGACGTCGTTTTGTGTCTTATGTATAAATAATTAATATAAAAATTAATTAAATTAAATTAAAACTTAATTTTATTTAAAATATTCTAAAAATTTAAAAACTTAAAATTTAAAAATTAAAATTTAAAAAACTTAAAATTTAAAAAACTTAAAATTTAAAAAACTTAAAATTAAACAACTTAAAATTAAAAAAACTTAAAATTAAAAAAACTTAAATTTAAAAAAAACTTAAATTTAAAAAAAAATTAAAAAATTAATATTTAAAAAAATCAATATTAAAAAATTAAAATTTTAAAAACTTAAAATTAAAAAAAAATTAAAATTAAAAAAACTTAAAATTAAAAAAATTAAATTAAAAAAATTAAATTAAAATTAAAATACTTAAAATTTAAAAAAAACTTAAAATTTATAAACCTTAAAATTTAAAAAAAATTAAAATTTATAAACCTTAAAATTAAAAAAAAAAATTGCCACCTCAGCCGCCCCCTTCGGGCCCCACTTTTAAAAAAAAAAATATAATTTTTAAAAATTTCAAGTTTTTTTTTTAATTTTAAGTTTTTTAATTTTAATTTTTTTTTAATTTTAAGTTATTTTAATTTTAAGTTTTTTTAAATTTTAAGTTTTTAAAATTTTAAGTTTTTTAATTTTAAATTTTTTAATTTTAAGTTTTTTAAGTTTTTAATTAATTTTTTTTTAATTTTAATTTTTTTAATTTTAAGTTATTTAAATTTTAAGTTTTTTTTTTTTTTTTTTAATATTAAATAAAATTAATCTTTAATTTAATTAAATTAATTTTTATATTAATTATTTACGTCGGATACAAAAACGACGTCGTTTTTGCATTTTCGCCACGTCGGCATGCAAAACGGCGTCGTTTTTGTCCAAATCACCGGAAAATTGCCACGTCACCTATTTGGCCGGATTTTACTGGAGTAGTGTTCCATTTAACCGAAACTTGGCACTTAGTGTACATTTTCGAAGTTATGGCAAAGTGTCGTCTTAGTTATGGCACTTGGGGGCTTTCTTCCGCCCTCAGACAACTGTCCCTCAAAGTCTACAGGGGCTCCGTAAAGGGATATGGGGGTAGCAGGATAGGCAATCATATCTAAAGATATGAAACATTTAAATATCAATAAGGATGAGCTAATGCCTAGCAAATGAAATATCCAAAACTCTATACTATACGATCACCCATCACACATACGAATAATCTATCTAAGACATGTGACTCACTCAACAACTATGGTTTAAACAATACTATATGAGACCAACTAAGATCGAGGAGACTATAACAACGGGACGGCTACCTCAAGTATTCTAGACTCACGACATAAGGACCTGATGACTTGACAAACAACTCGACTACACATGCGCATATGATTCACACATTTTAGTTCTCACTTTTCCAATTAATGTTTTCATTCCAAGACACACAAAAGTCGGTTTGTTGTCCAGTCTGTGCAAGAAATCCCTATCTAGCAGCCAGTTCGCTATCTGATCTACTGCAATGTATGCCGGTTTGCTATTCGGCCTACACGGGCTTCTAGGGTTCATTGTCCTTAGGCTTCTAGGGTTTGTTGTCGTTAAGCATGCGACCAGGGCTACGCATGGTTCCACGATAGAACCTGGAACTTGAAAACTGGACCGATGGGAACCTGTAAGTTCCAGGTTCCGAAAAATGAGGAACAATTTCAACAAGTAGGTTCCAAGGTTCCAAGTTCTTAGTAGGAGGAACCCAGAATCTGGAACTTGTAACGTGTAACCTAGAACCTAGACTAAGTTTTAACATTTTTCTTGGTTCATGTTTGTTGATGGCTAACAATACAACCTAGAGGAGGATGAATGGGTTGCTTTTGAACTTTGTTGATCTTTTGTGGAAATTAGCTAATAGCTAAATAAAGATCAACTCAACCTCATGTTTAAGAAAATGCTAACTATATGCCAATGTATGTAAATGAAATGTAAACAGTGGGACACAAAGAACTATAGTGGTTTGACTTTATCTACAAGTCTACATCCACTCTTCATACTAATAGCCTCAAGACGGGCTGGATTCCACTAACAATCTGCTTGAAAAGTTACAAATGGCTAGCACTAATCCTTTATACGATAGATTCTACTATCTAGACTCAACTGTTGCTCTACATTTGTACATTTAATCCTTTGCACAATTGCCAAACAACATGAATATCAAAATAGTACGATAAAGAGCTTATAGCTAAGAACAACATGAGGCAAGCTTCTTGATCTTGTGTATTGCACTCTCACTCATGGTTCTTCATGATCTTCTCTTTTATACTCTTTTTCAATTTATCCATTGAATGTGAATTAGAGAAGCAAATAACCATTGGAGAGTTTCAATTGAGCTGTTATTCAAGGAAGGTACTGCCCATACAGTTTCTTTCCTTGAACCTCTGCAAGCTAACCAAAAATGGCAATTACTACTGTCTTCTCACTGCAATCTCTAACTGACCTGTCAGACAACATAGCTACTCTACTACATGATTTATCCGGATTCTGCTACTATGAGAATCTTGGTTTTTCAATGGCTACTTAGCTAACTCAACAAACATCATCAGATGCTTTCCGTGGTTACATCACCATCAACCTGATCTTTACAATTTCAACATAAACATCATCAACAACTGATCTTTTAGGTTGACTGGTGCTCTTTGTCATAACAGGATATTTGCAAACTTCTTTCCAATAACTCGCACCATGGATGTTGCGTAGTCCTTTAGTCCAAACATCTATATATATTATAGTAAGTAATATATTAAAGATAGTTTGGACATCATCAAAATCACTTGAAGATATTTTCTCTAACAATCTCACTCTTTTTGATGATAACAAAACTATTCCGCAGATGTGAAAGAGTGATAAAAATTGTTTGAAAGAAATTTTATAATTTAAAATAGGATCTCCTCAAGATGTTTTGCAGTAATGTTTTGGAGATGTGAACTCGGGTGATCTTTAGCAAGATAAAGCATGATAGCATGAAAGATCTTCTGCCTAGAGTGTGTCATCAACTATTTTTGGGATTCATAGTGTAACAATTAAATGCTTCCCTTGTTTTTATGATGCACTCGCACACTCCCCCTATTTTGATAAGTAGTTCAATTCCAGATGATTGTAGTCTGTATGAAAAACATTATGAGAAGATATTAGTAAATTTGCAAACATTGACAGGAGCAGATGTTTATGAGCATATACACAATTTGCAAACATCATCAATAGCAAATGTTATGAGCATATTTCACATCAAGTAACTCTCCCCCTTTTTGTCATCAAGCAAAAAGATAATAGACAACTTTACTTATAAAGAGATCAGCTTCATTGATAGCAAAGAATAGGTCGATACAAGAAAATAGACCTAAGCAACGAACGATGAGAATTGACATAGTAGGAGCAAAACATAAGCACAAAAAGAATTGAACATTTTTAGGTGCGAGGGCATTTGTGCTACTGAGATGAAGTGGGCAGTTCAAGTTTGGCGGTCTTTGGTTCTGGGCGTACGGAGTTGTAGCAATCCAAGCTAAGGAGAGTACACTAAATCTTCACCATGTATCGAGTCAAAGACGGGAGGGTGGTCTTGATTTCCTTGACATATGCTTGAAGTTGATTAAGGCTAGCAGGAGAGCAGGTGTGTCCACAATAGATGAAGGTGATTTTTCCAATCGAGGTGGACAAGGGGCTTTCGATGGTGTCCGTGCCTTAGCATGTTTGCGCTTTTTTGGTTCAGAGAGTTCATGAGTCTTTCTTGGAGATTTGCCACAATTCTGTCATAGTCTCCGTGACCAACAGGGACAACTTCTCCTCGATGATTGACCCGTCCTTTTAGTGTCATTCTAAGTATCACTTTGTCTAGGGTTTTCTTCCCAATTTCCATATTTGGCATGACAATTGGTGGTACTTGAAAGTGGCCAATCTTGAGAAGCTTGAAGATGCGTGTGTCCAAAGCACCATAAGGCAGTTTCCCTATATTTCTCTTGGCCATGTGATACATGTGGAAAAAGATCATGTGGGATAAGGAAAACTCATCAAACTTGTTGAGAATGGCCCAGATGACTCTTACCTCATAACGAGAGACATTGTTCGTAGAAAATGTTTTTGGATGGAGGAAAAGAGTAACGATCTTTTGAGTGAAATTCATTTTGAGAGTGAGAAGGCTCCACGGTACAATTTCCCTAGAACTGCGAGAGAAGTTTGGAGTTTCTAAAACAAAGTTGTAGGCCTCATTAGGCTCTACTAAAATGCGTTTGAAAATGTTGTTGTCACGCCCCGATCCTTGAGCGCGCGCACATCCCACTACGGTCAATACAATTACGACTCCCCAGGACTAGTCGCCAACCCTTTCATTTTTGATGCACATGCGGAAGTGAACAATAACCCCTGACAACAAATAGCATGGGATAGGAAAGTAGGACAACATTTCACAAAAGCACACTTTTATAAACAACTGGGTTTAGATACAAAAAGAGTCTAGGTAAAAGCCTACAAAAAGATTGACTCTCAAAAGAAGCTATCCTACAACATACTAGTAGGACACATATGCCGATCCTTCATACTCCACCTCCACAGACTCCGGGGCTTCGGTTCTCCACAACCACCATCTAAGGACTTGAAAATTTAAGCCCACGACCGGGTGAGACAATGTCTCAGCAAGTTCACCCCCTAAACCCCTATTAGGAAGAAAATACACCTCAAGGCGCTCTAGCCACCCAACCACACAATGAGAACAGGGGACTTACCTCCCTTCAGTTCCTTCCTGCACGGTAGCACAGTTCATATCCCAAATGCATATAATTAATGCACACAACAATTGAAATGTTTCATCAACTCAATCAATCACAAGGGTCTCGATTATAAGGCCAAACCGTTATGACACGTCCCATACCATGCCACACAGTTTTGTCTCATAATCAGGGGCCTCTAACTCAATCAACCATGCGTTCTAATTGTTAATTTTGCCCCTCAAGGGTACGACCTACTCCAAAGTTCAGTGTCTTCTAGCGTAGCCAGGCATCATCTCACCCCCCATTGAGCACGGCGATGTCTCTCAATAGACGGCTTCCCCGAAGGGGCGTAGGTCCCGAATCTACTGCGACCCAAGTCCCAATGAATGGGTATCCCATATAGGGTAACGTCTGGCTTAAAAGGTCGAGATGGGTTCTCTTTAACCAACACATGACCAATAAATCTTGGCCCAGGACATCGTGCATTGCACTTAAATGCCTCCATTAAAATAGTGATCCTGGCATATTTTCTTCATATTAAAAACACCTGGTGAAAATAATCGTGTGTGGGTACACGGTTAGATCGAACCCGAAAAATTCATATCCTCCAATTTAAAATCCCACTGTTTTATATAGTATATAAAACCATTTTCGGTGTTAAAGCCCGACACATGAGATTTTCTAAATAAATATTGAAATTAACAATTTTTGGAATAAATTACCAAAAATCCAATCATTACTCAATTTGCACAAATTATCATCCAATTGCATAAACCGAACACACCATTGCAATCAGCAAGAAATTCTGGTCATCGACTATCCCGGTCTAATTTTCGGAAAATATTAAATAATTAAATAATTACCAAAATTAATTAAATAATTCAATTTAAATACCAAAATTGCTAACTTAGGTCGGAATTGTCTAATTAAATACCGAGACGGGCTCGGAAAATTCCCGAACCAATCTAGATAATTAATACAACCTGTCTAGTCTCTAATTAATCTAATCTAACAACCTAACATGCAAAATTGGATAATTAAATCACTAATCTAATGTAACTAACCACCTAAACCTTATTAACTTAAACTAATTACCCCCATAAGCATAATTAACCTTCTAAGTGAGGTTTAATGAGTTAACTCACCGGATTTGCGAGCCGGTGAGTTCACGGCGACGGCGGCGCGATGGCGAGCAATAAATTCCAAAGTGGCGACCCCAACGGGGGCTTGGACCGAGTCGAAAACAGCCCCACAAGGCCCACGGTTACTACAAATCTTAAAGGGTTTGCTGGGCTTACGTTGGTTTTCGAATGGGCTGCTTGCTGGCACACGAAGAAGCCAACGATCATGCAGCCAAAGTTGGAGGAAAAAGGAAAAAAGGCGAGATCGGTGGAGATGGGCGATCAACGACCCAGGGAGCTAGCGAAGATGACGCTGGACATTGTAGGGAAATAAAACGCGGGCGTGCCGATAGCTTGAGGCTTCAGTGGAGGTTGTAGGTGTTGAAGATGGCGGTCAACCATTCAGCAAAAGACAAAAGATGGTGGGGTGAGTGGGCTTCGATGGCAGAGGAGAGCGGACGTGAGGAGAGAGACGCTCGATGCTGCTTCAGTTTGAGGGACAAATGAAAGAAAACAGAAATGAAAAATCAAGATGTCACAGTTTACCTAGTCAAAATGTTCATACTACCAAAATTTATCTAGTTAGAGTCTGTTCATTTTGCTTGTTCTACCAAAATGCAACAAGTCAGAATTTGTTCATTTTGCTTCATTCTGATAGAGTTTAACTAGTCAGAATCTGTTCTTTCTGTTAAATTTATCTTGATGATCTATTACGTTTTCGTTTTACTTTGTTCTATCAAAATTTAGAGTCAAAATCAATTCGTCTACTTGTTCTGCCAAAATCCGTTCATTCTACTAGAGTTTAATGAGTCATAATTTATTTGTTTAGCCATATTTGCCTTGATGACCTCTTTCATGTTCGTTTTGCTTCATTCTGCTAGAATTTACCTAGTCAAAATATGTTCATTCTACTTCGTTCTGCCATAAATTTTCTAGTCAAAATCTATTCGTTCTACTTGTTCAACAAGGATTTAACTAATCAAAATATGTTCTTTCTACTAGAGTTTAACTAATCAGAATCCGTTCATTCTGTCATATTTGCCTTGATTGTTTCTTGCGCATTTGTTCTACTTCGTTTGGTCATAACTCATAGGTAGAATTTCTTTGCTCTAATAGAATTTGGAGCCAGAATCTGTTCGTTCATTCTACAAGAATTTCAAGTCAAAATCTACTCATTCGTTCTACCATATTTTACTAAGTCAAAATCTATTTATTTTTTGAACCTTTTCTTTTGTTCTATCAGCTTTAACAAAGTCTAAATGTACCTACCAGATTGTCCAGACTTTAATGAGCAGAATATACTTATTGTTCAAACTTAGAATGTACCCATTGATTGTTTAGATTCTAATGATCGTAATGTGACTAAATGTTATTACTTTCTTGATTACTTGATTGATTAATTAAATTGAGTTGAGAAATATGTGCTCTTATTATAAGTATGAATATATCATTACTTGAATGAGATTAATATGCTTACATCATTCATATAGTGGTGTGTGACGATGCCCCATGTGTCGAAATACCCCGGGGAGTGTATGCCTCAAGAGTTGAGATGCCCCATGAATTGGGATGCCCCATGGGCGGATGGTGCAGGATGCCTTGGAGTTGAAATGCCCCATGGGTTGGGATGCGTTGAGAGTGTTTGGGAGATAAAATTAATAATGAATAACATGCCCCATGTAGAATCAAACATTGTTTAAATTGATCATTTATATTGAAAACACGGTGTGCCATATGCATGAGTCTGGATGGAAATTATGTGGATGACGATTCTTGTAATATATGAAAATTGGAAAAGGTTAAGTCTACTCATGTTTTTATCACACTTACTAAATTGTTATGAGGTGAAATGGTAAGAACATTTTTCTAATTTCAAACTAGAGATTTTATTTACTAGGTTTTGGCTCATTCCTTTATTTTTCAAATGGGTAGGATGGATACCCCTTAACCTTTGCACTACGGAGTCCTTATACACTTTGTGAAGGGCTTTATGAAAGTGTGTTTAAACATGAGTTTGGAATGGTATATACCGAGTGTAGTTCTACTGTGTGGGTTGATATAGGAGATTTCATGAAATGGGCTTCCTATAGATTTGTCATTTGGTATCGAGACCTAGACAACGAGTTCGTTGATCTGTTGAGGCGCTTCAACCTTGATGATGGCGGTGACGTAGTAGACGGAAAAGTTACCAATCCATGACTTCGCTTTGGACATTTGTATAGGTAGACTTTTGAAATATAGTAGGAAGATAGGTCTCTCTAACCCATATTTAGACTTTTATGTTTTGCTTGTAATATAATAAAGTTGTGAATTTAGATGTGGTATAATAAAAGAAGTATAAGTATGATAGTTATATTTGTACGACTTTTTTTTTTTTTTATGCAGGAGGAACCAGCTTGCACCAACAGTGCGCCGTAAACCCCCTGGTGACACTAGCAGGAGAACCATCAACCCCCTGGTGACGCTAGCAGGGAAACCACCACCCCGACGCCACGCTTAAATTGCCTAATGATCCGCCAGCCTCCCTGCAACTTGCGTTGCAGGGGCTTCGAACTCCCGACCTCCCCGAGGAGGACGTTGTAGAGCCTACCCAGCGGAGCCACCTGAACCGGTGGTTTTGTACGACTTTCTTTGTAAATGAGATTTTTAAAAATGGTTAATTATGCTTTTGCATGCTAAAAATGAATAATATTATAAAATACACGCGTCACACGTAATGTTACGAGCATCACAAGCTATGTACTATTGGCATGTACAACACCTCCTACCCTTACTTCCCTAGTACATTGCTTACCAGTACTACAACCCTCGGGATAAGCGCACCACCTTCCTCCGCTACTTCTTGGTGGTGATGATTACCCTTTTTATCATCGTTGGCACTGTGCTTCACCGTATGGCTCGTCCTCCAGCTCCCACTCCCCGTGTTCCTAGTCTGACTTGGCGAGACTCACCAACTTTTCCGGCAACTGAATGGTCCGGTTTCAGATTGCAAGCCCTAACGAGAAGATGAAGATATCCTACACTGACATTTTTTTTTTCTATGCTGACATTGGTCGTACATCCACTACAAGTCTGAGTCCTTGAGCGCGACCTGACCGCCGCCATTCGATCTGCCGGTTGTCCAGGCAAGTTTCGCAAATCGCAACCTTACCTTCGTGAACATGTATCAACTGCATTTACGATTATTGGTTGGAGATTTTCATTCTATGAAAAGATTGACATCTTTGTAAAGATGCCGTGAAAAACACATTCTCTCTTTCTTTCTTTTTTACTTTTTTGAAGCTATGTTCCTTTATTCTTACTAGCTTGTACGTTAGCTGAAATTACGGTAGCAATGTCTAGTGTAGCGAGAGGGCGATCGACAGTAACATGGAAAAAGTGAACAAACTATTGAAACCTTATCTTATTCGTCCCTGTCGTGAACGCAAAGTTGGAGGGTGGCACATGCAGTTTGCATTCCTGGCTCTTTCCTCTTCAAGTCAGTTGATTAAGAAATTTAAAGAAAGTACAACCGTAGAAAGTACAACAGTATCTTCTTGCCCAAATCACACGGAAACAACATAATCCGATGACTTAGATAGACTTGAGACCCCATCATGTACAATGAAAATCGGCCTTCTTTTTCTATTTTATTTTATTTTAAATCTTGGCTCAATGAAAATTGGCTTTACTTAATCGCATGACTATGATTATTAGGTGATACTTTCGCAGCCAAATGAGAGGAAAAAAAAATTGTTTTCCCCATGTAGAAATCATTATTGATACCTACGGTATGAATTTAATAATCAATTGTTGCAACACAATAGACAAATCGATATGACGTGTGTGATGACTCTAACTCAATTATCGCCTTAATTAGATTGACTTTTTGCGACTTTTACTCCGATAAAATTTCACTCGTTATTTTGTAGGATGCGACTCTTTTACTGCTGATGTTGACAATGAAGAATTGAATTTTTTTTCTCCAAAAAGTGTAATACCGTTAGTATTTACTCAGACACAATGTTCTCTGTCCAATATTCCGATAAGAATTTGACGCCTGGTTCAATTATGTTAATATTGTCGCTCTGACTTAGCATCCCTTTCGTTGTTCTTGGGTAAACTACATTCTGAACCATACTGGAGGCTGAGGCACCCACTCAGAATTTCAACTTTCGATAGCATTCACTTTCTATTTCTTAATTCCAAAAGTATAACCCATAGCATTCACTTTCTATCCCTTTTCTTTTCCAATTTCTTCTCTTTTTATTCCGCAACTCCATATATTTCAGAAGACTAAAGTCGATTAAATTTGAATTGGACAAAACTTGGCGTAAGAGAAGGGTAGTAAAAAACAAGAGCGACTTGATTTTGACTTCTTGGGTCCATCTTTCTTTTTCTCCTGGGCGGTGAACACTGCTGTCAAAAACAATTTTGAGGTTTTTTCTTGTCTTCTGTTTTACTTTTTGAGTTTGTTCTTCATGTCTCACCTTTTCTCTTTTTTCCCCTTTCCTCTTTTTTCCCCTTTCTAATGGATTCATGCACCAATCCAAATATTACTATTTTCTCCGCAATTCTAGGTTAAAGATATAATAACATTGACAAGTGAGTCGAGACGATATGTCCTTATCCGGGAAAAAAAAAGTAGGTATGTGTCTAGGCATTTTCAGTTTGTTAAAATAATCACTACGCACATTAAATTTGGATGTGTTTCCTAAAACAATGATTACACATGACATGAGAATAAAAAATATGAAAATTTTTTAAAATTAGTTTATGCTTTTGGGATGCGCATTGAATCCAAATAATAAGGCAGTTAATATTTATAGAATTTATAAATAAAAAAAAATCCAGTCATTTGGATTTGGTACGTGAAGGCTACGGGAAGGTTGGAGACCAATTTCCGAACATTTGCGTAACTGGTCTTCTTGTTTGACCCACCTCAATCCAATCAGGAACTCCTAGGACTTGCACTTCACCAAACAAAGGTGTCTGTATATCTCTTCCTGTTATGCTACTTTGAGGAAAGCTCGAATCTTTTCTCTAGTTATTTACTTCATCTCGTAGATCAAGCAGAAGGGTTTGCAATGGCAGATCCTCCTATCTTCAGCTTTTTCTGCACTTCCATCATCGTTCTATCATTGCTGCCCCTAACCAATACAGCCGACACCCTGAGTTCAGTTCAATCTATTAGCGAGGGAGAGACATTGGTTTCCTCAGGCCGAAAGTTTGAGCTCGGTTTCTTCTCTGCCGGAAGCTCAAAGAATAGTTACCTGGGGATATGGTTCGTGGTCAGTCCTGAAACGGTGGTTTGGGTTGCTAACAGGAACAATCCACTCACCGATTCAAATGGTACTCTGAAAATAAGCAATGAAGGTGAACTTGTTATTCTGAACCGATCAAATAGCATCATTTGGTCGACGAATTCAACCAAGGCTCTCAGAAACCCAGTTGCACAGCTCCTTGATTCTGGTAACCTTGTTCTTAAACACAACAGTTTAGATTCCGCTGATTACTCATGGCAGAGCTTTGATTACCCATCAGACACGTTTTTGGTCGGTATGACATTGGGATGGAACTTTAGAACTGGCTTGGAACGTCATCTGACTTCTTGGAGAAGCACGGATGATCCTTCCCCTGGAGACTATACACTTAAATACAAAATCCAAGGTTTACCTCAACTTGAAATAGTCAGCAATGGTTCCGTCAAAGTTCATCGGTCTGGACCATGGAATGGAGTTGGACTCGGCGGTACGTCCAAGGTGTCAAGTCCCCTTGCTAAAACCATCTTTATTCACAACGAAACGGCAGCCTATTTTGCGATTGAAATTTTTAAGGATGACATCACTGCCAAATTCACATTAAGCCCCGATGGAATTGTACAGACTCTTCTACTGAAGAGTGGAAGCACGAAGTGGGATCTAACTTTCTCGGTCCCTGACAACCCTTGTGACAACTATGGACATTGTGGCACCAATGGCGTGTGCCGAGTTAACCGAAGCCTAAGATGTCTCTGCTTGCAGGGTTTTATGCCCAGGTCACAAGAAGAGTGGGACATGCTCAATTCGACAGGAGGGTGCATAAGAAAAGTTCCATTGAATTGTTCTCGTGGAGAGGGTTTTATGAAACTATCGCATGTGAAATTACCTGACCTTATAGATTTCCAACTATTCAAGAGTATGAGCCTTAAAGAATGCAAGGTTGAGTGTCTAAAGAATTGTTCTTGCACGGCTTATGCTAATTCAGATGTTAGAGGAGCAGGCTGCTTGATGTGGTTTGGCGATCTCATTGATATTAAGGAAATTGACATTGTTGGTTATGGCCAATATCTCTTCGTACGGCTACCTGCCTCAGAATTAGGTAAATATTCTGCATTGACTAGTTGGTTTAGCCATTTTTTTGTCTCAGTCTTTCATTACATCGATTTGTCCTTATCAATGTCAGACTGATCTATCGTTCTGTCTCTTGTAATTTATTTCTAATCTAAAAGTTTCTCTAGTGGAGATTGATTCGTTAGCTTACAGATGAACTCTTTCTGAAATTAGTTACTTAACTTCTTCCTGTATGCCAGATTCAATCCGCAGTCTATCCGAGAAACTGGTGACTATCACCATGGCTTCAGCCATTTCAGGATTGCTTATTGTGGGCACAGCATTGATCATAATCTGGAAAAGAAGAATGAAAAGCCGAGGTAAGTAAATACCTTTTCCTTACTTCATTTGGTCAAATTCCGGATTTTTTTTTCCTTGTGGAGTTTATGGTATGGCTTGAGAAACTAATTTACATCCCTTGTAGGCTTGCCAAGTGGGATGGACGACATTGACTTGCCATTATATGATTTTGCTACCGTTGCTGCTGCTACCAACCATTTCTCTCAAACAAACAAGCTAGGAGCAGGCGGCTTCGGTTCGGTTTACAAGGTAACGAGTTATAAATTAGCCAGTTCAAATAACTACGGAGGTCACACTAAGTAAAATACATGCAGGGAATTCTTTCCACAGGTCAAGAAGTAGCAGTAAAAAGGCTGTCAAAATATTCGGGACAAGGTCCTGATGAGTTTATGAATGAAGCCCTTTTGATTGCGAAACTTCAGCATCGGAATCTTGTTGGGCTTGTTGGCTGCTGCATTGAGGGAGAAGAAAGAATGTTAATTTATGAATATATGCCAAACAAAAGCTTGGATTATTTCATTTTTGGTCAGAACCACTTTATCTTTCTTAGTTGCGTTTCACTCGAATCCTTATGCTTTTGTTTATGTCCATTGATACCTTCGCCATAAAATATAGCTAAACGCTAAAAACTTAATTAATTTTTTATGGGGCAGCTAAACGCTAACAACTTAATTAGTTTTTAATGGGATTGAATGTATGCAGAGCATGATAGGAGCTCTTCTTTGGCATGGAAAAGGCGATTTGACATTGTTTTAGGAATCGCCCGAGGACTTCTCTATCTCCACCGAGATTCGAAACTAAAAGTGATTCACAGAGACCTGAAAACAAGTAACATTTTGTTAGATGCTGACATGAATCCAAAGATTTCAGATTTTGGCCTAGCAAGGATCTTTCGAGGAGATGATACAGAGGCAGAGACAAGAAGAATAGTTGGTACATAGTAAGTCTCATCTTAATTCATTTGAACAGTGCACTATCCATCAGTATTTGGAGAGACTAAAGCCTGATTTGCTTGATGCAGTGGCTACATGTCCCCAGAGTATGTCCTTGATGGAAAATTCTCCGTGAAGTCCGATGTTTTTAGCTTTGGCGTGCTTTTGTTAGAGATAGTAAGTAGCAAAAGGAATAGAGGATTCCAGCATCCTGATCATCATCACACTCTTCTTGGGCATGTAAGTGGTAAAGAATTGTTAAGACCTGCCATTTCCTTTTTGGTTAAACAGGATCAGATATTTCGTTTCTTTTAAAACCTCATCTCACTCTTTCTATGTTCCCCTAGACGTGTTTTCTCAATGCACAGATAGTGGTTGATCATGAGTAGCTTAAATTTTTTTAGGCATGGCTTCTATGGAGTGCGGGGAGGGCTATGGAACTTATTGATGAATTTGAACGTGCCGCTTTCGTTGTATCTCAAGCAGAGAGATGCATTCAGGTGGGCTTGTTATGTGTCCAAAAGTTTCCTGAAGATAGGCCGACAATGTCTAGTGTTGTGTTCATGTTGGCAAATGAAGGAGCAACCTTGCCACTACCGAAAGAGCCCAGTTTCTTCATCGAGAGAAGTTCAAATACCTCGTGTGCATATTTCGTTAAGGAAGAATCCAACACATGCAATGTTGTCACGGTCACATTGCCAGAAGGTCGATAGGAATGCCATGATGGATGTCCCTGCAGAATGTAGACCAGCTTTCTCGAGGGCAAAGGACAGAAGAAGCATTCGATGTGGTGAAGTTGAATAACGAATTTTCGCCATAGCTTTCTCCTAGACCCTTTGAGAAGAGAGAAGAATAATCTTCCAGCTTCCTTTGGCATAGCCAAAAAACAGTGACAGTAGGTCTAGTTAGCAGCAACCATCCTACAAGGAATGATTGACGTTAACATGGATAATTTTTGCAATTTTATAATTTTCTTCCTTTTTCTGTTCTTTTTTTTTTTTTTTTTTTTTATCTCTTTCTTCCTCTGTTGGTCGTTGGGAACTCATTTGAGGCCGAAGAAGGTCGACCTCGTCGGCATCGAGTGTGATGTCCCAGTCCGCCACATACTAATGTGGGTTATTAATCTTTTACTTATAACACAAGTGGAAGCCAAAAGTATAAAATCAAATAGAAAATACAATAATGGATGGACGCCAAAGAAGAACAAACTATCATAACTTTCATTTCTTATCTTTTAAATTTGTACATGGGTGATTTTTATCGGGCTACAACTGGGAGGTCAAAAGGATATACTACTCCCATCAACTATCATCACTGCCACCATAACTGCACCCCCACAACTATCCACATCATCAATCACCTATCTGCAAAGGTCCTATCCCGAAAAAGTGCCAAGACCGTGCCCAAAAATGATCCTATCCTCCAGCTCCCTGAACTACTCCCTACCTCTGCCATCCTCGTCGCTGCTACTGTCCCCTGGATACGGCAAAGGACTTATTAGAAATCCTCCAATCTTCGCGTATATTGCAATGAAGTGATAGGCAAAGCGACCTGCAGGCGAGCCTATATCTATCCATAACATTGACGTATACCTCACGAATGTCATGGAAGGGAGTGCGGGTCGGTAAACTCATACAACTGTCCCTCAAACTCTACAGGGGCTCGGTAAAGGGATATGGGGGCAGTAGGCTAGGCAACCATATCTAAAGATATGAAAAATTTAAATATCAACAAAGATGAGCTAATGCCTAGGAAATGAAATATCCAAAACTCTATACTATACGATCCACCCATCACACATACGAATAATTTGTCTAAGACATGCGACTCACTCAACAACTATGGTATAAACAGTACTATATGAGACCAACTAAGATCGAGTAGACTATAAAAACATGATGGCTACCTCAAGTATTCTAGACTCACGACATATGGACCTAATGACTTGACAAACAACTCGACCACACATGCACATGCAATTCGCACGTTTTAGTTCTCACTTTTCCAATCAATGTTTTCATTCCAAGACACACAGAAGTCAGTTCATTGTCCAGTCAGTGCAAGGAATCCCTATCTAGAGGCCAGTTCACTATCCAATTTGCCACGATGTACACCAATTCGCTGTCCAACCCTCGCGGGCTTCTAGGGTTCGCTGTCCCTAGGCATCTCTCCCCAAGACATCTAGGGTTCGTTGTCCGAACCCAATAGGCATTATCGGGGCATCATCAGTTCGCTATCCCTAAGCATCTCTCCCTGAGGCATCTAGGGTTCACTGTTCTTAAGCTTCCAAGATTTGCTATCCCCAGGCATCTAGACTCCTATGGGGTGTTGTCGGTTCGCTGTCCAATGGTATTCATTATGGGTTTTCTTAATCACACAAATCATGTACATTTATCTTGTCTTTAAGCATGCTACTAGGGCTACGCATGGTTCCACGATAGAACCTGGAACTTGAGAACCAAACTGATGAAAACTCTTCCCACAGGACAAGTGGTAGCAGTAAAAAGGCTGTCAAAATATTCGCTATCCCCAGGCATCTACCCAGTACCACCGCTGGGAACCCACTCTGACTATCCGTCGGTGGAGTGTCCAACACTGCCTACCCTCACGCGACGCCACCTTCCTAGTACGCCACTTACCAGTACTACAACCCTCAGGATCGGTGCACCACCTTCCTTTGCTACTTCCTGGTGGCGATGATCGCCCTCTTCATCATCATCGGAACCGTGTTGGATAGTCTGGCTCGTTCTCGGGCCTCGACTATGACGGCCCAAGCAGCGGTGCGCGGAGAGGAGGGTTGGCAATGCGTCCGCGCCTCGATCCCCAAACGTACGCAAGGAAGGGGTCCCTGTCCCACATTGCCTAGGGAGGGAGTTCTGGGCTACCTTATAAGGCAATGGGCCCTCTAACTATACATACGCGTTTTCTTGGGTAGTATGGGCTGCCCCGAGAAGAACAAAACCATGAACACTTAGTGTTCAAAGCAGACAATATGTGTATGGTGGAGACCTAGGGTGTTACAAGTGGTATCAAAGCCGACTCCTGACCACGTGTGGGGTCAGGAACACGTTGTGCTCCCAAGGGGGGGAGAGTGTAACGGCCCGAGCGGCGGTGCGCGGGGAGGAGGGTTGGCGGTGCGTTCGCGCCTCGGTCCCCGAACGTGCGCAAGGAAAGGGTCCCTATCCCACATCGCCTAGGGAGGGAGTTTTGGGCTACCTTATAAGGCAGTGGGCCCTCTAACTATATATACGCGTTTTCTTGGGGTAGTATGGGCTGCCTCGACAAGAACAAAACCGTGAGGACTTAGTATCCAAAGAGGACAATATGTGTATAGTAGAGACCCAGAGCATTATATTGACTCCCTGAGTTTTGAGTCTAACTTGATGACGCTCACCAATTTCTCCAGCAACTAGGTGGTCCGGTTCCAGGTAATATACCCTAACAAAAAGATGAAGATATCCTACGCTGATATTGAGTCGAACATCTACTACAGGTTCGAGCCCTTGAGAGCGATGCAACTACCGCCATTTGATCATATGGTTGTCCAAGTGAGTTTTGCAACCGGGGACTCATATGTAAATGGGTGGGCTACGAGTAACATAAATGCAGAGCGAGCAAGTGAAGCTGCGAACTTCCAAGTGAGGCTCGCGTTAATTCACTGTAGGAGGTGACGCTGGCTCCCTCTCTCAAGCCACGCCAACGCAGCATTGTCAGAGTCCGAGGCGGCAGCATATTTACATCAGCAAGATGGGCTGCCAAGTCCTCATATTCAAGGCGAAAGCAGGCCTAAGGTCGTGTTGAAATAGTTTGTTCTCATGAGAAGACGTGACCCTTGGTGATGAAAAAATACTCTTGATTATGAAAAAAATTACTAATAATTAGGAAAAAAAGTGAATGTTGACATGAAAAGTGGTGATCATTCATCATGAAAAATGGTGATGATGGGGATAATGTACCTATATCCAAGAGATATGTTGATTGGTTGTCTATAAATAGCACCGAAACATAAATTGTTCATAACGACTATTCTAAACAACTTCTTCTCTATAACTCTCTTCTTCTCTTTTCATACACATAACTTTAATAACACATTCAATGTGAAATTCCAAGAGAGAAATTGAGTAATTGCTTAACTCATTTTTCTGCAACTTTGATGTATATCCTTAAAGTATATTTGTTGTAAACTTAGTAGCAACAATAGTAGGGACAAATAATACCTGAAAGATAGTGATCATCATCACGCATCAAAGATTCGTATCTACTACTCTATCTTCATCAGCAATTAAATTTCTCCAACAATCTTAAGGTGTTATTTTCATGAAAATAGAGATGGTGGCTTGCAATCTTGACAAATAAGCATTATTGAAACTTTTGTTCTTGTTTATGTGCTTGAGTCATCTTTCTTGTGACATCATAAATTATCTTACCTTGGCTGTAGTACTTCAAAATTTTTTAATAAAAGTGATATGGTATCCTGTGATAATCCTAATAAGAAAATGATGATGAAAGGAGGTGCCCAGGTTGGATTCTCAGTGCTCTATTTGATCGTCTATATGAAACTTTTCGGTCCTACACAAATTCCAAAGACATTTGGAATACATTAGAGACCTAATAAAATAATGACAAATAAGGTACCGATAGATTTACCACTTTGAGATATTTTGAAATTGTCACAATTAATGAAAAATCTGTCTCTAAGCAAGTGGAAGAACTTCAAATATATGTTGCCAAACTCAAAAACCTTATGATTGAAGTTTCTAAGCCTCTTCAAGTTGTTGCAATTATTTCACAATTACCCTCAACTTGTAATGATATGAAATTATACTTTTCCGCATGATTGAGAACCTAATTGTGGATAATCTGATAAAACACCTTTGAGTTGAGGAAGGTCCTTGGGACTGCGGGGCTAATTATGTGAAAGAAGTCACAAACAATGTGCAATTTATTTTAGCAAATGCGGAGGGGGTCGCCGGACACCGGAACAAACCGCCAAGCTCGCCGGATCAACTACCGTCATGGAGATCGGGTTGCACACCGGGACGAAGATCGGCTGGCATCGTGGTTCGCTTCCGTGAATCTTTAGGTTTAGAGCAGACGTTGAAGGATTAGCGGGAATCCTCTTCGTCCTCTGCTCGATGTTCGCTCCAAATACATGAAAAGATGAGATGAGCTCGTGAGATTCCTCCAGAGAGAATCAGCCGGAAAATCCGAGATGGAGAGAATCGGAGGAAGGAGAATGATGGAGAGAGAATGAATCTTTTCCGTTAGCCCTCTCTCCAGCTCTGCAGCCTTCTCGAACGGCAAGGGCTCGCTCTCGTCGCTCGTGGTTGCTTTTCTCGCGTCACAGGCACTCGCACGGCCACCGCGCCCTTCTGTTCTTTTTGGTTCCATCACAGACGTTTTTCTCTCCTCTCATGGGCGCACGTGGTTGCCAAGGAAGGCTAAAAGGGGCAGCAAAGGGGCTGGGCCTTTTTTATGTCTCAGATGGGCTTTGAAATCATAAAATAGATCGGCTGGAAAAGAGAACAAAGAGATGGGCCAAGGGAATTGATGATGGGCTGGACTAATAGATGGAGGGGCTTAGAGGGCCGAGAATTTTGCCAAGTGGGGCGGACAAGCGAGCCCACATGATTTTGTTATTATTCATTCATTTTCATTTCATTCATTTTTTTATTCATAATTTTTTTCTTTTTTTTTTCTTTTTATCTATGTATATTTTAAATAAACGGATACCAAAAATGTCGACAAAAATTTGGATATCAACAGTAGTATCACCAAAGGAATGGCTCATAGACCAATTGATATTGGTCAGGTATTGTGGAAGCCTAATTTTGCAATTTATGAACAAATTATTAAAGTTCAATGGGTAACAAAAAGCTGTTGTATATTGACAATGATCGAGTACTAGGGCATAAGGTTAATATTCATGGAAAGTTAGGAGGATGAGTGTAAGAAAACACTCTTAATGAAATTCAAGGATTTAGCAAGGCAATGCTAAGCTAATAAATAAGGAAGTTCACCTTTATAAACATAAGAAGCGGTGCCGCATTTTAGTGCCCGTTCAGAGGGAAAGAGAGTCATCCGTACATTAGCGTAAATCAAGGCAGAAAGTCGAGTGCAGAAAGAGGCCGATCGACAGTGACAGTGACATGCAAATAGTCAAGTAACTATTGAACCCTTCTCCTTTTCTTCCTCGTCGTGAATGCGAAGTTCTAGTGCGGGACGTGCCCTGTGCCTTCTTGGCTCCTTCCTCTTCAAGTCGATTGATTAAGACAAAGAATGTACAACAATATCTTCTTGCCCAAATCACACGTAAACAACATAATCCAATGATTTCGATAAACTTAAGAACCCATCATGTACGATGAAAATCGGCCTTCTTTTTCAATTTTATTCTTATTTTATTTCTTGGCTCCAAGAAAATTGGCTTTACTTAATTGTATAACTATCGATTATTAGTCGATACTTTAGCAGCCAAATGATAGAGGAAAAAATATTGTTTTCCCCATGTAGAAATCACTATTGATACATGTGGCATGATTTAATAATCAATTGTTACACAATGGACAAAGTTGATATGATGTGCATGACAATCTTAACTCAACTATCGCCCTTACTAGATTGACTTTTGTGACTTTTACTCTGATAAAATTGCACTTGTTATTTTGTAGGATACAACTCTTTTACTGTTTATGTTGACGATGAAGAATGTAATTTTTTTCCCATAAAAGTGTAATTCCATTAGTATTTACGTAGACACAATATTTACTATCCAATATTCTGATGAAAGGTTTGACGAGTTGTTTAATTATGTTAATATTGTAAATCAAACATAGCATACCTTTCATGATTCTTGGGTAAAATATATAATCAAGCAAATTGATGGCTGAGGCACCCACTCAAAATTTCAATTTTCGATAGCATTCACTTTCTATCCCTTAATTCCAATTTCTTTTTCTTTTTTTATATTCCGTAACTTCATATATTTTGAAAGAATAGAGTCGATTAAATTTAAATTGAAAGAAAATTTGGCTTGAGAGAAGGGTAATGAACAAAAAAAAAAAAAAAAAAAAAAAAGAAGGGTAATGAACAAGAGTCGTTGATTTTGACCACTTCTTGTGTCCATCTTTCTTTTTCTCCTGGGCAGTGTCCATGATTATGGGAATATGAAACCCGGCTGTCAAATGCATTTTTGACAAACTAGTTTCCTCAGGCCAAAAGTTTGAGCTCGGATTATTCCCTGCCGGAAGCTCAAAGAATAGTTTTCTGGGAATATGGTTCGTGGTGAGTCCTAAAGCGGTGGTTTGGGTTTCTAACAGGGACAATTCACTCACTGATTCAAATGGTACCCTGGAAATAAGCAAGGAACGTGAACTTGCTCTTCTCAACCGATCAAAGAGTGTCATATGGTCGACAAATTCAACCAAGGTTCTCGGAAACCCAGTTGCACAGCTCCTAGATTCTGGTAACCTTGTTCATAGGGAATGCAACAGTTCAGCGTCCGCTGACTACTCATGGCAGACCTTTGATTACCCATCAAACACGATTTTGGTCAGTATGACAGTGGGATGGAACTTTAGAACCGGTTTGGAACATCATCTGACTTCCTGAAGAAGCACGGATGATCCTTCCCCTGGAGACTATACATTCAGATACAAAATTGACGATTTACCTCAACTCAAAATAACCAACAATGCTTCCATCGAAGTTTATCGAACTAGGCCATGGAATGGAGTTGAATTCGGCGCTGTTTCCAAGGAGCTGTGTACCTTAATTAAACCTTTTTCTGTTTACAACGGAACGGATGCCTGTTTTGCGGTTGAAACCTTTTCTGTTTACAATGGAGCGGATGCCTATTTTGCGGTTGAAACCTAGGGATGATTAAAATACCCTCATCTCTAATTAGAAAGTCAGAACTCAACAGCTTCTGTGACTTTTGGTACAATTTTGCGGGATATAACTTTTTTACTATGTCCTTGATAGTGAGAATAGACTTGATGTAATGATTCACTCATTATCTAACTTTCACTTAAAGATTTTGTCTAAAACATGGATTTCTTGTTGGTTTAGAAACTGTTCTTCAAGCCAATTAAAGAATAATATATGAATAGCATGTTTGAACATGTATTCATATTATTTTTATTCGATCTATGGTGCTTGATTATGAAAAGTAGTAAAAAAATCATTCCCTGATTTCAATATTTTCTTGAGGGTTAAATTCTTGATTTAAGAAGGTTCTAGAATAGATAGGACCTATAATTGCCTCAAAAGGTACAATATACATGCATTATTTGACCTTTTGAATAAGAGTTAAGAAGACCTTATGAAAATGGAATATTTTCGCATAGAAGATGTAAAACAGATATTGGACAGTCTAGAAATAGAAAAAGCATTTCACAACCCATTTACCAAAGAATAAATTGGAAATCATCTTTTTTTTTTCTTTAATTTCTTTTATAAAAAAAAAAGATGAAATGGGCTTTTATTTCAACTTTAGCATTATTTAATTTATATATTCAGAATAAATCTAAAATTTAATTGAATAGATGTATCTAGGGAAAATTCACTTTGAAGCGACTATTCTCGGGTTTAGTATTTTGATTGTCTAGCATCTGAAAATATGATGGTGAATTATTTGGAAAATCATGGGTTTCCAAATTTTGATTATTTTGATCCTATTTTTGGCGATAAATGAGTCTCGAAATTCCAAATCTATTATCAAGACCTCTCATACCAGCCGTAGCTTCGGGATCATTAGAATTACTACCTCAGTAATTATTTCTAGATTAGAGGAAGTACTGCAATTATGGGCTAAATTTCACTATTAGTCCTTTTATGGGCCAATAGTATTACTTATTGGCCCGCGTGATTTAAGTTTTAAGAATTATATGAACCTGAAGCGTATAATAAGAGAAAATTGAGATTGTTGTGTCTGAGTTTTCTTTTTCATTCTGTAACTCGATATGTTAGAAGCCTAAAGTCAATGAAATTTGAATTGGACAAAACAATGGCCAAAGAGAAGGATGGGGAGCGAGAGTGACATAGACTTTGACGACTTCTTGGCTTTGTTCGTTTTATGGAAAATAATTTCCAGGAAAAACGTTTTCCGGAATTCCCGGCGCTCGTTTCAAGGAAAATAAACTAGTCAAATTGGAGAAAACCATTGGGAGAGAGAGAGGTTTCACTATCCTCAATAAAGAGTACAAGAGTACAATCCAAAAGCTAAATAAAATACTTGGTGAGCCACAAGATCTAAAGATCCAATAACAAGATAAGGAAAAACAAAGAAGGGAAATAATGTGGAGGCTGGGGTTAAAAATTTGTTATTAAACCAATTCCTTTTATAGTCTCCCTTCAAAAAATCCTAGAACAAAAGTGTGTGGTTTAAAATACCCTCATCTCTAATTAGGAAGTCGAACTCAACAGTTTCTGTGACTTTTGGTACGATTTTGCGGGATATAACCTTTTTACTATGTCCTCGATAGTGAGAACAGACTTCATGTAATGATTCGCTCATTATCTAATTTTCACTCAAAGATTTTGTCTAAAACATAGATTTCTTGTTGGTGTAGAAAATGTTCTTCAAGCCAATTAAAGAATAACATATGAATAGCAGGTTTGTACATGTATTCATATTATTTTTCTTCGATCAATAGTGCTTGATTATGAAAAGTAGTAAAAAAATCATTCCCTGATTTCAATATTTTCTTGAGAGTTAAATTCTTGATTTAAGAAGGTTCTAGAACAAAAAGTCCCAAGTTTAGTATTTTGATTGTCTGGCATCTGAAAATATGATGGTGAATTATTTGGAAAATCATGGGTTTCCAAATTCTGATTATTTTGATCTTGTTTTTGGTGATAAATGAGTCTCGAAATTCTAAATCTATTATCAAGACCTCTCATACCAGTCGTAGCTTCAGGATCATTAGAATTACTACCTCAGTAATTATTTCCGGATTAGAGGAAGTACTGCAATTATGGGCTAAATTTCACTATTAGTCCTTTTATGGGCCAATAGTATTACTTATTGGCCCGCATGATTTATGTTTTAAGAATTATATGAACCCGAAGCAAATAATAAGAGAAAATTGAGATTGTTGTGTCTGAGTTTTCTTTTTCGTTCAGTAACTCGATATGTTAGAAGCCTAAAGTCAATGAAATTTGAATTGGACAAAACTGTGGCCAAAGAGAAGGATGGGAGTGAGAGTGACATAGACTTTGACGACTTCTTGGCTCTATTCGTTTTATGGAAAATAATTTCCAGGAAAAACGTTTTCTGAAATTTCCGATGCTCGTTTCACGGAAAATGAACTAGTCAAATTGGAGAAAACCATTGGGAGAGAGAGAGGTTTCACTATCCTTGATAAAGAGTACAAGAGTACAATCCAAAAGCTAAATAAAATACTTGGTGAGCCACAAGATCTAAAGATCCAAGAAAATGATAAGGAAAAACAAAGAAGGGAAATAATGTGGAGGCTAGGGTTAAAAATTTGTTATTAAACCCATTCCTTTCATAGTCTCCCTTCAAAAAATCCTAGAACAAAAGTGTGTGAATTAAAATACCTTTATTTCTAATTTGAAAGTTAGAACTCAACAATTTCCATGACTTTTGGTACGATTTTGTGGGATACAACTTTTTTACTATGTCCACGATAGTGAGAATAGACTTGATCCAATGATTTGCTTATTTTCTAATTTTTACTTAAAGTATTTTTTCTAAAACTTGGATTTCTTGTTGTTTTAGAGAATGTTCTTCGAGCCAATTGAAGAATAATATATGAATACCATGTTTGTACATGTATTCATATTATTTTTTTTGATCTATAGAGCTTGATTATGAAAAGTGGTAAAAAATCGTTCCCTGATTTCAATACTTTCTTGAGAGTTAAATTCTTGATTTAAGAAGGTTCTAGAACAAAAAGTTTCAATTTTAGTATTTTGATTGTCCAGCATCTAAAAATATGTTGGTGAATTATTTGGAAAATTATGGGTTTCCAAATTCTGATTATTTTGATCCTATTTTTGGTGATAAATGGGTCTCGAAATTGTAAATCCATTATCAAGACCTCTCATACCAACAGTGCTTCAGGATAATTAGAATTACTACCTCAGTAATTATTTTCGGATTAGAAGAAATACTACAATTATGGGCCGATTTTCACTATTAGTCCTTTTATGGGCCAATAGTATTACTTATTGGCCCATGTGGTTTATGTTTTAAGAATTATATGATCCCGGAGTGTATGATAAGAGAAAATTGAGATAGTTGTGTCCGAGTTTTCTTTTTCGTTCCGTAATCCCATATATTAGAAGACTAAAGTCAATTGAATTTGAATTGGACAAAACAATGGCCAAAGAGAAGGATGGGGAGCAAGAGTGACTTAGACTTTGACGACTTATTGACTCCGTTCGTTTTATGGAAAATAAATTCAAGGAAAACGATTTCCAAAATTTCCGGCGCTCAAAATGAACTAGTCAAATTGGAGAATACCATTGGGAGAGAGAGAGGTTTCACTATCCTCAATAAAGAGTACAAGAGTACAATCCAAAAGTTAAGTAATATACTTAGTGAGCCACGAGACCTAAAATCCAATAAAAGGATATGAAAAAACAAGGGAAATAATGTGGAGGCTAGGGTTAAAAATTTGTTATTAAACCCATTCCTTTTGTAGTCTCCCTTCAAAAAATATTTCAATATTTTTTTGTTAGTTATATTCTTGATTTAAGAAGGTTCTATAACAAAAAGTCTCGGGTTTAGTATTTTGATTGTCTAGCATCTGAAAATATGTTTGTGAATTATTTGGAAAATCATGGGTTTTAAAATTCTGATTATGTTGATCCTGTTTTTGGTGATAAATGGGTCTCGAAATTCTAAATCCATTATCAAGACCTCTCATATACCAGCAGTAGCTTCAGGATCATTAGAATTACTACCTCAGTAATTATTTCCAGATTAGAGGAAGTACTGCAATTATGGGCTGATTTTCACTATTAGTCCTTATATGGGCCAATAGTATTATTTATTGGCCCGCATGTTTTATTTTTTAACAATTATATGAACCCAAAGCGTATGATAAGAGAAAATTGAGATAGTTGTGTCCGAGTTTTCTTTTTCGTTCTGTAACTCCATATGTTAGAAGCCTAAAGTCTATTAAATTTGAATTGGACAAAACAATGGCCAAAGAGAAGGATGGGGAGCGAGAGTGACTTAGATTTTGACCACTTCTTGGCTCCGTTCGTTTTATGGAAAATAATTTTGAGGAAAACATTTTCCGGAATTTCCGGCGCTTGTTTCACGGAAATTGAACTAGTCAAATTGGAGAAAACCATTGGGAGAGAGAGAGAGAGAGAGAAGGGTTTCACTATCCTCAATAAAGAGTAAAAAAATACAATCCAAAAGCTAAACAAAATACTTGGTGAGCCACAAGATCTAAAGATCAAATAAAAAGATAAGGAAAAACAAAGAAGGGAAATAATGTGGACGTTAGGGTTAAAAATTTGTTATTAAAACCATTCCTTTTATAGTCTCCTTTTAAAAAAACTCTAGAACAAAAGTGTGTGGTCTAAAATACCCTTATTTCTAATTTGAAAGTCGAAACTCAACAACTTCCGTGACTTTTGGTACAATTATGTGGGATACAACTTTTTTACTATGTCCACGATAGTGAGAATAGACTTGATCCAATGATTTGCTTATTTTCTAATTTTTACTTAAAGCATTTTTTCTAAAACTTGGATTTCTTGTTGTTTTAGAGAATGTTCTTCAAGCCAATTAAAGAATAATATATGAATAGCATGTTTGTACATGTATTCATATTATTTTTCTTCGATCTATAGAGCTTGATTATGAAAGGTGGTAAAAAAAAAAAATCATTCCCTGATTTCAATATTTTCTTGAGAGTTAAATTCTTGATTTAAGAAGGTTCTAGAACAAAAAGTTTCAGTTTTAGTATTTTGATTGTCCAGCTTCTGAAAATATGTTGGTGAATTATTTGGAAAATTATGAGTTTCCAAATTCTGATTATTTTGATCCTGTTTTTGGTGATAAAGGGGTCTCAAAATTGTAAATCCATTATCAAGACCTCTCATACCAACAATAGCTTCAGGATCATTAGAATTAGGGAAAATTCCAAATAATGATCCGAAGTGGACCAATTTTCTCAAATAAGGATCCGAAATGAATTTTGTGTCAAATAAAGACCTAAAGTGGACCCATTGTCTCAAATAAGAACTCGAAGTGGTTGAATCAATTCTAAATAAGGACCTAAGCTTGCTGGTCAACCAAATATTTGCTAGCTATCAAGCATGTGACATTTCTGACGACCAGAGTTTGGGCAATTTTGTCCAAAAAAAATCTAGGGAAAATTAACAAATCCTAAAACATAAACAAAAAAAACCCTAGGTTTTCTACGGTCTCCCCATTCCTTATACCCATCCTCTGCAAAGTCGAAGACCGAAGTTCTCCCCATTCCTTGTACCCATCCTCCGCAAAGTCGAAGACCCAAACTCTCTGTCAGTTGAGGCATGAATTCAAAAACAAGAACAAAACCAAATTATTCTTTCTTTGTTTGCGGAGACCCAAATTCTCCGCCGGTTGAGCAAGGCGAGGAGCGACGAGAATCGAGTCATGACAATGACCGAGCGGCGATTTGGTTGAGGAGCAGCGGGGGAGAAGAAAGAAGAAAACGTAAACATCTAAATGAATAACCTAAACTTAATTAATTTAGAATTTTCCCTTTTTTTCCAATCACAAATTTCTGACAAAATTGCCCCTATTTTAATTGCCGGAAAATGTTTGCCAGCGAGCTAAGGTCCTCAATAGAGATTAACTTGATCACTTTGGGTCCTTATTTGACACAAAATTCACTTCGGGTCCTTATTTGAAATAATGGATCCACTTCAGGTCCTTATTCGACACAAAGTTCACTTAGGATCCTTATTTGAGAAAATAGATTCACTTCAAGTCCTTATTTGGAATTTTCCCGAAGAATTACTACCTCAATAATTATTTCTGGATTAGAGAAAGTATTGCAATTATGGGCTGATTTTTACTATTAGTCCTTTTCTGGGCCAATAGTATAATTATTGGCCCGTGTGGTTTATGTTTTAAGAATTATATGAACCTAAAAAGTATGATAAGAAAAAATTGAGATAGTTTTGTCCGAATTCTCTTTTCGTTTCGAAAATCCGCAAGTTGAAAAGACTAAAGTCAATTAAATTTTGTGACCAAAAAAAAAAACAAAAAGTCAATTAAATTTGAATTGGACAAACCAATGGCCAAAGAGAAGGACGGGGAACGAGAGTGACTTAGTCTTGACGACTTCTTTCTCCGTTTGTTTTACGGAAAATAACTTCGAGGAAAACATTTTTTGGATTTTCGGCATTTGTTTCTTGGAAAATGAACTAATCAAGAAAAATATTTTCCACTATTGGAAAAAATTCATTCAAATGTGAGGAAAATGTTTTGTACTTTTCAAAAATAGAAAACATTTTCCATAAATTCTTCCACCCCACTTTCTTTCACCAAAATAATTTTCATTTTATTTTTATATATTCGTTTCCTTTTTTTTTCTTTTTTTAGAAAATCGAATTTTTATTTTTCTTTCTTTTTCCTTTTCTTCTTCTTCCTCATCACAGGCCAGCAAGGCTTGAGCACGGGCCTCGCTAGATCCAGCCACTCCGGCGGGGTGGGCTCGAGTTCACCGGGTGTCGAGGCTAGGTCCAGCCTCACCCTCGGCCTCGCCACGGCCGGTGAGGCTTGACCTCTTCGAACTGGGAGGTGGAGACTCATCGGCTGTGGTGAGGCTCCAGCCGCCCGTGGCCGAGTGCCGTAGCCGGCAACCGGCCAATGAAGAAGATGAAGAAAAAGAATAAAAAGAATTTAAAAAATTGGTTTTTTGAAAAATATAATAATAATAAAATTATTAAAAGGGGTGCATGGAGAAAAAGATTTTTCTTACCAAACAGCAAAAAAATATGTTCTAGTTTATGCTCAAGTTTTAGCCAAACAGCAAAAATTATGGTTATTTTCTTGGAAAATGGTTTCTTGAAACGCCATATTTTCCGTGGAATGAACGGAACGTTGTGTGTCCTTTCCTTTTTTTTTATTCTCCTAGGCGATGTCCGTAATTATCGGATATGTTTTTATTTTTTCCTAAAAACTATTGGATTACGTGGTAGCGTGAATGCAACGCAGCTAACAAAAACATCTTTCAGTCTTTCTTTTAGTCTTCTTCTTGACTGTTTGAGTTGTCCTACCTTGTTTTATCTTATCGGCCCAAGCCCCACCCTACTCCACCCATCGGCCAAGTGGATACTCTTAACAATTTGTGGACCAATCCAACTATTACTATTAATTCCCAATAATGTGTCCTTTAGATTCTAAATTAGAGCAAGAAGAATACTGACAACTGGGTCAAAATATCATTTTCTTTTCAAAGAAACAAAAAGTAGGGATGTTTCAAATGTCGTCTGCCGCATTTTCAATAGGTTAAATGATCGTTAAGCATATTTTTATATATATGCTTTTTTTCAAAATAATGATCACATATGAAACAAGAACAAAGAATACATTGGAAACTACAAAGGTTTTTATGCTGTTAGGGTGCCCATTGAATCTGAATAATCGATAGCAATTATTATTCGTTAAAAGAAAAAAAAAGTAGTTGATATCCATAGAATTTATCTATAAAAAAATTCGAGTCGTTTAAATTTGAGTCATTTGGAATTGGTACGTAAAGACTACGAGAAGGTTGGAGACCGATCCAGAAACATTTGCGTGACGGGTCTACTTGCTTGACCCAACTCAATCCAATCAGGAACTCCTAAGACCTTCTCCTCACCAAAAATAGGTATCTGTCTCCTATATTTGTCTAGTTATTTACTTCATTTCTAGATCAAACAGGAGGGTCTGCAATGGCAGTTCCTCCTATCTTTAGCTTCTTCTGCACTTCCATCGTCGTTCTATCACTGCTTGGCTTGTCCAATGCCACAGACATCCTGTATTCAGTTCAGTCTCTTAGAGAGGGAGAGACATTAGTGTCCTCGGGCCGAAAATTTGAGCTTGGTTTCTTCCCTGCTGGAAGCTCGAACAATAGTTTCCTGGGGATATGGTTTGTGGCGAAACCTCAAACGGTTGTTTGGGTTGCAAACAGGAACAGTCCACTCACTGATTCAAATGGTACTCTGGAAATAAGCTATGAAGGTGAACTTGTTCTTCTGAACAGATCAAAGAGCGTCATTTGGTCAACAAATTCAACCAAGGTTCTCAGAAACCCAGTTGCACAACTCCTAGATTCTGGTAACCTTGTTCTTAGGGAACGCAACAATTTAGATTCCACTGACTACTCATGGCAGAGCTTTGATTACCCATCGGACACGATTTTGGTTGGTATGAAATTGGGATGGAAATTTAGAACTGGTTCGGAAAATTATCTGACTTCCTGGAGAGGCACAGACGATCCTTCCCCTGGAGACTATACAGGCATATACAAAATCAACGGTTTACCTCAACTTGAAATAGTCCGCAATGGTTCCGTCAAAGTTTATCGATCTGCGCCATGGAATGGAGTTAACCTCAACGATATGTCCAAGCTGTCAAGTCCCGTTGCTAGATTCATCTTTGTTTACAATGAAACAGCTGCCTATTTTACAATTGAAACTCTCATTGACGATATCACTGTCAAAATCACATTAAGCCCCGATGGCGTTGCACAGGCTCTTTTACTGAAGAGTGGAAGCACGAAGTGGGATATGATTCAATCTGTCCCTTATGACCCTTGTGATAGCTATGGATATTGTGGTGCTAATGGCGTGTGTCGAGTTAACCAAAGCCCAAGATGCATCTGTTTGCGGGGTTTTAGGCCCAAGTCGCAATCAGAGTGGGAAATACTCAATACGTCAAGAGGATGCATAAGGAAAGTCCCATTGAATTGTTCTCGTGGAGAGGGTTTTGCGAAACTTTCGCAGGTTAAATTACCTGACCTAGTAGATTTCCAGCTATTCAAGAATATGAGCCTTGAGGAGTGTAATGTTGCGTGTCTAAAGAATTGTTCTTGCACGGCTTATGCTAGTTCGGATATTAGAGGACCCGGCTGCTTCTTGTGGTTTGGCAATCTCATTGATATTAGGGATCTTAACGATGATGGTTCTCACCAATATCTCTTCCTACGGCTACCTGCTTCTGAATTAGGTAAATACTAATATTGGTATCTGCATTGGTTAATTGGTTTAGCAATTGCTTTTTTCTTCTTTGTTCCAATCTTTCATTACATTGGTGCGTCCTTTGTCAATGTCAGACTAAACTGTAGTTCTGTCTTTACTACTATTCTAATCTCCAAGGTTCTCTAATGGAGATAGATTCGTCAGCTTACGGATGAACTCTTTTTTTGAAATTAGTTACTTAACTTGTTCTTGGATGCTAGATTCATTCCGCAGTCAATCCAAGAAATCGGTGACTATCACCGTGGTTTCAGCCATTTCGGGATTGCTTATTGTGGGCACAGCATTGGGCATAATCTGGAAAAGAAGAATGAACAGCCAAGGTATGCTAAATACCTTAATCTTACTTCATCTGGTCAAAGTCCAGATTACTTTTCTTTTTTTTTCAACATTATGGTATGGTTTGAGAAACGAATTTACATCTCCTGTAGGCTTGCCAAGTGGGATGGATGACATTGACTTGCCATTGTATGACTTTGCTACCGTTTCTGTTGCTACCAACCATTTCTCTCAAACAAACAAGCTAGGAGCAGGTGGCTTCGGTTCGGTCTACAAGGTAACGAGTTATAAATCAGTCGATTCAAATAACTACAGAGGCCCACACTAAGTAGAATACATGCAGGGAACTCTTTCCACGGGACAAGAAGTAGCAGTAAAAAGGCTTTCAAAACATTCGGGACAAGGTCCTGATGAGTTTATGAACGAAGTCCTTCTAATCGCCAGACTTCAGCACCGGAATCTTGTTGGACTTGTCGGCTGCTGCATTGAGGGAGATGAAAGAATGTTAATTTATGAGTACATGCCAAACAAAAGCTTGGATTATTTCCTCTTTGGTCAGAACCACTTGATCTTTATGAGTTCCTTTCCACTCGATTCTTTGTGCTTTTATTTCTATCCATTGACACCTTCACCAGAAAGTACAGCTAAACGCTAACGACTTGATTAATTGTTTGATGGGGTTGAGTGCGTGCAGATCATGACAGAAGCTCCTCTTTGGCATGGAGAAGGCGATTTGACATTGTTGTAGGAATTGCGCGAGGACTTCTCTATCTCCATCAGGATTCAAAACTACAAGTGATCCACAGAGACTTGAAAACAAGTAACATTTTGTTAGATGTTGACATGACACCAAAGATTTCAGATTTCGGCCTGGCAAGGATCTTTCGAGGAGATGACACGGAAGCACAGACAAGAAGAATAGTTGGTACATAGTAAGTTTTCTCATCACGATCCATTCAAACTGCATATTATCTTTCACTATTTGGAGAAACTAAAGCCTGATTTGCTTGATGCAGTGGTTACATGTCCCCGGAGTATGCCTTGGATGGAAAATTCTCTGTGAAATCTGATGTTTTTGGCTTTGGGGTGCTTTTGTTAGAGATAGTAAGTAGCAAAAGGAATAGAGGATTCCAACATCCCTGATCATCACCATAACCTTCGGGCACGTAAGTGATAGAGAATTACTAAGACCCACCATTTCCTTTTTCGCTAAACAGGACCAGATATTATGTTTCTCTTAAAACCTCATCCCCTTCTTTCTATGTCCCTCTAGACGTGTTTTCTTTTTCGATGCATGGATAGTGGTTGATCATGAGTGGTTTGAATTTTTTAGGCATGGCTGCTATGGAGTGAAGGAAGGGCCATGGAACTCATTGACGAATCTGTATGCACCTCTTTTGTTAAGTCTCAAGTAGAGAGATGTATTCACGTAGGCTTGCTATGCGTCCAAAAGTTTCCTGAAGATAGGCCGGCGATGTCTAATGTCGTCTTCATGTTGGCAAATGAAGGAGCAACCTTGCCACCGCCAAAAGAACCTGGTTTCTTCGTTGAGAGAAGTTCGGGTAGCTCAAATGCACATTTAGTTAGGGAAGAACCCTTCACACCCAACCTTGTTACGGTTACATTGCCTGAAGGTCGATAGAAATGCCATCAAGAATGTCTCTGTAGAATGAAGACCTACTTTCTCATGTAAGAATAAGGGTATGCAAAAGAACCAGGAGTCGCCCGGACCATCCAATCCACCCAGAACCGGACCAGACCAAATCGGACCGCTCAAGAACCAATGGTTCCCATAGGGATCAGTCCGATTCTCGATTCCAATTTAGTGGAACCGGTAAGTACATGGAACTGCCCATCTGAATCAGACCGGTGTGTGTATATATATATATTTGTAGTTATTGGATGTTATTGGCTAATTTTGTTTCTCAGGTGTGTAATAAGATTAACTCCCTACTCTCTTTTTTTTCTCCATTCTAATAATCCATTTACTTAATTTATTAGACAAAACAAAATAAACAAATGAAGCAAAAAGAGATAATCGATTGGAGATGTCCATAAATGTTGCGGTGCTTTGTCGTCATGATACAAAATTAAGAGCCAATAGCTTGTTTTAAGAGCATTATTAAGTCTTTCCTTAGCCATCCCCGTGATTAGATTAGGTTGGCATTGAAAAAAGTTGGATCAAGTGATTAATGTTTTTAACTTCTATTGAGGTTAGGACTTCTAACATAGAATATAACTCTCCATATGTTCCCAGTGTTAGGAAACTCTAAAAGGACCACACCATGACTTTCGAAAAAATGAAGTCCTAACTAACGAGCATTATCTATTCGTTCCGCCCTAAAGTTTTCAATCCTTAATAAAATCAATGGTTCACAATTCAACTCAATTTAAGGCCGAACAAACTTTGATGCTCTAAATAAAAACTAGGTTCACCATGAGATTAATTAATGAATGCAACTTGTTGGGATTGGCGATCGGTTCCATTAATCCACTCGGGAACGAGACCAGAAAGGCAATCCGGTTCCCAGGTGAACCAATGGAACCAATAGGCAGTTCTCGGTTCCAATTTTTCGGAACCAATCCTTAGTGGACGGTTCCCAGTTCCAAAGTGGGAACCGTCCACCCAAACCATGCTCACACTAAGTACGAAGTACATAAGAAGTATACGATATTGTAGAGTTGAATGACGAACTCTTGTTGTGGCTTTTCCTAGACTGCAGCTGTAGCTAGTTATTGGTCCTGTAGCTTTTAGGAATTAATCTAACAAATAACTTGAATTCGAAATTACATACTGTTGCAAGTAACCTTAATATCATGGTCATGCTTTAGTAGGAGAATTACATTAAAAAAAAAAAAAAAAAAAAAAAGTCTTAAATTTATTGTAATTGTGCAAATTTAATTCATCTAGCCAATTTTGGCCAGACAGTGCTAACTTAGATGCTGGCCACGCAAAATCTTAAGAGTCACATTTCATATCCTAAAAGGTAACACTTAGAATTTGAAGTTAAGAAATAGAAGATAGCCATAAAGCATACTATGAAAAAATGGGTTAACAATGAGTATGAAGCAAAATCGAATGCCGGCCTCGTCATTTTGTAAATCGATTGAGTATACGGATTCTGTAGCTCACGGATTACTTCCCCAAGAAGAGAAATCCCATGAGAATTAGTCATTGCCATTGTCCTCCGTACAATGGAGTCGCTTCTCCTCCTCATCGTGTTGATTGGCGCAGTCGTCACCGTTGCATGGCTCGTTCTGAACCATCGCCCTCCCACGTTCCGACTCGACTCCCTCTCTGGCCTCCCCAACGCCTTCGACGCCTCATCCCCTCCTCCAAAACTCCACGTCTGAATCCAGCTCACTGCCACCAACCCCAACAAGACACTCGACATCGTCATCCAGGACGTCAACCTCTACCTTGCACCAGTTCACCACAAGGGTCAGCTCCCTCTCTCAAGCCACAACGACACATCATCTTTGGAATATGACATCAGCAAGAGGGGCCACCAAGTTTGCACCTTCGAGGGGAAAGCAAGCCTAAGGTATCACGCCCCGAACCTCGAGTGCGCAAACATCTACGACGGTCGATTAAAATGCAATGTCCTAAGACACATTAGCGACCCATTCATTTTGTCTTTCAATTAAACGTATATGAAAGCAATTTATATAAACACCCGGTCAACCAATCCAATAACAGGGATAGTAGTAAACACATCAACCATTCTAAAACAACACTTTAATTTATAAACTGTTAACCCTAGAAAGTTTAATAATTACAAGCCTTTCTACGGCCACTCCCTACTGACCATCTCAAAAACCTATAAGGTCAGGGTTAACCTAAACTTCACTAATGATGAGGCCGATCAAAAGTGATGCCAGGCACACCTGCGTCTTGGTCCATCGAGACCCCAAACCACACGCGATTGTTCTCCATACTACGGGCCTGAAAATATTTAACAACAATAGGATGAGATATAAATTTCAGCAAGTTAACAATTTAAGCCCCGAGTAGGACGCAAATTTGTCTCGAAGGCAACCTAAACACGCACAACATACAAACTTACCTCGCCTTGGCACACCCCTGTATATTAGTACATCACATATGTCATTATCAATGCAACGGGCATACTTAAAAATTAGAACACATAACTTTCATGCCTCAAGCATCCACACGGGTCCCGATTATGAGGTAAAAATCCATTTTAGCCCGTCTCATACCGTGCCTCATAGTTTTACCCCATAATCAAGCGCAATGCATCACAATTATTCACACGTGTTCCAATTATTATGATCCCTTGGCCACGGCCAATACACGAGTTGGTGGTCTTCCGGCATGATTATGCATCATCCCACCCCATCGGGCACAACATCTTCTAGAAACCCCACCTAGACGGCATTCCATAAGAAGCATTGGTTCGGCTTCAACTGTGACTTGACATCCGAACCCCCGCCGAGCATCCGATAAACATCGGGCATCTTCCCCAAACTCACGTTGGGTGACAAGTTCAAATAAGTGAACACACAAGCACGCCAACACTCAAGCCAATTTTTATTTGCCATCAATTAGCCTAGTGTAAAAGAGTTCGTGCTTAAATAACAAATCTCGAAAATCTTCACATTTAAAATTCCGTTAAAATAATCACAAATGGTCATGTACTTAAAATCAACTCGCCAAACTTTGCAAGCTTTCATTTTAAACCCACATTGCCCCATTTATCATGTAAAACTCGGCGTCCAAACACGACACCTCAAAGTTTGCCATTTTCTTTTCAAATAAACCTTCTTTGAAAATAACATTTAAGCTCATGATTTTGGTAATCAACAACATAGCAATACAAGCTTAGACGGTCATAATTATGTATAATTTCATCTAATAAATTGGTGACACCTGAATTTTTGTCGACATTTTAAACATCCATTCATTTTGCAAAAAAAAAAAAATGAAAACAAAATGAAAAAAATAAAGAAAACAAAAATAAAAGGAGGAGGAAAAATGCCACATGAGCGACGTGATAAAATGCCGGGGGAGGATTGCTCTCGC
The DNA here is from genome assembly GCA_014182565.1 of Eucalyptus marginata. Lineage (NCBI taxonomy): Eukaryota > Viridiplantae > Streptophyta > Magnoliopsida > Myrtales > Myrtaceae > Eucalyptus > Eucalyptus marginata. Next base: position 5,047,431 of record CM024594.1, on the reverse strand, counting down.
TCGGCTCTCTTGGACTCTCTCTAAGGGTGACAGACTCTCTCCATCTCACACTCTCTCCATTTCGCGAGGCTCTCTCCACTCGAGACTCTCTCTCTCTCTCTCTCTCTCTCTCTCTCTCTCTAAAAAAAATGAGGACTCTCAAACCCTCTCTCCCTCACTTTGGTTCGCTCAATTTTTTTCTCTCTCCGCATGATCGGTGGTTGTCGTGGTCTTCTCCTCCTCGTCCTCCTTCGCTTCGATCTGGTCCTCAATCGATCGTCGTTTCCGAGCTTCACTTCTCCACGCGAGGGACCGCACTCGTGGGTTATACGATTGATCGGTTTCGTGCGGCGACACAGTGTGCGATGTCTTGTGAAGGAAGCCTTCAAGTTCGTTTCGGTCTCTTCTGCGCAACATTGAGCCGACGTTGATCGGAAGTCTCGGCAGTTTGATCTTTCGCCGATTCATCCAAAAGTCCTTGAAGATCCGACGGCCTTTAATCAAAGGTCAATCAAGCTCAAATCATCGAAAATATATCAATGGTAACTTCTATGTCCCGAGCTCGATGAAGCGAGGTTGTTCTAGACAACCGGGGCTAGAGCTCACCCTAGGTCCTAGATCTGCAATCTCAGCATATTTGGGATGTCAGCAAGGCCTTACGACTGATTAGGATGATTTGTGATGATTGATGGCTGATTGATCAAGTGATGTTGTATAATCACCTATTACGGAAATTCGTATGCCTGTTTTGATTGATTTGCTTCGGTTCTTGGAATGAGCTGGTAGATGATGTTATTAGGACTTAATGTCTTCTAGAGATTTGTAATAGACTTCTCAAGCTTTTCATAGACATATTATATGTGCAATTTGGCCATCGTTTGCCCTACCTAATGCTTCTTGCAAAGATCGAGCACTAATCTGGTGTTGCGGTTGTTCCGCTCCCGATATCCGGACCTACGACATATACAATTTTCATAAAAATATAGGCTCATTTGGCTAGGACTCAATCTTAGGTTTTCATATCAAGCTTTCATTTGAGATTCATGATGTTATTGGATGATTTTCTATGGATTGACGATCAATGATCATGAACTTGAGGTTAATTGAGCTTGATTTGTATTAATATGCAATTTCATATCTTTGTGATAGACTTACTGTTTTGGTTGAAATGAGGTGCTAGATGAGGTTTTTTTACCTCGAGCCCTTCTAGACATAAAAAAAAAAAAAAAAATACACTTTTAGAGCTTCAATTTGATATGTCGCACGCCCATAATGGATGTTGTTTGGTTGCTGAAAAACACCTTTGAAATCTGTTAATTCTGCAGCAGTTTTAGGTTGATTTGTGTTTTTGACTTTGTACGATTTTCTGTTTTGTTATTTTCATACTGATTTTTGTGCATGGATTATGTGAAAAACTTTCTTCATGAAGTTTGCACAAAATTGTCTTGATATGTCATACATTTTTTCCAAATTTTTTTTGGAGTTGTTTTGGTTAGGTAAAACAATCAAAAACGATCCCTAGGTCAGTTTGCCCTACACTAGGTTCGACCTGAGATTGCTCTCGCTCTGGCTCTCTTGGACTCTCTCTAGGGGTGACAGACTCTCTCCATCTCACACTCTCTCTCCATTTCGCGAGGCTCTCTCCACTCGGAGACTCTCTCTCTCTGGAGAAAATGGTTTCTCTCTCTCTCTCTCTCTAAAAAAAACGAGGACTCTCAAACCCTCTCTCGCTCACTGGTTCGCTCGATTTTTTCTCTCTCTACACGATCAGTGGTCGTCGTGGTCTTCTCCTCCTCGTCCTCCTTCGCTTCGATCTGGTCCTCAATCGATCGTCGTTTCCGAGCTTCACTTCTCCACGCGAGGGACCGCACTCGTGGGTTATACGATTGATCGGTTTCGTGCGGCGACACAGTGTGCGATGTCTTGTGAAGGAATCCTTCAAGTTCGTTTCGGTCTCTTCTGCGCAACATTGAGCCGACGTTGATCGGAAGTCTCGGCAGTTTGATCTTTCGCCGATTCATCCAAAAGTCCTTGAAGATCCGACGGCCTTTAATCGAAGGTCAATCAAGCTCAAATCATCGAAAATATATCAATGGTAACTTCTATGTCCCGAGCTCGATGAAGCGAGGTTGTTCTAGACAACCGGGGCTAGAGCTCACCCTAGGTCCTAGATCTGCAATCTCAGCATATTTGGGATGTCAGCAAGGCCTTACGACTGATTAGGATGATTTGTGATGATTGATGGCTGATTGATCAAGTGATGTTGCATAATCACCTATTACGGAAATTCGTATGCCTGTTTTTGATTGATTTGCTTCGGTTCTTGGAATGAGCTGGTAGATGATGTTATTAGGACTTAATGTCTTCTAGAGATTTGTAATAGACTTCTCAAGCTTTTCATAGACATATTATATGTGCAATTTGGCCATCGTTTGCCCTACCTAATGCTTCTTGCAAAGATCGAGCACTAATCTGGTGTTGCGGTTGTTCTGCTCTGATATCCAGACCTACGACATATACAATTTTCATAAAAATATAGGCTCATTTGGCTAGGACTCAATCTTAGGTGTTCATATCAAGCTTTCATTTAAGATTCATGATGTTATTGGATGATTTTCTATGGATTGACGATCAATGATCATGAACTTGAGGTTAATTGAGCTTGATTTGTATTAATATGCAATTTCGTATCTTTGTGATGGACTTACTGTTTTGGTTGAAATGAGGTGCTAGATGAGGTTTTTTTACCTCGAGCCCTTCTAGACATAAAAAAAAAAAAATACACTTCTAGAGCTTCGATTTGATATGTCGCACGCCCATAATGGATGTTGTTTGGTTGCTGAAAAACACCTTTGAAATCTGTCAATTCTGCAGCAGTTTTAGGTTGATTTGTGTTTTTGACTTTGTACGATTTTCTGTTTTGTTATTTTCATACTGATTTTTGTGCATGGATTATGTGAAAAACTTTCTTCATGAAGTTTGCACAAAATTGTCTTGATATGTCATACATTTTTTCCAGATTTTTTTGGAGTTGTTTTGGTTAGGTAAAACAATCAAAAACTATCCCTAGGTCAGTTTGCCCTACACTAGGTTCAACCTGAGATTGCTCTTATTCTGGCTCTCTTGGACTCTCTCTAGGGGTGACAGACTCTCTCCATCTCACACTCTCTCTCCATTTCGCGAGGCTCTCTCCACTCGGAGACTCTCTCTCTCTGGAGAAAATGGTTTCTCTCTCTCTCTCTCTCTCTCTAAAAAAAACGAGGACTCTCAAACCCTCTCTCGCTCACTAGTTCGCTCGATTTTTTCTCTCTCTGCACGATCAGTGGTCGTCGTGGTCTTCTCCTCCTCGTCCTCCTTCTGCTTCGATCTGGTCCTCAATCGATCGTCGTTTCCGAGCTTCACTTCTCCACGCGAGGGACCGCACTCGTGGGTTATACGATTGATCGGTTTCGTGCGGCGACACAGTGTGCGATGTCTTGTGAAGGAAGCCTTCAAGTTCGTTTCGGTCTCTTCTGCGCAACATTGAGCCGACGTTGATCGGAAGTCTCGGCAGTTTGATCTTTCGCCGATTCATCCAAAAGTCCTTGAAGATCCGACGGCCTTTAATCGAAGGTCAATCAAGCTCAAATCATCGAAAATATATCAATGGTAACTTCTATGTCCCGAGCTCGATGAAGCGAGGTTGTTCTAGACAACCGGGGCTAGAGCTCACCCTAGGTCCTAGATCTGCAATCTCAGCATATTTGGGATGTCAGCAAGGCCTTACGACTGATTAGGATGATTTGTGATGATTGATGGCTGATTGATCAAGTGATGTTGCATAATCACCTATTACGGAAATTCGTATGCCTGTTTTGATTGATTTGCTTCGGTTCTTGGAATGAGCTGGTAGATGATGTTATTAGGACTTAATGTCTTCTAGAGATTTGTAATAGTCTTCTCAAGCTTTTCATAGACATATTATATGTGCAATTTGGCCATCGTTTGCCCTACCTAATGCTTCTTGCAAAGATCGAGCACTAATCGGTGTTGCGGTTGTTCCGCTCCGATATCCCGGACCTACGACATATACAATTTTCATAAAAATATAGGCTCATTTGGCTAGGACTCAATCTTAGGTTTTCATATCAAGCTTTCATTTGAGATTCATGATGTTATTGGATGATTTTCTATGGATTGACGATCAATGATCATGAACTTGAGGTTAATTGAGCTTGATTTGTATTAATATGTAATTTCGTATCTTTGTGATGGACTTACTGTTTTGGTTGAAATGAGGTGCTAGATGAGGTTTTTACCTCGAGCCCTTCTAGACATAAAAAAAAAAAAAATACACTTCTAGAGCTTCGATTTGATATGTCGCACGCCCATAATGGATGTTGTTTGGTTGCTGAAAAACACCTTTGAAATCTATCAATTCTGCAGCAGTTTTAGGTTGATTTGTGTTTTTGACTTTGTACGATTTTCTGTTTTGTTATTTTCATACTGATTTTTGTGCATGGATTATGTGAAAATCTTTCTTCATGAAGTTTGCACAAAATTGTCTTGATATGTCATACATTTTTTCCAGATTTTTTTTGGAGTTGTTTTGGTTAGGTAAAACAATCAAAAACTATCCCTAGATCAGTTTGCCCTACACTAGGTTCGACCTGAGCTTGCTTGAAATTAAGGTCTTAGATGAGTCCATTTGACTTGACATCCTTCATGAGACTTGAAATAGATTTGAAAAGCTTTCAAATGACATATTATATGCATGATTTGGTTGTCATTTGCCTAGTCAAATGAATGTTACCACATCAATGTTTGATTCTGGAAATTCAGAGGATAGATTGGACTGATTTTCATTCTTGCTATGATTTTTGTGATGATTTTTTGATGAAGTTGTCTGCATGAAACTTATTCCTCATTGTCTTGAGAATGTCCCATTAATGTTTTAGAATTTTTAGACATGTTTTAGTAGTTCAAAACCTCTTAGATCTGAACATGTGTCTGTTTGCCCCTACATTGATCCGAGGTAAACTTGGGCAAATTTAATCATGAAATTGAGTTTGTTTGACCTTAAGGTCTTCATGAAAAATGAAATACATGTCATATGCTTTCTATTGATGTAATATTTGCATGATTTTGATGTCACTTGATTTGTCAATTACATCTGTGAATCTGCATGTGTGCTGTTGCAACTAAGAAAATTAAGAAGGCGCATAGGTTTTGCCATTTTCGTCATTATCTATGTGATCACAACTAGGTTTTGAGTTCTCAATGAGAAATGTCTGTCATCCTTTATTTTATATGGCACATTTTTTGTTAGATTTATGTCTGTCTTTAAATGAGCGAAACGATGTATGCTCTCAACTCTTGTTATAGAATTGAAGCCTTGATATGTGCCCATCTTTTCTTGCTTGTTGGGTCTCTTAGTGGCCAAAATTCATGTTAGTACTTTCTTGACATTTGAACTACATATAGCAAGTTTTGTGTGCATATGTTTTTCTACATAATTGAATGCCATTTCGTATGTGAAATTCAAGTTGACATATCGCAATGGAAATTGTTATGCATTTTGCTCCTAATGACAAGTCACATATCAATATTCATGGATTTGTGTAGCCTTTTGCACATTGATTTAGGGTTAAATGTCTTAATCAATCTTGTTCTTCACATTTAGCCCTACGTCATGTTCAAATTTCATAATTTTCATGCATTGATTAGGTGGCTTAATAGATCAGTTATCATGCATCATTTTCTGATTGGTTTATGATTGATTTGCATGCTTTAGCGATTGTTGCTTTTCGGCCATAAATTTGACCTTACTTGAACTTGATACATCTTAGGAAACTCCATTCATGAAAGTTGTTCCTCATGGTGTACTTGATGTTCTGTGCTTTTCTTATATTCAATTATCCATAGGTTCTACTCCATTTGTTTTGATCTTATGTGTGATATTTGATGATTTCTGTTTTAATTCTTTGTTATGATTTCATTCTAGGATTTCTTTTAGAATATCTTGCATGCTGAATTGAGATTACTTGTCTTCATGAAAATTGTTTTGATGTGCATGTTTGTTTCTTTCATTTATATGTACCTAGTTATAAGTTTCTCAGATTAGGTTTAGATTAGGATCCCAAAGATAGACCTTTGCGTGAAGACGATGGAGGTCAATGTCCATTCTGACTATTATCTTGTACTATTTGTTTTCCCGACATATGTCTCGGGTTCCATTTGTTGTATAAAACCCGACAAGTTGCGGGTTTTTTCTTCTTCTTTTTTTCTCTTTTAATTGTGTTTTCTTTTATATTTTTAGGATTGCATGATAGATTTACTGTTTTTCCTTGATTGTTTACTTGTTGTCTTGCAATTTCAATTTCATTAATTGTTTTCCTTTCATTTTTTTTAGGAATAAAATAGAATGAAAATGACCAACCATGCATGATCACTTAAATCTAGAATTGATGATCCCGAAAATGTAAAAAGAAATGCATTGACATATTAGGAAGAACACAACATATTGTTTAGGTACTGAAATGGCGTTAATAGAAATATTAGCGTAACTCAAATCCCCGAACCTAGATATTTGGTTGCGTAGGAATCGAGGGAATGCTCCTGACCCTCGATTGGGTTTTCTAGTCGACCCCCAAAATGAGGTTAGTGGCGACTCCCGTCTATTTTTAGGATTGTCATAAATAATTAGATTGCATAAATAGTCGCGCGGGATATGAGCTTGGGAGAGCTCGTGATCTTGTGATCAAGTATCCTTAAACCTAACCTTTCCCCCTTTGACACGAGGGCAGCGAGATTGAGTCGCAACATAAATCAAGCATAAAATTCTACTTAAAGGCTAAACCGTCATTAATTTACACTAATCGTGATTAATTAGCACTAAATGGATTAATTAAGCTAATGGAGATTAATTACACAAAACGCGATTAATTACGACTAACTACAATTAATTAAACTAACTAAAAGTAATTAACCTAATTAAGATTAATTAAGCCAATTACAATTAATTAAACTAATCACGCTTAATTAATCTAAACATGATCAATTAAACTAACCATCTTTAATTAAGAATAATCTCTATTAGCCTTAATCTAATCCATCATTAATCTTAGTTAGGGTAAACTATCATTAAAGGCCACTAACTACCATTAGCCTTAAACTAAACTACTCTTAAACACAATTAACTTCTTAATCAATGATTAAAAGTTAACTCACCGTTTTACGGCGATGGCGAGCTCACGGCAATGATGGCGCAACGGCGTCGAGGATATGCCATTCCCGACTTGAATGGGAAGTCAAACGATGGCGACGAAGCCTCTCGAGGCTCACGGCCACAAAGAGGGGGAGGTGTTCCGCTTGTTTGGATATTCTTTATCCAAAGCTTCTTAAAGTGCTTCTTTTTCCTGGAAGATTTTCCACAAGAACCATCACAATCTCTCTTAGAGCATTTGATCTTCAGTTTCTGGCGAGAACATGCCCCATCAAGTTCTCTCGTTGTCTCGTGAGATAGGTTTGAACCATTTGGCGTTTTAAACACAAATCATCAAGGCACAAATGGATTTCTTGTTGTATTTCTCCCAACGAAATGTTCGCAATTCTTCTTTGTCTATTAATAAAAGATCACTCAACCTAGTGGGATAATTCTTTCGGAATGGAAGTTAGGAAAACTTGTTTCAGGTTTGGATAAGCTCCAATACCATAGAAGAGCTTGAGCATTTCCCGATAGTGTTTATTAAGATGTCTTTTTTGGAGAGAATAGCATTTTCTTTCAAAAAATTCTCTTCTTTTAAGTTCATGAAGGTCAGAAGGTTTTCCAATGAAGAAATGGTATAGAAGGGTAATGGCATGACCAACGTCAGGTGAAAGTAAAAATTGAACCTAGTCTTGTTCTGTCACCGATTGCCACCAATGTTTAAGGCTACCTATGAACCTTGTGACGAAACCAAAAAGGACATCATATTTATACTGATTGGTAAGAGCTTGGGCATTTAACCAAGTATGGAATTCTTCAAATCTTTCTAGCCATTTGGAATAAGGAATGTCATCAACAGTAAAAAACTGTTTGGAAAAAGTAGACATGTGTTGAGGGAGATTGTTTGGTTGAACAATCTTTGGTTCAGAAAAGTTGAAAAACTGTTTGAATCGATTGCAGGGATTGAGAAAGATGAAAAGGATGAGAATAATACCGAATCTGACTCAGTATCCAAGTTGTTCGGAAAAACCGGTTCTGATGGAAATAGGATCTGGTCTTTCAAAGTGGCAGGATCAGGCTTCTCCTCCTGATTGCCCAAATCTCTCAAGAATGATTCTAACGGATTTGATAGCATCATTTGGTTTGGTTTTTCTTTTATGACAAGCGAGAATTCTTCAGGCATCTTTTCTTTTCCCTTTTCCTTCCTTATTCGATCTAGTTCTTTGAGACAACTTCGCATATCTATCACATCTATCTTATCTTGTCTGATGGGGACTTCTGTGAGAGCAGCAAAAGATAAACGTATTATGAGATAGTGGAGGAGGCAAATGCTCTATCCGTAATGTAGTTGGGAACATTGAAAGGATTGAACCTTCCCTCTTTAAGGAGTTGGATCTTTCTTTTGAGCTTTTCTATTTCCACCTTGGGGCTTTCAAGATGATGATATCCTAGATGTTGTCCGGATTTCAAGGCATGAAGCCTTTTTTGAAAGTCCGAAAGCATTTTCTTAGTGGTTTCATCATATCTTCAAAGATCTTGTTGCACAAACACAATTTTGGAGTCAATTGCTTTGAACGCATTATTATGTGCTAAAAGAGTCTCCGATTGCCAATTTAGGATAGCTTCAGCAATAGGAGTCATTTTCTGTCTTCCATGTTCGTCCACATCAATAGGGGCAGATGTCACGCCCCGAACCCTAAGCGCGTGCCCATTCCTCTATGGTCGATAATATTTTGCGACTCCCAGGGACGAGTCGCCGACCCTTTCATTTTATTGCACATGCGGAAGCGAATAATAAATCCCCCGACAGTAAACATCTCGGGATAAAAAAGCAGGACAACAATTTCACAAACAAACATGCTTTTATAAACCAACTTAGTTATTTATAAAGGTCAACAACCCACGATACCGCAAAAGACGGTTCTCCAAAAAGAAGCTGACCTAACTGACCTACTCCTCAGGTCCCCTCAACTAGGCTCCAGATCCACCACTCTGCGATCCTAAAAATTGAGCCCACGACGAGGTGAGATATAAATCTTAGCGAGTTCACGCTCTAAACCCTGATTAGGAGGGAAATACGCCTAGAGGCGCCCTAACCACACAATCATACAATTAGCATAGAGGACTCACCTCGCCTCAGATCCACCCTGCAGGTCAGCACAATTCGTATACAATATGCATAAAATCAATGCATATAACAATTGAAACGCATTACTCAACTCAAAAAATCACAGGAGTCCTAATTATAGGGCCAAATCGTTATGACACGTCACATACCATGTCACACAATTTTGTCCCATAATACGGCGCATCTATTCCACTCAACATGCGTTCCAATTGATAATTTCGCCCACTCTAGGGTACGGCCTACTAGAAGTTCGGCGGTCTATTGGCGTAGTCAAGTATCGTCTCACCCCAATGAGCACAGTAAGACGATTTTCCCGAAGGAGTATAGGTCCAGCCTCTACTGCAACCCAAATCCCATAAATGGGTATCTCATACAGGGTAACGTCCATCCAACACAGTTAGGGGACAGGTTCTTTTAACCAACACACCACCAATCAATCTCAGCCCAGGACACCGTGCATTGCACTCAAATGCCTCAATTAAAATAGTGATCCTAGCCTATTTTCTTCGTATTAAAAACACCCGATGAAAATAGTCGTGTGTGGGTACACGGTCAAATTGGACCCGGAAAATTCATAACCTTCTTTTAAAATCCCACTAGTTTATGTAGTATATAAAACCCTTTTCGGTGTTAAAACTCGACACCGGGATTTTCTAAATAAATATCCAAATTCACAAATTTTTGGAATAATTGATCAAATTTCCAATCAGTACTCAATTTTCACAATTTAACACTCAATTACAGAAGTTAACCACACCATTACAATCAGCACGAAATTCCGGTCGCCGGCTATCCCGGCCTAATTTCCGAAAAATATTTAATAATTAAATAATTTCTAAAATTAATTAAATAAATACATTAAATACTAAAAATGCTAACTTAGGCTAAATAATTCTAATCTAACCACCTATTGAGCTAATTAAATTATACTAAACGTTCTAGCTATAAAACCACATACTAACTTAATTAATTATAATCTCTAACCACCTAATTAAATAATCTAACTAACCTAATTTAACTAACTAAACTTATAATTAAACTAATTACACTTAAATAAATCTAAACACCCATTAAACGTCATTAGCCTACTAAGAAGAGTTTAGTGCATAAACTCACCGGTTTGTTGCGAAAACCGGTTCATCACGACGACGGCACGATGACGGCGTGACGGCGACCGAAATCCGAATTTTCGGCGGCGTCGACGGACACTCGAACCGGGCCAAAAAGCCTTGCAAGCCCACAGCAATTGCTGGGCTTGGTCTTAGGCTTGGGCTGCTTCGCGGGCTTCAAGACTAAGCTGAACAAGTAAATTTTGTGGGCTGCTGAACCGGGCCCAAAACTTGGCTGAGTTGTGCGCTTCAATGGAGCTGCTAGCTTCTTAGGCTGAACTGAGCCTAATTCCGGGCTGAAGATGCGGGCTTGCTGGGCTCGACTGACTTTGTGTGGGCTGGCCTGACTTCGTTGGAGATACCAGAGCAGGGATGGGCCGAAAAAAAACGTGCGGCCGAGAGAGAAGATGCGGACGTGGAGAGGGCAAAGGAGAGACGCGCGCGGGGCAGCTTCGGATGATGGAAGAACACACGAACGAAGGCAGCTGCTTCCGTTGACACTCCTGGGCTGACAAATGTTCAGTGGAGGCTTCAAGCAAATGGAGAGAAGCGAAGGTGGAGAACGGGGGCCCTTGGGTCTTCGGTGAGGTGGGCTCACTTGCTGTTGGACGCGTGGGGGAAGGGACAACAAAAGAGCTCCACTTGCAAGGATGTTGACTTGGTTGTGGCAGAGGGGAATTGGGTGGGTGGAGGTGGCGCAACAAGGCTTCAATGAAGAAGGAAGATGAAAGCAAAGCCAAAAATGAAAGGAAACATGGGGGTGAGAGAAGCTTCGGTTGAAGAGTAAACGAAGAAATGAGATTGCAGGGGAAATGAAATAAAATCAAAGCGAGAGAGAGATCGAGAAAGAAAGAAGACATCCGAAGGAGGGAGAGGCGGCAGTCAAACTTGCTGGGGAAGTCACGGTTGAGGGGCCAAAAGTCAAGAATTTTATCCATCCCATTAAAAGCTTGTCCCCCTAATTCTTTCTAGCCTTGAATTTCCATAATTGCTCAAATTGATGCCAAAATTCAGCCCTCAAACCATAGCTCTGAATTTCACTAATTTTAGACTTCAATTTCATCCTCAATTTCTCAAATTCGAAGTCCAATTTTGATGAGGAAAAAACCCACAAAATTTCTATAAGTTCACAACATCAAATAGCTCGGCTTGGAAGTCCAAATTTCATTTAATTTGGCCCATTCGAATTTTCGTTAATTTCCGCAACGTCCGAAACGATTTTCCGTAAAAATTCGGAATCTCCGAAAATTCTTCGGAGGATGAGTCGATGTTCCTAAAATAGATCGTGACACGAAAGAACTTTCAATTTTTGAAATCGGGTTCAAATTCACGATTAATTTTAATTCAAATACCTTTGGTACATAGTATCCTTTGACTTTATGTGCTTCCGTCGGGGTCTTGCATTTGGGTCTACTTCGTCGGGAGAATTTGTACAATAGGAACATTGATAAAAAGGATCCTAAAAGCAGTGACCATACTGGTCCTTGTAGTAATGGACAAGGTTCCCATTACTCTGGAAATATTGAACCAGCCTTTTAGGATCTGGCTCGGAAATTAACTCAGGAACACATGGTTCAATCATAAAAAGGGTCTGGAAGATAGAAGGATTCTCTTCATTTTTCTTGCCAAATATGATGGAAATAGTGACATCCTTTTTTCTGACAAATTCAGAGTTTAAAGACTGGAAAGGCTTGTTATTCCGATACAGCTTCTTATAGTTGGTGATTCATGTCTCCGAAAGGAGTTTGGCCAACTTTTCCTTCGGAATTTGTCTGGGAACATGAATGCAGGATGCTTGATCATTCTACATAGAGATGAATAAAGCATCTTCATTCCCATTGTGGAAATTCAAGTCAAGAGCATGGTTCTGCACTTGATAAACCATCTGGTAGTGCAGTGTTGCTGCAATAGAGTCAGCAATTTGGAGAGCTCCAGTGAGCTGGACTTGGACTTTCAGAAAGGAAAGTAGCTGGGGGTCTGAAAGAGCGATATTGAAGTTTGGATATAAGGTTACAAAGAATGTTCCAGCATTTAAAGTGGTTTGGACAATACCAATGCAGGCATGCCGGTACTCTAAGAACCAAGTATCCAATAAAGCCATTCTGGCCACGATTGGAAAGCCCTTGCGACTATGAAAAGTAAGAGCAAGACGAACAGCTCCATAATGAACATGAGAATATCCCTGTTGAGTCCATTGCCTGGGAAACTCTGGAGAATTTGAAGAGTAACAAAGTACTCTTTTTCAATGGCAGGAATGGGATGTTGATCGAACTTAGAGGACTGGACGTACTCCTTTACTTCATTTGGAGTTTGACGGATGAGTTGTCGAATGGAGCGGATAGGAGAAAATGACGAGGTGGGTTTAGCAAAATGGAATAGGGGTTCATAAGGGGAAGTTGGGTTTCAGAGATCTTTGTTTCATCACTAAAAGAGACTTCATAAAGATAGTCTATCTTTGAAGCATTAAAAACACGAAAATCTGAATGGGTTGAGGAGGATGGGGATGAGGCAAGAGAAACAGAAGCTTCTAGTATTTTTGGCTCATTCATGATGTAAAGAGATCTTCTCAGCACTGGATTCACCTGCTAAGTGCATGGAACGAATCTTATTACAAATGAAACTATGGCTCTGATACCATGAATGGACCTAAACTTAGAACCAAGGAAGACGAAGTCAGTTTCCTGCAGATATGCCTTCCCACTATGGGCAAACCTCTTGTTCAAGCCCTTCAGAGCTTCGGACTTTGGAATTTCATATTCACATCTCTATCTTCTTGAATGATTAATCTCCTTAAATACTCCTCCATTCTGTACTAGTCATTAGCCAATTATCAAAGGATTTTCTTCCAATCTACCAGTTGGAAAGAATGATTCAAGGAGATCTTATGACCGTTGAGGACAAAGAGGGAATCTCCACTTGATTATGTTTGCCCATATAATCAGAATTTTAGTTTCCATAAGTATAGCTTGAAAATGTTAGTACTACCACCTAGAGGGGGATGAATAGGTGTTAAAAAAAATTAAACAATTACATGCAAAATATATATTATGTTGGGAGCAAAGTCTATGAATAAGTCAGAGTCTGACTAAAAGTGCCACCAGACTTTTGAAGAAAATTCAAACTCAAATAGAGATAGATTAGAATTTTGAGAAATTTAAAAGAAAATTGCAACGAATAAAGCTTAAAAAGAGTTAAGGAAAGAGAAAATTGCACGCAAGATTTACAGTACTTCGGCTTAGATCAAGCCTATGTCCACTCTCCCACACTAACAGCCTTTTGGCTAAAATTCACTAAAGTATCAACAAAGAAGTACAATATTTCAAGTGCAAACACTCAGTGGAAGATTTCTTTTTCCTTCACTAAGTCACTCTTCTTGTGATTTTCTCTCTTGAATACAATTTGTAAGCATTGCCATTGAAGAACAAGTGGTTGGAAAGGTTTCAAATTTTGGAATTTCAATTTTCATGCACTATCTCAAATAAACTGAATGATCTCCTTAAATACTTCTCTACGCTTTACTAGCCGTTGGCATTCTCCATAGGAATTTCTTCCAATCAATCCGTTGGACAAAATCGATTAAGGAAATCTTGTAGTCGTTTGAAGATTATGATGAAAATCCGTTTGTCACGCCCCGATACTCAAGCGAGTGCCCATCCCTCGATGGTCGATGTAACTGCGACGTCCCAGGACACATCGCCGACCCATTCATTTATTGCACATGTGGAAACGAATTAAACACTCCTGACAACAAACAACATGGGATAGGAAAGCAGGACAATCACATCAAACCAAGCATCTTTATACACAAGCTGAGTTTATAAACAAAGGTCTACAAAAGATCGGCTTTCAAAATGAACTGTCCTACGACCTACTAGTCAGACACGTTCGCCGATCCTTCAGTCTCCACAGGCTCCGGGGGCGTCGGGTTCTCCACAGCACCATCGGGAGGGTCAGCTGCGTTCTCGCCCAGAACGGCATTGAGCGCAACGGCAGGGATATCAAATCCCTGGATGGGACCTACCCTAAACCCATTGAGTCCATGGCGGTACCACGCCCTGAATCGATGAGGTACCCTCTCAAGTAGACCCTCATCGACCCAGATGGCGGTCACCACTAGCTCATAGACCCAAGGATTACCGGAAACCGGAACGTCCATACCTTGCTTAGTAATAGTCCGCAACTGTCTAAAACATTCCGGAGGAACTGTTATCTAAGTGTTGACACATAAATTTTGGTGACCCAATCATTTGTTTAATGCATTAAAAAAATAGGGGTTAATTTTTAACCCCTAAGCAAAAATATTAGAATTTAATTGCATAGCATATAATTTTAGATGCATCTATTTATTATTATTGCATTTGCATTGGACTGGTGACGGATGGGTTTGATTTGATGATTTTGAGCTTTAAATTGACAAGTTGGACTAAGCCTACAAAGGGAGCAAATTGGCCCGAGCCTGTATCCTCGAGGAGATATTACGAACTCATCTTTGCGAGATTCTATTGCAATTTTGAAAAAATCAGTGCAGAATATTCTTTTTTGCAAAGGAAATCTATAAGAGATGTCAAAAATAAAAAGAAATATTGCGTTTGGAAAAAATCTTCGTAGATATTGATTTGAAGAAAAATAAAACTCTAATCCTTGGCCTATAAAAGGGATGTTCGTAGGGTTTTGAGAGGCCACACAATAGAAATACACAACCACATTGAAGTTTTCTTTTGAGTTTTCACATGGAAAGGGGCTTCTCTCGGTTGAAAAGAAGAAACAACCCAAAAAGTAAAAAAAGTAAAAGAAAGGGGAGAGAGAATTCGTGCGGCAGGGGAAGAGAGAACAAAAAAAATGCTGCGGGGAGAGGACGTGAGAGAGACAGGTGAGAGGGGGAGAGAGAAAAAAGAGAAAAAAAAAAAAGGAGAGGAAAAGGGCTGCATTGTCTTCTTCTTCGCGAGGGCCTTCTGGCTGCGCCAGCCCGAGCCGCGCCAACCACCGTCGCACCACCGCGACACCAGCCGCCTCCGCGACTCACCACCTCGCCACTCTGCTCGCGTCCTCCACCGCTTTCCCGCCAG
Organism: Eucalyptus marginata; assembly: GCA_014182565.1. Taxonomy (NCBI): domain Eukaryota; kingdom Viridiplantae; phylum Streptophyta; class Magnoliopsida; order Myrtales; family Myrtaceae; genus Eucalyptus; species Eucalyptus marginata. The sequence goes on along the minus strand of CM024594.1, from coordinate 5,031,963 downwards.
TCTCGCCGCGACATCCGACCCCGCCGTCAACGCACACTGCTGCTCCCTCACCGTTTCGTCTCCCTTGCCGCGACCCAACGCCGATGACCACCGTGCTTGCCTTCCTCCCGCGACGCCAGCAGCCATGCCTGAGCCCTCTATGACGCCAAAAGCCGTTGTTGCCACGCCTTCATTGCAGATCCCGAGCCCTGGTGTCACCACTAACCGTCCCCCTGACACCGCAACGACCCGCGAGCCCGCGCCTCCACCAGTAGAGCTCGCAAGCGTCGTTTCAGTCAGCCCAGCACCCGAGCTACTTCCACCGCTCCAGATCCGAACACTGAGCTGCCATACGTCCGTCCGACGCCCCGCCTTGGCCGCTGGTCCGCCCTTGCCTATTGCTGTTCAGCCCTCCACCCGCGACGACTCCGCCATCGTCTCCGGACGCCGAAGCTTCGCCCCTCACCGAGCCCACTCTTTGTCGGGTTTCCTCGCCGCACCGGACCACTCACCACCGATCCGCTCGTCGCGGTCCCCGCGCCGGAGCTCCGACGACCGTGGGGCGGCGACCGACGGTGACCAATGCCCTTGCCAAGCCTTGGTTGGAAAGCAAAAGCAAGGAAAAAAAAAAAGGAAACTCAAATTAGGTAGTTTTTTTTATTTTACTTTGTTCTATTTTTATGTTATTTATTTACTTTGTTTTTTAGTAGAATTATTCTGGATGTATGGTTGGGATTCGACATGAAATAGCCCCTCAAATTAGGGATTAACAGTCCGATTTTCGCGCCCAAAATCGACTCACAATCTCTTGCAAAATTGACAATATGATCTCACGCTCAAGATTCGATTTGCGATTTATTTAAAAATTGACCAACCCGATCTCATGCGTGAAATGTGGTTCGCCAATTTATGGATATCAATCTTATCTTTTCTTATTTCCCGTCATGTCGTTTGAGTGGATTTTGCTTTCGTAAAAAAAAAAAAAAAAATCCAAAAAATGTGAGTTAGATTAGGTTTATTTCTTATTTTAGGATTTTTGCATATTTAGAATAGGAATTTTATTTTGAATTTTTAAAATAAATTTTTAAAAAAATCCAAAATAAAAAATCAATCAATTTAGGATGCTAGTTTTTTTAACTTGAATTACACATTTAATTATTTGGCAATTTTAATTTTGAATTTCATAAAAGAAAAAGAAAAAATTGGAATTAAAACATTATTTGCACGTCATTGCATATTAGGATAAATTGCATACTTATTAAGAAAAAAAAATCATGTGCACGTCATATATAATTAGATTCATGAAATGCACGTCATTTAGTGATTGTTGTTAGGTTCATTTAATTAGAAATTGCCCGTCATTAGGATTAGGTCATTTTGGTTAATTTAGATTGCATATTTAATTATTGCATGTTCATTAAAAAAATACAAAAAATTACTTTACTCATTCATATAGTTTAGGCTATTCTACTATGTCATATCATTTCATGTTAGATTAGTAACATTGCATTGCATATAGATTAGATTCTCATTAAATAAGTAAAAACAAAAAAATTGAGTGATTGCGTGTTAATTAGAAATCATATATAGAACTGTTGATGTGAATTATAATCTAACATCGCAGATGCTTTCGTTGCTATGAGGTAAGTCTTGCAATTTATTCAATGCTTTATCTGGGTGTTAAATTAATAGTTTGCGCACCCGCATGATCACCTCACATGTTAGGGAGGTAAATTAAAATCAATTCAAGCTGCCTACAAAACATTTTTTTCAAAATAAAAGAGAAATGTACTGAAATGGCGTTAGAGAAATCTAACGTAATCAAATCCCCAAATTCACAATCTTTGGTTTGTAAAAGTAAAGTAAATCTTCTATTACTTTACTTGGGTTTCTAATTGACCTACCAAAAATAGATTAGTGGCGACTCCTAATTAAAAATTTGCATGTTAAGAACTTGAACCCAAGTCGTGAATTGGTATGAGTTTGGGAGAGGCCGAACTAAATTTAGGCTTAGTAATCCATTGGCCAAACCCTATGTGGTTCACCCAAAATTTTGGTTGCGACACTAAGGACCTGAAAAGAAATGAGCCCACGACGGGGTGAGACAATGTCTCAGCAAGTTCACCCCCTAAACTCCGACTAGGAAGGAAATACGCCTAAGGCATCCTAACTACACAGCCACACAATCACAGAGACTTACCCCATCTTAGATCCTTCCTGCATGTCAATACAGTTCATATCACAGACATAAACAGTATTCATACTCAAACAATTGGAATGCCACAATTCATCTCTCAAACAGCCATAGGGGTCCCGATTATAGGGCCAAATCATTATGACACGTCTCATTCCGTGCAACACAATTTTGTCTCTTAATCCGACGCCTCAATTTCACTCAGCATGCGTTCCAATTGTTAATCACGGGCACGGCCTACTCGAAGTTAGCCAAGCGTCGTCTCGCCCCATCGAGCACGGCAACGTCACTCCGTCGACGGCATTCCATAAATGAGCATCGGCCCAGCCTCTACTGCAACCAGCATCCATTGGTAGGGCATCCCATATAGGGCCACATCCACTCGACTCATTTCGGGGATGGGTTCTCTTAACCAACACACGACCATTCAATCTCGGCCCAGGATACCGCGCATTACACTCAAATGCCTCAATTAAAATGGTAAACCTGGCATATTTTCTTTGTATTAAAAATACACGGTAAAATAATCATGTGTGAGTACACGGTCAATTTGAACCAGAAAAACTAATACCCTTCTTTTTTTTAAATCCCACTATTTGATATAGTTTTTAAAATCATTTTCGATGTCAAAACCCAACACTGGTAATTTCTAAATAATTACCAAAATTTCTAATTTTGGAATAAATAACCAAAATTCCAATCACCACTCAATTTGCACAAATTAACACTCAATTAAATAAACCAAGCACACCATTGCAATCGGCAAGAAATTTCGATCACCGGCTATCCCGATATAATTTTTGGAAAATAATAAATAATTAAATAAATACCAAAATTAATTAAATAATTCAAATTAAATACCAAAAATACCAACTTAGGCCGGAAATGCTAATCTAATTACTTAAACGGGCCTAGAAAATTTCCGAACCTATCTAGATAAATAGCACGATCTATTTAACCCCGAATCTATCCGTTCTAACCACTTAACATGCACAAACGAATAATTAAATCACTAATTCGTTCTAACTAACCACCTAAACTTTAATTAGCCTAAACTAATCAACCCCTAAGCATCATTAACTCCCTAAGCATAGTTTAGCAAGTAAACTCACCGGTTTAGCGTTCCGGTGAGTCCACAACGATGGAAATGTAGAGATGGGCAACAAACAACCTTGCGGCGACACCAAGCAAGGTTCGGACGGGCCCGGAAAAGCTTCCCGAAGCCACATGGATGGGCTGGGCTTCCGATTCTGCTTACTGGCCGAAGAAGCTAAACCGAGTGACAACAGACGGGACTAGGAGGGTAGGCGGAGGCAGCTGGCTGCTCGGGGATGGCAACGGGTGGCTTCCAGGCAGCTAGAGATGGCTCAGGCGACCACAACGGCAACCAAGGAAGCTCGTAGGACATGGCTAGGCGCGACAGGAGGCGCAGGCGAGCGGGACAGCAGTGGCGCGATGGGCTCACAAGCGGCGTGCAGCGGCTCCGATGACTCCAGGTGGTGGTCGATGGGCTAGGGGGAGAGAGCTGGCCGGTTTCTGGTTTTCTCAAGCTTCCACAAGCCTCAACTATGGAGAAAGGTGGCTGCTGATGATTGGAGGGGGCCACCATTGCCTCAAAAGTCCTCATTTCTATCCCATTCACCCTTGGCAAGGCCCCACCAGCTGGGCTATCATCCTCAACCCCTTGGCAGCCCTCAAACTTCCTCAACACACTCCCTAAATGGTCCAAAAGTGTGCTGCACCCTTGACCTACGAATTTTGGACCCAAAACCCTCAAATTGAATAAATTCCCCTCTAATGGAGCTCAATTTGATGTCCATAAATCCAATCAAAATACCCACACTTGAATTCACATTTTTCCTCGTCAATTGAACCAACTTGACGGCCAACGATGCGCTCAAAAACGGTCATCTGATTTTCCCGGTCTAAAACGGCCCTACTTTGAATTTTCGCCTAAAATCTCAGTTTGCAGAAAATTCTTCGGAGGATGAGTCGACGCTCCTAAAATGAATCGTGACATGACAAAACAAATCGGGTTCAAATTCGCGGTTAATTTCAATCTGGTGTGATTTTAGCGTGACCTAACCTACCGGGTAGCTTTTAGGAATTTTTAGTGCAATTGACCTATAGTCGATTATTTTCGAACCATATTGTGCATCTTTGACACATTGGTGACTCTCAGTTGTCGTGAAAATCTTGAGTTTTCAAATACGGACATAGGGTACAAAAATGATAGAAAAATCAGTCTAGTGCCGTTCGACAGAAATCTTGCAATTAGGTGGAATCACTCACACACTAATCATATACCTCTATCAAATCGACCTATCTCCGATCTCTGATCAATTTTGACGGCGCCGTAATGACCCTTGCAAATTAGCACAGTCGAGTAGTCGATTCCTGATTGAATTCTCAAGTCTATCGCGTTTAGATTCCTTAACGGCTTCCCCTGATAGGCTAGTTATCTCATGAGTGGCCAACTCAGAGAAAAGAACTGTAGGAGCGTCGATAAAAAGCCCAACTTATTCAATTGAAGACAAAACCTGAAATTCAGGATGTCACACCGTTGATTCTGGTCGCCTATACAATCAGAATCTAGGTTTCCATAAGTAGATACTTCTCAAAAAGGAACTTGTCTTCAAGATTAATTTCATCAATTCGTAATTAATTCCATCAACATATTTATAAAGGGTAAGTGAGATTCTTCGCCAGAAAGCCAGATATTAAAGATAAATCTCTTTAACGATCATATTGAATCCTCGTCGTAAAATTAATAATCCTGAGTCTGATTATATCTTCGTTCGGGACTTGGTTTCAGTCCTGGATTACCTCAAAGTGGGAAAGACTCTTGGAATGAATAGACTTTGACAAGAGTCTATAGTATGATTTCAGAAGTCTACTATTCTTCAAAATAAGAACAAGAACAAGAACAACAAAGTTTTGTCAATTTCAAAACTTGGTAGGAGTTTTTTCAACATAGATTTCCTCATTTGAAGCTTGTCTCCAAGATTGATTTAATCAATCAATTTGATTGACTCAATCAATATATTTTTGGAAGGTGAAAACCTTAACCAGATCAATAATCAATGTTGATTAAATACTAAACCTGTCTTGTTCTAGTCCCATGTCATATTCTCAATAAGTCTCGTTCTGGACTTACTTCGTTTTGGCCTTGTCATATTTTGGACACATCAAAGTGGGATATTCACTTGGATTGAATGAGTTTTCTAGAATAGAATAGACTTTGCATAAAGTTCTTGAAAGTTGCTCAGAATGATATATGCTTGTTCCAAAACTTGTTCTAACATAAACATTGGCACTAGAAAGTTTTATCAACTTCAAAATATGGATGAAGTTTTCTCAACAATAGGTACACATGTAAAAAACAAAAGGTAAAACCCAAGCATTAGGGCTCCTTTTTCGCTAAACAAGACTAGATAGTCCGTTTCTATTAAAACCTCATCCCATTCTTTCTATGTTCATCTAGACATGTTTTCTTTTTCGATACACGCTCAGTGGTTGATCATGAGTAGTTAAAAAAAAAATTAGGCATGGCTACCATGGAGTAAAAGGAGAATCATGGAACTCATTAATGAATCTATCTGCTCCTCTTTCATGGAGTCTCAAGTAGAGAAATGCATTCAGGTGGGCTTGTTGTGCGTCCAAAAGTTTATTGAAGATAGGCCGACAATGTCTAGTGTTGTCTTCATGTTGGCAGATGAAGGAGCAACCTTGCCACTACTAAAAGAGCCCGGTTTCTTTGAGGAAGAGTTCAACACACGCAATGTTGTTACAATCACATTGCCCGGAGGTTGATAGGAACGCCATGGTCGATGTCCCTGCAGAATGTAGACCGACTTTCTCGAGTGCAAAGGATAGACAAAGCATATGATGTTGTGAAGTTGAATAACAAATTTTGTCATGGCTTTCTCCTAGCCCATTTGAGAAGAGGGAAGAATAATCCTCCAACTTCCTCCGACATGGCCGAAAACCACTGACGTAGTTGTCTAATTAGCAGCAACCATCCTACATGGACTAATTGGCATTAACGTGGAAAATTTTTGCACTTTTGTAATTTTTTCCTTTTTTTCTTGTTTTCTTTCTTCTTCTTTTTTATCTCTTTCTTTCTCCATCAGCTGCCGAGAACTCGCTTGAGGCTAGAGAGCGTCGACCTCGCCAGCATCAAGTGAGGCTCAACCTCTCATGGATCAGGCAGGCGCCCTCGCCAGTGGCCAATGACCTGGATTGGTGGATTGGTGAACCATCGACGTGGATTGGTGGAGGGAAGAGGGAAAAAAAAAAGATAAAGATAAGGGAAAAAAGAAAAAAATTACAAAATTACAAAAATTATCTATATTAGTGACCAATCATACCATCTAGAATGGTTGACGTTTACTAGTCCGCCACACTTGCGATTTCCGATCAAAATGATTTAGTTTATGTTTCAAGAATTATGTAAACTTGAAGCATATAATTAGAAAAAATTGAGATAGTTTAATTGTGTGCACGTTCTTCTCTTGATAGTTTAATTGTGTGCACGTTCTTCTCTTCTTCGTTCCGCGACTCAACATATTCAGAAGACTAAAGTCAATTAGATTTGAATTGGACAAAACAATGACTAAAGAGAAGGACAGTGAACGAGAGTGACTTGACTTCGACGCCTTCTTGTGTCCCTTCCTTTCTAGTCCCCCGGGCAATGCCCGATTATCGGATTACGCGGGAGCATCAATGCCACACGGCTGTCAAAAACATTTTTGACTTTCTTTTTTCTCTTTTTCTTGATTCTTTTTGAGTAAATTTTCCCCCCTGACCTTGTTCTATCTTATCGGCTCAAACCCCACCCTACTCTAGCCGTTGGCCAAATGGATACTCTTATCAATTCGTGCACCAATCCAGATATCATATTATTCCCCAACAATGTGTCCTTTAAATTCTGAAGTAGAAAAAGAAGAATATTAACAACCAAGTCAAGATAATATTTTCTTTTTCAAAGAATATAACGTAAGCATGTTTCAAATGTTATGTCTGACGCAATTTCAAATGGCTAAAATAATCGTTAAGCATATTTTCCAGAATAGTGATTACACATGAGATAAGAACAGAAAGTACATTGAAAACTACAAAGATTTTAGATTAATTTATGCTTTTGGGGTGCCTATTAAATACAAATAATCGATAGTAATTATTATTCATCAATTGAGAAAACGGTAGTTGATATTTATAGAATTTATAAAAGGTACACAAAGGCTACGAGAATGTTGGAGACCGATCTACTAACATTCGCGTGATGGGTCTCCTTGCTTGACCCAACTCAATCCTATCAGGAACTCCTAGGACTTGCTCTTCACCAAAAACGGGTATCTGTCTCCCATATTTATCTACTTATTTACTTCATCTCTAGATCAAACAGGAGGGTCTGATCCTCCTATCTTCAGGTTCTTCTGCACTTCCATCGTCGTTCTATCACTGCTACGCCTGTCCAATACAGCTGACACCCTTAGTTTAGTTCAGTCTATTAGAGAGGGAGAGACATTAGTTTCCCCGGGCCGAAAGTTTGAGCTTGGTTACTTCTCTGCCGGGAGCTCAGAGAACAGTTACCTGGGGATATGGTTCGTGGTCAGTCCTGAAACGGTGGTTTGGGTTGCTAAGAGGAACAGTCCACTCACCGATTCAAATGGTACTCTGGAAATAAGCAATGAAGGTGAACTTGTTCTTCTGAACCGATCAAATAGCGTCATTTGATCGACAAATTCAACCAAGGTTCTCGGAAACCCAGTTGCACGGCTCCCAGATGGTAACTTTGTTCTTAGGGGAACGCAACAGTTTAAATTCCGCTGACTACTCATGACAGAGCTTTGATTACCCATCAGATATGATTTTGGTCGGCATGACAGTGGGATGGAACTTTAGAACTGGTTTGGAACGTCATCTGACTTCCTGGAGAAGCACGGACAATCCTTCACCTGGAGACTATACATTCAAATACAAAATTGATGGTTTATCTCAACTCGAAATAGCCAGCAATACTTCCGTCAAAGTTTATTGAACTTGGCCATGGAATGGAGTTGGATTTGGCACTGTTTCCAAGGAGCTGTGCACCTTAACTAAACCCATCTCTGTTTACAACGGATCGGATGCCTATTTTGCAGTTGAAACGTTCAAGGATGATATCACTACCAAAGTCACATTGAGTCGGGATGGGTTGCACAGTTTCTTCTACTAAAGAGTGGAAGCGCAAAGTGGGATCTGACTTACTCGGTCCCTGACAACCCTTGTGACAGCTATGGACATTGTGGCACTTGTTAGGGAAATCCCTTATGATGTTTTGAAGATGACAAAATAAATCAAAGGCTACTAACATGTTTGATGGTTGAGTAATAGACTATGCAAATGATTGAACGTGTAAAGGATATTGTCAAAATCTGAAGACGGCCAGAAGACTGAACGGAACACATGTCCAAAGTATATTCTGAAGATTTCCAGACTTTTGTGTCAAAGTCTGAAGACTGCTAGACTTTAGTGTCAAAGTCTATTCTACATCAGAAGTCTGTCAACTCTGACAAATTCCAGACTGAACGTGAATGAAGAACCAGAAGACAGACTCTATGCTGAAGCTGAATCAGAAGACAGACTCTATGCTGAAGTTGAACCAGAAGACAGACTCTATCTTTGAAGTAGAACATGGAGCGTGTGTTCGGACCTTAAAGCTAAATCTGTTCAGACCCGCATTGTAAAGTCTATCGCAGTCGGACTCGGTGTAAAGTCTATTGCTCTCGAGACTTTACATCCAGAACTCGACGAACGTAACTCAAGCCCAATCATATAACGGCTAGTGATCTGGTTTGGATTCTACATCAAGATTGATTTGATTGACTCAATCTAATTGATTGACAATTAAATCTTGAAGACAAGAACTTTCTATACGAAGAAGCTTTACTTATGGAAACCAAGATTCCGTTTGTATGGGCGATCGGAATCAATTTGGGATTCTATCTTTGTCACTCAACGGCTACCAAATCTTCTAGATACAAAGCTGTCCAATGGGTATATTGGAA